>OX596008.2:2115060-2715060 GCA_951394115.2 Drosophila phalerata | reverse complement strand
AAGTTAAAATAAATATAATTCAACTGAATACATACACACACCCATACACATATACACAGTGAACAACACAAAGTTTAGTGGTACGAGACAGTGACAGAACAAGAAATTAAAGTCACAACAACAACAACAATACTACGAAGCAACAAGTGTTTTACATACATATATTTAAATCCTTGCCCATACACGCATACATTAATGCACACACACAAACCTAAAATAAAATATTCAACGATACAACGAATACATATTAAATACGACAATTAAACACCATATATACAATACAACGTGCGTCGCGCCAACATACAAACAAACATACAAAAAAACAACAAAACAACCTAATCAGCTGGCGAGCCATTTGACTGCCAACGGCAGCGGAATCTGGCTGCGTCCAGCACACAGCAGCGGCTACGTCAGCGCCAGCTGCATTGGGTGAGCCGTATTGTTTTCTCCCCCTGTTCCGGACTGGATTGGCGCTTATTTATTTAAATTATCATTATTTAATTATTATTTATTTAATTATTATTTATTTAATTTATTTTTTTTGTTTGTTTATTAATGTAAATTTTTTTTGTTTCTCTTTGTTAATTTTTTTTTGTTAACGTAACGTCATTTATTTATTATTGTTTAATTAATTTAGTATTACTTTTTTAATATTTATTCAAAAAAATTATTTAAATTCAATTATTAATTTATAAAGATTTGTTATTTTTTTTGAATTTGTTTATTTATTCCAATATTTATTTGTTCATTTATTTTCGTTTATTTGGTTATCATTTTCGTTTATTATTTTTTTTTTGTTGATTCTTTATTTTGTTTTTGCCATCCATCCCAAAATTTAACTATTAAACATATTCCCACATATACATATATATTTATATTTTATTCGCAGGGTCCCTGATATTTCCCCTCCCAGAGCTCTGTAGGGATATTAGGAGTCCCGGTATTTGTTTAAAAATATTTATAATAACAATAAAAATAAAAATTAAAGGGAAAAGGAACAGACAAATAGGAAGCACAATTAAATATAATATATAAAAAAAAATCAAACACAAATAACGAAAATAGACAAATATTTATTAATACATTTTTTGTAAAAATTATAAACTTAAAAAAATCATTATGGTAGGAAATATTATAAATAAATATTAAGAGAACGAATAGAAAAGAAAATATGAAGGCTTAAATTATTATTGAGGGAGGGGGATCGCATCGTCATGGAGTAGGGTAGTCGTCGGAAACATTGTTGGGTGGCGGTACAAAATTTAAATTCGAATGTTGCCGCCACAGGAAGGGCGGGTACGCTGCGGTATAAGACCGAAACCGCCGATAAGTGTGTCCGATGTTTTTTTTGGTCGTGTTCGTATCGATATGTTGTGTCGTGTTTTGTTTGTGATTGTTGAGAGTTAGATTCGATGATTGTGATTGTGCGCTCGGCGGGCACTGGTTAACAACCCTACCCTGAGGTGATGAGCTAGCCAGCGTTGCCCCAGAGAAAGAAGCCGAGTCGTAACAATATGGCGCCCAAATGGAAACGGAGCTCGGCATCGGGTATGCCGATGTCGTAGCAAACTGCCCATAAAAAAAAATAAAAATAAAGCATAAGATGACGATTTCTCGAAATGCATGTTTTGCTGTATGGGCCGATCTGAAGCGGTGTCTTGTAGGGGGCGTTAACGCTCACCTACAATTGCACGTGGAGTGGTCGACCTGTACAGCAATCATGTTTGTATTTGTCCAATGTTATTGTAATTGTTGTAAAGTAGCTTTCATTTTTTTTGCCAGTTTTCGGGTGTCGTCTGTCCAGCTGCTGAGGATCGAAGTAAACGGTGACCCGTGATGAGGAAAACCTCGCACGCGCTGCATCGTGGACATCGGGAGTGCAGCTAGATGGGTATAGTTGGCCATGGTGACCCGTGATGAGTAAGATACTCACACGCGCTGCATCATGGACTTCTATCCCATCGCGGGCAGGCGACACTGAAAGAAAATTTAAAATATAAAGTAAAGTTATAAAGGACGGAGTGTTCTTGACTGCCGATCATCAACTTGATTGATGATCTGTGCAGTCGACAATACTCACGTGTTTGTTTTTCGTTGTTTTTTTTTGTTGCATCGGGCACATATCGAACTGTTGGAAGTTAGCGTAGTGTTTAGGCGACTATCTCCGGCAGCATGCGATCCCCTCCTCATATTATTTTGATTGGAATAGTCCGAAAAAAATTAAGTCGTGATATTTTGATAAGTATAAGTATTTATTTTTTTTTGTTGTCCAATAATTATTTATTCAATTGGTACTTAATATTTATTTATTTATTTATTGTTAATTGTTTATTTATTATTCAGTGTTTATTTATTTATTGCTTAGTATTTATTTATATTAATCGATATTAATATTTAGTTAATAATCGCTATTAATATTTATGTATTGAGCAGTATTTATTAATTTATTCATTATTTAATATTTAAGCGGGGATCAATATTTATTTATTTATTTATATATTATATAGTATTCATTGAATTATTTAGTGGGCAATATTTACATATAGTTAGGTATTTATTTATTGATTATCAATCAATTAGGAATTATTGATTGATTTTTGCCAATTATATATATATTTATCAAATTTACCCGAATATTTATTTTTATATTTATATACATTAATTTACTTACCTTATTTATATATTATTAATTTTTGCACGTTTTCTGGTATTGTTGTTGTTGCGATAGTCGACAGTCCGATAGTTTTCGTGTTTTTTGTTGTTAAGTTCTGAAGAAATGGCTGAAGGAGGTCAATGGGGACACGGGTATAATACCCGTCAAAACACGCAAGGTCAAGATACCTCCTGGAATACCGATCAGTCGCAGGCAGGATATGGTGCAGGTGCGATGGTTAGGACACCACCGCCTGAAGAGGTAGCCAAACCTTCAACGGAGAACCCGAAGCCGGCAATATCTTCCGTAGAGACATCGGCCATAAACGCCATGTTAGCACAAGCGCACATGTCATACTTGAAGGCCCAAGGAGAGGGGATCTGTCAGGCAATCCGTGAGGAGATGCGTGAGGGA
The DNA here is from genome assembly GCA_951394115.2 of Drosophila phalerata. Lineage (NCBI taxonomy): Eukaryota > Metazoa > Arthropoda > Insecta > Diptera > Drosophilidae > Drosophila > Drosophila phalerata. The sequence continues at coordinate 2,711,993 of OX596008.2, read as the reverse complement.
TTCGTGGGCATCATGAAAGCGATTAATGATATCGTTCGGCCGCAATTACCAGTCTTCAACGCAGAGTCGACCGAAGAGCAGTTGCTAGCCTTAGATGATGATGCAGGGCAAGTAGTAGGGTTGCCGCCAGGCGCGGTAGGTGTACAGCAAGGCGTAATTCGAAAGCAGGTTATAGGCGCGGCAGGGAATCTCGGGGCTCAGCCAAATTCTGTGCTAAAGCCAGCACGAACACTCTTCCCAAGCACACACCCCAACGAGCAAAGGCCGATGGACCCGAGCGCGAGTCATTGGCGGAATCCTGTGATACAGCAGAATGCGTTTCGGGTTGAAGATAGGAGGGCAAACGGGTTTAGTGACGAAGGCTCGGGTAGGCAGCAGGATGAGATTAGGCAGACGAGACCGTCCTGGGTCAGAGTCGAAAAGTGGGACGTATCATTCGATGGCGACTGCAGCAAGTCTTCGGTTGAGTTCTTCATCTTTCGGGTGGAGTTCATTCAGCACCAATCCAGATGTCCCTGGCACGAAGTGCTCCGCTGCTTCCACATGTTGTTAAATGGTAGGGCTCGCGTTTGGTATTGGCTTCACGTTCGCCAGAACCAAGTCGAGGAATGGGAGCAACTAAAGCGAGCACTGATTGCCAGTTTTAGAGGGACTCAGACCGAGCACGACAAGATGCACGACCTGATGCAGCGTGAGCAGAAGCGTGGCGAGAGCGCGGATGACTTCATATACGGGATTCAGAAGCTAGCGTCCAGATTGCGCGAACCGTTGCCAGAAGCGCGCTTGATCAAGATTATCAAGAAGGGCCTGCGTGATGAACTTGCTCGGTACGTGTACGCCTTAGTGGTGTATTCTCTAGACCAACTACGGGTCGAATGTAGCGAGGTAGAGAAGGTGTTCAGCAGACGCAATCCGAAGCCAGCATTTGATGCGAGGCCGGTGCCGAGGTTTGGAGCACAGAGGGGTGAAATGTCGGCTAATGAGATCGACGTACCGATTGAGCAGCCGACGATGCCGAAGCTCGAAGTTGAAGAGGCTCGAGTGGTGTCAGAACCGCGTCAAACGGGATGTTGGAACTGTGGGCAAGCCGACCACGATGTCCGAAAATGTATGGCCAAGGAGTGAAAGATTTTCTGCTATTGGTGTGGCAGACCCGATACATTCTGTCCACAGTGCCCATAATGTGCGGGAAACGGGCGGAAAGGCGCGATGAAAGCGGGAGAATCGCGCCAGTAGATGAATCTCGCGAAGATGTAGGTTTAGATCTGGTGAAGGGTAATAATAATAAGATTGTAGGGAATAAGTTCAATAGCATTCGGCACTTACCTTATGAGGAGCGTATAAGGGCATATCTGGAGGCTCGGAACCGAATATTCGATGAGCGGCTGTTAGATGGGATGCGATTGGTGACGCGTAAGATGAAGAAGGCGCGCGACAGGCTCAAGCGGAGGCGTCAAGTCAAGCGACAAGTAGTCGCAGCGGTGGCTAGAAGCGCTCGGACTGACCCTCGTGTTTTCGCGGAGTTTAATCTAGGAGGCCGACAGCTACGGGGCTTACTTGACTCCGGTGCGACTGTGAGCCTATTAGGATGAGGTTGTCGCGAACTCGCGGAGGAGTTGAATTTGCCCGTGAAGCCATACACGTCAGTAGTACGCACCGCTTTTGGGGAAGATCGCTCAGTTATTGGTCGATTGGTAGTGCCTGTACAGTACAATGGAGAGATAAAGGATGTAGTAATTTACTTGTATCCGTACTTAGAGCAGACAGCTTACCAGGGGATTGATTTTTGGCGAATCTTTCGGATAGCACCAGGTGCCCATCGTTGAAGCCATAGATGATAGGCAGGGAATGGCCGAGCAAATAGCTTATTATGTAGACGATGACGCGGGAAAGAGCATGCCGGAGGCTTGGGACCTTGAGGAAAGTCAGAAAATCGCGCTGGAGGAGGTAAAGGCAAAGTTCTTGGCATTTGAGAAGGTCGGATTTGGAAAGACGCACTTGGAGAAGCACAAGATTGAACTGGTGGCGGGATCTCAGCCTGTTAAGGACCGACACTATCCACTATCGCCAGCAATGCAGCAAGTGGTCTGGGATGAGGTCGACAAGATGTTGGCAATCGGTGTCATCGAGGAGAGCAACAGTCCGTGGAGTAACCGCACCACTGTTGTGCGAAGGCCGGATAAGAATCGCTTCTGTCTCGATGCCCGAAAACTCAACACCTTGACGATCAAGGACGCCTATCCATTGCCTAGCATTGAAGGGATATTGTCGCGAGTTGACCAGACGCACTTCATCTCCAGCGTCGATCTAAAATTCGCTTTCTGGCAGATCGAGCTAGATGAAGAGAGCAAGGCGTGTACGGCTTTTACAGTGCCTGGGCGACCGCTTTACCAGTTCGTTATGATGCCTTTCGGGTTGTGCAATGCGGCACAGCGTCTATGTCGCCTGATGGACAAGGTGATCCCGACCGAGCTACGATCAAACGTGTTCGTGTATCTTGACGACCTTTTGATCATAGCTCCAGACTTTGAGACACATATGGTGTACCTCAATCGAGTCGCCGAGTGCTTGAAAGCAGCGAATTTGACGATAGGGTTAAAAAAATCCCAGTTCTGCTTCAAGTCGCTGAAATACCTGGGATTTATCATAGGCGGGGGTACATTACGTACAGATCCAGCTAGGGTAACAGCCATTGATCAGATTCCAGTGCCTCGATCAGTGCGCGAAGTTCGTTCGTTCCTAGGTACCACTGGGTGGTACAGGCGGTTTATCAAGAACTTTGCTTCCCTAGCAGTACCGCTCACGGATGCACTGAAGTCCAGAGGGGGTCAGAAGTTTGTTCTGAGCAAAGAAGCGATCAAGTCAGTCCAAGTACTGAAGAAAGCTATGACGACTGCTCCTGTCTTGGTTCACGCCGATTTCAGGAAGCGTTTTTATGTCCAGTGTGACGCATCACATGCGGGTTTGGGAGCTGTTTTGTTCCAGTTAGACGAGTCCGACAATGAGAGACCGATCGCATACTTCTCGGCGAAGCTGAGCAAACATCAGCTCAATTACTCGGTCACAGAGAAAGAATGCCTCGCTGCAATCTTGGCGATCCAGAAGTTCCGACCATATATCGAGCTGATGCCATTTACGGTCATAACAGATCACGCCAGCCTAAAGTGGCTGATGTCTCTGAAAGACCTTGATGGCAGGTTGGGTCGATGGTCGTTGCAGCTTCAGCGTCTTGACTTCGTGATCGAGCATCGCAAGGGTGTAGACAATATCGTAGCAGACACGCTCTCGCGAAGCTTCAGTGATGAGATAGCAGACCTGGAAGTAGCCGAATTCGATCCGAGCGACGCGTTAGGGTTTTAGACGAACGAGTTCGAATCTGAGGAGTATCGGGAATTAGTTCGGGAGGTTGAGGAAAACAAGGATTGCTTACCAGATTTGAGAGTCGAGGGTGGTGCAATCTTCAAGCGTGGAGTGTTTAGCAAGCTAGAAGAAGAGCTCGATGGAGCGACATGGAAGTTGTGGGTGCCTGCGTCTCTCACTCATGAGTTGGTGAGGAGAGCGCACGAAGAGCACACAGCGGCACATGGTGGAGTTGCCAAAACATTGCATGCGCTACTGGGGCAGTACTTCTGGCCAAAGATGGCAGTCCAAGTATCCGACTTTGTTCGGAACTGCGCGCTCTGTAAAGAAACGAAAGCGGTGAATTGTAGGATGCAGGTTGGGATAGGTGCAGAAGTGATCACAGAGAGGCCTTTCCAGAAGCTTTATATCGACTTCTTAGGGAAATATCCGCGATCGAAGCGAGGTCACGCTTGGATCTTCATAGTGGTGGACCACTTCACCAAGTTCACGTTTTTGAAGGCCATGCGTGACGCGACGGCGAGCTGCGTGGTGGAGTTTTTGGTGCAGGAGGTGTTCCATAAGTTTGGAGTCCCTGAAATCATCCACTCAGACAATGGTCGTCAGTTTACTGGCAAAGTCTTCGAGGAGATGATCCAAGCTTATGGAATCAACCATCTGAGAACCGCTGTATACTCACCACAAAGCAACGCAGCTGAGCGCGTAAACCGTTCGGTATTGGCATCGATTAGGGCGTATCTAGACTCTGACCATCGGGAGTGGGATATGTATCTCCCTGAAATAGAGGTGGCATTGCGTAACAGCGTCCATTCGGCGACTGGAGTGACACCGTTCTTCGCATTGTTTGGCCAACATTTGATGTTGAACGGCGCTCAGTACGCACAGGGACGCAAGCTCAGATCCCTTTGCGAGCACGAATTCGCATCATTAGGCAGGGCAGACAGACAGCGACTTATCCAGGAAAAGATTCAAAGGCAACTCCATGCAGCATACGAACGGAGCAGCCTGCGCTACAATGAGCGCGCACGCGAGTTGCACTTAACTCCAGGGCAAGAAGTCTTCCGACGTAATTTTACATTGAGTAAATTTAGCAAAGCGTACAATGCGAAATTTGCGCGAAAATTTCTGAAAGCACGTGTGGTGAGGTCTGTAGGCTCGAACATGTACGAGTTGGAGGATGAGCAGGGACGTCCAGTCGGCGTGTTCCATGCCAAGGATATCCGCCAGTAAGGGCAGTAGGTCGGTCGATAGGCGGTAGTGTTGAGTGGGTGTAGCCTACGTTGGGCGCGGCAGAAATTGGGCAACGCTCGATAGCAGATATACCGACGCGTCCTTACTAATTTCCAGTCCCGTTGCATACAAATATTTGCGCCACTTTCCTGACGAGCCGGGCGAAAATCTTTGTGCCGGTGTTGCATCTGGGTCTGCGCAATATATAAATATGCCTTCTTTTCATCGATATATCGATAATTTGACAAGCGCGGCCGAGTGTGACCGGAGATAACGTGCATGTAAGGCGTTATCGATGTTTGGGTTCGTCGGGGAGAGCGCGTATAAGAGTCATAGAGTGAGAGAGAGGCTTTATGCGTGTATGCGTGAGCGGCTTACTCTGCATACTGCACCGATGGACCCGAATATGGGTCAAAGCCAAGGGCGATCGGCCGTTGACTCGTTTGGGACCGTTGTGCGTGGGCGAGAGCAATGCATGTAGGAAAGGGGAAGTGAGGGGATGCGAGAGAAGGCGAGCTTAGCAACAGCATATGTTTGGCAGGCATCAGGAGTGCGATTGCAAACTCGAGCGTAGACGCATGCGCTGGGAGTTTGGTCGGCCGAAAATTTGAAGTCGTGTGCGCGTCATATATATATATATAAAAAAAAAATATATATATGTCTACATAAAAATCTAGTTAGAAGGCTGTGCAGAATATATACATATATACTCGCGAATATAAATATATAGATATATTTATAAATTTAAAAGTGTAGTGGCGGGCATACTTATATTTATAAATAAGTTAAAATAAATATAATTCAACTGAATACATACACACACCCATACACATATACACAGTGAACAACACAAAGTTTAGTGGTACGAGACAGTGACAGAACAAGAAATTAAAGTCACAACAACAACAACAATACTACGAAGCAACAAGTGTTTTACATACATATATTTAAATCCTTGCCCATACACGCATACATTAATGCACACACACAAACCTAAAATAAAATATTCAACGATACAACGAATACATATTAAATACGACAATTAAACACCATATATACAATACAACGTGCGTCGCGCCAACATACAAACAAACATACAAAAAAACAACAAAACAACCTAATCAGCTGGCGAGCCATTTGACTGCCAACGGCAGCGGAATCTGGCTGCGTCCAGCACACAGCAGCGGCTACGTCAGCGCCAGCTGCATTGGGTGAGCCGTATTGTTTTCTCCCCCTGTTCCGGACTGGATTGGCGCTTATTTATTTAAATTATCATTTATTTAATTATTATTTATTTAATTATTATTTATTTAATTTATTTTTTTGTTTGTTTATTAATGTAAATTTTTTTTGTTTCTCTTTGTTAATTATACCCGTTACTTATAAAAAATAAGTATAAGGGTATATTGTGTTCGTTGGAATGTATGTAACAGGGAGAAGGAGGCATCTCCGACCCTATAAAGTATATATATTCTTGATCAGCATCAATAGCCGAGTCGATATAGCTATGTCCGTCTGTCCGTCTGTCCGTCTGTATGAACAAAAGGATCTCAGAGACCATAAGAGATAGAGATACCAAACTTTCACTAAAAGACTTCTATATACCCCACGCAGATCAAGTTTGTTTCAAATTTAAGCCACGCCCCCCTCCGCCCCCGCAAATAGCGAAAAACAGTCTGAACAAAGAAATCTCAGAAACTAAAAGATATATAGTAACCAAATTTGGCACACAGATTTATATATACCTCATGCAGATCAAGTTTGTTTCAAATTTAATCCACGTCCCCATCCGCCCCCGCAAATCGCGAAAAACCACCACACCCACAGTTTTTAAGATAATACGTTTTTTGTGATTATTACCGTTATCTATTAGCATTATCTATTATCCCACTAAATCGCATCAAGATCGGACATGTAGAACGACAGTTATGGCGAATTAAAGTTTTCAGAGCAAAACAAGTATTTTCTTTAAAGTACTTTTCAATATATTTAAGTAAGTAACGGGTATCATATAGTCGGGATCTCGACTTTAGCCTTTCCCGCTTGTTTTTTTTTGTTAACGTAACGTCATTTATTTATTATTGTTTAATTAATTTAGTATTACTTATTTAATATTTATTCAAAAAAATTATTTAAATTCAATTATTAATTTATAAAGATTTGTTATTTTTTTTGAATTTGTTTATTTATTCCAATATTTATTTGTTCATTTATTTTCGTTTATTTGGTTATCATTTTCGTTTATTATTTTTTTTTTGTTGATTCTTTATTTTGTTTTTGCCATCCATCCCAAAATTTAACTATTAAACATATTCCCACATATATATATTTATATTTTATTCGCAGGGTCCCTGATATTTCCCCTCCCAGAGCTCTGTAGGGATATTAGGAGTCCCGGTATTTGTTTAAAAATATTTATAATAACAATAAAAAAAAAACAAGCGGGAAAGGCTATAGTCGAGATCCCGACTATATGATACCCGTTACTTACTTAAATATATTGAAAAGTACTTTAAAGAAAATACTTGTTTTGCTCTGAAAACTTTAATTCGCCATAACTGTCGTTCTACATGTCCGATGTTGATGCGATTTAGTGGGATAATAGATAATGCTAATAGATAACGGTAATAATCACAAAAAACGTATTATCTTAAAAACTGTGGGTGTGGTGGTTTTTCGCGATTTGCGGGGGCGGATGGGGGCGTGGATTAAATTTGAAACAAACTTGATCTGCGTGAGGTATATATAAATCTGTGTGCCAAATTTGGTTACTCTATCTCTTTTAGTTTCTGAGATTTCTTTGTTCAGACTGTTTTTCGCTATTTGCGGGGGCGGAGGGGGGCGTGGCTTAAATTTGAAACAAACTTGATCTGCGTGGGGTATATAAAAGTCTTTTGGTGAAAGTTTGGTATCTCTATCTCTTATGGTGCGTTCTCACTGGCTCACAAAGCTTCGCAAAGCAGTGTCACAACGTCACAAAGCAATGTGAACGTCAAAATCTTTGCGATAACAATTTGTACTCACAAAATTGTGACCCTCCAATGTGAACACCAGTGTCACATTGCGTCGCAAACTTTTTGTGACCGAAGCTCTCGCAATTTTGATAAACATTGTTTGAACAGCTGTTTCAGTTGAATTAGCTCAGATGAACCCAATCCCAATTGTGACAAGCACATCGAGCAAGTCGGTTTTTGTTCGCAATTGTGAAGCCATTTCGAGGCGATTTCGACAAATTTTATATAAATATGAATGATCACGAGAGGAAGCAGAACTTCTTGCATGTGCAGCTATAGGGCTGTGGCTGCTAGAAGAGGAGGAAGATGAACCAAGGCCAAAGCGCAGATGCTGGGTAGACAAATTAAATTTGAATCGTGGGACCGAGGGAATGACGCCCAGCTGCTCAGAAATTTTGCCCCAGCCAGCCTCTTTAGAATCGCGGTTCTTATATTCCGCGCTGCACATATTCCAGAGGCATTCCGTCTCCTCCACGGCTTCAATAAGCTGAATGATAGTTTCTGAATGCCACTGAATATTAATTCGGCGACCACGGCTTGGAATAGTAGAAACCTCCATTGAAAATTAATTTAATATTGCAATGCCTCTTTGCTCAGAACAAACATGTGCAATGACAATTCTTTGTTTTGATTCAATTTGTGGAATTTGTTCATTGCCCATGAGTTTGTTCAATGTTCAATTTTGTGAACATTGTGAACTACTGGGAGGTTTTGCGACGTTTTGCGAAGCTGTGTCACAATGGCTAGTAGTGTTCACATTGAAGGGTAAAATTTTGCGTCTCACAACAGTGTGACGTAAAGTTTTTGTGACGCCAATGTGAACACTTTTGACAGGTATCGCAAAGCATCGCAAATCGTCAAAATTATGATATCACATTATGAAGCAGTGAGAACGCACCATTATGGTCTCTGAGATCCTTTTGTTCATACAGACAGACAGACGGACAGACGGACATGGCTATATCGACTCGGCTATTGATGCTGATCAAGAATATATATACTTTATAGGGTCGGAGATGCCTCCTTCTCCCTGTTACATACATTCCAACGAACACAATATACCCTTATACTTATTTTTTATAAGTAACGGGTATAATAAAAGGGAAAAGGAACAGACAAATAGGAAGCACAATTAAATATAATATATAAAGAAAAATCAAACACAAATAACGAAAATAGACAAATATTTATTAATACATTTTTTTTAAAAATTTTAAACTTAAAAAAAGCATTATGGTAGGAAATATTATAAATAAATATAATAAGAGAACGAATAGAAAAGAAAATATGAAGGCTTAAATTATTATTGAGGGAGGGGGATCGCATCGTCATGGAGTAGGGTAGTCGTCGGAAACATTGTTGGGTGGCGGTACAAAATTTAAATTCGAATGTTGCCGCCACAGGAAGGGCGGGTACGCTGCGGTATAAGACCGAAACCGCCGATAAGTGTGTCCGATGTTTTTTTTGGTCGTGTTCGTATCGATATGTTGTGTCGTGTTTTGTTTGTGATTGTTGAGAGTTAGATTCGATGATTGTGATTGTGCGCTCGGCGGGCACTGGTTGACAACCCTACCCTGAGGTGATGAGCTAGCCAGCGTTGCCCCAGAGAAAGAAGCCGAGTCGTAACAAGCATCACCCTTTACAGCGTTACACATCTGGGAGAAGCAGCAGTTCTCATCTCAACAAAAAGGTGTGCCTTATATGAAAATATAAAGCCCAAAAGTGGCTTATATCTCTTCGAAAAGATTAGACATTTCAAACTAGAAGGTCTTAAAAATATTTCTACACTTGGGGTGGCGCTATACAAGGTTGTAATGAACAATGCTGCAAATGCAAATGCTTTAGTTTGTAATAAAGACTTAAAAAATCTGAACATTGATGCTTTCATACCTAGAAGTTATGTAGAATCATATGGGGTTATCAGAGGTATACCGACAAATCTGGACAGTAACGAACTGAAATGTAACATTATTTCAGATATAAAAATAACAAATGTTGAGCGCATACAAAGAAAATCGAAATCGATGGTGGCTAAAGTAGGTGAAAGTTTTCCTTTGGAGCCTACAGAATCAGTAAAATTGACCTTTTTAGGAAACGAAATTCCTGAAAAGATTTCTTTATACGGAGTGTGCTCTTTTAACGTGTCGCACTATATTCCAATAGTCCGACAATGCTTCAACTGTGGTCGTCTTGGACATACAGCTATGAGATGTAAATCTCCAAAAAGGTGCAAAAAATGTGGCGATAAAGAGTGTGATGAGAAATGTTCCATTACCAAATGCATCCTATGCAATGGCAGGGATCACTCTGCCAGAGACAGGAACAAATGTCCTGTCTGGTCTAAGGAAATGGACATAACTCGCATAATGACCATAAAAAAACTCGCACGCAAGGAAGTTCTACGGAGCTTTTCAGTAGATCAGAACTACAACCATGATCAGGAGTATGAGAAAAACTTTCCTACTTTGAGTAACACAAATATTGAGACGATTAACAATGACAGCACCGTCAACAACATTCTTAAAAAACATTCGTATGCCAGCAAACTGATACAAAGACCAATGGTTTCATCACAAAAAAAACATTTCAATACTATTTCATACACTAATTATTCTAGTGATCATAAATACACTTTCCCAACACAAGATACCTCTTATCAACCAGACATAACCCCACAGGTTCGTAGCCTTTTTGAACCATTTATTAACAAGGAACCGCGAATTGCAGAGGCGTTAAATGGGCTTCTGCTACTTATTAATACACAACAACAACACAAATATTATAGAGCAAATAATACAGCATACACACACAATTTAACCAAATACAAACACTATTCTTAAAATGTCAAAAATTCTTCAACTTAATATTCAATCACTAAAAATGAACAAAAATGACTTAGAATATGTGCTCAATAATGAGAATTACAATTGTGCCATATTATCTGAAGTCTTTTCTCACGACATCAGTTTTCGAAAGATAATGAATTTTAAGCTTATAGAAAAACATAGAGCTGATGGGTATGGAGGTGTTGCCATCGCTTTTAAATCGTCGATAAAGTTCTAACGTGTGTCTTATGACACAAACTGCGATATCATTATTGCACAAACATTGAACTTGACTCAAAATATTACCATAGTTTCGGTTTATTTTGAACCATCTTTAGATTTTGTCAATTTCAAAACAGAGATAGATAACCTTGTTAATAGGATCAGTGTCCTTGACAATGTACTAATCGCTGGTGATTTCAATGCTAGAGATACAGTACTTGGAGACTATTTTTCAAACACACGAGGAAACTATCTTTTAAGTAAAATGAATAATGCTGGTTTTAGAGTCCTTAACGATGGTAGTCCCACATACAGACGCCACATTGACTCTGCTCAGGGGTCAGTGCTGGACCTCACTTTTACAAATGGGCTCACAGGGTATGGGTGGTCCTGCAATCCAATATATATTGGAGGCAGTCACCACCACCCAATAACTATCCAAGTAGCTGATTCAGTCTCTCGACCAAAACAATTTTTAGCGAAACGTAGACTGCTCAATATTCTTGAAGCCACTGAAGTAGGCACTTCCATCAATTCAATTACTAAATCTATTCAAGACAAAATCAAGAGTGCCACTTATCTTATTAAAGACAATAAGTCTCCGAAAGGGTGGTGGAATGATTCTTTAAAGATTTTGTACACGAAATTCATTGATGCTCAAAAAAAAGCAAACAGATATCCTTCGATAACAAACTATTGTGCTGCTGTTGACATCAAATATAAATGGAGGAAAGCTGTCAAACAAGCAAAATCAGAGAGCTATAAAGAAAAGATTGAAGAAATAAATGATCAGCCGAACTCCAGGCAAGCCTGGCGTTTTCTAAAATGTTTGAAAAATCAGGATAGTCAGTGTTGCTCAGTGTTTGACATGAGTCATGCTGCAAATTATCTTTCTTTTCTTAGAGACCAAGTGCCTAGTAATGCACAATGCATTGTTGACAAAGGGTTAAACTCTGATCGATCTATCACTGAAGTCTTTAATCAAGACGATTTGGCAGATATCCTAATCAAAAATAAGAAGACGGCTGGGGGTCAGGATTAAATCACATATGAAATGATCAAGGCCCTCAGCCCGACTGCCAGGGCTCGTCTCCTGGATAAGTACAATGAGATTGTCAGCCTATGTCTAGTTCCTAAAGAATGGAGGATTATTAAAATTACTCCAATCCCAAAAAAGGACAAAGACCTGTCGGATTACAGAAATTTTAGGCCCATTTCTTTAATATCCGTACTTGCCAAAACAGTGAATGCTATGGTTAAAAACAAAATAGAGGATTTCTGCGCCACTCATAGTTTATTACCCTACAGGTCGTATGCGTATCAGAAAAAGAAATCAGCATCCATGTGCCTTAACGACTTGCTAAATCATATAGCTAACCTTAAGATAAACAAGAAATATGTTATGATAAGCGTCCTTGACATAAATAATGCATACAATTGTGTCAATCTTAATTTTCTTAAATTAATCATGAAGAGTGAAAATATCCCAATAATATTTATAGATTGGATAATAGATTTTTTATCTCTTAGATTTATTAGATTAGGAAATGTGGTCGAAGAAGTATATGGTGGGTTACCACAAGGCTCATGTCTTTCGCCTATTCTCTTCAATTTATATACCAAACGGCTACATCAAATTAATGATGAGCAGACGCATGCGTTCCAATTTGCGGACGATTTCGTTATTGTCTCATCTGGACCAAAGAAGGATCCTGTTATCAATAATCTACAGCTGAAACTGGTGGATTTCTCATTGCTTTGTGGCGACTTGGGTCTCAGTTTTAATCCTTGCAAAACTGCAATTATGGAAATGGGAGTAAGACCTAGAAATCCGCAGCTCATCCTGAACAATCAGCCACTTCCTTTAAAAAGGCGTATTGTCTTTCTAGGTAGAGTCATAAGTGCAAATATGTCTAATGTGCCGCACATTAAAAAAAATAAAAGAAAACATGAAAAATGGTCAGCAATTGCTGCATTTGGCCACATCCATCAAATCGGGCCTCAGACCTAGGGTCGCAGCAAACATTTTTAAATCTTTTATTCGGTCAAAGCAAGAATATGCAATGACAAGTTTCGCTAACTTGGGCATTGGAGCCACGAAAGACCTAAATATTGCTCAAGCAGGTGCTCTGAGAAGGTGTGTAGGTGTTCCGCCAAATACTCCGCAACATCTCATCTTCATTTTAGGAGGTGTCTTGCCTCCTGCTTTCAGGGCAAAAATATTAACAGCTAAAGAGTTACTAAGACTGATGCAAATTAATCCTCAAGGGTTCCTTGAAATTAAGACCTCCAGAGCTTCCACAAGCTACACGGAAACGTTAAAAGAGTTTCAGGAAATTTTTGACAATACGGAAATTGTAAAAGAGTACCATCCCTGCTCAAAAATTACTATTAAAAACAAACTGTTGGACCGGAAAAAAGACAACATGTCAAAAGAAGAAATTTGTGCCATATATAGTGAGGCTTTAGCATTTTACAGCTACAACAACTACAGGCTCATATCTACAGATGCGTCGATCTGTGATCAAGGTACTGGAATTGGCATTCTAGATGTTGAGGGTAAACAGGAATACATGTTTAAAATTAACGCAAAATTGTCATCAGTTGCTGCCGAGCTAATTGGCATAAATAAGGCATGTGAGATCATATGTAGAGGTGTTTTTAAAAAGGCTGTGATTTTCTGTGATTGCCTAGGGGCTATTAATTTAATTACACATAAAAAGACTGAACACTATATGGTAGGTCAAATACACAACCTCCTTAATAATTGCGCAGTTGAGATAGTAGAAATAGTATGGCTTCCTGGTCATAAGGGCATACAAATAAATGAAAAAACAGACCAGATTGCAAAAAATGCTGTTACAAATGATCATCTGCTAAATATTAAGCTCAGCATCAAAGATGCTATCAAGGCCATTAATAAGAAAACTTGGGAAAAATGGAATGAGGAATACATTCGTGTTTCTCAACTCAAAGGGAAATTTTTTTCGGACATATATCCGAATATTCCTAACGAGCCTTGGCACTTTAAATACAAATGGAAGGCTAAAGACATTAAAACTCTAAACAGACTCATGACTGGACACACATACGACAAGCCATATTTATTTCTGATTGGGGCTGAAACCACGGATCGGTGCGATATGTGTGGCTGCGTTGAGAGTGCTGAACACCTGATTTTTAGATGTCCAAGACTTGCTCCTCTCCGAAGGAGCTTTAAAATATTCAATAGATTTAATAATCTAAAAAATCTACTATGCTCAAAAGAATTACTTTTTTACAGAGAGCTAGTTAAATTAATAAATAAGGCTAACTTAGAATTTTAAGTAAAAAATATTGTTAACATACTAAATCTCAAAATTACTTTTAGTTTTTTTTTTCTTTTTTTGGTATTTTTTAGGAAAATATACCTTTTTGTTATTTTTTAGGAAATCCCACCACAAACACGAACAAAACTAAAACAATATAAATACATATCAACAATTAATATATAATACAATAAAATACAACTTATAAATCTACATAAGCACAACCATTTCGACCTGCATCGTCAGGTCTCCAAAATCAGTCTTTTCCAAGGCTAAAAAAAAAAAAAAAAAAAAAAAAAAAATAAAGATACATTGTACACTACACCTGAGGCGTGCCCCGCGCAGACCATCAGTATATTTTAGTATCTGGCTTGAATAGTGTTTACACTGCAGCCAACCCTCAGTCACCCCTGCGGTGATTTAGTACAAAAAAAAACAAAAAAACAAGGGGGCTCCGCCCCCTACTCGCTTCGCTCGCCTACCCCCGGCTCGCTTCGCTCGCGGTGAGGTGCGGCTACAGTCGAGCACGCTCGACAGTAGGATACCCTGAGCCCAGGTACTCTTTTATAAATGTTGATTTTCGACCAATTATTCCTATGGCAGCTATATGATATATGTAACCGATTTGAACCAAATCTGGTCAGAATGTACAAAACCAACATAAATGCATATTCTATCAGTTTGGTTAAGATATCTCAAAAAACAAAAAACTTTTTCATACTAAAACTTGATTTTCGGCAGAGCGGCTGTATGACAGCTATATGATATAGTGGGCCGATTTGGACCAAGCTTGGTCAGAATGTATAATACCAGCCCAGATACATATTCTATTAGTTTGGTTACGATATCTTAAAAAACAAAAAACTTTTTCATACTAAAGCTTGATTTTCGGCAGAGCGGCTGTATGACAGCTATATGATATAGTGGGCCGATTTGGACCAAACTTGGTCAGAATGTATAGTACCAGCCCAGATACATATTCTATCAGTTTGGTTACGATATCTCAAAAAACAAAAAACTTATTCGTACTAAAACTTGACTTTCGGCAGAGCGTCTCTATGACAGCTATATGATATAGTAGTCCGATTTGAACCAAATTTGGTCAGGATGTATAATACCACCCCAAATATATATCGTGTGAGATTGGTTGAGATATCTCAAAAATTAAAGAAGCTTTTCATACAAAAACTTCATTTTCGATGTATCGTTCCTATGGCAGCTATAGGATATAGTTGTCCGATCCAAAAATAAAAACAAACTTGATCTGCGTACGGTATCCAGAAACATACATACCAAGTTTGAAGTCTCTAGCTCTTATGGTTTCTGAGATCGACGCGTTCAAACAGACGGACAGACGGACAGACAGACGGACAGACGGACATGGCTCAATCGACTCGACTGTTGATCCTGATCAAGAATATATATACTTTTGAGGGTCTGCCACGCCCCCTTCTGCCTGTTACATACATTCTGCCAAATGCATTATACCCTTTTTTGCCCATTTTTAATGGGCTCAGGGTATAAAAAAAACAAAAGACTAAAAAAACCACAACATAAACAACGAAACCTGCAAGGATCGACAAAACGGTAAGTCAACAATAAACATTCACAAAACCTAGTACTAATCCACCTCTTGTCCAAACGGGATCCCGGTTCTCGACCCAGGAGTACCCGCCCTGCCTAAGATGACACCACGCCGTCATCTCCCTCATGTTGGCCACCAATGGACTTGCGTTGGCCATCGTGTTTCTCCCTCCCCCTAACAAGTTGCTATGCAGCCACAATTCGGCAATACAAGGCAACAATGAAGAAACAAACAAACGAACAGATCAGGAACAATATGGTGTGGCAAATGCAACAAACTTGTACGTTGCGAGACAACGATGTGAAGATGCCGCGGGGATAGTCATAAATATGACTATAGTCATATATATATATATATATATATATACATACATATATATATATATATATATATATATATATATATATATATATATATATATTTGTAATCACGCAGGTTTTTGAATAATTGAAAGTATGGTTGTGCGTGTCAATGTGATTATGTTTGTATGTGTATATTTGCATTTGAATCGCTTAAATCTACCTTAACCTGCCTAAAAGGCTCCCTGGGTGGTTTTATGGGGGCGATCTTTATGTGGCTACGGATGTAATTAAACAGATATATATTTATGTTTTTATACCCTGAGCCCATTAAAAATGGGCAAAAAAGGGTATAATGCATTTGGCAGAATGTATGTAACAGGCAGAAGGGGGCGTGGCAGACCCCCAAAAGTATATATATTCTTGATCAGGATCAACAGTCGAGTCGATTGAGCCATGTCCGTCTGTCTGTCCGTCTGTCCGTCTGTTTGAACGCGTCGATCTCAGAAACCATAAGAGCTAGAGACTTCAAACTTGGAATGTAGGTTCCTGGATACCATACGCAGATCAAGTTTGTTTTTATTTTTGGATCGGACAACTATATCATATAGCTGCCATAGAAACGATACATCGAAAATGAAGTTTTAGTATGAAAAGCTTCTTCAATTTTTGAAATATTTCAACCAATCTCACACGATATATATTTGGGGTGGTATTATACATCCTGACCAAATTTGGTTAAAGTCGGCCCACTATATGATATAGCTGTCATAGAGACGCTCTGCCGAAAATCAAGCATATGTATGAAATAGTTTTTTGTTTTTTGAGATATCGTAACCAAACTGATAGAATTTGCATCTGGGCTGGTATTATACATCCTCACCGAATTTGGTCCAAATCGGACTACTATATCATATAGCTGCCATAGAGACGCTCAGTCGAAAATCAAGTTTAAGTAAGAAAAAGTTTTTTGTTTTTAGAGATAGCCTAACCAAACTGATAGAATAAACATTTAAGTTCGTCTCATATAATCTGGCCAAATTCGGTTCAGATCGGACCACTATATCATATAGCTGCAATAGAGACGTTCAATCGAAAAGTAAGTGTTAGTATGAAAAATGTTTTGGTTTTTTGAGATATCTTAACCAACCTGATAGAATATACATTTAGGTTGGTTTTGTACATTCTGACCAGATTTGGTTCAAATCGGTTCCATATATCATATAGCTGCCACAGGAACAATTGGTCGAAAATCAACTTTTATAAAAGAGTACCTGGGCTCAGGGTATTCAACTGTCGAGCGTGCTCGACTGTAGCCGCACCTCACCGCGAGCAAAGCGAGCCGGGGGTAGGCGAGCGAAGCGAGCAGGGGGCGGAGCCCCCTTGTTTTCTTTTGATTCAGTAATTTTGCTTTTGTTTGTTGTTCCTAAACCGTTTGTTTTAACTTTTACAGATCACACAAAAATAAAACTCTACACGAGGAAAAAGTCTAGTGACGAAAGCATATTCTAGCCCCAAAATTTCTGATATCCCATTTTGTGACAAGGCTGCCGTTGTCGGACGCCTCTTTGTTGATGCTGTCCAAATGGGCAATGCATTTGGCGTGCAGCGAAGTTGCTGCCAAAAGGTTTCGAACTGGTGCGGCATCGCACACGGACCACAGCACAATTGTTGTCTGGGACTGAGACCACGTATGCACGGCTCTGCGCTATAAAGAGTTCTGGGGCGGCTCACAGAGTTATGGCACGCAACAAAAGTCTTTTCGACAGATATGTCATTGCGTGGCGAAGTTGTCTCGGCACTTCAAATGCACTGGAGCACGTCCGATGCTGACCGCAGCCAATGTCAGACCTCTCAATTTTTCTCCACCAACGTGGTTTTTCAAATTCCTCTTCTTTCTTCTCATATTTTTCATCCGAAAAACCGTTGCTGCAACGAAATGCACTCTCTCTCTCCCTCTCCTAGAATACAGGGTCGCCACCATTGCACATTAATTTAAAATTCACAAAACAAAAAAAAAACAAGTGGGAAAGGCTATAGTCGAGATCCCGACTATAGGATACCCGTTACTTATTTCACTACATATAAAAGTACTTAAAAGAAAATTTTCTAACAATACAAAATCTATTGCATACTCTAGGGGGCATGTATTGCCATGATTGCTTAAAGAATCATTTTCAGACAATAACTGCTGTTCTACTTGTCCGATCGTGTTGCGATTCAGTGGGATAATAAATAATAATAATAGATATCAGTGACTACAAGAAAAACTATATTATCTTAAAAACTGTGGGTGTGGTAGCTTTTCGCGATTTGCGAGGGCGGAGGGGGGCGTGGCCAAAATTTGAAACAAACTTGATCTGCGCTGGGTATATAGAAATCTGTGTGCCAAATTTGGTTACTCTATCTCTTATAGTCTCTCAGATTTCTTTGTTTAGACGGTTTTTCGCAATTTGCGGGGGCGGAGGTGGGCGTGGCTTAAATTTGAAACAAACTTGATCTGCGTGGGGTATATAGAAGTCTTTTAGTGAAAGTTTGGTATCTCTATCTCTTATGGTCTCTGAGATCTAGGCGCTCACACGGACGGACAGACGGACAGACGGACAGACGGACATGGCTATATCGACTCGGCTATTGATGCTGATCAAGAATATATATACTTTATAGGGTCGGAGATGCCTCCTTTTACCTGTTACGCACATTCCAACGAACACAATATACCCTTATACTTATTTTTTATAAGTAACGGGTATAATAAACTAATCACTTTTGGTTCAAACAGGACCCGGGCGTTCTCTCCCCGCTTGAGACGGTATTGGTTCCTCACAGCATGCGTTGGCCATTATGTTCCACCTTTCATTCTACAACCATATTTACCAAACATCATATTCATTTTAGTATAATTATCATTTCTTAGGAACGATCGGTAGAAAATCAAGTGCTAGTATGAAAAGTTTTTGTTTCTTGAGATTTATCAACCAGTCTTACAGGTTTTGTATCTTATAATGTGTTTTAAATCCCTACCAAATTTGTTTCAAATCGGTTCACTATTCAATATATATGCCATACGAACGATCGGTTGAAAATCCAACTTTAGTATGGAAAAGTTTCTTATTTTTTAACAAATTTCAACCAAAATCTCAAAATGCGTTTGTTTTGATGTCTTATATATCTTTACCAAAATTGGTTCAAATCTGTCCACTATATCGTATAGCTGTCATAGGACCGATCGGTGTAAGATAAAGCTTTAGTGTGAAAAACTTTTTTGTTTTTTGAGATATTTTAACTAAGTTGGTAGAATCTGCATTTATGATGGTCTTACGCATTCTAACCGAAGTTGGTTCAAATCGGTTCACCATATCATATAGCTGCCATAGGACCGATCGGTGCAAAATCAAGTTTTAGTATAAAAAACTTTTTTTGTTCTTCGAGATATCTTAATCAAACTCATGAATTGGGTTTTTTTAATTGCCCCTTTTATTCTTGCCAAATTTTGTTTAGATCGGTCCACTATATCAAATAGCTGCCATAGGAACGATCGATACGAACGGTCGATAAACTACCTTTAGTACGAAAAACTTTTTTATTTTTTAAGTTATCTGTACCAAACTTACAAATTAAGAATTTTGTATCGTCTTGTACAACCTCTCCAAATTTGGTTGGAATCAGACCAATATAACGTATAGCTGCCATGGGACCGTTCAGTCGAAAATCAACCTTTGCGTCAAAATTCTTATTGTAAAATTTTATTGTATCGCCGTTTCTCCATAGATTTTAATGAATTATATCTTACACGACGCTCAATTAGTGCAGCTTTGAAAAAACAAAATTAAAACCCCAGTTTAAAATTTTTTTTGAGTTTTCCTTGAATTTTAAATTAAAAAAAACTAAAAAAAAGCTTAAACAAAATAACATTTTCTTAATTCAAAAATTAATAGCTTTTAAACTACTGACTTTAGTCTTAGACTGTGTATAGATGAATTATAGGTATATTCATTAGCTTTCAGGAAAAGTTAAGCTTTTGAATATCCATAATCCATTGAATATATCCATAATTCATTAATAAAACGTTTTGGATTTAAACTAATAGTTTAAGAGATATAAATTTTTGAATTAAGAAAATGATGATTTTTTTTAAGCTTTTTTTTTAGCTTTTTTTACTTTAAAATTCGAGGAAAAGTCGAAAAAAATGTATTACATTTTGTCTTTAATTTTATTTACATAGCTGCATTAATTACGCGTCGTTTAAGATATAATTCACAATATGGAGAAACGGCGATATAATAAAATTTTATATCAAGGGATGTTTTTGTCGATTTTGATGACTTTCTTGTAGAGCGGCATGACCTTTTGTATGAAAATTGTATGTGTTTGTTGAGATATCCTAAACAAATTCACAGAAAATCAATTTGCTGTTGTCTTACGCATTTTGACCAAATTTGGTTGAAATCTGACCACTATATCATATAGGTGCCTTAGGACCGATCGGTAGAAATTCAACATTCTTTAGGGATCGGTGTAAGAAAATAGGACTATAACTAAGTCTAGAGAGTGTCACCTTGAATTAATTTGCTTAAATGTTTTTAGATAAATAAATATTTATTTAAAATAAAGTTTACAATTTATTTTTAAAGGTATTACATGCTATCGAAGTTTTGACAATGATGTAGCATAAAAAGTACTTCAAAAATAGATTTAGTAACGTACTTTTCTGCTTTCGGCATCGGAATTAGACACTCGGATAAGATTCCAAACGTAATCGTTTTCGGTAAGTATTTATGATGACGTCCTCCTGCAGAAGATTTCGTTCCCTTAAGCGCGATCCCAAAATTTCAGCTTTCTCTTTAGTTAGGTGAAGGGCCCTTACGAGGTCATCCAATTCTTGCTGGGAAAATATCTTAATAAGTTTACTTCCTTCTGAAGAACCAGATGAGGCAGTCGTAGTATCCTTTGTTGAAACCGACTTATCCAGTGTTTGTTGGTCTCTCCCAGATTTAACTGTCAGCTCAAAACCGCGGCCAGGCAATTGTGGGTAAACACATTTCATACGCATTCCAATACCAATTTTTATGAATGCACAAAAATAGCAGTCGGAACCATGAAAATTAGTTTTTTTCCATATCATAGGGCGTGAAAATGGAAAAGTATATATAAAAATAAATGTAGGTGTTAGTATTTCAGTAAAATAAGAATTGAAAAATAGATTTCTACTTGTTATGTAAATAAATACTTATTTATCTGGAAAATTTGAAAGATGCGTTTTGCAGCTAGAGCAAATAAACGTTGGAGCCCAATCTTCATTGAAATCTTTTGGATCAAGATTAAAACAGTCAGTATACATCCTTTGGCACAATTCGGTAAATGTCATCACTTAATATTTGAAATGTGAACTCCACATATGTAGCAGAATGAATCGGGATTGAAGATGCAAGAAAATTCGCGTACTGGGTAACTCATTTTCTTCGTTTCTCTTTAGATCTTACGTTGGTGAATGTCAGAAGTAGACTGTGCAGCGGTAGTTATAAAAGTGGTATATATAGCGACACACAAAGTTTAACCGATGAGTCTTAAAACTATTACCTGGGATCTTTATTCAATTCCCTCGTATTGAAAGTTATGTCAGGCAATGCTTTTGGTTAAACACTTGCGCTATTGCAGGTACTATCCTATCTTTTACTATGTTGGGCTTTATAAGCCACCTTTTTCACAGTTGCGCAATTTAAGACCAAAACAGGTAGCACTCGGTAATAAAAGGTAATACTTAAAATTGAATGTTAATATCCAAATAAGATACCGGTACCTAACATGCAATTCATAATAACGGGATGATACCTGCTACAACCTGTTCGGCTGCACTCAACCCCATAAATTTGGAAAACAAAACGAGGTATATGATCGTTCCTATGACAGCGATATCAAATAGTGATCCGATTTGAACCAAATTTGGTAGGGATACATAGCAGATTACCAGATACATACCCTGCAAGATTGAGTGATATATCTCAAAAAACAAAAAACTTTTTCGTACTAACCCTTGTATTTCTAACGATCGTTCCTATGGCAGCTATATGATATAGTAATCCGATTTAGACCAAATTTGGTCAGGGTGTATGAGACAGTCCCAAATACACTATCTGTGAGTTGGGTTAAGATATCTTAAGAAACAAAAAAGTTTTTCATAGTAAATGTCATGACGCTCTACAAGGAAGTCATAAAATTCGACAAAAACATGCCTAGATAATACATCGCCGTCTCACCACAGATTTTGATAAGATATATCTTAAACAACGCGTAATTAACGCAGCTATGTAAATAAAATTAAAGACAAAATGTAATACATTTTTTTTGACTTTTCCTCGAATTTTAAAGTAAAAAAAGCTAAAAAAAAAAGCTTAAAAAAAATCATAATTTTCTTAATTCAAAAATTGATATCTCTTAAGCTATAAGTTTAAATTTTTTTTTATTTATTAATGAATTATTAATTTTATTAATGAATTATGGATATATTCAATGGCTTTCAGGAAAAGTAAAGTTTTTGACAATCGGTTTTGGCGTTCTCGAGTAATGACGAAAAAACTGGGCGCACCTCTGAAAAAAAGTACGAAAAAAGCCAGATTTTCAAAAAAATCTCACCACAAAAAACAAAAAAATGTTTTTCGTTATTTGGAGCCCCAAATCTATCCAAAAAAGTGGGTTTGGTTAGTGTAATTTTTTGGCTGTTGCCTAGTGTTATCGTAGTTGTTCCTAATTAACTACTTTTTTAATGAAATCGTCATTTCACTAGCATTAAAAAAAGTAGTGTTAATTAAGTTTCATTTCATTATTATTGAAAAAAGTACTGCTCATGAAATTTCATTTCACTATCATTAAAAAAATGTAATGCCAATCAAAAATTTTTTAATTGGCACTGAAAAAAGTAGTGCTAATGAAAAATTATTTAATTGGCATTAAATGAAAAAAATTTCGGTTGCATTAAATAATACCAATGAAAACCCATTTTAATTAGCATTAAAAATTATTTTTTAAATAATTTTAGGAAAACTTGGAAAATAGTTTTTCCGACTTGTATGCAATATTTTTTGCTCGCCTACGCCAGGCTCGCTTCGCCCGCGGTGAGGTGCGGCTACAGTCGAGCACGCTCGACAGTAGGATACCCTGAGCCCAGGTACTCTTTTATAAAAGATGATTTTCGACCAATTGTTCCTATGGCAGTTATATGATATATGGAACGATATCTCAAAATACAAAAAACGTTTTTCAGCTATATGATATAGTGGTCCGATCCAAAAAAGAAACAAACTTGATATGCCTGCAATATAGAGGAATCTACATACTAAGTTTGGTGTCACCAGCTTTTAAATTGTTCTTATAATTTTGGATATGAAATTTTGTTGGGGCGTGTCCAGATTTTGAAACAAACTTGATCTGCTTGCAATATAGGCGAGTCTACATACCAAGTATGGTGGCTCTAGCTATTATAGTCTCTGAGATCTAGGTGTTCATACAGACGTCAGGACAGCAGGACGTCAGGACAGACGGACATTGCTATATCGACTCGACTATTGATGCTGATCAAGAATATATATACTTCTTCCTCCTTCTGCCTGTTACGTACATTTTCGTTAAAACAAACCCAATAGACACCTGTACTTTTTTTAAGTACGGGGTCTAATAACCATATTTTTAAATCAGAATAATTACTAAAAATGTCCCAGATGGATGAGAGCTAAAATAAAAAGCTGTTAGAAATGAAGCTAATGCACTTAAATAGCTTAAAAAGACGCAGATAATAAAGAAGCTGTTAATGTGTAATATTGCAACTTAAGCATTATAAATAAATTTACTATTCTAATTATACTATTCTGTAATCAAACTATAAATAAGAAGTCTAAGAAAAACAGTTTTCACACTTTCACTTGTCTATTTGTGTTTTCTCGCCATTTTATTAAGTTCTCGAAATCAAAATCAAATCAGCGTGCAAAAGTGTCGTTCCTGAAACTGATTCAGATATGCTTAAACGAAATCAAATCTGAATCGGCTACAGCAATCCCACTATTGTTGCGGCAGTCTAAATCTGGTATTAGAGCTGGCAAACTATTAATATTTGTGCCATTCGATATTTTGAGAAGGTAATATCGATAGTATCTGTGGAAAATATTTCTACAAAAAATAAAAATATTATTCCGATTTTGTCATATATAAAAAAAGTATATTCCATTAATTTATAGTAAATATTTTTTATTTTAAATTTAATCTCTTGAAACAATAAAGTTAAATCTTTTAAATTTAAATTAGTTCAGAGCTTAAAACCAGTTATTTGGTTTACTTAACCTAACAAATTCAGTTTGGATTTGATTCAGTTTATGAAATAAATTCAACATGTTACACAAAGACTTATAAATTGAAAAATTAAATTTATTCAATTTTCTCGGCCTCTTTTACAATCTCTTACTATGAGATATTAAATTTATCATCGTGTTATAAACTGCGTTGTTTCTCAGTGGGCCGCGCCGACTAGCTCATCGGTACTCAGGTGGAGTCCCATCCCTGGCCCGCAGTCCTAACAATCGATAACATCATCGATACACAACACCTGTGGCGAACGGAACTACACAACAGTCAACAACAAAAGACTAAAAAAACCACAACATAAACAACGAAACCTGCAAGGATCGACAAAACGGTAAGTCAACAATAAACATTCACAAAACCTAGTACTAATCCACCTCTTGTCCAAACGGGATCCCGGTTCTCGACCCAGGAGTACCCGCCCTGCCTAAGATGACACCACGCCGTCATCTCCCTCATGTTGGCCACCAATGGACTTGCGTTGGCCATCGTGTTTTCCCTCCCCCTAACAAGTTGCTATGCAGCCACAATTCGGCAATACAAGGCAACAATGAAGAAACAAACAAACGAACAGATCAGGAACAATATGGTGTGGCAAATGCAACAAACTTGTACGTTGCGAGACAACGATGCGAAGATGCCGCGGGGATAGTCATAAATATGACTATAGTCATATATATATATATATATATATATATAACTGGTTGCTATATATATATATATATATATATATTTGTAATCACGCAGGTTTTTGAATAATTGAAAGTATGGTTGTGCGTGTCAATGTGATTATGTTTGTATGTGTATATTTGCATTTGAATCGCTTAAATCTACCTTAACCTGCCTAAAAGGCTCCCTGGGTGGTTTTATGGGAGCGATCTTTATGTGGCTACGGATGTAATTAAACAGATATATATTTATGTTTTTTTCTTTTGATTCAGTAATTTTGCTTTTGTTTGTTGTTCCTAAACCGTTTTGTTTTAACTTATACAGATCACACAAAAAAAAACCTCTACACGAGGAAAAAGTCTAGTGACGAAAGCATATTCTAGTCCCAAAATTTCTGATATCCCATTTTGTGACAAGGCTGCCGTTGTCGGACGCCTCTTTGTTGATGCTGCCTCAAATGGCCAATGCATTTGGCGTGCAGCGAAGTTGCTGCCAAAAGGTTTCGAACTGGTGCGGCATCGCACACGGACCACAGCACAATTGTTGTCTGGGACTGAGACCACGTATGGCACGGCTCTGCGCTAAATGGCACGACACAATCGAGCTATAGAGAGTTCTGGGGCGGCTCACACAGTTATGGCACGCAACAAAAGTCTTTTCGACAGATATGTCATTGCGTGGCGAAGTTGTCTCGGCACTTCAAATGTATTTTTTTTTAATTTTTGCACGGGAGCACGTCCGATGCTGACCGCAGCCAATGTCAGACCTCTCAATTTTTCTCCACCAACGTGGTTTTTCAAATTCCTCTTCTTTCTTCTCATATTTTTCATCCGAAAAACCGTTGCTGCAACGAAATGCACTCTCTCTCTCCCTCTCCTAGAATACAGGGTCGCCACCATTGCACATTAATTTAGCAGCCAAAACCTATCGATACGTTTATAATTTAAATAGATAGCAAAATATATGGGCAGAGCCGATAATTAAAAAATACCAACGATAAAACATGAACATAACAATCGTCTTCTCAACTAACTAAATATTCTTTATGCGACCAACACCAATAAAAGTTAAACTAACAGTTATTTTAAAAAATTATATGAATTTTAGCATGCCCAAAATTTTGCTGCCAAGCAACTAACGTAAATTTTGTATACTATCGTAGTGGAAGTTTTTGTCATCAATACATCGATAGTTGTTAAAAACCAGGCGGTCTATCGATAATTAAGTCGATAGTTTGCCAGCTCTAGCTTAACTAGAACTACCATCGCTACCGGCATAAAAAATAAACAAACTACCAACAAAAGATGACGGCGACGAAAAACTGCAGCCATAAATACAACTGGTAAGTAAAATTCACAAAACAAAAAAAAAAATAAACTAATCACTTTTGGATCAAACAGGACCCGGGCGTTCTCTCCCCGCTTGAGACGGTATTGGTTCCTCACAGCATGCGTTGGCCATTATGTTCCACCTTTCATTCTACAACCATATTTACCAAACATCATATTCATTTTAGTATAATTATCATTTCTTAGATATTAACAACATTTATAATTTTTTACTAATGAATTGTTTTTACAGATATAAATCAACATTTTTAACAACAAGATAACAAGCAAGATGCTACTGCCGATACTCCGCGGGTATATATATATATTCATATGTATTCAAGTAAGTGTTGGAGTAATTGTATATACAATTTGTATGTGATTTTATGTATGCGTGTGTTTGTAAATACCCTGAAGAGCTGAATTTCCTTTTTCTTGATTTTCCCTTACGTTTCAATGATGTTGTTAGTTTTGTAATAATTCTGCCAGCGTCAACTGGCCGCTGCTTTTTCGAAACATAAAATTTGAACCAATTGATACATTATTGTTAGACAACAAATTTGAACGCCCGTGGCTCAATGGTTAGAGTCGCCAGCCTTGAGACTAGGAACACATGATGGGATGATAAGTCCTGATATGTGCTGAGATTTTCAGGAGCAGGTTACAGCAAATTTTAATGTTATATTTGGATGTTATTTAATAATCCCACATTAAAAACCTCTACACGAGGTAAAAGTCTAGTGACGAAAGCAATTTTTAGCCCCAAAATTTCTGATATCCAATTGTGTGACGAGCAAAATTTTGTTTATTATACAAATTTTAAATAAAAATAAAAATTATTAAAAAAAAACACGAAAATTGGCATTGTGCACTGTGCTCAAAAGGGCGAGCTTCTTTGTACATAAAAATTACTTACGGCCCCATTAGCTGCGATTGTTT
Organism: Drosophila phalerata; assembly: GCA_951394115.2. Lineage (NCBI taxonomy): Eukaryota > Metazoa > Arthropoda > Insecta > Diptera > Drosophilidae > Drosophila > Drosophila phalerata. The sequence continues at coordinate 2,684,865 of OX596008.2, read as the reverse complement.
AAATTTTTACCCTCCCACTTACACCCCCGTATCTCATGAACCAGGTGAGTTAGAAAAAGTTTTAGTATGCCATTTTGTAAGTTAGGACTCAACTTTTCGATCGGTATATAACTCGATCTGATCGGACAGTGGTAGAAAATTTTCCAAATTAGCTGTATATATTGCTAGTCGCCTTTCGCACCCTTCGTGCTGCTTTCGTCACTTTAGCGAACTGCCGTTCGCAGTGATAACATTATATTATTTAAGCAATTGCGAAGCAAGTGTGTTTTATTATGAGCTGAAGGGCTCTATTTATACCCTGATTATACACATATGCTTTGACATTGTAAGTCTTAGTTCTAGCGGAATCTTAAGTTTAGATTAATCATAGCGGGGCTTTGACTCTTAGAGCTTTAAGTTGAGCTTGCAGCCTTTTGGGTATGCAACATTATCTTTTGAGCTTGCAATATATTAAATATGCAACATGTTAGGTTTTTAATCCTTGAGGTTTATAAAATTAGGTAAAAGTATGCTACACAACTCAAAAACAACTGTGTTATCATGTCGCGATATCGAGCACCAGTAACAGTCACTGCTCGACCAGCTTCATTTTTAAAAAACTACATTATTTTTTAAATATTGTTCAACGATGAAGACACGTTGTTCTGTCGTGTAACGCTCCACTTTTACTAACCATTAACTGTCAGCTGTCGATTTATTTTTAATTTAAGGTTGTGAACACTTTACTGCATAAATGGCGTCAAATTTAAATCTTGCGTTAATATTGGGTCACCCTTTATTAACATAATATATTTTATGGTAATACTAGGGGGAACTGGCCACTAATCGCTTTGTTAATCAACCCCCGGCTCGCTTCGCTCGTAGTATTGAAGCGTGAAAAGAGGAGAACTTTTTATATTTTCTTGAATAAACATCTTTGACTCAAAATTAAGTTTTTAGATTGCACTTCAATTTCAAATTTCACTTACACATACATAATCTGTGAGGCTGGTGGAGATATCTTAGGAAACAGAACAGTTGTTTATACAAATGGTTAATTTGAACCCGATTGTTCCTATATCAGCTATATGATATAGTCAGGGCTGGGAATTTAGGTAGGTTAGTGTGGTGAGCTGGTCAAAACCAGTTCTTCAATTGAAGCTTTGCTCCGTTATGTTCCCCAGTGGGTGACCTTTCTTATGAATATGATTAAAAACCGGTTGTGACTGAGATATCTATAACCACTTGCTGTGGCTTAGAAATCTCTACAATTTGTCTAGTGCGATGTTGCTCACATCGCTTAATGAGTCTAGAGTATACTTTCCGAGCATCATGCGTCTGCCTCTGCTAAGTGCTGGACAGTGGCAGAGCAGATGCTCCGGAGTTTACATTTCCCGCTCGTCTTTGCAGCCACGGCAGTGTTGGTTGAATGGTAGTCCTGATTTCATGGCATGTGTTCCTATATACCAGTGTCCTGTTACTGTGGCCGTTAGTCTCGCAATGTATTTTCTTGACTTGTTGAGTAGCTCTTCTGTGCGTATTTTGTTGTAGGTTGGCCATGTCTGTTTGGCTCTTTGAGTTTTCCATTATAGCCACCCAGGTTGGCTGTTATCTTCCTGCTATTCAGCATGGACGCGATCCATAATCTGATGTGTCTCTCGACATCTAGGTCTAAAAGGGATTTCAGGATGGAGTCCGCTTTTAAATAGTTAAAGGCTCCTTTTATGTCCAAAAAGGCAGCTATTGTGTACTCTTTCGCTTCTAGGGAAGCTTCCACCTGGCGTAATACTTCGTGTAGTGCTGTTTAGGTGGATTTCCCTTTTAAATATGCATGTTGAGCTTTGCATTGTTATGTATATTAATATCCAATATTCTCTCCAACATCTTAAGGCTGAGTGATGTGAGACTTATGGGTCTGTAGTCCTTTGCTAGGACATGCCCTCTTCTTCCTGGCTTTGAAATGAATATAACCTTCGCCTCCCTCCAGGCTCTTGGTTCATAATTCAACCTAATACAGGCTCAGAATATGTCAATCAGCCCCGAGAGTGAGTCTTCCTCTATGACTTGTGGTATCTTTGGTATAATTTCGTCCGACTCTGGATGGGTCAAATGTGTTTATTGCCTAGAGAAGTCTTACTCTTGAAATTATTTTCTCGCTACTATCGTAGTAACTACTAGTAGCTACACTCAGAAAAAAATGACATACTAAAATAAGGTACGACCGTTCTTGAATTTATACCGTTTTGATCTTAAAATTTTAAGATTGCTGTGTACTAAATCGATCACAAATTTAGAATTCTGACTTTTCTTTACTATGGCAGCTCCGAAATAGTAGTCCGAATTTAACCAAACTTAGTCAGAATATATAAGACAACGGCAAATATATAATCCGTGAGTCTCGTTAAGATACCTCTAGAAATAACTGAGTTATTTGTACTAAACGAGTTTAAGTTTTTTTTGTACTTAAAATAGTTATCAAGATTGAGAGAAATTTAAAAACAAGGGGGCTCCGCCCCCTACTCGCTTCGCTCGCCTACCCCCGGCTCGCTTCGCTCGCGGTGAGGTGCGGCTACAGTCGAGCACGCTCGACAGTAGGATACCCTGAGCCCAGGTACTCCTTTATAAAAGTTGATATTCGACCAATTGTTCCTATGGCAGCTATATGATATATGGAACCGATTTGAACCAAATCTGGTCAGAATGTACAAAACCAACATAAATGCATATTCTATCAGTTTGTTTAAGATATCTCAAAAAACAAAACATTTTTTCATACTAAGACTTACTTTTCGATTGAGCGTCTCTATTGCAGCTATATGATATAGTGGGCCGATTTGGACCAAACTTGGTCAGGATGTATAATACCAGCCCAGATACATATTCTATCAGTTTGGTTACGATATCTCAAAAAACAAAAAACTTTTTCATACTAAAACTTGATTTTCGGCAGAGCGACTGTATGACAGCTATATGATATACTGGGCCGATTTGGAGCAAATTTGGTCAGGATGTATAATACCACCCCAAATATATATCGTGTGAGATTGGTTGAGATATCTCAAAAATTAAAGAAGCTTTTCATACAAAAACTTCATTTTCGATGTATCGTTCCTATGGCAGCTATATGATATAGTTGTCCGATCCAAAAATAAAAACAAACTTGATCTGCATACGGTATCCAGGAACCTACATACCAAGTTTGAAGTCTCTAGCTCTTATGGTTTCTGAGATCGACGCGTTCAAACAGACGGACAGACAGACAGACGGACAGACAGACGGACATGGCTCAATCGACTCGACTGTTGATCCTGATCAAGAATATATATACTTTTTGGGGTCTGCCACGCACCCTTCTGCCTGTTACATACATTCTGCCAAATGCATTATACCTTTTTTTGCCCATTTCTAATGGGCTCAGGGTATAATGAGAACGTTTCGAACTTAAATCAAGAACATTTTAGCGACGCAAATATGACGTTAGGCTTAGATCGCTAGTGAAATCAGCACCTATTCCGAAAGGTCGCTAACCAAGAAAATATTAGGATGTATCGAACTTTTACATACTTGAATTAATCCCAAAACGTACTTAAAGTATGCCGGATAAATCTCCTTTTAATATTTTCGTACTTGCGACAACCGAACTTGAATTGTGATTTTTGTACTCAGTTTTAGGAATTCCGAACTTACCCAGCTTTTGAGATCGTTTGTACTTGAAAATCTCCTGTTTAAGTACGGAAATCTTGATTTTTTTTCTGAGAACAGGGGAGTAACAATCTCCGCTTTGTTGATTCCTGGGAAGTGTGTGTCTACCTGTTTTTCTAGTGATTCTCTGATTGACAGTCTGCTGTTCCCTACCGCCTTGTTTAAACGGCTCGGCACCACGGTGGGTACTGCTTTCTTTCATTTTTCATCGGGCAGGAGGATACCTACACTGAGAGAAAAATCAAGCCCGATCGTACTTGAATCAAGAATTTCCGGTGTCAAAAATCAGCCAAGCCCGAATATTCTTGATTCAAGAACGAAATTCTAAATTTAAGAATTTCTAAAAATTCTTGATATCAAGAGCGTTTGGATAAGTCAAGTTCGTTTTAGGATTGATTTAAGAATCTTATGGTCTCGATATAATCCCAAAATATTATAAGTTTGAGAACATTTTGTACTTACTTTAAGCGCTTTTTAGACTTATAACTTCAAAACGTTCTAGACTTAAGTATATTTCATACTTAATTCAAGCCCTATAAATTCTATAACTAAGTGCAAAACAATCTTAAAATAAAAATACGAAAATAGTATTATGAGCATTTTGCAACAAAATAAAATGATAAATTGATCAAAATCATAAATCATTAAAAGTAGGCGAGGACTGAATACAGAAATTATCCTGTTATCTAGAGTTCTCACCTACACTCTTAATTTTTCAGTGACCGTCGAACAGCTCCTTATAGCAGACAAGCCAGAACAATTTGAGAATTCTAAGAAACCGAACCCAAAAATATATAAGAATTAAAGATCATCATTCAAGTCATATTGTACTTAATATAATAGCGGTCAATCTGTGAACGTTCATAAAAAAAAACAGTCTACAAACATACACATTTTTGGAATGAAATGCCTTTTTTCAGAACTATGTTAAAATATTGTCGTTCTTATTTTTATACGTTAATCACGATTTGTACTTAAACTACTAAGCAATCGTACTTACCGAAATATTTTTAGATCAGAATTAAGAATGTTTATATTTAAGAGCGTAACAGTCTTTATTTAGTATACATAATTCTTAATTTAAGAATTTTGTTCTTATTTGCTAATTTTTAACGGATATTTATGCTTTAAGAATGATTCGCTCTTAAAGTATGAAAATTAGAAAATGAATCATTCTAAAAAATTTCTAGACCGAAACAGGATTAATTTAAGAAAACTTTTTTGTAGAACGAATCGAACTACTTTTTTCTGAGTGTAGGCGTTATTGAGTTTGATGTTGAGCTTGTCGACCTCTCCATCTATTGCGAAGTTGTTAATATCCGTATTTCGCGCATTATTTAATTTTTTCGTCCTGATAACGTCTGAAAATGAGTGACGTGTAGTTACCCGCCTATTAGTTACCTGTAATCTGTTATTGCCTGTTAGTAGCGTGATGTTGGGGTGCTACCTTTGTTAGAGATGGCTATGTTGTTTGTTGATAATAATCAAAGAGAGACTCAGTTAGATTGCTGTTTTCGGAGCTGCCCCATACTGTGTGTCTACAGTTGGCATCGCAGCCTATCATTAGATCTGATCTGGTCTTCTCCGCGTGTTCAACTAGTGCTGGTGGGGCTGGTTCCCCATGCGCCATGTATGTCAAGGCGATGTGCAGCGCTCTGTCCTGACTCAGCTCGATCCGGACTACTGCCAGGTCCTCGTTACTCAGAAGGTTTCATAGCCTGTTGTTGCTAGGCCCATGACTATATTGTCACGCGTCTAGGGCTCTTGGATGATGTCAAAATCCTCCTCGCAGATTGATCTGCACGACCTTGGTCATCATTGTGTGGTTGTTGCTGTGTTGTCGGTCAAGCAGAATGAGGTCATTCAACAGGCCGCTGGCATCGTCGACCTCAAGGAAACCCTTGATCTTGGCCTTCCACACTCCATACCACAGCCTGTGGTCTTTGGCCTCCAGCTGCGCCTGGCACTCCTCGTTGATCAGCAACAGGAATGACTAATTCGCCTTCATAACCTGCTCTGCCTTCAAGACGGCCCAGTCATTGTGTGGTTGTTGCTGTGTTGTCGGTCAAGCAGAATCAGATCATTCAACAGGCCGCTGGCATCGTCGACCTCAAGGAAACCCTTGATCTTGGCCTTCCACACTCCATACCACAGCCTGTGGTCTTTGGCCTCCAGCTGCGCTTGGCACTCCTCGTTGATCAGCAACAGGAATGACTAATTCGCCTTCATAACCTGATCTGCCTTCAAGACGGCCCAGTCATCGGCTTTGATGTCTAGGTTCATTGTTCGCAGCGTCCTGATCAGCTTGTTGTGATCCGTTTGCCCCTTGGGTAGCCAGATGTGCGCCCGAGGACACCGGGGATTTCATTGGCTGGGACGAGCTTAATCTTAAGTCCGTCCCATGCTTCGCTAATCTTGGCGACACATTCTGTCAAGAACACCCTCCACGCCTCGTCCACGCTCGTGATTTCCCTGTGACCACGAATCACGTCCGACGAGTTGTAGGCTGGGTTGGAGCTCCCCGGTTTGGCCAGGACATAGTCCATAACCAAATCGGAGACTTTAGTCTCCACCGCACCCCACTTCTCCGCCAGCAGCTTCCCGTCAGCGTTGAGCCATTGACAGGTTGTCTTTAGCCTGAAAAGCCTGTTCGCGGCTCTGCCAAATGAAGTCGCTCGGGGACCATCCCAGGGCTGAAAAAACTAAATAAATTTTTTTTTTATTAAATATTTTTACTAAGTTAATATTATAAACTTAGTCTACTGTAAATAACTTCAATTTTGTCTCAACTATATATCGGTCAATTATACATTTAGTCAAACTGTTCCAGTTGCTGAATGAATGAGGTTAAACAACTTTATATATAGATACATTTTATATGTTAATTCAATAACTAGAAATAACAATAATAACAATAACAGCACGCAATAGACATTTACTAAAACTTAATTTTTAGACAGAGTATTAGATTAACTGTTGTATGATATTCTAAGAGATTGTTGTCTCTAAAGTCGAGTACTCAGAAAAAGTTTGTCTTCGCTAGCGAACAACTCCCAATCATTTGCTAAAGCCTAGAGAAGGCCAGTGTTGCCAATGCAACACACAAAAATAACAAAAGTGGAGTGGTAACTCTGTTGCGGACTTTGTTTTAATTAGTAAAAACCCAGCTGATTAGAATATATTAAGAAGGCATGGGGAATAAAGGATATTTATTGTTTATTGTTATTCTGCATTTTTTTTAATAAAAATTAAAACAATGTAGATATTTAGGGTGCACAGATGGTTTAAGTTGTATCCTATATTGTAGCTTTTTTATGAAAATTTCATTCTTCTTACAGGCATCCTAGCAAAAATCAACTGTTTAACTAACAGTGTTGGAAACCGACAACCATTAAGATCTGGCAACTCTTATTTTTTTCTGAGGACTGCTCAGCTAAACTGCTGCTGAATTTTCTTTGATCTATTTTCAACACAGATTATTAACCCACGTACTAAAAAATGTACAGGGGTCTATTGGGTTTGTTTTAACGAATATGTGCGTAGCAGGCAGAAGGAGGCGTGGCAGGCCCCATAAAGTATCTATATTCTTGACCAGCATCAATAGTCGAGTCGATATAGCAATGCCCGTCTGCAATGCACCGATCGGGTTTTGGTTATATGACATATCTCAACCAAACTAATACAGTATGCATTTTACTTGGTTTTATATATCCTGACCGAAGTCAGTTCATATTAGATCGGTCATAGGACCGATCGGGCGAAAATCGTAACCAAACTGCTCGATTAAGCAGAGTTTGCTTCTTTCATAGTAAGTACGAGGTTCCCGCAGTAGAGTATGCTCGACTATAGCACCGTGAGCGAAGCGACCAGGGGTCGGAGCCCCCTAGTTTTATTACTGAACTATTTGCAATGCACACATCTTTAGAAACATAAAAGAGTGCTCTCTTTCTTTACGTACATAAAATATGATTGCTCCTATCGCAGCTATATGATATAGTGGTGCGACTTGAATCAAATTTAGTCAGGATAGCAACATATTGAATGCATTTTCAAAGAGTTTGATTGTGATATCTCAGAAAACAAAAAAGTTTTCCCATACCAGAATTGAATTTAAACCCGATTGTTCCTATGACAGATATATGATATGGTGCAGCGAATTGACCCAAATTTGGTCAAGGGGGAGCCCCCATTTTTGATAAAGCTGTGATTATTTTGACATTTTCTCAAATATTGATATTTTGTAGTATTAAAAAAACCTGTACCCTGATATTCCCAGCGTTTATCTATGGTAACAGTTAAAAAAAAGTCCATTCGATTATACTGATAGGTAACATTTGAAAACAGTTGGAAAAAATGTTCTTTCGATTATTCTGACAAGGACGAACAAAAAGATTGTTTTTTTTCGGATTCAGCGACCTCAAATTTATCAGTCCTGAAAGTTTCATGATGAAACTAGAAAAAAATTGCTCAGAATTATTAACAAAAAATTCAACAACTCCTGTGCCAAAAAATTAAATTTAAGGTAACAAAAACTTAAACTAAACAACATTAGCGTTTCCAGGTTCACACTATTGAATTTCTGAATATTAGGTGGCAAAAATCTGTAACTTTAGAACCCGATGAGATATCGGTCTAACATCTGAAATATATATTCTTAACACCTCAAAGAAAATGTTGACCAAGAAATAAAAGAAGGAGTGGCATGGAAACGGCCGTAAATTAAAGTTCAACCTCAAATTTTATGTCTTCAACACTTAAAATGCGATAGCTAGGATTACGTATAAAAAAATTTAAAAAATGAAACTTTTATTTTAATTTAAACGATCGCAGCCGTCGGGGCCTTATGGTAACATTTTTTTAAAAATATTTTCTAAAGATTCTAATCAGTATTGCCGGAAAGTCGTGGGGCACTTCTCCAAAGATAATCAGGTGGCTATACCTAATGGTAGTAAGGCCGATGCTCACATACGGAGCAATCGCCTGGGGTGACAGAGCACGTCTGATCACAGTGCAGAAACAAATGCAAAAGCTGCAAGGACTGGCCTGCGTATGTATGACAGGAGCAATGAGAACCTGTCCGACAACGGCAATTGAAGTCCTAATGGAGCTCACGCCACTCCATCATGTTATTGGGCTACCAAAGAATGCAACCTTGCTAAGGATGTCAAAGGATGGAATAGGAGCAGACTGTATTCTTAGCAATAGGTCTGCCGAGACACTATCAGGAGAACTACCCCTAATATTATTACCCAGGGATGAAATGGAAGTTGAACATTTGTTCAATAAAAACTTCAGCGTGAGCCTAAGTAGCAAAGGGGACTGGACTTCATTAGAAGAAATCCACCCAATGAAGCCGCACAAGGGCACTGGCCTACGGGTCGTAGGCCCTCGGATATCCTACCACGAGTCTCTAGGGAAACACACCAGCATATTTCAGGCTGAAGTATGTGCAATAGGAATCAACTGGGTTCACTGAACAGGCTGACCCTCAGGTGGATCCCGGGACATAACGATATAGCAGGGAATGAAGCCGCTGACAAATTGGCAAGAATGGGATCCAATAATTTCCTCATAGGTCCTGAACCGTTCTGTGGAATAGGCAAACACACTTTCCGAGAACATCTCAGGAGAGATGAAAAACATCTAAGACAGTCAGAGTGGGAGCAAACCACGGGTCTCCGACAGGCGAAACGTCTTATAGGCAACTATATTCAGAGGCGTTTCGATCAACTGATTCCCATGAGGAAGAATAGACTCAGAATACTGATCGGTCTGCTGACCGGCCATTGTAGACTGAGAAGCCACCTACACATAATAGTTATAGTTAGTAACGGAACATGCCGCTACTGTGACATAGAGGAGGAAACCTCGATGCATATCATAGCAGAATGCGCAGCCCTGGCCAGACGATGTAGTATCCTAGGGAAACAAGTCATCCAGTTGGGAGACATAGCAGACCTCAACCCTAACAAAATCCTCGAATTCGTGCAGGAGGTAGGGCTGATGGAAGACCTATAGGCTCAGAAGGGGGTACAATAGATCTTTTAGGTCGTCGTTTGATACCTCGATCACCCAAATCCGACAACTACTTAAAAAGATACTTAAATTTTACATTTTTAGTGGACTTCTCAAAATGAGATGAAAAGTCAGTTAGTCTGTTTTTTTTGTTTGTTTGTGTGTTTGTTTGTATCAAAGCGCTAAAAAACCTTAAATGTAATGATGGGGAATTAATCCGCTTAAAAAAACTAGAAATGTTTGTTTGAAGACTTTTTGAATTTCTCGCTAGTTTGTCGGGAAAACGCTATTTCCCGCTAAAACTAAAACCCCCGCAGTTTTCAAACCGTAAAATCTGCAGTTACGTACTATATATCGTTGGATAGGTTAAAGGCTTGGGCGTACCTTTTTTGTTCTTAAGTACTCAGGTAACAATTTACAGGTGAAATAAGGTTTTCTAGCTAACTTTTAGGCGAATTTATAAAAAACGGCTCTAAACTCAGCGAACAGGGTCGGAACCTCCTATTTTTCTTTATAATTAGAGAAAAAAATGATTTAAAATATATATAAATAAAATTATTTAAATATTTAACTATGTGCCCGCATTAATGACAAAGTTACAATGTCAAAAGCAAAAGCAATTGCAAACATTTTTGATATCACACAAGAAAAAGCTCTACACGAGGTAAGAGTCTAGTGTCGAAACCAATTTCTAGCCCCAAAATTTCTGTTATCCAATTTTGTGACCGACAAAATTTTGTTTAATATAAAAATATTACATAAATATAAGAAAAACAATACCTGAAAATTTAAATTCGGCACTGCGCAAAAAGTAATTTTTATATACAAAAAAGCTCACCCTTTTTGCGCACCGTTACTTATAAAAAATAAGTATAAGGGTATATTGTGTTCGTTGGAATGTATGTAACAGGGAGAAGGAGGCATCTCCGACCCTATAAAGTATATATATTCTTGATCAGCATCAACAGCCGAGTCGATATAGCCATGTGTGTCTGACCGTCCGACCGTCTGTCCGTATGAACAAAAGGATCTCAGAGACTATAAGAGATAGAGTAACCAAATTTGGCACACAGATTTCTATGTACCCAGTGCAGATCAAGTTTGTTTCAAATTTAGGCCACGCCCTCCTCCGCCCTCGCAAATCGCGAAAAACCGTTCGGTCGTCTGTATAAACATAGGGATCTTAAAAACTATAAGTGATAGAGTAACCAAATTTGGCACATATATTTCTATAGACCTCACGCAGATCAAGTATGTTTCAAAGTTTAGCCACGCCCCCTTACGCCCCCGCAAATCTCGAAAAACCACCACACTCACAGTTTTCCAGATAATTCACTTTTTATGGTAAATAACGGTATATCTTAATATTATCTATAATCTCACATAACCGCAGCAAGATCGGACAAGTAGAACGGGAGTATAAGCTTATTAAAGTTATTAATCAATTTATTATTTTAATACAATCACCTAAAAGTATGCAGTAATTTTGTTAGGTAGTTATTTCTTTAAAGTAGTTTTATATATATTGAAATAAGTAACGGGTATCCTATGGTCGGGATCTCGACTATAGCCTTTCCCGCTTGTTTTTTTTTATATTTTGGGGCTAGAATAAACTTTTGTCACTAGACTTTTACCTCGTATACAGGTTTTTTTGTGTGATATCAGAAATTTTTGCAATTGCTTTTGTTTTTGACATTGTAACTTTATCATTAATGAAGGCAGATAGTAAAATATATATATAATTTTATTTTTATATATTTAAAATCATTTTTTTCTCTAATTATAAAGAAAAATAGGAGGCTCCGCCCACCGCTCGCTTCGTTTGAGTTGCTACAGTCAAGCATACTTGACTGTCGGAGACCCCGTACTTACTATGGAAACTAAAGTTTTTCATACTAAGACTTGATTTTCGCCCGATCGGTCCTATGACAGCTATATAATATAGTAGTCCGATTTGAGCCACTTTGGGCCAGGATCTATAAGTTTAACTTAAATGTATATTCTATTAGTTTGGTTACGATATCTCATAAAACAGAAAAGTTTTTCATAATAAGACTTAATATTAGACCGATCGGTCCTATGACAGCTTTTTGATATAGTGGTCCGATTTGAGCCAAATTTGGTCAGGATATATAAAACTAAGTTAAATGCATATTTTATCAGTTTGTTTGAGATATCTCGTAAAATCAAAAAGTTTTTCATACCAAAATGTGATTTTCGACCGATACAAAAATGCCTATAATTAGTTAATAGGTAATATCTTTTAAACCCCTCATATACCAAAAAACGGGAAACTTTACGTTTTACACCACTTATTTTACCTGTAAATTGTTATCTGAGTACCTTAGGAAAAAGCTTAAAGGTACGCCCGAAAGCCCTCAAACACACTTTTCAATGATATATAGGACATATCTGTAGCTTCTATGGTTGGGAAACTACAAGCATTTAAATTAAATATCGTTTTCCCGCTAAGCTAGCAGGAAACTCTAAAAATTGTAGAGCAAACATTTCTAGATTTTTGAAGAGGAAAAAATCCCCATCCAAAAATCTAAGCTTTTTTTATCGCTTTGATACGGACAAACAAACAAACAGACAAACTGACTTTTCATCTCATTTTGAGAAGACCACCAAAAATTTAAAATATTATTATCTTCTGAACCAGTCGCGGATTCTGGTGATCAAGGTATCAATCGTATCGTATACTGTCTCATCAGCTGGGGGTGGAATGTGAGAACGTGTTAAATAAATCGAAAATTTATTAAAAGATACTTTCAATATCGGTTCCGAGGCGAGATTGGTGTCAACAGTCAGCAGACAACAGCACTCCACCACCAATTCGAGTAATACGATCGCATCTATACGTATATATATTATATTTTGAAGAAAAAGTTGAAGAATCAGATATGGCAGGCTTGAGCCAGGTCTCAGTAAAACAGATTATGTCATAATCAAAAGAATGACTGTTTAGAAATCACTTGAGATCGGGTACCGATCTCTCTTTCGATTTGCATTCCCTTTGTACTCAGCCAGAAAGATATGCCCTGGCCAAAAATGTTGTTGACAAATATTTTCAAAAACACTTTCTGAGCACGATATTTTAAATGATAAGACTTCCCTAGTGTAATTAAAATTTAATTTATCCACCGAAATATCAGCATCTTGTATTTTGTTTTGGACATAAGCCTTAACATCATACAAAGATACAGATGTTGATTGTAAGGCTGAAGTTTCACTAACATGTGGGTTATGGTGGCTCCTAGTGTCTGTGGTCTGTGAGCTTATAAAATTCATATAAAACTATTTTAAAAATATTGGTTACACGCCCGTACGCCCAAATTTCCCATCTATATACACTGCCGCTCAACTGAATAGGTTCACGCCATTCGTCACATTAAATTTGTCAAATCTTTTGAAACAATCGGTCGATTTTGTTGAAATAATTTGTATTTGATAGAAATATTAGTTGTTAATAAGATGTAAACGTTTCCAGTTTCTAGCACAAGTACATGCATGCTTTTTTTGGCTCAACAAATAGGTTCATGAGATTAAAATTAAAAAAAAAAATGTTTATCGGAAAGATTCAAAGTTCGGATAATTTTTTTATTAAATATACTTTATTTTACTATAATTTAATAATTAGTATGATCTCCTGACGTTAGTATTACTTCATAAATTCGATTTGGCAAGGATTTATAATAATTTTCAATAATTTGAATCGAAAATTCGGTCCAGGCTTTCCTAGTCGCATCAATTAAGGTCGCGGTATCTTCAAATTTTCTCTCTCCCTCGTGTACAAAAGTCCCCATATTTTCCCATAATGTTTACGTCCGGGGAGTATAATTATAACTCTGACATTCTCACATTTCGGTTTTCAGTCAACTGTTTAATCCATCTTGCAGACGGAGTTTGGGTTTTATTATGCTGAAATGTCCATAAAAGCCTGTCAAATAATTCGCAAAGTTGGGAAAAGCTCTTTTATAGTTCAGTATTGCACACACTTCCGTTTAATTCTGAAAAAACGAACTGCAGTTTACAACTTCCACAATATGATACTACTCCCGACAACATTTTACTCCATTTACAAGTGTGAAAGTGTGATGGTGATTTAAAACATATAATTCCTTTTGGACGTCTTGGAAGTATTATTTAATCCCACAAAAAAAACCTCTACACGAGGTAAAAGTCTAGTGACGAAAAAGGGCAAGCTTCTTTGTACATAAAAATTACTTTTTGCACAGTGCCGAATACCAATTTTCGTGTTTTTTTTTTTTTTTTAATAATTTTTATTTTTATTTAAAGTTTTTATAATAAACTGAATTTTGCTCGTCACACAATTGGATATCAGAAATTTTGGAGCTAAAAATTGCTTTCGTCACTAGACTTTTACCTCGTGTAGAGGTTTTTTTTGTGGGATAAATATAATCTGCAGTGCAGAGATTAATTTGGGGACAAAAATTTGATGCTGCCACCCTGTTAGGCATATTAGCACTTTTCGTATATTTTGAGGACTCTATATATAAGGCACATTGTACCTGAAATGTTCAAACAAAATCTAATGAAAATGCTGAACGAAATGTATATTTCGAGGACAATGCAACAATGGAATGGAACGACTTCAATGCACAGTACATTTTGAGGACAGTACAACATTTAACGTATACTTTAGGGTCGCATGTTTAATTATTACAGAACGTTTAATTTAAGGAGTCTATAATAATAGCAATAAAAATATTACCAAAATTCATATTTCGAGGACAATGAATAAAATCGACTGTTATAACTTTTAAAATAAAATTTGCAGCATACAATTTTTTTTGTCAATTTTTATTAAACAAACATATTTGAATTATTTAATTTAAAAAGTATTCTATTATTTCTAAAAATAAATTAAAAAATAATAATTTTTCAAAATTATTATACATTTTTTATTTTATTATAATTATAAAAATTAAAAAAAAAAATTCTGCAAAATATGCAGACATGCATTACACCACTTTATGACAAAATACTAATGCATAATACCATTGAAATCAACATAATGATATTACTGCAATACATAGTTTAATTTCTTTATTAACAAACATAAGAATTATTATTTCAGCATCTGAATGTCAATTGACAAATTTACAGATATTTTGAAGTATAATGTAATATAGAAAAATCCCACAAAAAAAACCTCTACACGAGGTAAAAAACTAGTGACGAAAGCAATTTTAGCCCCAAAATTTATGATATCCAATTGTGTGACGAGCAATATTCAGTTTATTATAAAAATTTTAAATAAAAATAAAAAATATTTAAAAGAAAAACACGAAAATTGGCATTGTGCACTGTGCTCAAAAAGGGCAAGCTGCTTTGTACATAAAAATTACTTTTTGCACAGTGCCAATTTTCTATTGGAGTTTAAATTTTAGCGGGAAATAGCGTTTTCCCGCTAAACTAGCGGGAAATTAAAAAAATCGTAGAACAAACATTTCTAGATTTTCGAAAAGAAATGAATCCCCATCATTACATTTTCGCTTTTTTAGCGCGTTCATGCAAACAAACAAACCGACAAACAAACTGACTTTTCATCTCATTTTGAGAAGTGCACTAAAAATTTAAAATTTTATTATCTTTTGAACCAGTTATCGGATTTGGGTGATCGGGGTATCAATCGACGTATATTTTTGATAAGAATTTTTATAAAAGAAAATATTTTAACAAAAAGCCCCAACGACCCCATTAGCTGCAATTATTTAAATTTTTTCCCTCCCACTTACACCCCCTAATCTCATGAACCAGGTGTGCTAGCAAAAGTTTTTTTACGCAATTTTGTAAGTTAGGTCTAAGCCTTTCGATCGGTATATAACTCGATCTGATCGGACAGTCGTAGCAAATTTTCCAAATTAGCTGTATTTATTGCTAGTCGCCTTTCGCACCCTTCGTGCTGCTTTCGTCACTAGAGCGAACTGCCGTTCGCATTGATCTCATCAGGACCACCCTGATAAAAGGTTTTGTGATCGAAAAACCCGACATTGTGCTTTACCTCTCTCCATGTAAAACGCTCTCGAGCAAAACGGGTGCGCGGGGTTTTAAGCACATCATTGAGGTGCGTTTTTTTTTGTTTTTTCAATCTCTCCCAACATTTGGAACTACTAATATTGCGTTTTTTAGTCGCCCCACTGCACACTGGTCGGGCTTGTATGGAGCCGCGGCCATAAATACTTCTAGATAAGCTATCGCTATGAAACTTTCACCAAAAATCAAAAAAAATATTATTACTATATTATATAAAAATTGGCCAGATCGTACCACTATATCCTATAGCTGCCATAGAGACGCTCAGTCGAAAATCAAGTTTAAGTAAGAAAAGGTTAGGTTGCATTTTTTAATGTCACATCCAAATCCGCAAGTTTCCGCAGCTGAACTAAACAGTTTTAGAATCTTGAAATATTGATAAATAAGATGATATACATTTCGTTGGGGGGTAAGCGGGGGTAAACAGTTAAAACTTTAACTAAACATTGTAATGCACAACATATACGAACTGAAAAAGACGCACTTCTTTAACTACGATGTACACAAAACACAGCACAAATTATTAATATATTTATATGTTTAAATAAAGTATATACCATTATGTACAATATCCATTTCAATTATTTTTGATTTAACACTGTTTTATATATTTTTTTGATTTTTTAAATTCAGTGTGTTGCACTGCACTGCAGGCAACTTGTAAATGCATAAACACGTGCTCGCTCTTTGCTGTCAATTTCTGCGAAGTCCCGTTAGAAATGTCAAAAAAAAATTTTTGCATTGTAAAGTTTCGACAATCAGCTGATCGAAAAACCGGTTTTCGCTGGAATAGCTCAAAATCAACTTTTTGATATTTGGCCTATGGCACCGACCAGTGTGCACTGGCATTAAAACTTTATTTTTCCATGATTTTGGAAACCAAATCTGATAAAATGGATGCACCTCTAACAATAAGTCTTTTTCTACTGATGTTGTAGCATATTGAAAACCTTCTTTCATGTTACTGTCATATTTTGCGGTATTTCAAAGGTAACTAGTAATCATTTTGGATCTGACCTAATTTTTATCAGCGATTATATGGTGTTTTAGTTCAGAATCGATACATTGTTTTACTTGAACTTTTCAAAGTAGATTAATTAAGCTATGCAGTTCATTTTATTTAAATTTAGATGTGAAAACTCTAAATTAATAACCAAAAAAGAATTTGCGTCTCTAAGTTATCCCTGTCGATCACAAAGTTAACTCAAAGTTCGTGAACCTATTCAGTTGAGCCAAAATAAGCATGCCAATTTAGGTAGGGTTTTGAGAAATGAAATAGTTTAAATATTTGTACTTGTGCTAGAAACTTTTACATCTTATTAACAACTATATTCTCTATTAAATAAAAGTTATTTCATCAAAATCGACTAATTGGTTCAAAGGATATGGCTAATTAAACTTGATGAAAGTCGTGAACCTATTCAGTTGAGCGGCAGTGTACATAAAATTCTTTGGCCTGTACGCTCATTCACTCACTCATGTATCTTTGTACAGGCCAAACGGCTCAAGATACAAGTTTGAAATTTTGGGACAGCAAAGTGATTACAATTTCAACGGGGATCGAGGTCAAAGTTCGCGCTTAAAAAAGGCTGAGTACCTAGGTGGCGCAGAGGATGGTGTCGTAGACTCACGCGCACGGGGTCGCGAGCTCGAGCCATCAAGATTTTATTTTTAATTTATTTTTTTAATTTTCTTTAAAATCAGGTTGCTATATCTTATGGATGCAATAGGAACAATCGGGTTCAGATTCACCTTTAGTATGCAAAACTTTTTTGTTCTTAAAGTTATCTCAACCAAACTCTCAGATCGTGTTTTTTAGACCCCGTGCTTAAAAAAAGTACAGGGGTCTATTGGGTTTGTTTTAACGAAAATGGGCGTAACTGGCAAAAGGAGTCGTGGCAGACCCTATAAAGTATATATATTCTTGATCACCATCAATAGCCGAGTCGATATAGCAATGTCCGTCTGTCTGTCCGTCTGTCTGTATGTCCGTCTGCCCGTCTGTCTGTCAGTCTGTATGAACACCAAGATCACAGAGACTAGAAGAGCTAGAGACAACAAACTTGGTATGTAGGTTCGTCTATATTGCAAGCAGATCAAGTTTAATTTAAAATTTGGCCACGCCCCCTTTGTCGCCTACAAAACAAAAAGGAAAATTTCATATCCAAATTTTAGGAACAACTTCAAAGCTAGGGACACCAAACTTAGTATGTAGATTCCTCTATATTGCAGGCATATCAAGTTTGTTTCTTTTTTGGATCGGACCACTATATCATATAGCTGCCATAGGACCGATCGGGAGAAAATTAAGTCTTAGTATGAAAAACTTTTTTGTTTTATGAGATATCTTAACAAAACTATTACAGTATGCATATAACTTGGTTTTATATATCCAGTCCGAAGTTGGTTTAAATCGGACCACTATATCATATAGCTTCCATAGGACCGATCAGCCGAATATCAAGTCTCAGTATAAAAAGCTATTTTGTTTTATGAGATATCTCAACAAAACTATTACAGTATGCATATATTTTGGTTTTATATATCCTGACCGAATTTGGTTCAAATCGGACAACTATAGTATATAGCTGTCATTGAAAATAGTAATCGAAAATGTATTACAACTCTCTGCAACAGCATCAAGCGAGCAAAATATTTTTTAATTTTAGTAGTCTTTTCTATTTCTATAGTAAGTACGGGGTCTCCGACAGTCGAGTATGCTCGACTGTAGCACCGCGAGCGAAGCGAGCAGGGGGCGGAGCACCCTAGTTAGACCCCGTACTTAAAAAAAGTACAGGGGTCTATTGGGTTTGTTTTAACGAAAATGTGCGTAACAGGCAGAAGGAGGCGTGGCAGACCCCATAAAGTATATATATTCTTGATCAGCATCAATAGCCGAGTCGATATAGCAATGTCCGTCTGTCCGTCTGTCTGTATGTCTGTCTGTCTGTCTGTCCGTCTGTCTGTATGAACACCTAGATCTCAGAGACTATAAGAGCTAGAGCCACCAAACTTGGTATGTAGGTTCGCCTATATTGCAAGCAGATCAAGTTTGTTTCAAAATTTGGCCACGCCCCCTTTATCGCCCACAAATCGAAAACAAAAATTTCATATCCAAATTATAAGAACAATTTAAAAGCTAGTGACACCAAACTTAGTATGTAGGTTCCTCTACATTGCAGGCATACTAAGTCCATTTATTTTTTGGATCGGACCACTATATCATATAGCGCCCATAGGAACAGTCGGTCGAAAATCAAGTTTTAGTAAGAAAAACTTTTTTGTTTTATGAGATATCTCAACCAAACTGATACAATATGCATAAGATTTAGTTTTATATATCCTGTCTAAAGTTGGTTTAAATCGGACCACTATATCATATAGATGCCATGGGACCGATCGGTCGAAAATAAGTTTTAGTAAGAAAAACTTTTTTGTTTTATGAGATATCTCAACCAATCTGATACAATATGCATAAGATTTAGTTTTATATATCCTGTCCAAAGTTGGTTCAAATCGGACCACTATATCATATAGCGCCCATCGGAACAATCGTTCGAAAATCAAGTTTTAGTATGAAAAACTTTTTTGTTTTATGAGATATCTCAACCAAACTGATACAATATGCATAAGATTTAGTTTTATATATCCTGCTTAAAGTTGGTTGAAATCGGAGCACTATATCACATAGCGCCCATAGGAACAATCGGTCGAAAATCAAGTTTTAGTTTGAAAAACTTTATTGTTTTATGAGATATCTCAACCAAACTGATACAATATGCATAAGATTTAGTTTTATATATCCTGTCCAAAGTTGGTTGAAATCGGAGCACTATATCATATAGCTGCCATGGGACCGATCGGGCAAAAATCTAGTCTTAGTAAGAAAAACTTTTTTGTTTTATGAGATATCTCAACCAATCTAATACAGTATGCAAATAACTTGGTTTTATATTGCCTGTCCGAAGTTGGCTTAAATCGGACCACTATATCATATAGCTTCCATAGGACCGATCAGCCGAATATCAAGTCTTAGTATGAAAAACTTTTTTGTTTTATGAGATATCTCAACTAAACTATTACAGTATGCTTGGTTTTATATATCATGACCGATGTAAGTTCAAATCGGACAACTATATCATATAGCTGTCATTGAAAAAAGTAGTCGAAAATGTATTACAACGCTCTGCAACAGCAACAAGCGGCCAAATTATTATTTTAATTTTTGTAGTCTTTTCTATTTCCATAGTAAGTAAGGGGTCTCCGACAGTCGAGTATGCTCGACTGTAGCACTGCGAGCGAAGCGAGCAGGGGGCGGAGCCCCCTAGTTTTTAAATATGCTACACCCTGACACAATTTCGTCAATATCGAATAACTATATCATATAGCTGTCATAGGTACAATTAAGCTCAAATTAACATTTAGTATAAAAAACTTTTTTGTTTCTTAAGACAACCAAACTAACAGATTGTGTACTTGAGACTGCCTGTTACACTCTGACCAAATTTGCTCAACATCGGGTAACTATGTCATATAGCTGCACTTGGAACAATTGGATGGAAATTAACTTTTAGTATGAAAATTTTGTTCGTTTGTTCAACTATCTCAACCAAACTCACAGAATATGTATTTTTTACTAAATTATACACCCTGTTAAAATTTGGTCTAAATCGAATGACTATATTATATTGCTGCCATATAAACGTCGGTTTCAAAATTTACCTTTTATATGAAAAACTTTTTTGATTTTTGTAATTCTTAACCAAACTCTCAATTTCGCTTTTGCATACCAAATACATTTCTGCCAAATCTACAATTACTCGTTTCTTTTACAAAAATGTTATATTATATAAATTTGTGTTTACTTGTTGCATTCAGCATGAAATTTTCAACGACAAAAGTTTCAATTTTGTTTAATATAGTATGATAACTTATTATAAATTGTTAGAAATAAAGACCCTTTGCTCTCAAATTACATAAACTGCAGTTAAAATGCCCTTTCTTGCACATATTTTCGCTACTTTTATTTTTTCTTACATACAAACACGTTAATGTGATCGGATTTTCGAATCAACAAATTTGTGTGGTGCCTGGGCTTCAGAATATTTTAAGAATAAAAATTGAGTGTCCGAATTATCAGATTGTCCGAATTAGCAAGTGTCCAAATTATTGAAATAGTACAATAATTTATTTTTGTATTAAAGAAGTTTACTCAAGAAAATTATATAGTATATACTTTTTTAAGTACTTTTAAAGAGAAAGATTAATAATAAAAAACATAAAACAAAATTAAAAACTTTTTTTTAAATGAATTTTATAAAAGAAAATAGTTGATTAATGTTTTTAAATTTTATAAAAACAGACTCTTTTAATAAGATTTCTTTTCTAATTGGTACATTGAAAAAATTGGCCTATAACATTTCGATTAAATAAAAATTAACATTAATAATAATAAAGAAAAATTAAAAACAAACCAATCTGACATTTACTGAACATATAACAATAACAAACACATAACAGAGCACTAAACGTTAACGGTGCTAGCGTTACCATATGGTAACACGCAATATACATTTACTAAAACTTATTTTCAGACAGAATATTAACATTAGATCAAGTTTTATATGATATTCTTAGAGTAATTTGTTGCCTCTAACCGATCAAAAGTTGTTTGAAACAATCTCTTTTAGTTAACTGATCGAAATATGTGCATAAGTGCTCTTTTTAATTTAGAAAAAATAAAAAAAATTCGGAGTAAAAACATACCTGCCGGATTCCGATCAAAATATTATGACGCCGGGCATGATTAACTAATTAATAATAATAAATATGAACATGGACTTCGACGGCCTTCACAACTAAAAGCTTAAGGGGCATTTAGCTTTAGTCGTTCTAGGCCCTACTTAGGTTTTATACGATTGACAATACCCTTGCAACGTATAAAATCTGAAAAGGATCTTGGAGTTTCAATTCATTGCAAATTATGCTTCAATTTGCACATCTCCACTATAGTTAATGATGCCAAAGGAGTACTTGGTTTCATTATACGATGGTCAAAAGAATTTAACAATCCTTTTACCACTAAGCTCCTTAACGTCTTTTTAGTTCGTCCTATCATGGAATACTGTTCTTGCATTTAGAGTCCGCAGTATCAAATAAATCAGAATCGAATTGAATCAGTTTCAAATCAATTATTGCTTTTCGCCTTACGTGATTTTAACTGGGATCCCAACCTTCGTTTACCACCGTACTCTCATAGGCTTCATCTTCTTAACCTTCCGTCTTTAATTAATCGTAGGAAAACTCTTGGTGTGGTTTTTCTTCACAAATTGATTATTGGCGAGATGGATTCTAGTTCCCTTCTGGGCCGCCTCAGCTTTTCGGTCCCCCGCTGGTCTACTAGAAATTACAGGCCTTTATTTTTACCGACATGCACAACTGATTACGCTTCACACGGTTCGTTTCGTGTTTTATGCACTAACTATAATAGCCTCTTTCACGTTTTCTACTCTGAACTCTCTCTCCCTCTACCTTCCATAAAACCCACACTTTTCCAAAATTTTTCGTTAAATCCCTGACCTTACTAATTCTAATAGCCTGTTACATTTTAATAGCCATTCAGTCATACTATTACTATAAAACCACTAAGATTTATTGATCTGATTGGGTTATTTCTGTGTTTTACCCAATACTTGCCATAAATGTTATATATTTTTAAATTTTTGATTACCCCAGATCTAATTCTAATTTTAATTTTTTCTTTACAGTATATTATTTACTACACGAGGTAAGACTTTAGTGACGAAAGCACATTCTAGCTCCAAAATTTCGGGTATCCAATTTTGTGACGAGCGAAATTAAAATAATACGCATAAAAATTTTAAATAAAAATATTAATTATTAAAATA
Source organism: Drosophila phalerata (assembly GCA_951394115.2). Lineage (NCBI taxonomy): Eukaryota > Metazoa > Arthropoda > Insecta > Diptera > Drosophilidae > Drosophila > Drosophila phalerata. The sequence continues at coordinate 2,662,201 of OX596008.2, read as the reverse complement.
AAATTGACATATTGCACTGTGCACAAAAAGGGTGAGCTTTTTGCTTTCGGTGCACAATGCCAATTTTTATGTTTTATTTTCTTTATAAATTTATATTTTTATTTAAAATTTTTATTATAAACTGAATTTTGCTAGAAATGACTTTCGACACTAAACTTTTACTTCGTGTAGAAGTTTTTTTTTGTGTGACATCAGAAATTTTTGCAATTGCTTTATATTATACCTAATATTGGACGTATCGGTCCTATGACAGCTATATCGTATAGCATATATCATATATATATAGTGGTTCGATTTGAACCAACTTCAGTCAGGATGTATAAAACTAACTTAAATGAATATTCTATGAATTTGGTTAAAATATCTCATAAAACATACAAATTTTCATACTAAGGCCTAATTTTCGCCCGATCGGTCTTTATGACAGCTATATGATAAAGTCGTCCCATTTCATCCAAATTTGGTCAAGATATATTAAATTAAGTTAAATGCATATTTTTATCAGTTTGGTTGAGATATCTCATAAAACCAAAGAGTTTTTCGTACTATTACGTAATTTTCGACCGATACAAAAATGTCTATATTCAGTTAACAGGTAATATCTTTCAAGCCCCTCAGTCAACATTTATGTATCATATACTAAACTAGGGGGCTCCGCCCCCTGCTCGCTTCGCTTGCCAACCCCCCGCTCGCTTCGCTCGCGATGCTACAGTCGAGCATACTCGACTGTCGGAGACCCCGTACTTACTATGGAAATAGAAAAGACTACAAAAATTAAAATAATAATTTGGCCGCTTGTTGCTGTTGCAGAGCGTTGTAATACATTTTCGACTACTTTTTTCAATGACAGCTATATGATATAGTTGTCCGATTTGAACTTACATCGGTCATGATATATAAAACCAAGCATACTGTAATAGTTTAGTTGAGATATCTCATAAAACAAAAAAGTTTTTCATACTAAGACTTGATATTCGGCTGATCGGTCCTATGGAAGCTATATGATATAGTGGTCCGATTTAAGCCAACTTCGGACAGGCAATATAAAACCAAGTTATTTGCTCGCTTCGCTTGCCAACCCCCCGCTCGCTTCGCTCGCGATGCTACAGTCGAGCATACTCGACTGTCGGAGACCCCGTACTTACTATGGAAATAGAAAAGACTACAAAAATTAAAATAATAATTTGGCCGCTTGTTGCTGTTGCAGAGCGTTGTAATACATTTTCGACTACTTTTTTCAATGACAGCTATATGATATAGTTGTCCGATTTGAACTTACATCGGTCATGATATATAAAACCAAGCATACTGTAATAGTTTAGTTGAGATATCTCATAAAACAAAAAAGTTTTTCTTACTAAGACTAGATTTTTGCCCGATCGGTCCCATGGCAGCTATATGATATAGTGGTCCGATTTGAACCAACTTGGGACAGGATATATAAAACTAAATCTTATGCATATTGTATCAGTTTGGTTGAGATATCTCATAAAACAATAAAGTTTTTCATACTAAAACTTGATTTTCGACCGATTGTTCCTATGGGCGCTATATGATATAGTGCTCCGATTTCAACCAACTTTAAACAGGATATATAAAACTAAATCTTATGCATATTGTATCAGTTTGGTTGGGATATCTCATAAAACAATAAAGTTTTTCATACTAAAACTTGATTTTCGACCGATTGTTCCTATGGGCGCTATATGATATAGTGCTCCGATTTCAACCAAAAGTATATCGTTGAAAAGTATTTTAAAATTTAGCTCACTTTTTGTCGAATTATGACAAAACGGCTCTAACGATTTTTATTTATTTTCAATATGTTGTAAAAAGTAAAATTTCGCGTTTTTAGACCCCGTACTTAAAAAAAGTACAGGGGACTATTGGGTTTGTTTTAACGAAAATGTGCGTAACAGGCAGAAGGAGGCGTGGCAGACCCCATAAAGTATATATATTCTTGATCAGCATCAATAGCCGAGTCGATATAGCAATGTCCGTCTGTCCGTCTGTCCTGACGTCTGTATGAACACCTAGATCTCAGAGACTATAAGAGCTAGAGCCACCAAACTTGGTATGTGGGTTCGCCTATATTGCAAGCAGATCAAGTTTGTTTCAAAATTTGGCCACGCCCCCTTTATCGCCCACAAATCTAAAACAAAAATTTCATATCCAAATTATAAGAACAATTTAAAAGCTAGTGACACCAAACTTAGTATTTAGGTTCCTCTATATTGCAGGCATACTAAGTCCATTTCTTTTTTGGATCGGACCACTATATCATATAGCGTCCATAGGAACAATCGGTCGAAAATCAAGTGTTAGTATGAAAAACTTTTTTGTTTTATGAGATATCTCAACCAAACTGATACAATATACATAAGATTGAGTTTTATATATCCTGTCCAAAGTTGGTTCAAATCGGACCACTATATCATATAGCTGCCATAGGACCGATCGGGCGAAAATCAAGGCTTAGAAGGAAAAACTTTTTCGTTTTATGAGATATCTCAACCAAATTGATACAATATGCATAAGATTTAGTTTTATATATCCTGTCTAAAGTTGGTTTAAATCGGACCACTATATCATATAGCTGCCATAGGACCGATCGGGCGAAAATCAAGTCTTAGTAGGAAAAACTTTTTTGTTTTATGAGATATCTCAACCAAACTGATACAATATGCATAATATTTAGTTTTATATATCCTGTTTAAAGTTGGGTCAAATCGGACCACTATATCATATAGCTGCCATGGGACCGATCGGGTGAAAATCAAGTCTTAGTAAGAAAAACTTTTTTGTTTTATGAGATATCTCAACCAAACTAATACAGTATGCAAATAACTTGGTTTTATATATTCTGTTTAAAGTTGGTTGAAATCGGACCACTATATCGTATTGCGCCCATAGGAAAAATCGGTCGAAAATCAAGTTTTAGTATGAAAAAATTGTATGTTTTATGAGATATCTCAACAAAACTTATGGAATATGTTATTAAGTTAGTCTTATATATTCTGACAGAAGTTTGTTTAAATCGGTGTAATATATCATATAGCTGTCATTAAAAAAAGTAGTCGGAAATGTATTACAACGCTCTGCAACAGCATCTAGCGAGCAAAATATTCTTAAATTATTGTAGTCTTTTCTATTTCTATAGTAAGTACGGGGTCTCCGACAGTCGAGTATGGTCGACTGTAGCAGCGCGAGCGAAGCGAGCAGGGGGCGGAGCCCCCTAGTTTTTTCTCAACTCGGTATGAAATCTTTAAAGCGAACCCCATGAACCGAATCCATGCATGAAGAGGACTTACTCCGAACTGAAGAGAATTAGACTTTGGTTTAAAAACTCTACTGTTAACATCCGTTATCTTCAAAAATTTTTCTAGTCCCGGTTAAAGTATTTAATACATTTCCATCTATAAGTGTCATGTGTAGGTCGTAAATAATTTTCACTTTCTTTTGATTTTTATTATAAATGAAAGGCTTGAGGTTTTCAATTTCAAAATCTTAAAGGGTTTTAGTATTTAAAATGTGTTCCAGACTTTCTTTAGCAAACTCTATTTTTAGAGGCCTGCAGAACTTAATAGACTGTGGGTTATGGTTCCTCCAGTTCTGCAGCGGCACTTCAGCAATAGTTTCTGTTACATTTATTTGTAGAGGCCTGCATTTTTTTTTTGCTTCCCTTACCTTATCATAGATTGGTAAAATGTGGGAATACTTTTGAATACTCATTGCTCTTATATTAAAATATTGTTGCTTAGAAAAAGAATTTTCAATAATAAAAGCTAAGGCCTCATCAGCAGTAAGTAAATCTGGCTATTTCTGGGAAAGCTGCTCTGCTACATTTGGTTTGTTAATAGTATTTAATGTAGTTTGTAAAATAAGTGATTTGTCTCTATCACTAGAATTCTTAGCAGAAATAGCAGCTGCATGTAGAAGGAGATTTGCTGAATTTTCTTTTGAAAGATCAGAGCCCAATTTTCGTTTCTTACGCGATCTTCCATCCTCTTAAGCCATCCTCCGGCCGTCCACCTTTATCAATGTCATTTTTTGGGAGAAATGATATTTCTGATGCAAGCCAGCTAGCATTTGCTTTTTTAAATCGCTCTACATGTATATTGGCCTTGTTCAGCATCATCTGAGCATAGGTAATAAAATTCTTCAATTTCTTTTTGACATCATTTAGAGTACTTTCAGAAAGGCTTTTTTCGCCTATTCGTTCACACAACCAGTCAAAAGTAGCGCTCATGCAGCGATTCCTTTCCAACCAAACTTCAATAAAATCGCTGCGACGTATGCCTGAATTTATTAAAAAATTTCGAAATTCCGCAAATATGCGAAAAAGTTTTTAGCTTCATTTAAAAATATACACAATAACACATATTACCACATTAGCAGTTTTTCTAATCCGGTCTTATCTTGCTAGATCTACTCCACGAAACACAGGATAGTTGAGGTTTGGTTTAATATAAAACTCGTGCACACAAAAACACAAAATACAACACGAAACAAATTCAAATCAAATGTAAGCACTCTAAACTATATAATACATACCTTCATCCATATTCTGCATATTAATTAATAGTCTTATAGACAATATTAAGGAAATGGCTGATATGGCTGAAAGTTATGCCATGCACAACGCAGAACTAACATCTGACTTTGAAAGCTGCCAAAAATCAGGGATTCGCACTAAAAATTGTTGAAAAATATGTTCATGTTGGGTGGACAATTATTTAGGAGAAATGTGGAAAAAAAAAGTTCAAAAATCAATAAATTATTTTGGGACTTATGCCGCCTAAATCGAAATCTCGCCGATAGTGCATTGGCAACACATGCTTTCTCTACGCCACAGCAAATTATTGATAATTTTTTGCTGGTGTCTGACAAGCTCACCTTAAATGTCAACAGCATATTAACCTAGGGAGCTCCGCACCCTGCTCGCTTCGCTCGCGGTTCTACAGTCGAGTAAACTGGACTCTTGGAGATAGTACTTATAATTAAAAGCATATTATGTCCGTGGCTGCCGTGATCGTCTGCATTTTAGAGGAACCTACATTCCAATTTAGGTATCGCTAGCTCTTATAGTCCTTGAGATATAGGTGCTCATACAGCCGCCAGGACGTCAGGACAGACGGGCATGACTATATCGACCCGTCTATTGATGATGATCAGGAATATATACTTTTAATAGGGTCTGCCATGCCTCCTCTTGTGTGTGACGAAAATTAAGGATATTAGTGTATTGTAATTCAAGTAGGAAAAATATGCAAAGTAACATAAAAGTTATGTGTGTCGTTTGTTATTTTATTTATACAAATTAATAATTTAAATAATTTGGGCCGACAGATTGTTTCAGTTTTAGCTAATAGTCTTACACTTTTATCCTGGTTAAAAAATCCAGACGTCTTTGTTATTTTTTCAAATGAGTGACGTCCATTTTTTGCTTTTTAGGCGTAAAATGTTTGAACAATGCCATATTTTCGCAGTCACCTTATCTTTAAGGTAGCAGTGTTGAAAAACGACAATTTCTTAATCTGTCAACTCTGTTTTATCCGTTCTCCGAACACACCAGCTAATACTCTGGCTAAATTTTATCTAACTAATTTTGCTTCTGCTTATACCCGTCTCATCAAAAATAAGTAAAAGGGTATATTGTGTTCATTTAAATGTGATTAACAGGGAGAAGGAGGCATCTCCGACCCCATAAAGTGTATATATTCTTGATTATTATCAACAGCCGAGTCGATAAAGCCATGTGTGTCTGTCCGTCTGTGTGAGCGCCTAGATCTCAGAGACTATAAGAGATGTTTTAAATTTTGTATACGCCCTTTTCAGACCCCGCAAATCGCGAAAAGTGTCTGTTCGTCTTAATAAACAAATGAATCTCAGCGTCTATAAGAGGTAGAGTAATCAAATTTGGCACTAAAATTCTTACAAATCAAATATGTGTCAAATTTAAGCCACGACGTAAAGCCACCACACTAATAGTTTTTTAAATTAATTTTTTTTTAATAAGCGTTATCTTTTAGTATTAGTATTATCTATTATCTTACTGAATCGCATAGAGATCGGACAAGTAGAAGGCAGTTATGGCTTTTTTATGTTTTCAATGCAATATAAGTAACTTCTTTAAAGTTCTTTTATATATATTGAAATTAGTAGCGGGTATCCTATGGTCGGGATCTCGACTACAGCCTTTTCCACTTGTTTTTATACCCTGAGCCCATTAAAAATGGGCAAAAAAGGGTATAATGCATTTGGCAGAATGTATGTAACAGGCAGAAGGGGGCGTGGCAGACCCCCAAAAGTATATATATTCTTGATCAGGATCAACAGTCGAGTCGATTGAGCCATGTCCGTCTGTCTGTCCGTCTGTCCGTCTGTTTGAACGCGTCGATCTCAGAAACCATAAGAGCTATAGACTTCAAACTTGGTATGTAGGTTTCTGGATACCGTACGCAGATCAAGTTTGTTTTTATTTTTGGATCGGACAACTATATCATATAGCTGCCATAGGAACGATACATCGAAAATGAAGTTTTTGTATGAAAAGCTTCTTTAATTTTTGAGATATCTCAACCAATCTCACACGATATATATTTGGGGTGGTATTATACATCCTGACCAAATTTGGTCCAAATCGGCCCACTATATCATATAGCTGTCATACAGTCGCTCTGCCGAAAATCAAGTTTTAGTATGAAAAAGTTTTTTGTTTTTTGAGATATCGTAACCAAACTGATAGAATATGTATCTGGGCCGGTATTATACTTCCTGACCAAGTTTGGTCGAAATCGGCCCACTATATCATATAGCTGTCATACAGACGATCTGCCGAAAATCAAGTTTTAGTATGAAAAAGTTTTTTGTTTTTTGAGATATCTTAACCAAACTGATAGAATATGCATTTATGTTGGTTTTGTACATTCTGACCAGATTTGGTTCAGATCGGTTCCATATATCATATAGCTGCCATTGGAATAATTGGTCGAAAATCAACATTTATAAAAGAGTACCTGGGCTCAGGGTATCCTACTGTCGAGCGTGCTCGACTGTAGCCGCACCTCACCGCGAGCGAAGCGAGCCGGGGGTAGGCGAGCGAAGCGAGTAGGGGGCGGAGCCCCCTTGTTTAATTTATTTTGTATTTCATATAAGTCTTCGAGAGTACAATGAATACCTGTAGTAAAATTTGGTTGAAGAAATTCTTTAAGTATGTTTATTAGGTTCTCTACCGTATCATATTCTATAATGTGTCTTGTTTTATTGAATAGCTCATATTTTTCGTGAATTGTTATTCTATTTTAGAAAGAAGTATTTGTTGTTTAAACTGCTTCAATAGTTTGTTAGTTTCCTCAAATACATTTTCATAACTACTATTGGCGGAATGAATTGTTTCATAGTCGGACGAAAGTTCTTCTTCAGAAATGTGATTAATTACGACTCTTGACAAGGAGTCAACAAAAACGTTGGTAGCTCCTGGTTTGTAAAGTATTTTAGGCGAAAATTCCTCTATAAAAGCGTGCCATCTTTTCATTTTTGAATTAGGGTTTCGTGTAGAAACAGCGAATGAAAGTGGTTGATGATCTGTCTGAATTTCTAAATTTGTAATTTCTGAGATTTTTTAGGGCCCATACAATGGCATATACATTTCCGATCAACTGAATAGGTTCACGACTTTTGTCACATTAAATTAGCCAGATCTTTTGAAACAATTGGGCGATTTTGTTGAAATAATTTTTATTTTATAGATAATTTAGTTGTTAATAAGATGTAAAAGTAATATTGAAATTATTAAATTTTCCAAAAGCCTACCTTAAATGGAATGCATCTGAATAGGTTCATGAGATTAAAATTTAAAAAAATAAGTACGGGGTCTAAAAATGTTTATCGGAAAAATTTAAAGTTCGGATAAATTTTTTATTAAATACACTTTATTTTACTATAATTTAATAATTAGTATGATCTCCTGACTTTAGTATTACTTCATAAAATCAATTTGGCAAGGACTTATAATAATTTTCAATAATTTGAAGCGAGATTTCGATCTAGACTTTCCTAATCGCATCAATCGCCCTCGTGTACAAAAGTCTCCATATTTCCCCATAATGTTTACGACCGGGGAGTATGATTATAACTCAGACATTCTCACATTTCGGTCTTCAGTCAATTTTTGAATCCATCTTGCAGACGGAGTGTGGGTGTTATTATGCTGAAATGTCCATAAAAGCCTGTCAAATAATTCGGAAAGTTGGGAAAAGCTCTTTTATAGTTCAGTATTGCACACACTTCCGTTTAATTCTGAAAAAACGAATTGCAGTTTACAACTTCCACAATATGACTATACTACTCCCGACAACATATTACTCCATTTACAAGTGTGATGGTGACTTAAAACATATTATTCCGACAGTCGAGTATGCTCGACTGTAGCACCGCTAGCGAAGCGAGCGGGGGGTTGGAGAGCGAAGCGAGCAGGGGGCGGAGCCCCCTAGTTTGAATTAATTTGGGTTTTCAGCCTTTTTTTGCTGATTTTTCTGCCCTGAATTTAAATTGTTATGTTGTTGGATATGGACAAAATAATGATGTGTGAAATTTTTTTAATTGATTTGGGTTGTCAGCCTTTTTTTTGCTGATTTTTCTGCCCTGAATTTGAAATGTTATGTTGTTGGATATTGACAAAATAATGATGTGTGAAATTAGCTCTTTGGTAATCCGCTTCGAATATCTGCGCCTTTGCCAAGGCATTTTGGCAAATTATCTGGTTTGAGAGAAAAAAATATTTTTGACAAAGAATCGTTGAGGCCTGTGATAAAGATTCGGAAAGCATTGTCCCTGTTCTTCTTGTTCATTTCGGTGATAATGCTGGCTTTATCGTCATACGTCATGATAGTGTTGTTGTTATAAGGGTCAATTTTTTATTAACCAAATTGTAGTATTCAAACTGTAGTATTTACAAAAAGTAAATTTTATTGTATATGTATAATAAAACAAGTGGAAAAGGCTATTGTCGAGATCCCGACCATAGGATACCCGTTACTTATTTCAATACATTAGCGATTCAATCCTAATGTCATATTTGCGTTGCCAGAACTAGTTGAGAATTTGAAGCATTCTAATAAAGTTTAACAATACAAAAACTATTGCATACTCTAGGGGGCATCTGTTGCTTCAACAACTTACGCAATAACGCACGCAATAACTGCTGTTCTACTTGTCCAATCTTGTTGCGATTCAGTGGGATAATAGATAATAATAACAGATATCCTTTATTACCACAAAAAGCTTATTATATGTAATTGTAAGTGTGGTAGTTTTTCGCGATTTGCGGGGGGCGGAGGGTGCCGTGGCTTAAATTTGAAACAAACTTGATCTGCGTGAGGTATATGGAAATCTGTGTGCCAAATTTGTTGACTCTATCTTTTATAGTCTCTGAGATCCGTATGTTTATACAGACGGACGACCGGTTTTTTGCGAATTGCGGGCGTGGAAGGAGACGGGTCAAAAATTTAAGACAAACTTGACCTGCTCCAACGACTTTGTGATCTGCGTGTGAAAGTTTGGTTACTTTACTAGATCTAGGCGCTCACACAGTCGGACAGACAGACAGACGGACGGACGGGCAGACACACATGGCTTTATCTCTCGGCTGTTGATGCTGATCAAGAATATATATACTTTATGTGGTCGGAGATGCCTCCTTGTTCCTGTGGCAGCTATATGATATATGGAACCGATTTGAACCAAAGCTGGTCAGAATGTACAAAACCAACCTAAATGTATATTCTATCAGGTTGGTTAAGATATCTCAAAAAACCAAAACATTTTTCATACTAACACTTACTTTTCGATTGAACGTCTCTATTGCAGCTATATGATATAGTGGTCCGATCTGAACCAAATTTGGCCAGAATATATGAGACGAACTTAAATGTTCATTCTATCAGTTTGGTTAGGCTATCTCTAAAAACAAAAAACTTTTTCATACTAAAACTTGATTTTCGGCAGAGCGACTGTATGACAGCTATATGATATAGTGGGCCGATTTGGACCAAATTTGGTCAGGATGTATAATACCACCCCAAATATATATCGCGTGAGATTGGTTAAGATATCTCGAAAATTAAAGAAGCTTTTCATACAGAAACTTCATTTTGGATGTATCGTTCCTATGGCAGCTATATGATATAGTTGTCCGATAGAAAAATAAAAACAAACTTGATCTGCGTACGGTATCCAGGAACCTACATACCAAGTTTGAAGTCTCTAGCTCCTATGGTTTCTGAGATCGACGCGTTCAAACAGACGGACAGACAGACGGACATGTCTCAATCGACTCTGGTGTTGTTCCTGATCAAGAATATATATACTTTTGGGGGTCTGCCACGCCCCCTTCTGCCTGTTACATACATTCTGCCAAATGCATTATACCCTTTTTTGCCCATTTTTAATGGGCTCAGGGTATAAAAACGGGTATAAACAAGGGGGCTCCGCCCCCTGCTCGCTTCGCTCGCGGTGAGGTGCGGCTACAGTCGAGCACGCTCGACAGTAGAATACCCTGAGCCCAGGTATTCTTTTATAGAAGTTGATTTTCGACAAATTTTCCCAATGGCAGCTATATGATATATGGAACCGATTTGAACCAAATCTGGTCAGAATTCACAAAACTAACATATATGCATATTCTATAAGTTTGGTTACGATATCTCAGAAAACAAAAAACTTTTTCATACTAAAACTTGATTTTCGGTAGAGCGTCTCTATGACAGCTATATGATATAGTGGGCCGACTTGGACCAAATTTGGTCAGGATGTATAATACCACCCCAAATGTATATCGTGTGAGATTGGTTGAGATATCTCAAAAATCAAAGAAGCTTTTCATACTAAAACTTCATTTTCGATGTATCGTTCCTATGGCAGCTATATGATATAGTTGTCCGATCCAAAAATAAAAACAAACTTGATCTGCGTACGGTACAGGAACCTACATACCAAGTTTGAAGTCTATAGCTCTTATGGTTTCTGAGATCGACGCGTTCAAACAGACGGACAGACGGACAGACAGACAGACGGACAGACAGACGGACATGGCTCAATCGACTCGGCTGTTGATCCTGATCAAGAATATATATACTTTTGGGTGTCTGCCACGCCCCCTTCTGCCTGTTACATACATTCTGCCAAATGCATTATACCCTTTTTTGCCCATTTCAATGGGCTCAGGGTATAAAAATTGTTATACAATAATTATATAAGACTGCTGATGGCTCACGTAAACGATTTCTCCTGATGAGTGTGGGGTCGTCTATGTCTTCCTTTCCTCTGATTTTCTGGTCTTCTTTATTTGTTGACTATGTTTTGTATAATTATACAATTATAATTGTTTCTTCGTTGTTTAATGTTTTTAGTTTTTCAAATTGTTTGATATTGATGGGTTTAACTGAGGCACACTATATTTTCATTTATCGAAAATTTTTGATGCTCTTAAGAATGAAAAAACATTTTGTTTTGAGGCACACTGTGTTTTCAATTGTTGAAAATCATTAATGCTCTTAAAAATCTCTAATGATTTAGTATTGAGGCACACTGTATTTTTAATTGATGAAAAACTTTTAATGCTCTTGGGAATCACTAAGGATTTTTTTTTGGGTTCAGAGACTTTTTGTATAATTTGTCTCCTTTGGAATTCAATACCGGCACTTTGCTAGTTCGCGAATCACTAAAGATTTTGTTTCTTTCAATTCAATCTTTTCTGCACTGAAAAAAATTAGAGTAAATTAAAAAAACAAAAAATAACATAACTACATAATAAATTGTCAATATTTATATTAATTTTTGTCAAAGATAATTTTAAAAGGGCCTCCAAATGATTTTTTGTTAGCCGTGAAAATGCACTTTCGCAAACATAGGTACTTCCAAACATGGAATCTTGCCTGCAACGAAAAGTACGACTGATTTCTTGCGATGTAGATTGTGCAAAGATCTAACAACAATTTACATTCGAATTAACGAGTTAACGGTAAAGCCTATGAAAGTGTTGTTGTTCAGTTCAACGAAGACGCGGAGAATGAAGAGAATACGCAAAATTGTTCTTATAGTCTGCTTTGTCAAAGGTGTGATCCGCACATGCATATGGCAATTGCTCTTCCTATAGAAAGACCAATTACAAAAACTAAATGAGCTTGATGAGCAATGGCTTGGGCATCAATGATTTAGTGAATACTTAATCACACAAAAAAACCTCTACACGAGGTAAAACTCTAGTGACGAAAGCATATTCTAGCCCTACAATTTCTGATATCCAATTTTGTGACGAACAAAATTAAAATAATACGCATACAAATTAAAAATAAAAATATTAATTAAAAAAAAATTTGACATTCTGCACTGTGCGCAAAAAGCGTGAGCTTTTTTGTAAATAAAAATTAATTTTTGGGCAGTGCCGAATGTCAATTTTTTTAAAATAAATAATATTTTTATATCACAATTGGTATCACAGAATTAAACTATCGTCACGGCTACCACCAAACTGTGGCCCAATCGATACAGAGAGAGCATAATCGATGCCAATAGGAATATATGGCCAGTAAACATCTTTGTGCTTCACGGTTTCCACAACACATTGCGCAATTAAGGGCAACTTTCTGTGCCGCATAAGGCAACAGGTGCGTGAATCCTAAGGCTGAGGGACTAAACTCGTGTAACAACATTTTCGAAATAGCCACGATTTCAAACCAACCGTGAGATCTTTCGATTGGGTTTCATATTGTTATGAACTGCTCTGTGTCATTTGACCGCGCCAGCTGGCTCATAAGCTCTCAGGTTAGAGATCAACAAAAAAAAACCTCTACACGAGGTAAAAGTCTAGATACGAAAAAATATTCAAAAATATTAAATAAATATAAAAAAAAACAATACCTGAAAATTGGAATTTGTCACTGAGCAAAAAGTAATTTGAATTTGGTTAAATATCTCGTAAAGGTGAGTACTCAGAAAAAGTTTGTCTTCGCTGGCGAAAAACTCCCAATCATTCGCTAGGCCCTAGAAAAGGCAGTGTTTCCAGTGCAACTCACAAAAATTAACTAAAGTATAATGGTAACTCTGTTGCGACAGTTGCGCGCTTTGTTTAAATTAAACAAGGGGGCTCCGCCCCCTGCTCGCTTCGCTCGCCTACCCCCGGCTCGCTTCGCTCGCGATGAGGTGTGGTATGTCTACAGTCGAGCGCACTCGACGGTAACTTGCTCGATACCCAAACGTTCACAACCGATTAATTCAATTTCAGTAAAATATGGTCAACATAAAATGCTACAGACTATATGCTATCCTATAGCCTACAGTTAGGGGTGCTAGTCTGTGACAGAACTGGTATTAATACTAACTATAATACAATACGTGAATAATAAAATACCGATTATATTATATATATATATTTAGTTACTCTTTTCACAAAATCAAAGAAAATACAAGTTGTTAAAAAAGTACAAATTGTAATAAAGAAAATAGTTGACAAAAAAAAAGGAAATAGTTGACAAAAAAAAAAAAAAAAAAGTTGCACATGGGCAAGATTGAAACGGGATTCGAACTCTCGACTCATCGCCTCGAAATACACGGCTCTATCATCAGAGCCATCGGAGCATTGTATTTGCATGTGGCAATATCAATGTATATCATTTTTTTTCGTTGTACGTTTTGCACGTTTCTTTTGTTTCAATTATGTCTCGCTCGTTAGAAGAGAAGCCCTACATACACACATACATACATGTGCAAATAAAGCTATTTATAGAACCAAATTCGTTTTGCTGCTAATTCATGGTACTGATTGCAAAATGTGCATCACAGAAAATTATTGATTAAGTATGTAAAGTATTCATTTAAAAAGTATGTAATTATTAATTAATATGTAATTAATTTAATGCAATGAAAAAAAAAATAAAAAAAATAAAAATAATAATAATAATAAATAATTTGGTTCAAAACAAAGAGTTGTTTTGATCCCGAGTCCAATGTACCCACAAATCGCATGCATTGCTGCAAGTTTTGTACCAAAATCTGGCCACTGCACGTAGGCATGAGAAATGTGAAGTTTTGATTTAATATCTTCTGTATTTGTTATCCGATTGCAATGCAGTTTTCAGGATGCATTATCAAAATTGTGTTTAGTGTGTGTGCAGATTTTGACATCTGTACCTATTAAATTGGCCTTGTATTTGGATATTTTAGTTTTTTGTCGATTACAGGATAATTGGGGGGCGTGGCAAAATTCTAAAATAAACTTGATCTGCGTGCGCAACATAGCAGTATTGTCACCAAATTTGGAATCTCTATCTCTTATAGTCTCTGAGATCCAGGTGATTATATTTTCTCCATATATCATATTTTCTGCCACGCCCCCTTCTGCCTGTTACATACATTCTGCCAAATGCATTATACCCTTTTTTGCCCATTTTTAATGGGCTCAGGGTATAAAAACGGGTATAAACAAGGGGGCTCCGCCCCCTGCTCGCTTCGCTCGCGGTGAGGTGCGGCTACAGTCGAGCACGCTCGACAGTAGAATACCCTGAGCCCAGGTATTCTTTTATAGAAGTTGATTTTCGACAAATTTTCCCTATGGCAGCTATATGATATATGGAACCGATTTGAACCAAATCTGGTCAGAATTCACAAAACTAACATATATGCATATTCTATAAGTTTGGTTACGATATCTCAGAAAACAAAAAACTTTTTCATACTAAAACTTGATTTTCGGTAGAGCGTCTCTATGACAGCTATATGATATAGTGGGCCGACTTGGACCAAATTTGGTCAGGATGTATAATACCACCCCAAATGTATATCGTGTGAGATTGGTTGAGATATCTCAAAAATCAAAGAAGCTTTTCATACTAAAACTTCATTTTCGATGTATCGTTCCTATGGCAGCTATATGATATAGTTGTCCGATCCAAAAATAAAAACAAACTTGATCTGCGTACGGTACAGGAACCTACATACCAAGTTTGAAGTCTATAGCTCTTATGGTTTCTGAGATCGACGCGTTCAAACAGACGGACAGACGGACAGACAGACAGACGGACAGACAGACGGACATGGCTCAATCGACTCGGCTGTTGATCCTGATCAAGAATATATATACTTTTGGGTGTCTGCCACGCCCCCTTCTGCCTGTTACATACATTCTGCCAAATGCATTATACCCTTTTTTGCCCATTTCAATGGGCTCAGGGTATAAAAATTGTTATACAATAATTATATAAGACTGCTGATGGCTCACGTAAACGATTTCTCCTGATGAGTGTGGGGTCGTCTATGTCTTCCTTTCCTCTGATTTTCTGGTCTTCTTTATTTGTTGACTATGTTTTGTATAATTATACAATTATAATTGTTTCTTCGTTGTTTAATGTTTTTAGTTTTTCAAATTGTTTGATATTGATGGGTTTAACTGAGGCACACTATATTTTCATTTATCGAAAATTTTTGATGCTCTTAAGAATGAAAAAACATTTTGTTTTGAGGCACACTGTGTTTTCAATTGTTGAAAATCATTAATGCTCTTAAAAATCTCTAATGATTTAGTATTGAGGCACACTGTATTTTTAATTGATGAAAAACTTTTAATGCTCTTGGGAATCACTAAGGATTTTTTTTTGGGTTCAGAGACTTTTTGTATCATTTGTCTCCTTTGGAATTCAATACCGGCACTTTGCTAGTTCGCGAATCACTAAAGATTTTGTTTCTTTCAATTCAATCTTTTCTGCACTGAAAAAAATTAGAGTAAATTAAAAAAACAAAAAATAACATAACTACATAATAAATTGTCAATATTTATATTAATTTTTGTCAAAGATAATTTTAAAAGGGCCTCCAAATGATTTTTTGTTAGCCGTGAAAATGCACTTTCGCAAACATAGGTACTTCCAAACATGGAATCTTGCCTGCAACGAAAAGTACGACTGATTTCTTGCGATGTAGATTGTGCAAAGATCTAACAACAATTTACATTCGAATTAACGAGTTAACGGTAAAGCCTATGAAAGTGTTGTTGTTCAGTTCAACGAAGACGCGGAGAATGAAGAGAATACGCAAAATTGTTCTTATAGTCTGCTTTGTCAAAGGTGTGATCCGCACATGCATATGGCAATTGCTCTTCCTATAGAAAGACCAATTACAAAAACTAAATGAGCTTGATGAGCAATGGCTTGGGCATCAATGATTTAGTGAATACTTAATCACACAAAAAAACCTCTACACGAGGTAAAACTCTAGTGACGAAAGCATATTCTAGCCCTACAATTTCTGATATCCAATTTTGTGACGAACAAAATTAAAATAATACGCATACAAATTAAAAATAAAAATATTAATTAAAAAAAAATTTGACATTCTGCACTGTGCGCAAAAAGCGTGAGCTTTTTTGTAAATAAAAATTAATTTTTGGGCAGTGCCGAATGTCAATTTTTTTAAAATAAATAATATTTTTATATCACAATTGGTATCACAGAATTAAACTATCGTCACGGCTACCACCAAACTGTGGCCCAATCGATACAGAGAGAGCATAATCGATGCCAATAGGAATATATGGCCAGTAAACATCTTTGTGCTTCACGGTTTCCACAACACATTGCGCAATTAAGGGCAACTTTCTGTGCCGCATAAGGCAACAGGTGCGTGAATCCTAAGGCTGAGGGACTAAACTCGTGTAACAACATTTTCGAAATAGCCACGATTTCAAACCAACCGTGAGATCTTTCGATTGGGTTTCATATTGTTATGAACTGCTCTGTGTCATTTGACCGCGCCAGCTGGCTCATAAGCTCTCAGGTTAGAGATCAACAAAAAAAAACCTCTACACGAGGTAAAAGTCTAGATACGAAAAAATATTCAAAAATATTAAATAAATATAAAAAAAAAACAATACCTGAAAATTGGAATTTGTCACTGAGCAAAAAGTAATTTGAATTTGGTTAAATATCTCGTAAAGGTGAGTACTCAGAAAAAGTTTGTCTTCGCTGGCGAAAAACTCCCAATCATTCGCTAGGCCCTAGAAAAGGCAGTGTTTCCAGTGCAACTCACAAAAATTAACTAAAGTATAATGGTAACTCTGTTGCGACAGTTGCGCGCTTTGTTTAAATTAAACAAGGGGGCTCCGCCCCCTGCTCGCTTCGCTCGCCTACCCCCGGCTCGCTTCGCTCGCGATGAGGTGTGGTATGTCTACAGTCGAGCGCACTCGACGGTAACTTGCTCGATACCCAAACGTTCACAACCGATTAATTCAATTTCAGTAAAATATGGTCAACATAAAATGCTACAGACTATATGCTATCCTATAGCCTACAGTTAGGGGTGCTAGTCTGTGACAGAACTGGTATTAATACTAACTATAATACAATACGTGAATAATAAAATACCGATTATATTATATATATATATTTAGTTACTCTTTTCACAAAATCAAAGAAATTACAAGTTGTTAAAAAAGTACAAATTGTAATAAAGAAAATAGTTGACAAAAAAAAAGGAAATAGTTGACAAAAAAAAAAAAAAAAAAGTTGCACATGGGCAAGATTGAAACGGGATTCGAACTCTCGACTCATCGCCTCGAAATACACGGCTCTATCATCAGAGCCATCGGAGCATTGTATTTGCATGTGGCAATATCAATGTATATCATTTTTTTTCATTGTACGTTTTGCACGTTTCTTTTGTTTCAATTATGTCTCGCTCGTTAGAAGAGAAGCCCTACATACACACATACATACATGTGCAAATAAAGCTATTTATAGAACCAAATTCGTTTTGCTGCTAATTCATGGTACTGATTGCAAAATGTGCATCACAGAAAATTATTGATTAAGTATGTAAAGTATTCATTTAAAAAGTATGTAATTATTAATTAATATGTAATTAATTTAATGCAATGAAAAAAAAAATAAAAAAAATAAAAATAATAATAATAATAAATAATTTGGTTCAAAACAAAGAGTTGTTTTGATCCCGAGTCCAATGTACCCACAAATCGCATGCATTGCTGCAAGTTTTGTACCAAAATCTGACCACTGCACGTAGGCATGAGAAATGTGAAGTTTTGATTTAATATCTTCTGTATTTGTTATCCGATTGCAATGCAGTTTTCAGGATGCATTATCAAAATTGTGTTTAGTGTGTGTGCAGATTTTGACATCTGTACCTATTAAATTGGCCTTGTATTTGGATATTTTAGTTTTTTGTCGATTACAGGATAATTGGGGGGCGTGGCAAAATTCTAAAATAAACTTGATCTGCGTGCGCAACATAGCAGTATTGTCACCAAATTTGGAATCTCTATCTCTTATAGTCTCTGAGATCCAGGTGATTATATTTTCTCCATATATCATATTTTCTCAAACTACTTCCCTGTTTATAAACCGATCTCAATGAAATTTTCAGCACACCTCAGGACTCGTCCCCCCATCCTGTGTGCCAAGTCTCAATGCTGTAGCTTTAATAGTGCTCTTGTTATTAGATTTTATATCATTTACGTGGGCGGACGTGGGCGGGGTCAAATTTAAATACAAACTTAGTATAGATCAACATCCTAGGAGTACTGTCACCAAATTTGGTTGCTCTTACTTTTATAGTTGCGGAGATATATGTGTTCAAAATTCTGTACCATAATCGACACGAATCTAATAGGCTCTATACCCATTTTTTGGGTATCGAGCTAAAAACACACAACTGATTAGAACACATTGAAGAGGCATGGTGAATAGAAAATGTAGGATATTATATGTCTGGTAGCTCAATATATATATTTTGCAGATTTCTGCACTTTTTTAATAAAAATAAAAAAAAATTTGTATATTCAGGGTGCAAAGATGGTTTCAGTTGTATCCTATATTGTAGATTTTGTATTCTTGTTGAATAACTCCAAACATTTTGTTTTGTTTTCAAATAAATGGCTGCCATTTTTGCCAAGGGGTGTAAGAGGATTGAAAATTTCATTCTTCTTACAGGCAGCCTAGCGAAAATCAGCTGTTTCACTAACAGTGTTGGAAACCGACAACCCCTTAGATCTGGCAACTCTGAATTTTTTTTCTGAGGACTGCTCAGCTAAGCCGCTGCTGAATTTTCTTCTACCTAATTTCGACACCGTTTTTTTTTATATGGAGTTGACACCTCGCGAACAGCTTTTATCTCTCGAGAGTACTGTGCTTAAAACAAAAAAGTTTTTAATACTAAGACCTAATTTTCGCCGGATGGGTCCTATGATCAAGATATATAAAACTAAGTTAAATGCATATTTTATTAGATTGGTTGAAATATATCATAAAACAAAAAAGTTTTTCGTACTAAAACTTGATTATTGACCGATATAAAAATGCCTATATTCAGTTAATAGGTAATATCTTCCAAGCCCATCAACCGAAATTTATGTACCACATACGAAAAAACGAGAACTTTACGTTTAACAACACAAACAGCTGTGGTGAACGGAACCACACAATACTACAACAAAAGACGACGAATATCCACAACATTTACAACAAAACCTGCAATTAACGACAATACGGTAAGGTAAGTAAACAAACAATCATTCACAAAACCTAAAACTGATCCACTTATCATACAAACAGGATCCCGGTTCCGGTTCCAAGCGTACCCGCCCTGCCTGAGATGACCACCTCGCCATCGTCTCCCTCATGTTGGCCACCGAATCAACTTATGTTAGCCTTTATTAGTAATTAAACTGACATCTTCGACCTCAACGCTCAAAAGTACCTTGCCTACCTAAAGAGCTCATTGGGCGATATTATTGTGTCTTAATCGTTATATCAAAACTACACGAGGTAAAACTCTAGTGACGAAAGCATATTATAGCCCCAAAATTTCTGATATCCAATTTTGTGACGAACGAAATTAAAATAATACTCATAAAAATTTTAAATAAAAATATTAATTATTACAAAAAAAATTTACATTTTGCACTGTGCACAAAAAGGGTGAGCTTCTACATATGTACATCAAAATTTATCATTGCGCATTGCCGAATGACACTTTATTGCTGCTGTCAGCTCTCAATTTTACATAATATGTATATTTACACTTAAATGGTAATATCTCGAGAAATCGAATTTTTACAGATATATGTGATTTGTACAAAAACTAAAATTTTTTTTACTTTAACATATTGAAGTTTGATAAAGATGGCGACTGTCTATTTTCTCAAATCACCAAAATGTGAGACAAAAACTTAATTCACCTGTAAATTTTTACCTGACCACTTTAGAAAAAAAGTTTAAAGGCACGACTAAAAGCCCTCAATCACACCATTTTAACGTTATATAGAACATATCTGTAGCTTTTACGGTTTATATCGTTAGGGGACAACATCGATTTCCCGCTTAACTAGCGGGAAATTCAAAAAGTCGTAGAACAAACATTTCTAGATTTTCCAAAAGGAATAAATCCTCAATTTTTCCCCTACCACTTACACCCCCTTATCTCATGAAACATGTCGCTTAGCAAAAGTACGCCATGTTGTTGGTTAAGACTATACCTTTCGATCGGTATATAACTCGATATGATCGGACAGTTGTAGCAAACTTTCCAAATTAGCTGTATATATAGCCGAGGAGGATGAAATTTGGGCACAACATAGCTGAGAAAATCTATCGTGCAATAAGACGGCTTTTTGCGAAGTTCGCACTGGAAGGGGGTCAAATTTTACACACACACAGACACAAACATAAAAATATACATACACTCACATACACATACATATCTTACATACTCATACACACACAGCCATACACATTATACAAATCATACAAACATGGTAGTTTGGAGTTTGATAGTTTGTCGAGATAACACGTACCCTTTTTGTCGTCCTATGCGATCGCGTTTTTTTAACGAGTTTTCCGCCTGCTAAGTGAGCAGAGAGGATTGGTATTGTGTTTCGGGAAGCTGAGCCCTACGTACCATGGTCAAAACAGCTGACTGGAGCTCCATCATATACCCGAACAAAACTTGGGTTGAAATCGGTAGCCAAAGTCACTGCGGGCAGTAGGCGAGGGAGGGGAGGCCTGCGGGTGAGTGCTTTTGTAAGTGTAAGCTCACTTTTCCCGCTTTCTCGCAATACTTCTTGCCCGCTTTCTTGCGATCCCTTGTTTTCTATCACATCGTTGACAAACTCACACTTGTCACGCACTAGTGTTGGGAAACGCAGACAGTGCTACCCAGCCGTCTAAAGGCGTTGCCAGATTGCCCGCAGCACATCAAAGCCATAGCAGCGAGCTTTTTGACAGCGAGCAATCGATCTTTACATTTGTAAGCTACCGTTTAAATTCAAATTTGAACGCGAATTTAAACGAAGTACATTTGAGGCATCGCTTGCGTGCCAAAATAGCGACTTTCTGGATTGAAACGAACTAATTGTATTAGCTCTGAAGCTAAACAGCAACCAATTGTGTTTTCAGCTTAAATAAAGATTAAAAATATTTATATCTTTATTATTTTTAATACTTTCTTTAATATTTGAAATTCACATTGTGTTCAAATCGGAAAAAGGAATATTAAAAAAAAAAAAAATAAATAAACCGAGTAAGGGGCGGTATAACCTCCAGCAGCGAAGCCTGGGTGAAATTCTTGGCCAACGAGTCAAAATACATTCCTTTTGCCACTGCAGGTTGCCTACGACCCGCATATACGTGAATGGGAGACGATGGAAGACCGCGACCCCTTTGCGAAGAGCTCTGCATTAGCTCGCACACCGCCGTCGACCAGCACTGTAGCAGTTAACCTGACCAACGATGCATCTGCCGCAGAATTAGGGGACTCAGAGACGCCTAAGAGGCTTAGGGATCCTGAAAGCCCTTCAAACAAGTCGAAGAATACGCCCCCAAAGAGGTCAAAATCCGACAGCCAGGATGTAGAAGAAATGGGTTCAATATTGGATGAACTCATATATATCTTTGGAGAGAAGCAGCCTGTAACGAGGCATATAAATCTTGCCACGATGAGCATGCTCTACAGACTAAAAGAGCTGCAGAGTACTGTCCATGACCAACTGGCATCACAGCCCAGCTAGCCGAAGCATTGACACGATTAGCGGAGAAGCCCTCTGGGTGCGGCACCGTCCAGCCAGCAGCGAGACAAAGCAGTAACGCTGCAACGCAGACACTGTCCAGTTCAGCCAGCTCCACTAGCAACGCTTGGAGTTCTAAAGCAACGCAGACGCCATCTGGTGGCCCCCAGACTAGAGCTGCTAAATCTGCCCAGACATTAGCCCAGAAGCCCAAAAAGCCGCCCGAGGCTAGCGCTATTCATGGCAAAAACTCTAGTAATGATACTCCGAGAAAGCTGCCCGAACCTGTATTGGAACCTTCTGTAAAGGCTCAAGAGCAAACCAATAACAGATGGACCGAGGTCAAAAGAAAAAGAATCAGACCTAAGGACATCAGTCGACCGGAAGCGATAATAGTAAAGTGCACAGAAAAAACGCCCTATGCTGAAGTTCTGAAAATGATGAACGCTGAGCCCACTCTCCAATGCCTGAAAGGCAATGTTCACGGCATTAGAAAGTCTGCCAAGGGTGAACTTATCCTTAGGATGCAGAAGCAGGCTGATCCTGCTACTGAGAAACTGCACATGGCACTGAAGACAGTGCTCTCAGAAAAAGCAGATGTCAAAGCAGTCCACGACACCGTAATGGTAGAGGTGCTCAATATTGATGAAACAACAACTGCTGATGAGGTACTCTTGGCACTTTAGGTAATACCGGCCATGAGGAAGGCGTATGGCGATAAACAGATTGCGTCACTGGCGCTGCAGCCTAGTCTTGCTGATAGTCTTCTGAAACTGAAGAAAGTGCGAATAGGCTGGAATCTCTGTCAAATCAGAGCTAAAATTGAACCCATAAGATGCTTCAAGCATGGGCTTTGGGCACACATCTACCCGATGCAAAAGCCATCACCCCGTGGGAAAAGATACGTGCTTCAGATGCGGTGAAAACGAACACACTGCAAGACTATGCAAGAACACGCCAAAATGTCTGCTTTGTACAAGACAGGGCCTAGAGACTAGCAAGGCTGGACATTCGGCTTTGAACAGGTCATGCCCAGAGTACAAGAAGGCGCTAAACGAGCTCAAAAATGGGTAAGTTTGGTAAGCACATAGAAAATCTCCTGTTTTAATAGCAGGAGACTTCAACGCCTGGGCTACGGAAAGGGGCATCAGTAGAACAACACCTAGAGGATCGCTGTTGTTAGACACATTTGCCTCCCTAAATGTGTGCTTAATGAACACCGGATCGATGTGCACTTATAGCAAAGCTGGTAGGGAGTCCATCATTGACCTGACCTTCGCCAGCCCAGAATTTGCAGCTTGCGGCTACAGAGCAGATACAATGAATCTTGAGGTACTTCTCTCCTCATTGCGCGGGCTCTGTGTAAATGACAACGCCAATAACGCTGCCGACATGTTAGCAAATGCTATCATCAATGCATGCGACGTTTCCATGACAAAGGTTCGGAAAGGCGGCAACCCACTTCGCCCTGTGGCTTGGTGGAAAGAAGAGATTGCTCAAGCACGCAGAGAGTGCCATACGGCAAGGCGACTGTGCCAAAAGCACAGATCCTCACCTGTCTACGATATGCTCACTCTGAGCTACAAGCTGAAACGGAGAAAGTTTAAGATTGCTGCCAAACATAGCAAAGCTCGGCACTTTCAAGAACTTTGCGATGCTGCCGATGCTCAGCCCTTTGATCTGGCGTACAAGCTAGTTATGGGCAAACTATCAAGACAACCAATGCCATCCTGTGCGGCGCAGCTCCAACGCATAGTTAGCACTCTCTTCCCGCCGCAACGGCTAATTGAGATGCCCGCGTCTCTTTCTACCTCACCATCAAATTAAGATTGCCAAAGCCTCCGGCCCGAATGGAATCCCGAACGCAGCTATCAAGCCGATAATCGCTGCGTACCCCGATTTATTTGTTGACCTGTACAACAAATGTATCACGGAGGGTACGGTACCACGAAGATGGAAACTTCAGCGGCTCGTTCTCATCCCGAAGCCCGGAAGAAATCTAGACGACCCATCCTCATACCGTCCACTGTGCATGCTGGACACTATGGGGAAAATACTTGAGAGCCTCATATGTAGTCGCCTGGAGACCGAGCTCACCAGAGAGCATGGTATCTCTGATCACCAATTCGGCTTTCGCAAGCAACGCAGCACGACAGATGCCATCCGAGCAGTTATGGACATAGCCAGGGGTGCCATCCAAAGCACCAGATGGGCAGGAGGAACTAAGGAGTACTGTATAGTCTGCACGCTAGATGTCAAAAACGCCTTTAATTCGGCGAATTAGACTCGCATACTCGAAGCTCTCATAGCGAGACACATCCCAGGATACCTCGTCCAGCTGATAGCTAACTACTTTCAGGATCGAGTTCTCCTATACGATACGGAAGAAGGCCAGTGTCAGACAATCATTAGTGGAGGAGTCCCCCACGGATCAGTTTTTCGGGCCGACACTCTGGAATGTTATGTATGACGGAGTTTTACGCCTTAATCTCCCAGATGGCAACTCAATAGTGGGCTTCGCTGATGACATCGCCGTGGTGACAACGGGCAAGAAGCTTGACCAAGTCGCATTAAGCAACAGCTCAGCTATCGATAAGATAATCACCTGGCGGTCTCAGAACGGACTGGACCTAGCGGCACACAAATCAGAAGCAGTACTGATCAGCAGCAGGAAAACCGTGGAGAGAACAGTGGTGAGAGTTGGGTCAACCCTCATCGAAACTAAGCCAGCCATCAATTATCTGGGCGTTATGCTAGTTCACAGACTGTGTTTCAATCAACATCTTGAGTATGCCAGCCACAAAGCCTCGACAGCTGCATCGGCCATTAGCCGAATGATGACCAATACCAGAGGTCCAAAAGAGCGTAGCAGAAAACTCATCGCCGGTGTAGTGACCTTCACCATTTGGTACGGGTCTGCGATCTGGGCACCAGCTATGAACATACCGTCGTACAGCAGGGGATGCAAATCTGCATACAGACGCTGTGCTCTGCGAGGTGCCACCTTCTTCTGAACAGTATCGGAAGATGCCCCTCTGGTAGTAACTGGTATGATACCGCTGACACTCTTAACTGTCGAAAGGCAGAGCGGCAACACGACAAACCGCCAGCTAAGAGAAAACACCATATCCCAATGGCAGAGAGAGTGGGACGGCGCAGCTAATGGTAGATGGACCCGCAGACTCATCAGATCAACTTCTACTTGTCGCAGATGTTGACGGGACACGGCTGCTTTAAAGCATACTTATATCGCTTTAAGCACGCTGAAGACCCTTATTGCGAGCATTGTGGGCACGGAGTAGTCGAATACGCGGAGCACTCAATATTTAGCTGCCCACTTTTCGCTGAAGTACGCGCTCAAGCAACGCTAGGTATGCTACAACTGACGCCGGAAAATCTTGTCTCGCACATGATCGCTGACGAAGCAGTATGGACGAACACTTCCAACCTGGTTGCCAGTATCATGAAGGAATTACGTCGAAGGGAGAGACTCCGCAACGTCGCAGATGTCTAGGCGGCGATTGCCGTCATCCAGTCCGCGAAGTAATGCTCTTCGGTGGTCCCGCGGACCGGATCCTACAAATCTTTCTTCTTCATTCTGTCTTCTACATTGTTATTTTGTATTCCTTATTCTCTTCAATAAAAAAAAAAAAAAAAAAAAAACGTCATACAAACATAAACACACACACACATACACAAAAACATACAAAAATTCATACATATAGAAAAACAGGAAGACATACCTACATGCACACATACACACATACACGTACATCTAAAGCTAAATTTTATACAAAATAATTAATCACGACCAATTGGATATATAAAACTAGCAAAGATGAATATTTTGTCATTTTGGTTGAGAAATATAAAAAAAATAAGAAGCTAATCCTAAAAAATCTTTATTATGATCTTAGAAAATATCGATATGCGTATGGTATTCAGGAATGTACTTACCAAGTTCGAAGTCTCTAGTTCTTATAGTCTTAAAAATCGAAGCGTTCAAAGAGACGGACACATATACACTCTCACACACACAAAGACAAATACAGTCCATCACTGTATAATATTCAGGTATTATTTACTAAAAGTTAAAGTTCGACCGATTGTTCCTATGGCACCTATTTGATATAGGGAACCGATTTGAACTAAGTTTGATCTGGAGATATAAGAAAAACCTTAATGCATATTCTGTCAGTTTGGTTAAGATACAAATTAACCATTTAGTGAATACTAAATGAAAAAAAATTATTTTGTTTGTGGGAGCAAGAGGTGCTTCCGATTTATTTGAATCCTACATTAGAACTAAAGTACAATTGTGATCTTATGCTGCAAGTCAGCTCTGTTTATGCTAAAGCTTCTTTTTCTAAAGTTCAAAAGCTCGAAAGAACGGCTTGTGTAATTGAAAGTTTAACTGTGAAATCAAAAGCTCAATATCGGGATTATGTTTACGTTAAGAGATGAGGCGGCGCGTGGAACGTTACATTGAATGTTTATGCTAGGAACGCTTAAAAGAATATTTATCTTTGCATTAATTGGTTGCGCTGTTATGTTAAGTGGTTGCGCTGTTATGTTTATGTTAAAGCTGGGAATCTGATATTCTGAGTTTAAGTTTTATCACTGCGAACGGCAGTTCGCTCTAGTGACGAAAGCAGCACGAAGGGTGCAAAAGGCGACTAGCAATATATACAGCAAATTTGGAAAATTTGCTACGACTGTCCGATCAGATCGAATTATATACCTATCGAAAGGCTGAGTCCTAACTTACAAAATGGCATACTAAAACTTTTTCTAACTCACCTGGTTCATGAGATACGGGGGTGTAAGTAGGAGGGATCTCAGAGACTATTAGAGATAGAGTAACCAAATTTGGCACACAGATTTCTTATGACCCCACGCTGATCCAGTTTGTTTCAAATTTAAGCCACGCCCCCTCTACAGAGCGGCAATCTCAAATATCGGAAAGGTATATCCAGGAGCCAAATTGGAGGCAGTTAAGTGGAGCGATATTCCAGTCCGGCCCAACGTTGCAACCCGAGTCTCCCCACTCACGACTGGAAAGTTGTGAAGGTAAAAGAGATGAAGGGACCAGGTCGTAATCATTTTTAACACAGAATCGCTCGCCGCAACTTCGGTTTCAGCTCTGTTTCCATCCAGGTATACAGATCGGATACCGCGGCCGGTATAGATCCTTCCGACACGCCAGTCGAGGCAGAGCCAGAGGATCCGGAGCATAGCGACGCTAAACACGGCTATACTTCCGATGCGTCCACCAAAACGCGGGACCTCAAGGCACTGTGCCAACTGGGTGAAGGAGAGGTCACCTCTGATGTAGCGTCAGACTACGAGGCCGCGAACGTTACAGTGGTGGAGGGACCGTCTTCAGATGTCTGTAAAGATTCTGCAGATAAACCTCCACCACTGTAAAGCAGCCTCCGCTGCGCTGCTACTCCGTCTGGCTGGAGACGGAGCCGACATCGTCCTAGTCCAGGAACCTTGGTTGATTGGTGGTAAGCTTTCTGGACTAGGGACACCACACTACAAGCTAGTAGTTGCTGAAACGCAAGGTAAAACCCGTACCTGTATTCTTGCCAGAAAACACATGAGTATTTTCTTGCTTCATAATTTTAGCAATGAGGATAATACGGCAGCAAGTCTGGAACTCCAGTCAGCTCCGATAAGGTTGCTGTCCTGCTATATGGCCTACGACCACCCGGGCCCTCCTCCAGAAGACGTCACGAGAGGTCTAATAAAAGACTGCGAAACGCGAAGTATCAACCTTATCATTGGATGCGATGCCAATGCACACATTACCCAGTGGGGTAGCACAAATACAAACACAAGGGGTGAGTCACTCTTAAACTATTTCCTCAGCACTAACCTAGTTCTAAGTAACAAAGGTTGTGAACCTACTTTTATAATCAAGGACAGGAAGGAGGTCATTGACCTTACCCTAGTATCCTATCCCCTATATGATCTAATCAGAGACTGGAAAGTGGCACACGATCACTCCTTCTCTGATCACAGATATATCGAGTTCTCCCTCAACTTGAGGCACTCTAAACCAATACCCTTTACCAATTTGAGAATGACCAAATGGCCAATATTTACTGCTATCCTTAAAAAGGCTATCCCAGAGGTAGCATTAGAAGGACTTCACTCTACAGAGCGACTAAGTTACCTAGTAAAAACCTTTACTAAGGCTTGCAACTCTGCTTTCCAGGCAGCTTGTCCCATCAGCAGACCTAAAAGATGAAAGAAACCATCATGGTGGAATCCCAACCTACAAGAACTTCGCAAGAGCTCGAGAGACCTCTTCAATCAAGCCAAGGCTGTTAACACAGAAGAATCTTGGCTCAACTACAAACACGCCCTATTAACATACAAAAATGCGACAAGACAAGCCAAAGAGATTCATGGAGAGCTTTCTGCTCTGGCATAGAATCAACAACGGACGCGGCCAGACTGAGGAAGATTTTATCAAAATCTGCCCCCACACTAGGATACCTCAAAACAGAGGATGATACCTGGACTACATCAAGCGAAGAGTTGCTGGATGTACTCCTAAAAAAGCACTTTCCAGGCTGTAAAGCAACCAATCAGGGTAGATACCAAACCCCGACTTAGGTGCCAATCAGCCCCTCTCTTCTAAGCAAACGCAACATAACCTGGGCTATAAACAGCTTTAAACCGTACAAGTTACCTGGACCAGACGGCAAGTTTTCCTGCCCACCTACAACAAGCAGGAGACACTGCCATAAACTGGCTACAATCTATCTTTCTAGAAGTTCTCAAAACTGGCCATATCCCTGACGCATGCCGAGTCTCTAAAATTGTTTTCATACCAAAAGCTGGCAAATCATCCCATACGACAGCAAAAGACTTTAGACCGATCAGCCTGTCGTCATTTATGCTCAAAGCCTTCGAGCGACTCTTGGCTCTTCATCTAAGAGCATCCATTCCCCCCCCCATCTCTTGTCTAATTCTCAACACGCATATCGGAAAGGCAAATCGACGGAAACAGCTTTGCACTTTTCTCTAGAAAATACAAAATCCCAACTCTAATACCCCCAAAAATAAAAGACTCCGTCCTCTCCTTCAGCGAAAGCGCCAGATACTTGGGTTTAATTCTGGACAGGAAGCTGGACTGGAAAATTAACACGCAAGATAGATGTAGAAAGGCAACAGTTGAACTCTACACTTGCAGGAAAGCGATCGGCCTGAAATGGGGCATGTCGCCATATATCGTCCACTGGCTATACATAGCTATAGTCAGACCGATACTTCTATATGGTATAGCAATATGGTGGCCTGCTTTAACAAAGCAGTCCATAAACAAACAGCTCAACAAAATTCAAAGGATGGCCGAAATCTGCATCACAGGTGCTCTTAACACAACACCTGGAGAAGCTATAGACGCTATACTTAACATACAGCCAATCAGGCAGGGAGGAATGGTCATCACATACCCCAGGACAAAGTGGGGCCATATCCTTCTACACAGATGGTTCAAAGTTGAACAACCAAGTGGGTGGAGGGGTATACTCTCGAATCTAAATATACAGGTCTCTTTTAGGCAACCTGACCATTGCAGCGTCTTTCAAGCCGAAATCCTGGCTATAAATGAAGCCTTAAAACTCCTAAGAGAATCCCAAGTCAATTCGGGCCGTATTAATATATACAGTGACAGCCAAGCAGCTATCAAGTCCATAGAATCGACCACAACTAATTCCACCTCAGTTTCTAACTGCCGCAAATCTCTACATGAGATGGCTGAGCATTTCGACATTTCCCTAATATGGGTACCAGGACATCAGGACATTACAGGAAACTGTATAGATGATGAACTAGCCAGGAATGGTACAACATTGTACGTGTATGCCACTGGCGACCTGCAAGCTACTACTTCTAGCCCAATCTATAACAGTTAGCGAATACCGATGGCAAAACACGCACCATTGTCGTGTCGCGAGGCAAACCTGGCCTCACCTGAATAAGACTCGTTCTAGTATTCTATGTTAACTAAGCAGAACAGACTGCTCTGCAGTAGTAAGAGCACTGACAGGACATTGGCTGGTAGGCATCCACGCCACAGGGCTGAATGCCCCATACAATGATTTCTGCAGGAACTGTAGAGACGATGAAGAAATTGACTCATCTGAACATTTCTTCTGCTCCTGTCCCGCTTTGAGTAATAGAAGACTCCACACCCTGGGAAAACCTTTTCTCTCCACCTTAATTACACCGCGCAAAATCGCTAAATTTATTCAGCTATCAAACTGGACGCCCTACTGATTGACATGTCACCACAAAGGTTGAAGGGAACCCTAGATCCGCGGTACCACAATGGGCCCAACTGTGGCCTAAGTGAGTCGTAGAATCGACAGCCGCTCTAACCCAACCTAACCTAACAGCAACACACGATGGCATCCAAACTTTTTTTTCATTATTGAGCCTTATAATTCCCAAATGGCTTTAGCGACAAAAAGATGACATTAAGTTTAAATTGCTGATCAACTAGCAGAAAGGGTTCTGAAAATGGAGAATGAACATCTCTTGAAACCGTGCTCTTTGCATTTATGCAAGTGCTATTGCTTGCTGGAGATGTCATATCGACAATAAACCAACAAAAGAAACAATTTTCGTTTTTGCATAATTAATCTAATACAATATTTTGTAAAACAGAGAGGTTTGAAATGATTTCAAACCACGAAGGATTTTTTTTTTATGTTGACCTGAAGCAGTTGTTACTTGATTTAAACCTGAAGAAGTTGCTTCTTGAATTTAACTTGAAGCAGTTGCTAATATAAAGCAGTTGGGCCTAAAACCGTTGTTGACCTGAATAAGTTGAAACAACATATATTTTTCATAATTTTTTCGTCATTGGTTTCAAGACAATATTTTGAAGATCAGAAAGGTTGATTTAAATATTGAGCTATGCAGAATTTTGTTCACAACCTGAAGCAGTTGCTACATGAATGGGTGGTATAAAATAAATGCATTGAACAATTGTAAACATGAAGCAGATGATAGCCAATATCAATTTTTTAAGTGAAGTAAGAGATACAGATACCACAAACACACTCACAGACTCCAAAGGCGTTGGATCAGGTCAAGTTTGTTTTAAATTTTTGACAACAAACTTTTTTTTTTTAATTATTTTTTATAACAAACTTGACCTGCTCAAAGACCTTTGTGATCTGCGTGTGAACGTTTTTTTACTCTATCTCTTATGGTCTCTGAGATCTAGGTGCTCACACGGACGCGCAGACGGACGGACGGACAGATGGACAGATGGACATGGCTATATCGACTCGGCTGTTGATGCTGTTCAAGAATATATATGGGGTCGGAGAAGCCTCCTTCTCCCTGTTACATACATTCCAACGAACACAATATACCCTTGTACTTATTTTTTATATTATCCCACTGAATCGCATCAAGACCTGACAAGTAGAATGGCTGTTATGGCGAATTAAAGTTTTCTGAGCAAAACAAGTAATTTCATTAAAGTACTTTTATATATATTGAAAAAAGTAACGGGTATCCTATGGTCGCGATGTCGAATATAGCATTTCCCACTTGTTACTTTTATCTTTCATAAATATTAATAAATATTCAAAAGAATCTAAATAACTGAGTTTTGTTATTTTAGTGATCTGGGGGATAGCGCAATCTTTTTCAGGTATGACTACGATGACGTATCGGGCATATGGACCGGATGCACTGGACTCCTTTGCTGTTGCTGGGGCTGCTGCCTCTTTTGGCATTCTGCTTCTGAGCTGCAGTGAAGTTTCCACAGGTCTCGTGGCAACAGCAGTATGACACGGCCATATTGTCGTCTGGAACTGTGCTGTATGGCCCGGCACTGCATCACATGGCAAGGCACTGTCAAACTATAGGTCGCAGCTCGTATATATCTGCAATCGGCACTATAACAGAGTTTGGGAGCGGCACTGTATATTCCAGGCTCGACACTACCAGCATCGAGGGTAGTCATCGGTCAATTAAGTCTTTTATCCCACAAAAAAACCTCTTCACGAGGTAAAAGTCTAGTGACGAAAGCAATATCTAGCCCCAAAATTTCTTATATCCAATTTTGTGACGAACCAAATAAAGTTTAATATAAAAATGTTAAATAAAACTAGGGGGCTCCGCCACCTACTCGCTTCGCCCGCCAATTCCCGGCTCGCTTCGCTCGCTGTACTACAGTCGAGCATACTCGACTGTAGGAGACCCCGTACTTATGTTACTATGGAAATAGCCAAGACTACAAAAATAAAAAAATACTTTGCTATCTTGATGCTGTTGCAGAGCGTTGTAATCGTTTTTCGACTACTTTTTTTCAATGACAGCTACATGATATATTAGACCTATTTGAACCAACTTCGGTCAGGACATAAAAGACTAATTAAAATGCATATTCTATGAGTTTGCTTGAGATATCTCATAAAAAATAAATTTTTTTTATTCTAAAACTAGATTTTCGCCCGATCGGTCCTATGGCAGCTATATGAAATAGCGGTTCGATCTTAACCAACTTTGGACAGAATATATAAAACCAAGTTATATGCATTTTGTTTCAGTTTGGTTGAAATATCACATAGAACAAAAAAAATTTTCATACTTTAACTTGATTGTCGCTCGATTGTTCCTATGGGCATTATACCATATAGTAGTCCAATCCAAAAAGGAATCAAACTTGATATGGCTGCAATATAGGGGAATCTACATACCTATTTTAGTGTCTCTAGCATTTAAAGTGTTCTTATAATATGGATTAGAAATTTTCTATGTCGACATTTTGGCGGTAAAGGGGGAGTGGCCAAATTCTGAAACAGACTTGATCTGCTTGCAATATAGAAGAACCTACATACCAAGTTTAGTGTTTCCAGCTTGTAAAGTGCTCTTATAATATGGATATGAAATTTTCTATGTCGATTTTTGGGCGGTAAGGCGGGCGTGGCCGATTTCTGAAAAAGCTTGATCTGCTTGCAATACAGAGGAAACTACATACCAAGTTTGGTATGTCTAGGTCGTGGGTTCGATTCCCAGCTCCAACAACATTTTTTTTTTGCGGGTTCGACTCCCGGCTGGGATAATTTTTTTTAAGTTGATTTTTTAGCTATTTTTTAATTTTTTATACCCGTTACTTATAAAAAATAAGTATAAGGGTATATTGTGTTCGTTGGAATGTATGTAACAGGGAGAAGGAGGCATCTCCGACCCTATAAAGTATATATATTCTTGATCAGCATCAACAGCCGAGTCGATATAGCCATGTGTGTCTGTCCGTCTGTCCGTCTGTCCGTATGAACAAAAGGATCTCAGAGACTATAAGAGATAGAGTAACCAAATTTGGCACACAGATTTCTATATACCTAGCGCAGATCAAGTTTGTTTCAAATTTTGGCCACGCCCCCCTCCGCCCCCACAAATCGCGAAAAGCTACCACACCCAAAGTTTTTAGGATAATATAGTTTTTTTTGTAGTTACTGATATCTATTATTATTATTTATTATCCCACTGAATCGCAACACGATCGGACAAGTAGAACAGCAGTTATTGTCTGAAAATGATTCTTTAAGCAAAACATGGCAATACATGCCCCCTAGAGTATGCAATAGATTTTGTATTGTTAGAAAATTTTCTTTAAAGTACTTTTATATGTAGTGAAATAAGTAACGGGTATCCTATAGTCGGGATCTCGACTATAGCCTTTCCCACTTGTTTGTATTATTTAATTTTAAAACTTTTTTTAAAATTATTATCTAATAATGTTGTATTGACATATTAAGCATCGAATACCTGTTAAATCATTTTATTTAAATAATGTTATATTGGCAGTTAGATAAATCTACAAAAAAAACATCTACACGAGGTAAAAGTCTAGTGACGAACGCAATTTTTAGCCCCAAGATTTCTGATATCCAATTGTGTGACGAGCAAAATTCAGTTAATTATCAAAATTTTAAATAATAATAACAATTATTTAAAAAAAAAAACTCGACCGATAGAAAATTGTATATATTCAGTTAACAGGTAATATCTTCCAAACCCCTCAACCCAAATTTATGTGTCATATACCAAAAAATTTTACATACTACAACATACTCAAATTTAATAAAAATCGTTGGAGCCGTTTTGTCAAAAATCGCCAAAACATAAGTTAAAAACCTTATTTCACCTGTAAAATGTTACCTGAGTACTTTAGAAAAAAAGAAGGTACGTCAAAAAGCCCTCAATATCACCTTTCCAATGATATATAGGACATATCTGTAGCTTCTATGGCTTGCAAACTATTGGGGTTTCAATTTTAGCGGGAAATAGCGTTTTCCCGCTAAACTAGCGGGAAATTCAAAAAGTCGTAGAACAAACATTTCTAGATTTTCGAAAAGGAATAAATCATCATTACCCCATCATTACATTTAAGCTTTTTCAGCGCATTGATACAAACAAACAAACAGACAAACAAACTGACTTTTCATCTCACTTTGAAAAGTCCACTACAAATTTCAAATTTTATTATCTTTTGAATCAGTTATCGGATTTGGGTGATCGAGGTATCAATCGACGCGTATTTTTGATTAGAATTTTAAAAATAAAAAACTTTACCAAAAGGCCCCAACGGCCCCATCGGCAGCGATCATTTAAATTGTTTCCCTCCCACTTACAACCCCGTATCTCATGAACCAGGTGAGTTAGAAAAAGTTTAAGTATGCCATTTTGTTAGTTAGAACTCAACCTTTCGACATATAACTCGGTATATAACTCGATCTGATCGGACCGTCGTAGCAAATTTTTCAAATTAGCTGTATATTTTGCTAGTCGCCTTTCGCACCCTTCGTGCTGCTTTCGTCACTAGCGCGAACTGCCGTTCGCAATGATGTTGTGTTAGAATTCTATGTAAATTTAATGTTATTTACATTTACTATGTTCTTAATAAATGTATTTTTTAATGACTTTTGATTCAAATATATTATTAAACTAAATTTTGAGCTTCAAATTTGTTACTATATGAATTAATGGTTGGTTAATTTATTTATTACAACATTTTGCATGTTAAACGTGTAGTTTTAGTTTTATCTCTGTTAATGTTTTACATATGCTTCACAAGACCAAATAATAATGTTAAGCCAGATACTTCTTTTGTTTTGTCGCGTGCTTAAATATGTATGTATTTGTGCACTTAACAGATCTTAGAATTGTGTATATGGCTGTCTCGCTCTCTCTAATGATTTACGCATATTTATGTCTACTATAAGTTATTTTAAGTTTATTTTAAATAATTTTTAATTTTTATCAGTGGCTGCTTTTGGATAGTAAGTACGGGGTCTCCGACAGTCGAGTATACTCGACTGTAGCACCGTCCGACTAGTTTATAATTTATATGTTTATTTAAAACTTTAATATTAAATTTAATTTTGTTAGTCACAAAATTTGATGTCAATAATTTGGGACTAGAAATTGCTTTCGTCACTAGACTTTAGCTCGTGAAGATTTTTTTTTTTGTCGGATATCAAAATTTTTTGCTCAGCCAAAATTTGTGTATCATATACCAAAAAACGCGAAACTTTACGTTTTAAAACATATTGAAAATTATTAGTTATATCGAAATAATAACAACACAACAATATTCAGTCTTTAAAATTGTCGATTTTAATTAATCTTTTCGTGTCGCACAACTTGCCGCTCTAGTTTACAAAATTAAAGTAAAGTCCGGAAATCAGAAATAAGATTCACATGAATCTCAGTATCGATACCAATACTCACGGTTGCATTTTCAAGTGCCAGTGTGACTGTCTCTTTTGCAATATCCAATCAAAATAAATATAAGTTTTTAGAGCCGTTTTGTCATAACTTGCCAAAAAGTAAGCTAAAATAAATATAAAACAAGGGGGCTCCGCCCCCTGCTCGCTTCGCTCGCCTACCCCCGGCTCGCTTCGCTCGCGGTGAGGTGCGGCTACAGTCGAGCACGCTCGACAGTAGGATACCCTGAGCCCAAGTACTCTTTTATTAATGTTGATTTTCGACCAATTATTCCAATGGCAGCTATATGATATACGGAACCGATCTGAACCAAATCTGGTCAGAATGTACAAAACCAACATAAATGCATATTCTATCATTTTGGTTAAGATATTTCAAAAAACAAAAAACTTTTTCATACTAAAGCTTGATATTCGGCAGAGCGTCTGTATGACAGCTATATGATATAGTGGGCCGATTTGGACCAAACTTGGTCAGGATCATAGCTTGCAAATAACTGTTAACCGTTTTTTTCCTTACGCTCTGTTCGCGAGAACAACCGAAAATAATCATACTTTCTCGCTCTCGCTCTGAGCAAGACCCTTTGGTTGTTTTCGATCCGGTTTTCGGTTGAGCGCTAACAGTTGAGCAATTTGCTTATCGGTCTTTGAGTGAACAGCGCGTAAAGAGTGAAACGATTCACGCTCACACAGTGAGGCTCACCAAAAGACCGATTGACTGAAAAACTCAACGCAAACGGTCTTTTCAACTATTTGTCTTCTTTTCGATGCACAGTGGTACGTTGTGTAAAATTGCGACATTAAATTTCACTTTCGATCTTCTTGAAAAAATTGTATGTATTTCAGACTAATTTTAATTCAAAAATTTAATTTAATTAATTTTAAAAAATTGATGCACTTTTTTATTAGTTTCACGTCTCATTTTGTTAAAATCACTGTGCTCAATCGAAACTCACAAAGCAAATTGACGCGTAAAACCCACGAAACTTCACATACACACATACATGCGCAAAAGACTTTTTGAATCGTCGTTCAGAAGCAAACGGTCCGGAATGAGCAGAGCAAAAGAGAACAGAAAAAAGTGATCTTCGACTGAGCGCGAGCAAAATTTATTTACGAACAATCCAATCGGTTGCTCTCAGACCTTTTGCTCAAAGTCTCAGTGAAGAACACTTATTTCGCGACAGTGTGAAACGGTTAACAGTTATTTGCGAGCTATGGTCAGGATGCATAATACCAGCCCAGATACATATTCTATCAGTTTGGTTACGATAGCTCAAAAAACAAAAAAGTTTTAAGTACTAAGACTTAATATTGGACCGATCGTTCCTATGATAGCTATCTGATATAGTGGTCCGATTTGAACCAACCTCGACCAGAATGCAGAGCTTGCAAAAAAGGGTCAACCCTTTCATACTGTCAGGAAAAAACCTGTCTCATTCGGACAGATCCAAAACGGTTGAGAGAAAACACACTCAATTGTCTTTTATGTCAATAAGGGAATGCTCGAGCAATGAACACTCGGTTCATTTGTGTATGAATTTGTGTTCAAGCAACATCACACCTTGATAACAAAAGAAAAGTTTTAAAATCAATACAATATCAAATTTAAATAAAAACAAGGGGCCTCCGCCCCCTAGTCGCTTCGCTCGCGGTGAGGTGCGGCTACAGTCGAGCACGCTCGACAGTAGGATACCCTGAGCCCAAGTACTCTTTTTCAATGACAGCTACATGATATATTAGACCGATTTGAACCAACTTCGGTCAGGACATAAAAGACTAATTTAAATGCATATTCTATGAGTTTGCTTGAGATATCTCATAAAACATAAATTTTTTTTATTCTAAAACTAGATTTTCGCCCGATCGGTCCTATGGCAGCTATATGAAATAGCGGTTCGATCTTAACCAACTTTGGACAGAATATATAAAACCAAGTTATATGCAGTTTGGTTGAAATATCACATAGAACAAAAAAAATTTTCATACTTTAACTTGATTGTCGATCGATTGTTCCTATGGGCATTATACCATATAGTAGTCCAATCCAAAAAGGAATCAAACTTGATATGGCTGCAATATAGGGGAATCTACATACCTATTTTAGTGTCTCTAGCATTTAAAGTGTTCTTATAATATGGATTAGAAATTTTCTATGTCGACATTTTGGCGGTAAAGGGGGAGTGGCCAAATTCTGAAACAGACTTGATCTGCTTGCAATATAGAAGAACCTACATACCAAGTTTAGTGTTTCCAGCTTGTAAAGTGCTCTTATAATATGGATATGAAATTTTCTATGTCGATTTTTGGGCGGTAAGGCGGGCGTGGCCGATTTCTGAAAAAGCTTGATCTGCTTGCAATACAGAGGAAACTACATACCAAGTTTGGTATGTCTAGGTTCGATTCCCAGCTCCAACAACATTTTTTTTTTGCGGGTTCGACTCCCGGCTGGGATAATTTTTTTTAAGTTGATTTTTTAGCTATTTTTTAATTTTTTATACCCGTTACTTATAAAAAATAAGTATAAGGGTATATTGTGTTCGTTGGAATGTATGTAACAGGGAGAAGGAGGCATCTCCGACCCTATAAAGTATATATATTCTTGATCAGCATCAACAGCCGAGTCGATATAGCCATGTGTGTCTGTCCGTCTGTCCGTCTGTCCGTATGAACAAAAGGATCTCAGAGACTATAAGAGATAGAGTAACCAAATTTGGCACACAGATTTCTATATACCTAGCGCAGATCAAGTTTGTTTCAAATTTTGGCCACGCCCCCCTCCGCCCCCACAAATCGCGAAAAGCTACCACACCCAAAGTTTTTAGGATAATATAGTTTTTTTTGTAGTTACTGATATCTATTATTATTATTTATTATCCCACTGAATCGCAACACGATCGGACAAGTAGAACAGCAGTTATTGTCTGAAAATGATTCTTTAAGCAAAACATGGCAATACATGCCCCCTAGAGTATGCAATAGATTTTGTATTGTTAGAAAATTTTCTTTAAAGTACTTTTATATGTAGTGAAATAAGTAACGGGTATCCTATAGTCGGGATTCGTTGTACTTTTTTTAAGTACGGGGTCTAAAAAGTTGCAATTTGTTGCCTAGTGTAATTGATAAAATATCAATGGTGTCCAATGTGACTTTACAATATATATTATACATTTACGTCTTTCAGAAATATTTGATACTTTAGATCATGATGATGGCTGGTTTGGAAGAATAAATATTTTATTATTTGGAGATTTATTGCAGTTAGATCCAGTAAATGAGCCATCTCCTTTTGTTAATATTTCTAAACAACGATTTGAAAAACTTTTTTGTGGCCTTTATAGTATAAATTTATGGACAAACTATATTCCAACGATGAGCTAACACAAAACATCCGACAACAATCCGATCAAGAGCTTGCTACGACCTTAGCACATATAAGAGTAGGTATTTTTGACGAAAAAGATTACCAGCTTTTGTCCACAAGAGAAATTAAATTAAATAATAATACTATTGAAAGCTGTCTATCTGACCTTATTGAATACATCAATAAATTGCCCACAAATACAATATGCTTTTTTCCGACCAATGTATAAAGTTATATATGGGAATTTTAAACCTTATTTCTTCTGAAAAAATTTGTCTTAAAGCTGAGGACGGAATAGAGGCTAAAACAGCTCTTCAAAAAGCAAAAGTTGCAAAGTCTTTAGAAGCACTTAGAAAAAATGGCAAGTGCTCGGCAAGAGGTAACTTAGCAGATGTAATTGAAATATAAAAGGTGCAAAAATTATGCTACTGCGAAATCTATATGTTCCATCAGGTTTGGTAAATGGAGCTATAGGAATAATTAAAAAG
This sequence comes from Drosophila phalerata, assembly GCA_951394115.2. Lineage (NCBI taxonomy): Eukaryota > Metazoa > Arthropoda > Insecta > Diptera > Drosophilidae > Drosophila > Drosophila phalerata. The sequence continues at coordinate 2,622,511 of OX596008.2, read as the reverse complement.
CTTCTTGCAACGATAACTACCTTCAACGGCCGATCGGCAAGAACGGTTGTTAAATAAACAGTTCATTTTGAAGATAAAGAAATAAGAAATATAACGCATTGAATCAAAATTTCAATTAAATCATATAAGGTGTTCATTGCAGGGAGCAAATATGAAACACTGATAAAGTGAGCATACCTTTAGATTTCAGTCTTTCAAAGGGATTTGTATTTCAATTTAATAATATGTTTCAGTATTTTTGAGTTCCCGGTAGTATAGATGGTAAAGTTGACGTTACGTTAAAAGTTCCCGGTTCAATTTTGGAAACTCCATCAATGTTTTTTATTTATTTTTATTCGATGCACCCATTTTTACGATTTACTTATTTATAAAATACGAAAATACCATCTACTTTTTTTTTGTTGCATTGTAAAATTGTCCTACAATATAACGAATGTATTGTGCCGTGACGTCAATAAACAAGTGTTGTCAAAACTTTAACACTAAAATATGACAAAAATACTAAATTTCGATTGAAATAATCGACATTTTATCGAGCTTTTTATCATCTTCACTTATCATCAATGAAGGACATTACACAGCAGTTCTAAGTAAGGATGTCAAAATTTATAAAGCCAATGATACAATGATTTCTAAGTGCCCTTGGCCTCGTAACAGCAAAGATTTGTTTTTTTTATTTTATGCTAAAAAGTAGTAAGTAGTTGTATGTTAAACAAGGGGGCTCCGCCCCCTGCTCGCTTCGCTCGCCTACCCCCGGATCGCTTCGGTCGCGGTGAGGTGCGGCTACAGTCGAGCACGCTCGACAGTAGGATACCCTGAGCCCAGGTACTCTTTTATAAAAGTTGATTTTCGACCAATTGTTCCTGTGGCAGCTATATGATATAGTGGTCCGATCTGAACCAAATTTGGCCAGAATATATGAGACGAACTTAAATTCAACAAGGGGGCTCCGCCCCCTGCTCGCTTCGCTCGCCTACCCCCGGCTCGCTTCGCTCGCGATGAGGTGTGGTATGTCTACAGTCGAGCGCACTCGACAGTAACTTGCTCGATACCCAAACGTTCACAACCGATTAATTCAATTTCAGTAAAATATGGTCAACATAAAATGCTACAGACTATATGCTATCCTATAGCCTACAGTTAGGGGTGCTAGTCTGTGACAGAACTGGTATTAATACTAACTATAATACAATACGTGAATAATAAAATACAGATTATATTATATATATATATTTAGTTACTCTTTTCACAAAATCAAAGAAAATACAAGTTGTTAAAAAAGTACAAATTGTAATAAAGAAAATAGTTGACAAAAAAAAAGAAAATAGTTGACAAAAAAAAAAAAAAAAAGTTGCACATGGGCAAGATTGAAACGGGATTCGAACTCTCGACTCATCGCCTCGAAATACACGGCTCTATCATCAGAGCCATCGGAGCATTATATTTGCATGTGGCAATATCAATGTATATCATTTTTTTTCGTTGTCCGTTTTGCACGTTTCTTTTGTTTCAATTATGTCTCGCTCGTTAGAAGAGAAGCCCTACATACACACATACATACATGTGCAAATAAAGCTATTTATAGAACCAAATTCGTTTTGCTGCTAATTCATGGTACTGATTGCAAAATGTGCATCACATAAAATAATTGATTAAGTATGTAAAGTATTCATTTAAAAAGTATGTAATTATTAATTAATATGTAATTAATTTAATGCAATGAAAAAAAAAATAAAAAAATAAAAATAATAATAATAATAAATAATTTGGTTCAAAACAAAGAGTTGTTTTGATCCCGAGTCCAATGTACCCACAAATCGCATGCATTGCTGCAAGTTTTGTACCAAAATCTGGCCACTGCACGTAGGCATGAGAAATGTGAAGTTTTGATTTAATATCTTCTGTATTTGTTATCCGATTGCAATGCAGTTTTCAGGATGCATTATCAAAATTGTGTTTAGTGTGTGTGCAGATTTTGACATCTGTACCTATTAAATTGGCCTTGTATTTGGATATTTTAGTTTTTTGTCGATTACAGGATAATTGGAGGGCGTGGCAAAATTCTAAAATAAACTTGATCTGCGTGCGCAACATAGCAGTATTGCCACCAAATTTGGAATCTCTATCTCTTATAGTCTCTGAGATCCAGGTGATTATATTTTCTCCATATATCATATTTTCTCAAACTACTTCCCTGTTTATAAACCGATCTCAATGAAATTTTCAGCACACCTCAGGACTCGTCCCCCCATCCTGTGTGCCAAGTCTCAATGCTGTAGCTTTAATAGTGCTCTTGTTATTAGATTTTATATAATTTACGTGGGCGGACGTAGGCGGGGTCAAATTTAAATACAAACTTAGTATAGATCAACATCCTAGGAATACTGTCACCAAATTTGGTTGCTCTTACTTTTATAGTTGCGGAGATATATGTGTTCAAAATTCTGTACCATAATCGACACGAATCTAATAGGCTCTATACCCATTTTTTGGGTATCGAGCTAAAAAGTCGTAAAACAAACATTTGTATATTTTTGAAAAGAAACAAATCATCATCATTACATCTAAGCTTTTGTAGCGCTTTGATACGGACAAACGAACCGACAAACAAACTGACTTTTCATCTCATTTTGAGAAGACCACTAAAAATTTCGGATTTGGGTGCTCGAGGTATTAATCGACGCGTATTTTTGATTAGAATTTTTTAAAAATATAAAATTTTACAAAAAGGCCCCAACGGCCCCATTAGCTGCGTATCTCTTGAACCAGGTGAGTTAGAAAAAGTTTTAGTATGCCATTTTGTAAGTTAGGACTGAACCTTTCGATCGGTATATAACTCGATCTGATCGGACTGTCGTAGCAAATTTTCCAAATTAGCTGTATATATTGCTAGTCGCCTTTCGCACCCTTCGTGCTGCTTTCGTCACTAGAGCGAACTGCCGCTCGCAGTGATAGCACTCTCCATGCGTCGGTATCCAACTTGTTTTGCTTCCTCAGCAGAGCCAACAATGAATCGTTCGAACGATCCACGCTTCTAGGACAGAAGAGCGTGATGTTGTGGGGCGACGATATGTCGTCTCCCATCGTAACATCTAGCGGCACACCCTTCCATGACTGAAGTCTGGACGCCACGGACATCAGCCAGTCTGCGGAATTTTCGTCAAGGCAGTCAACCACTAGGTGTCAAACCCGGAAGTGAATGCCAGAGAACGATACCGCAGTGTCCCATCCTGTAGAGATTACCTCGTCCAGGATGACCTCTTCTAGCGTGGAAAGTTCCCCGTGGCTGTGAATTACCTGGTGATATTCCACTGGTAACACGGCCACCCTTGCCTTTTTCACGACCCCAGCATATGAGGAAGCAGGCTTGGTCGGCGCTAGAGAGAAAGACTTCTCTCTGCTGCTGCTGCTTGCGACGTGCTTGGGCGCTCGTTTGACGCATCCTGCTGCCGCTCGCTCGCTCCACGTGCTGCATCCGTATAGGTCGCAACAGCACACACCCTTTTCGGAGTGTCCGATGGTGGTGTCAGCGTGCTGCTTGACCTCTTTGGGGTAGGTGTTATGGCCTGCATCTGCGGTGCCGCACGTGGCTCCTTTGCCTTTGCTAAGGCCTCCAGTGGCGCCATACCCTGGAAGAGGTACCTTAGGTACCATCCGACCCTGGAGCCGCAAAGTTGACGTCTGTTGGGATCGTCCAACCCTCATAGTTGCCCTCGCTCCGGTAAGTATGCACCCTTCTTCCTTGGATGCTGCTGTTTGGGCCTGTCATTAGATTGCGGAGGGCGCATCGGCCGGGATGATCCAGCTGTGCTTCCTAGCGCATTCCTCGAGGCTGCATGCTGATGCAAAGGTTGACCACGTGAGTGGCCCTGCTGTGCTCTATGAGCACCTCTGCTGGTTGCCTGGTTCTGGCGATGTGGAGGATGGTCTACCACATTGGGCCGTTTCCTGTCAAAGATACGGTCTTCAAAGTGTCTTGCAGCACTCGCCGCTGGGAGATCCAACGGATATTTATATTTGTTGTTCGTCTTCATGCTGTTTGGTCCCACGAGAAGCGGAGAAAGAGATCCGCATACCCGGGTAAGGCTGGTTAGAACAGACGGTCGCCACTTGTCTGAGCCCACCGTTCACGACTGGGCTAGTTGATTACCTGAGCCCCCAGCCTGGTTGACTCTCGGCACGGTCCGAATAACACACTTCGTCCGGCCCGGGATGGGATGAGATGAGGGGGGTGAGGATAGAGGTAGGTACTTGTGAGGGGAGTTTGGGAGAGTGTGAAGCTATACTTTATAAGGCGGCAACACAAACACCTTGTCAGTACGATGGTTAACATCATACCCGCTGTTTGCATGCATGCATGCCGACATGTTATATATCTATTAATAAAGGCAGTAACCTCCTCCTGACTTGTCAATAATAGGTACATTTTTAACCCAAAATAGTGTATGAAAATGTTGCATACCTCTATACTGATATTCAAGACGCCAAGCATAATGTTCTATTTCCAAGAGACTTGTTTTTTGACAGTCAAAATTTTAATACCGCTTTAAATTTTATATTCATAAAGAGTGAAACGCTGAGAGGATCAGCAAGAATTAGACTGGAAATTGATCTTGATTTTTTGTTTGAAATGTTGTTTCTTGTGCATAGAAAATCGTGAAGATCGTCCCAATGATATTCGCTAGGACTAAGCGTTAAAAAAATGTTGCGGGTCCATTATTTTCAATCATTCAATTTAAATCAGTTTTTCGTACACTCCAATACTGTTCTGTGTTTCGTCGCCGGCAAATATTGTTGATAAATTGTTGTTTATTTCTCTATTGTCTTCAATAATTCTTATAAAGTTGTTTTTTACATTAAGCTTATGGAGTATGCCCGCACTGAGTTGTCTTATATTTGTTTGATTTATCAAATAGAATAGGTATTGCCGATTTAATAAAAATCTTCTATGTTTGCATCTTAAAATCCATTTCATAAACTCTCCTTTAATTTTAATTGAAATTCTCTTTGCTGGTCTTGACTATTTCATCCGCCACAGAAAATATCAGGGAAGCATTTCAGGTCCAAATTCTCATCTCGATTATCTGTGTAATCATCAATTACTTTAAAAACCTAATATACTGTGGCAGGCTCAGCAGAAGTTTTTCTTTCTATCATGGGATATATCGTTACATTTTCATAAAAATCATCAGAAGTATTTTTTTGTGTAAGCATTGCCTTATCGGTAGAAACATCGACTTCCAAAACATGCTCATCAATGATATTTTCAGAATCGGTATTTATATTTGCTAATATACGGTTGTCATTTGACAAATCATTTAAATTTGTATTATATATGCAGTCTACAATAACACCATCTAGAAGGGCTTCTGCGTTATAGGGAAGCGAAATATCTGAATTAGTGAATTATTATCTTTTAGCCATTTCAGCGCTTCAAATATTTTTTTTACATCAATTAGGCATTGCCATACATTTCTAGTTTTGTTGTATTGAAATGCCTCTTACTATAACCGTTATATCTTGGTTTTTAAGAATAGCTTCTTCAGGGCTCGGAAGCTTTTACAAACTATTTTCTAGTGGTAATGGTAACTGGAAAACTCGTCCCTTAATTTTCTTAATAACGTCTGAGCTTATTCGTTGCGTATTATGTCCACCCATAACAGTGTCCATTCGAGCAATCACTTGAAATGCTTTTGCTCGTTGAATAAACTCATTTAAACAAGTAATGCGTTCTGGCACTGAGTTAAATTGTAAGTTATTAAGTAGGAACGTTGAAGGTAATAAATCTTACCTTAATTTCAATAGGCAAAATTGACAAATGCGCATATCATTAATAAAGTTTCATTTTCATCCTTATAATAATGAATTAAACTGTGGAAATGTATTTTTATTCTTATATGTATAGAAGAATGGAAAGAGCAGCTGCCCCCTCCCCATACCTGTATTTTTATTCTTATATGTATAGAAGAATGGAAAGAGCAGCTGCCCCCCTGCCCATACCTGCGTACGTCTGTATCTCTTAGTTCACAAATATTATTCGTTAGCAGCCCAAATGTTAAGTTATCAATATTTCGTAGATCAACTTTTATTGAATAAATTATTTATAAATCTTTTCGAATAGATGGAAAATAAGGACAGAGTCGTCGAATAAATAGCAACACAGAATGACAATTATTCTCATGCGCTTAACAATATTCCTGATGGCATCCCTTTAATTTTTTAATGAACTCAAAGTGATCATACAGACATTCTTTATCGGTAAAATTATCTTGGAGCAATTCTGGTTGATCAAGTTTGTTTGAACATATGTCAAAATTTTTGAAAAAATTGGGAATATCTTCATGTTTGAAATTAATAAAGGTTGTTAAAAGTGAAATTTACCGGTGCGATACTGTCGTTTTATGTTCATAAATGATCATGGTATTAACACAACCCTCGGAATGCCAGATGTGCGACAAACCACTTAAAAAGGTCACCAAGACATTGGATAACCACATGGGAAACGAATAGATAGAAAAGGACAACATAAATATAATTTAATATATAATAGATAAGAAATAACTCCGTCACATAAGATTCAATAACGTAATGAGAAGAAAAGAGTCAAGAATACTATAACACAATTGTGATCTCTGTCCTTTAGTACATAAGATAACATATAAAGCCCCATACAAACTAATAAACGAAGTCAGTTCGTAAACCAACGCGTGAGTGTTATTAGTTAGGGATTGGCGATCGTGCTTACACACTAGTTCCGAAGTTGCGACTTACATCGCGACAGAGTTCAAGTGCTGATTTGCATGAACATTTTATGAATGTTACATATTTCTGGATTGCATTTCCAATTTGTAATGGTCTGTTGCTCATTTTCAAAAACATTTTTAACTTTTCCGTCTGAGTTTAAAGACAAAGGTGTTTTTAGCTTTAAAGGATTATACGATGCACTCGAAAAATATGCTTTCGAGTGTTGTGTATGCGATGATGGACCAAACAATATAGAAAACTCTGGATCGGAAGTGGAATCCATTTTTATTTTAATAGCCGTAAATTTTTCTTTTATTATACACACAAAAAAAAAACCTTCGGACCGTGCAGACGTGTTTCTATTGAGCGTTCCGAAATAATCTAAATTTAAATAGTACCCACGTGCCGTAGAAGATACGAGAGCGCGTTCTTGCTCTCCGAACTTACCAACTACAACTCCAAAAAGCTAGAGCGAAGAGTGTGCCTCTCCAATGCCGATCGTCTCCCCGCATAAACCACTATCACCACCAAATTTGCCCTCACAAGCCGCTGCAGCTGAAGCTACAGCAACAACAACTTTAACTGTGTCAACAGTCGTCGTACCATCTTCTGCTGACCAAGCACAAGCTTTCTCAACTACAGCTTCGAATGCAAGCGCAGCGCCAAAACCAACGGTTCCGACTAGGCAGACCGGAATGGATCGCTACTTTCAAATAGTACCCAAGCGAAAACTAAGCCCACAAAAAATACTGGGAAATAAAACAAAATTAACCGCGGTGACTTAAACCAAACTGCTAGGGACCCAATAAACACCAAAAATAGGTTTGCACCGCTGGCTGATACTGTCAACGAACAACCGAAGCAGTACATGGACCAAAGAAACTTAAGCCCCAACCTATATACATTCGGGAGAAGATTTCCAACGCACTGGTGAACAAGATTGTTGATCTCATTGGAAACAACAATTTTCATGTCATTCCTCTAATAAAACGGAATATTCACGAAATAAAGCTCCAAACAAAAGACGAGGAGCATTTCTGTAAAATCTCCCGTTATCTAAATGAAGCTAAACTAGGGGGCTCCGTCGAGCATACTCGACTGCCGGAGACCCCGTACTTACTATGGAAATAGAAAAGACTACAAAGATTAAAAAATAATTTGGCCGCTTGATGCTGTTGCAGAGCGTTGTAATACATTTTCGACTATTTTTAGACCCCGTACTTAAAAAAAGTACAGGGGTCTATTGGGTTTGTTTTAACGAAAATGTGCGTAACAGGCAGAAGGAGGCGTGGCAGACCCCATAAAGTATATATATTCTTGATCAGCATCAATAGCCGAGTCGATATAGCAATGTCCGTCTGTCCGTCTGTCTGTCTGTCTGTCTGTCTGTCTGTCTGTCTGTCTGTCTGTCTGTCCGTCTGTCTGTATGAACACCTAGATCTCAGAGACTATAAGAGCTAGAGCCACCAAACTTGGTATGTAGGTTCGCCTATATTGCAAGCAGATCAAGTTTGTTTCAAAATTTGGCCACGCCCCCTTTATCGCCCACAAATCGAAAACAAAAATTTCATATCCAAATTATAAGATCAATTTAAAAGCTAGTGACACCAAACTTAGTATGTAGGTTCCTCTACATTGCAGGCATACTAAGTCAATTTATTTTTTGGATCGGACCACTATATCATATAGCGCCCATAGGAACAATCGGTCGAAAATCAAGTTTTAGTATGAAAAACTTTTTTGTTTTATGAGATATCTCAACCAAACTGATACAATATGCATAAGATTTAGTTTTATATATCCTGTCCAAAGTTGGTTCAAATCGGACCACTATATCATATAGATGCCATGGGACCGATCGGTCGAAAATCAAGTTTTAGTAAGAAAAACTTTTTTGTTTTATGAGATATCTCAACCAATCTGATACAATATGCATAAGATTTAGTTTTATATATCCTGTCCAAAGTTGGTTCAAATCGGACCACTATATCATATAGCGCCCATCGGAACAATCGGTCGAAAATCAAGTCTTAGTATGAAAAACTTTATTGTTTTATGAGATATCTCAACCAAACTGATACAATATGCATAAGATTTAGTTTTATATATCCTTTCCAAAGTTGGTTGAAATCGGAGCTCTATATCATATAGCTGCCATGGCACCGATCGGGCAAAAATCTAGTCTTAGTAAGAAAAACTTTTTTGTTTTATGAGATATCTCAACCAATCTAATACAGTATGCAAATAACTTGGTTTTATATTGCCTGTCCGAAGTTGGCTTAAATCGGACCACTATATCATATAGCTTCCATAGGACCGATCAGCCGAATATCAAGTCTTAGTATGAAAAACTTTTTTGTTTTATGAGATATCTCAACTAAACTATTACAGTATGCTTGGTTTTATATATCACGACCGATGTAAGTTCAAATCGGACAACTATATCATATAGCTGTCATTGAAAAAAGTAGTCGAAAATGTATTACAACGCTCTGCAACAGCAACAAGCGGCCAAATTATTATTTTAATTTTTGTAGTCTTTTCTATTTCCATAGTAAGTACGGGGTCTCCGACAGTCGAGTATGCTCGACTGTAGCAGGGTGGGTCTGTAGGTGGGTTGGCGAGCGAAGCGAGCAGGGGGCGGAGCCCCCTAGTTTTCAATGACATATGAGATAGTTGTCCGATTTGAACCAAATTCGGGCAAGATATATAAAACCAAGTTATATGCATACTGTAATAGTTAAGTTGAGATATCTCATAAAAAAAAAAGTTTTTCATACTAAGACTTGATTTTCGCCCGACCGTTACTATGGAAGCTATATGATATAGTGGTCCGATGTAAGCCAACTTCGGACAGGATATATAAAACCAAGATATATGCATACTGTATTAGTTTTGTAGAGATATCTCATAAAACAAAAAGTTTTTCATACTAAGACTAAATTTTCGCACGATCGGTCCTATGGCAGCTATATGATATAGTGGTCCGATCCGAAAAAGAATCAAAATTGATATGCCTGCAATATAGAGGAATCTACATACTAAGTTTGGTGTCATTAGCTTTGAAATTGTTCTTATAATTTGGATATGAAATTTTGTTTTTCGATTTTTGGGCGACAAAGGGGGCGTGGCCAAATTTAGAAACAAACTTTATCTGCTTATAGGCGAACCTACATACCAAGTTTGGTGGCTCTAGCTCTTATAGTCTCTGAGATCTAGGTGTTCATACAGACAGACGGACAGACAGACAGACAGACAGACAGACAGACAGACGGACAGACGGACATTGCTATATCGACTCGGCTATTGATGCTGATCAAGAATATATATACTTTATGGGGTCTGCCACGCCTCCTTCTGCCTGTTACGCACATTTTCGTTAAAACAAACCCAATAGACCCCTGTACTTTTTATAAGTACGGGGTCTAAAAAAGCTTCTACACTTATCAACTAAAAAGCAGCAAAGGCCTGCAGGTGGTACTTAAAGGTATTGAACCGGATGTCCCCCCTTTCGAGATCTCAAGTGCGTTAAAAGAAAAGGGCTTTCTCGCTAAAAGAGTCACAAATATAATAAACAAAAATAAAATACCGCAACCTCTCTTCGAAGTTGAGTTGGAGCCAGACAGTAAAGCTCCAAAGAAAAATGAAGTGCAACCGATCTACAAGATACAGAGGCTGTTCAGTGTACAAAGAACTAAAAAACCGTATCAGACGAGTACCAACAACGCGTCATCAGCACCTGCCAGCTGCAGTTATAGCATCCCAAACTACACCCGACGTCTTTTTCGCCAAAGCAGCCAGGTCCTCATTTGGTCCCGCAAGCACTATCAACGGCATTTCTTTCGCTAGTGCTTTAAAATCTGGCTTGCAAAAACCATCTCCCTCAGCAGCACCTCCTAGTGTAATCCAAGAATATTTGAGTATAGTTAACGATCAGCAGCCCATGCAGCAGTCACAAAGCTCTATTGAAGCAATGATTTTAACCCTACAACAAAGTATGATGGAATTCATGTCGTTTATGAGATGAACTATGCAAAACCTTATGCACAATCAAAACACCTTGATACCCAACAATCAAAATAATCAATGGCTCCTCTACGAATATTTCTGTGGAACGCCAACGGTGTTTCACGGCATAAACTTGAACTTACTCAGTTCCTAAACGACAAACACATTGATGTAATGCTGCTCTCTGAGACGCATCTCACTAACAAATATAACATCCAAATTCACGGCTATATATTCTACGGCACAGATCATCCGGACGGAAATGCACACGGTGGAACCGGTATTCTAATAAGAAACCGCATCAAAAATCAATTCCACAAAATGTATGCGGAAAACTATCTACAAGCCACATCCATAACTGAACAATCGGACATCAACAAACTTTTTATTGCTGCTGTATACTGTCCTCCCCGCTTTACAATCTCTGAAGATCAATTCATGCAATTCTACAACTCACTGGGACAGCGATTTTTAGCAGCAGGAGACTACAATGCGAAACACCCGCGCTGGGGCTCTCGCCTTGTGACCACTAATGGAAGGCAGTTATACAACGCAATCATAAAACCAAGCAACAAACTCAATTATGTTTCCCCGGGTAGTCCTACATACTGGCCAGCAGACCCTAACAAACAACCAGACTTAATAGATTTTGCTGGGACAAAAAACATCCCACGCAATCTAATAAGCGCCGAAGCACTTTCGGATCTGTCATCCGACCACTCCCCCGTGTTATTAAATCTACTCCAATCCCGGGAATATATGGAATATCCTTATTGACTTACAACACACAGAACCAACTGGCTCAAGTACAAGAAATACGTAAGCTCTCACCTCGATCTTACCCCGCAATCCAACATTGAAGCGGACATCGACTGCTCTGCTGATTTATTATACCCGTTACTTATAAAAAATAAGTATAAGGGTATATTGTGTTCGTTGGAATGTATGTAACAGGGAGAAGGAGGCATCTCCGACCCTATAAAGTATATATATTCTTGATCAGCATCAACAGCCGAGTCGATATAGCCATGTGTGTCTGTCCGTCTGTCCATCTGTCCGTATGAACAAAAGGATCTCAGAGACTATAAGAGATAGAGTAACCAAAATTGGCACACAGATTTATATATACCCAGCGCAGATCAAGTTTGTTTCAAATTTTGGCCACGCCCCCCTCCGCCCCCACAAATCGCGAAAAGCTACCACACCCAAAGTTTTTAAGATAATATAGTTTTTTTTGTAGTTACTGATATCTATTATTATTATTTATTATCCCACTGAATCGCAACACGATCGGACAAGTAGAACAGCAGTTATTGTCTGAAAATGATGATGACGAAAGCATATTCTAGTCCCAAAATTTCTGATATCCAATTTTGTGACGAACAAATTTAAGTTTAATACAAGTGGGAAAGGCTATAGTCGAGATCCCGACCATAGGATACCCGTTACTTATTTCACTACATATAAAAGTACTTTAAAGAAAATTTTCTAACAATAAAAATCTATTGCATACTCTAGGGGGCATTTATTGCCATGTATTGCTTAAAGAATAATTTTCAGACAATAACTGATGTTCTACTTGTCCGATCGTGTTGCGATTCAGTGGGATAATAAATAATAATAATAGATATCAGTGACTACAAGAAAAACCATATTATCTTAAAAACTGTGGGTGTGGTAGCTTTTCGCGATTTGTGGGGGCGGAGGGGGGCGTGGCCAAAATTTGAAACAAACTTGATCTGCGCTGGGTATATATAAATCTGTGTGCCAAATTTGGTTACTCTATCTCTTATAGTCTCTGAGATCCTTTTGTTCATACGGACAGACGGACAGACACACATGGCTATATTGACTCGGCTGTTGATGCTGATCAAGAATATATACACTTTATAGGGTCGGAGATGCCTCCTTATCCCTGTTACATACATTCCAACGAACACAATATACCCTTATACTTATTTTTTATAAGTAACGGGTATAAAAATTAAAGCTTTAGGGATTTATCAGCACTTTTGGACCTCTGCATGGTGTTAGCCTTGTTTATTCGATTTTTTTGCAAATGCAAGGCTTTTCTAATTTGCTTCTCAGGTGGACCAAACTCGTCATGAAAGGGAATTGCTTCTAAAATATAAAATATACACGTTTTAAAAAAAGTTCCCTTTTATTTTAAATATACTTGCCTATCAGAGCTCCAAAAAAGTTTTCAAGTTTTTTCAAAGACTTTTTGCCCAAGAGGCCGTCTACATCAAACTCGAATCTCACGGCATCGGCTAATATTAGTTTCAGGTTTTCCGAAACTCCCGTCTTTCCATTCTTTCTAACATTGAGAATCGATTGCATGATTTCAATCTGTCAATAAAAGAGATTGTTTATTAATTTAAAATAAAATTAAGTTAAATTAGTATTTATATGAAATACGTAAGCTGCGCGGTTTGTCCATATGTCGCTTGGTTTCCTCGCACTTGCAGTTTTCATCTATAATAACAGTTTGAGTTAAAACAAGTGGGAAAGGCTATAGTCGAGATCCCGACCATAGGATACCCGTTACTTATTTCAATACATTAGCGATTCAATTCTAATGTCATACTTGCGTTGCCAGAACTACTTGAGAATTTGAAGCATTCTAATAAGGTTTAACAATACAAAAACTATTGCATACTCTAGGGGGAACCTGTTGATTCAACAACTCAGGCACGCAATAACTGCTGTTCTACTTGTCCGTTCTTGTTGCTATTCAGTGTGATAATAGATAATAATAACAGATATTGGTTATTACAAAAAAATACGTATTATATGAAAAATTGTGGGTGAGGTGGTTTTTCGCGATTTGCGGGGGCGGAGGGAGGCGTGGCTTAATTTTGAAACAAACTTGATCTGCGTGAGGTATATGGAAATCTGTGTGCCAAATTTGGTTACTTTATCTCTTATAGTCTCTGAGATCCTTGTGTTTATACAGACGGACGACCGTCTCGCGAATTGCGGGCGTGGAAGGAGGCGGGTCAAAAATTTAAAACAAACTTGACCTGCTCCAACGCCTTTGTGATATGCGTGTGAAAGTTTGGTTACTCTATCTCATATGGTCTCTGAGATCTAGGCGCTCACACAGACGGACAGACGGACGGACGGACAGACACACATGGCTATATCGACTCCGCTATTAATGCTGATCAAGAATATATATACTTTATGTGGTCGGAGATGCCTCCTTCTCCCTGTTACATACATTCCAACGAACACAATATACCCTTATACTTATTTTTTATAAGTAACGGGTATAAAAATGTTGTGAACAGGAATAAATTACTTACCTTGCACATTGAAATCAATTTTTTTTGAATCTCTTTCGAGGATTTTCCGACATTGTTGATCGATGAAAAAACAGATAATTTTATAGTATACTACTGTGCAAAAGGGGAAATAAAACTAAATTATTTGCGTACGGTAGTCCTATAGCTTTACAATTAACGTCATGCATTTGAAAAGTTTCAGAAATGTCAGTCTCTGTATCAACTTTAAAAATTCCTATAGTCGTGGAATCAATAGGTTCCTCATAAAAACTTGAAATATTTTTGAATTTTCTGCCAATTATAGAGCCTCCATTGTCATAAGAAAAATGGTCTATAATAATAGGAATATTTCCTTGAACATAGCAGTAATTGTTGGGCTTATTGGTGGTTAAAACAAAGTTTTCGAAAACACATTTGTTATTTATTATTCTTGGTTTATTATTACTCAGTGAAATTTGAGGACTATCTTCGATTATTTTTCGATGAATTTGTTCTAAAACTTTAGTTGGTTTGCGAACAAAACGTTTAAGTTTTTGTAAATAATTTTCGAATGCATAACAGGAGCCTGCAATTGGGTCACCAACCAGTTATAGACTATCCTTTACATGCAATAAGCTGTGAATATTGTAGGATACACTATTTGCTCCAAAAACTGTTGGGAAATTCTCCACAAATAAATTTAACATGGCTTGAAAAGTCTGCATGTTTGAATTGCGTTGTTTAGGGCAACACATTAAACGATATGCGCAATGAAGAAGAAGATATTCGTAGTAATTAGGGCTGCAAAACTATCGTTTTTTTGGGTCCATTTTTACAATTATTATTAGTTGAAATACGACAAAATTTGATTAATAAGCAAAAAAAAAAAAAAAATAAGGTCAATTTGGTTAAACGCAGCATTATCAAACCGAAATTTGTGTTCCAAAGTGCAAATAAACGAAATGGCTAGAAGTGGCTAGATCATTTTGAAAAAAAAAAGCTAGCCCGCTCAAAAAGTGGCTAGTTCTAGCCACAAAGTGGCTGAGTTGGCAGCCCTCCACTGCATGGTGACGCTTCAAGCTACGCGTAAGTGTTTGTTGAGTTAAAAATGTGTATAATTTTATAAATTCATTTTTTGGTAATAGTTTTTTACAGCAATAATTGGCGGTTCTTCTGTATATATAATGGATAAGTTTTTGTGCATCGCGAGAAGCAGATCCGCTGGAGTATTGGAAGGTAACATTTAAAATATGAATCTTTTTAGCTATAACCATTTTTGAATTTTTTGCAGAGCAATAAAACCCAATTTAGTTCGCTAGCACATTGTGCCTTGAAATATTTGTGGGTTCCAGCTACATCAACTGAGTCTGAGCGAACTTTCAGCAAGGCTGGGGAGATCATTTCTAATAAACGTGCGGCGCTAAAACCAAAAGCTGTCAACGTTCTTGTTTTTTTTTTAAAAAACCAATGGCTAGACGAAAATAATTCGCAATAAGCCAATTTCTTTAAAAGACAACATGTTAATGGAAAAGACTCAATTTAAAAAATAATATTTACCATCAAAAATCAAATATGTGAATGGAAAAGACTTAATTTTAATGTTAAAAAATAATTATCTGTGAATTAAAAAGACTTACATTTTATGTTTATTTAGTTTTAAGAACCAATTAATGAAGCCATTGTTTTTGTTCTTCTAATTTTAAGATATGAATATTAATGAGTGAGATTTGAATTATGAAGACATAATTTTTGATTTTTAATTTTAAGAAATGAGCCTTAATATTTGTTTTTTTTTTAATATTAAGAAATAAATATGAATAACTAAGCTTTAACTTGTGAAGACATTATATTTGATTTTTTATTTTATGAAATGAACATTTAATATTTGTTTTTTTAATTTTAAGAGAAAAAATTTGAATAAAAAAGCTTTAAATTGTGAAGACCTAATTTTTGTTTTTTTAAATTAAAAAAAAATGAAAATATAAATTTTGTTCGTTTATTATTAAGAAATTAATAACATTATTTTACACAAACAAAATTAATGTTTGCCTTTTCTATATTTTTCTTAATATAGCATAAGATAAATGGTATTTACCGCAATCTAAAATATTTGAAAAATTTTTGATGTTTTAACGATATATCGATGTTTTTTTGGAAAACATCGAGGTTTTGAAACATCGAAGTTAAAAACTATCGATGTACCCACTATCGATAGTTTTGCAGCCCTAGTAGTAATGGTCCTCAGATAATGAATTCTTAAGAGCAACAACGCCCGTGTACAATAGAAATTGTCTATATTCGGTAGCTTTCCAATTTGAGAGTTCGTAAAGGGAGCGTGGCTTACGAGGAAACTCGTTTGGAATGCATCGGCGCATAGAAACTAATTTAATTGAAATTCTCAGTTATTTCACTCCCAATTCAAAAAGGTGCATGCAATCTAAAGGGATTTGGGTCACCATTGCCATGTCAAGTTTTTCTAAAGTTGTTTTCTTTAATAAGTACTGCTTTGAATGATGATTTTTGTAAGTTCTGTTTGAAAAGTCGTCATTGGTTATTGTTTGTCCTGATTTAGTACTGTATATCAAGTAATTATTAATTTTCTTCCGAATTTGAGTACACTTACACCCATTACTTGATGAATGACCGGGAGTGCCACTAATGAAAGATCTAGCAGGTGCGTCGCAAACGACGGCACGAATTTGAAATTTAATAATTCTTTCTCCAATTAGCAACCCATTAGTAATAAGAGATTGTGCCTCAATATAAAATTTTTCTAAAAATAAATCGCAATCATTAGGCTTGGAACTTCCATAAAATACGCCCACTTGGAAGACTGGAGCATTTTTAATATTATTGAGCCTTATTAAAATTGGCCACAACTGAGCGTCAATGTTTATGTCAATACTTAAGGGAGAAATTAATGGACACATTGTATCAATTTTTTGTAGTTGCGTTACTAGACCGGCATGGAGGTACGATCCGCCCGCTAGTGGTGTTATTTCTGGGGGCACTGGCGAATGAAATTTATAAAAGGCGTCAACTTTTAGCTGCTCTTCTTTTAAAATTTTGACTAGGTCAATGGCGCACGCTCGAGTTGGTTTATGTTTGAGAAACCACTTTTTTAATTTTTCATTTAAACTGTCATTGCTTGCTGTTGTCGGAATATCTATTTCAATATTAAAATCGTCCAAATTAATTTCTGTTTCGTTCACACTTTCAATTGGATGGCAAAAAATTGCACTACGTTCTTGTTCAGCTATAAGATTTCCTGTACGCATCAATTTCCTATATTTTACGCGTTGACAATGTTGCAAACGTTTTAAATGGCGCTTGCTAATCATTACTAAACGCTTTAAATATACAAAGACTTTAAATATTGAAAATCACAGCTTAAATTAACACGCTTACGTCTTGCCACTTCACATTGTCAAAGACAATGAAAGATGCAACAGAAAAATAAAGAGCAACATGAAAAAGCAACGTTAAACTCGTCAGAGCACAGTGGGATCGTAAAGGAAAAATATTTTGCAGAAATAAATAATGAATGAGCGACTTAATATGTCAACGGCAATGTATCAGATCGTGTATTACTTACCAATATTGCATCTTTGCAATATTAAAATACTTTATTTAATAATTTTAGGCTTTTTATAAATAAATTTATATTAAAAACAACACTTATTTTTATAAACTATTTTTTTATGTTGGAAAATACAAATTTCTTATTTATTTATCGAAAAAAATGGGTCTTTCGTTTTTTTGTATTAGTTTACTTTATAAAGGTCACTTTGCGCTCTTCAACAAAAAGACTGTTGATTCCACTGTGAATCACATTTTCTTGCATTCCAAATGAAAGATGGAAGTCAAAAAAGGCAAAAATAGAATACAAATTTGCCCGTCTGCTTTGCTTCATTTTCAAATAAAGTAAAAGAAGCAACAGCTCGAACGAAACGACGCTGCATTACTTTCGTTACAAATTTGCATTTGGTGAATTCACTGCTTGGTTTTCAATAGTGAACTCACCAACAAAATTCAGCGACTGCTACCAAAAGTACTAGAGGGAAAAGAAGTTTCTAGTTTATATATTTGGTAATACATATTTGGTAATGTTAAGCATATGTAGGCCTTTAACAGAGATTTAACTAAAACTACATGTCCAATATGCAAAATGTTAAAATAAATAAATTATCCCACACTTAATTCATATAGTAACATAATTGAAACTCAAAAATTATTTAAATAATATAATTGAATCAAAAGAAGTAAAAAGATAAATTTATTAAAAACATAAATTTACATATTCAATTTATAAAAAACTTTTACATAAAATTTATATGAATGTCATAGTAAAATAATTTTAATAAAATGATTCTTAACAATATGTATTCAATATAATATATCAACACAACATTTATAATTAAAGATTTAATAATTAATAATAAAAATTATAAAAAAAAAACTGCTAAAATTTAGCTGAAAAAAAGTTGTCGCAGCCGGGGATCGAGCCCTAGTTCGATTTCTAAAAAAGTTATGTGACAAAGGCTCAACATACTGAGCCATCCTTGCACTTTGTCATATTACTTGTTTTAGTACTCAATTGCAAAATTAAAAAAAAAAATTTATTACAACATTTTTAAAAAAAATACAGATTTCTTAAAAAAATACTGATTATACCCGTTACTTATAAAAAATAAGTATAAGGGTATATTGTGTTCGTTGGAATGTGCGTAACAGGTAGAAGGAGGCATCTCCGACCACATAAAGTATATATATTCTTGATCAGCATCAACAGCCGAGTCGATATAGCCATGTCTGTCTGTCCGTCTGTCTGTCCGTGTGAGCGCCTAGATCTCAGAGACCATAAGAGATAGAGTAACCAAACTTTCACACGTAGATCAGAAATGCGTTGGAGCAGGTCAAGTTTGTTTTAAATTTTGGACCCGCCTACTTCCACGCCCATAATTCGCGAAAAACTGGTCATCCGTCTGTATAAACACAAGGATCTCAGAGACTATAAGAGATAGAATAACCAAATTTGTCACACAGATTTCCATATACCTCACGCAGATCAAGTTTGTTTCAAATTTAAGCCACGCCCCCCTCCGCCCCCGCAAATCGCGAAAAACCACCTCACCCACAATTTTTCATATAATACGTATTTTTTGGTAATAACCGATATCTGTTATTATCCCACTGAATCGCAACAAGATCGGACAAGTAGAACAGCAGTTATTGCGTGTCTAAGTTG
Organism: Drosophila phalerata; assembly: GCA_951394115.2. Taxonomy (NCBI): domain Eukaryota; kingdom Metazoa; phylum Arthropoda; class Insecta; order Diptera; family Drosophilidae; genus Drosophila; species Drosophila phalerata. The sequence goes on along the minus strand of OX596008.2, from coordinate 2,603,245 downwards.
TTGAATCAACAGGTGCCCCCTAGAGTATGCAATAGTTTTTGTATTGTTAAACCTTATTAGAATGCTTAAGATTTTCAACTAGTTCTGGGAACGTAAATATGACATTAGGATTGAATCGATAATGTATAGATATAAGTAACGGGTATCCTATGGTCGGGATCTCGACTATAGCCTTTCCCACTTGTTAGAGTCTGTACTTGTTGAAGCAGCTAAAATCTCTACTCCACAACATGCGCATGTGCAGACCAATCAACGCAAAACTAATCTTCAAATAGAACAACTTGTTCTGGAAAAGCGACGATTGCGACGTGAATGGCAGTCCCACCGGTCGCCATCTACCAAACAACGCTTTAAAGATGCTTCGCGCAGACTCAGCAAAGCTCTAAAGCAAGAAGAAACAGATGCCCAACGCCGCTACATAGAGCAATTGTCACCAACCAGTATCAAGCATTCTTTGTGGAGGGCTCACCCAACGCTAAGTGCGCCGATCGAAACGGTAACGCCTATAAGAAACTCCTCAGGCTGCTGGGCCCGTAGCGACATAGACAGAGCCAACACATTTGCCACTCACCTACGTAATGTATTCCAACCAAATCCCGCAACAAATTCATTCGTACTTTCTTCCTGTGCACCTCATAATCCAGGCGAGTCTGAACCACCTCAGTTCCGTGCGAACGAAATTGGAAAAGTCATAAAAGAACAGATGAAACCAAAAAAAGCTCCAGGCTGTGATCAAATAACTCAAAAAATAATCATTGAACTTCCAAACTGTGCTATTTCCCTCATCTGTAAGCTTTTCAACGCGATTACAACACTTGGCTACTTCCCAAAAAAATGGAAGAAGTCGGTCATTATAATGATACCCAAACCTGGAAAAGATCATACAATACCATCATCTTATAGACCAATTAGTCTACTACCGTGCTTGTCTAAGCTTTTTGAAAAATGCCTACTGACGCGCATAACTCCTCATCTGATAACATGCAATGCAATCCCAACACATCAATTTGGCTTCAGAGAAAAGCATGGAACTATCGAGCAAGTCAACCGAATAACATCAGAAATACGTACAGCATACGAACATCGGGAATACTGCAGTGCAATATTCCTCGACGTCTCCCAGGCTTTCGATCGAGTGTGACTTGATGGCCTCATGCACAAAATCAAAACGCCGCTCCCGGTGTACTTTTCATAAGCTACTCGAGTCGTACCTCTACAATAGAGTCTTCGCAGTTAGATGCAACACTACTACATCTAATGATCACATTATAGAAGCTGGAGTTCCTCAGGGAAGTGTTCTGGGACCAACACTATACGTAATATACACAGCGGACATCCCAATAAATGAGCGGCTAACAACATCTACGTTTGCAGACGATACCGCAATCCTTAGTCGCTCCAGATGCCCCATTCAAGCAACAGCACGTCTAGCTGAACATTTGGCGGTAGTAGAGAAATGGCTAGCCGACTGGCGTATTAAAATAAATAACCAAAAATGTAAACACATCACGTTTACCCTCAGCATGCAAACATGTCCTCCGTTAACATTCTCTAATAGGCAACTTCCACAAGCCAAAGAAGTAACGTACCTTGGTGTTCATCTTGATAGGCGGCTCACCAGGCGTCGTCACCTTGAAGCAAAGAAAACGCAGATTAAACTGAAAGCCAAAAAACTTTATTGGCTTTTAAACCGCCGATCTCCTCTCAGCTTGGACTACAAGGTCCTACTCTACAATTCCACCATAAAACTAGGGGGCTCCGCCCCCTGCTCGCTTCGCTCGCGGTGCTACAGTCGAGCATACTCGACTGTCGGAGACACCGTACTTACTATGGAAATAGAAAAGACTACAAAAATTAAAATAATAATTTGGCCGCTTGTTGCTGTTGCAGAGCGTTGTAATACATTTTCGACTACTTTTTTCAATGACAGCTATATGATATAGTTGTCCGATTTGAACTTACATCGGTCATGATATATAAAACCAAGCATACTGTAATAGTTTAGTTGAGATATCTCATAAAACAAAAAAGTTTTTCATACTAAGACTTGATATTCGGCTGATCGGTCCTATGGAAGCTATATGATATAGTGGTCCGATTTAAGCCAACTTCGGACAGGCAATATAAAACCAAGTTATTTGCATACTGTATTAGATTGGTTGAGATATCGGTCCCATGGCTTCTATATGATATAGTGGTCCGATTTGAACCAACTTTGGACAGGATATATAAAACTAAATCTTATGCATATTGTATCAGTTTGGTTGAGATATCTCATAAAACATAAAAGTTTTTCATACTAAAACTTGATTTTCGACCGATTGTTCCTATGGGCGCTATATGATATAGTGCTCCGATTTCAACCAACTTTAAACAGGATATATAAAACTAAATCTTATGCATATTGTATCAGTTTGGTTGAGATATCTCATAAAACAAAAAAGTTTTTCATACTAAAACTTAATTTTCGACCGATTGTTCCTATGGGCGCTATATGATATAGTGGTCCGATCCAAAAAATAAATTGACTTAGTATGCCTGCAATGTAGAGGAACCTACATACTAAGTTTGGTGTCACTAGCTTTTAAATTGTTCTTATAATTTGGATATGAAATTTTTGTTTTCGATTTGTGGGCGATAAAGGGGGCGTGGCCAAATTTTGAAACAAACTTGATCTGCTTGCAATATAGGCGAACCTACATACCAAGTTTGGTGGCTCTAGCTCTTATAGTCTCTGAGATCTAGGTGTTCATACAGACAGACGGACAGACAGACGGACAGACAGACAGACAGACAGACAGACAGACAGACGGACAGACGGACATTGCTATATCGACTCGGCTATTGATGCTGATCAAGAATATATATACTTTATAGGGTCTGCCACGCCTCCTTCTGCCTGTTACGCACATTTTCGTTAAAACAAACCCAATAGACCCCTGTACTTTTTTTAAGTACGGGGTCTAACCAGTGTGGACCTACGGCTCCCTACGGGGAAACGCGTGCAGTAGCAATATTGATATCATCCAGCGAGCACAATGGAAAATCTTGAGGACTATCACTGGGGCACCGTGGTATGTTCGAAACGACAACATTCATAGAGATTTGAACGTTATATACTTTAAAGATGAAATAGCACGACAAAAGGCGAGCTACAACATTAAGTTATCCCTGCACCCCAATCCACTTGCTCGGCAATTAACTCGGGTTTGCAGCCGAACCCGTCTTCAACAAAACGACCTTCCAGCCCAGCAATAAACACTTGGGGCACCGTAGTTCATATTAAGTCAACATGACTGTTAGTTAAGCTATAAATATAAGATTTGATAAACTTATTGTAAGTCTCCCTTGGAGAAGATTCAATAAATAAAAACAAAGTTAAAAAATAAACAAGTGGGAAAGGCTATAGTCGAGATCCCGACTATAGGATACCCGTTACTTATTTCACTACATATAAAAGTACTTTAAAGAAAATTTTCTAACAATACAAAATCTATTGCATACTCTAGGGGGCATGTATTGCCATGTATTGCTTAAAGAATCATTTTCAGACAATAACTGCTGTTCTACTTGTCCGATCGTGTTGCGATTCAGTGGGATAATAAATAATAATAATAGATATCAGTGACTACAAGAAAAACTATATTATCTTAAAAACTGTGGGTGTGGTAGCTTTTCGCGATTTGTGGGGGCGGAGGGGGGCGTGTCTTAAATTTGAAACAAACTTGATCTTCGTGGGGTATATAGAAGTCTTTTAGTGAAAGTTTGGTATCTCTATCTCTTATGGTCTCTGAGATCTAGGCGCTCACACGGACGGACAGACGGACAGACACACATGGCTATATCGACTCGGCTATTGATGCTGATCAAGAATATATATACTTTATAGGGTCGGAGAAGCCTCCTTCTGCCTGTTACATACATTCCAACGAACACAATATATCCTTATACTTATTTTTTATAAGTAACGGGTATAAAAACCAAAAAAAAAATATTTTTTCAACACGAATTTATTATTGTATTTCTGTGATGGAAATATTTTGTAATATATTTTTCAACCTCAACTCTATAATTCTTTGCACATGTTTTCATCATATTATTTACAAAATCATAAATATAACCGTTTAGTTGAAACACATTATGAAGACTTATAAAGTCGGAATTTTTGTTTTCAATTAAACGAACATTATTAACATTTTCCATACTTCTTTTTGGATTTTTAGACAGTTTTTTAGATTTATTTCTTTGACTTTTGGAAATTTCAGTATAGATGGCGAAGGCTTGATTGTTTTATGTTCAATGATTTATTGGGACCGCAGGGCCCGTATTTATATCTTGGATTTACATTGCACTATAGGTCAAATGGACCCTTTATGTGATATAAACTCATTTTTTTAAAGTATTCAAATTAACCCACTTTTCTTACATTTCTGTTAGGAATACATTGAACTGTAATGTTGTATACCAGAAATGTTAACATTGCATTCTAATGTTAAGTTACCAGCTGTTAAAACAGCTGTTATAACTTAAAAGCACGTGCCGTTCAATTGTGCAACAATTTTGGCGAAATTCAAGTGGCTCATTTTTTTTCAAATTCAAAGTTTTTAATTAAATTTGCGATGAATATTAATCAGTGTGGTTTGTACTTTATGTTGGTAGTTCTGTGCTGTTGGTATTGTTCGTGTTGTCTGTAGTAAGTGTCAATAAAGAGACGTCCCAAAAATAATTTTTTTTTAGCAAAACCTTATCTTTGGGAGGAGTTTTAAAAAAATGTCTAGACTTGACTAATAAGTGACTATATACATGTTGTAGAGTAATTCCTTGTAAACTCATATCAGCTAAGCTTATTTCCCACCTTTTCCCACTTCTCCCAAAATTTAACTTTGCCTTTGCCTCCCCACAGAGGTTCTTAGCCTGCTTTCATGCCCTATTGAAAGTGCAGAGCTCAATTCTGAGCCTGAGCAAAGCATCGTTGACTTCTCGGATGATTCCTGTTTTGATTTCTTTAGCAACCTTGAGCTTGAAACGGAGGAAAATGACGAGTAATGTAAGGTTATTATTATTACGACACACAGAGATCAATAAAACATAGTATTTTTCGTTACAGGCTATCTATGGTCCAAAACATGTTCCTTATCTTGCCTTAATACAAATATGAAATATGAAATATACTTCGAATGGATAAAAAAAGTTATTTTAATATTTATAAATAGAAAAATTATTTAAAAAAAAAATTATTAGCTCGATACCCAAAAAATGGGTATAGAGCCTATTAGATTCGTGTCGATTATGGTACAGAATTTTGAACACATATATCTCCGCAACTATAAAAGTAAGAGCAACCAAATTTGGTGACAGTACTCCTAGGATGTTGATCTATACTAAGTTTGTATTTAAATTTGACCCCGCCCACGTCCGCCCACGTAAATGATATAAAATCTAATAACAAGAGCACTATTAAAGCTACAGCATTGAGACTTGGCACACAGGATGGGGGGACGAGTCCTGAGGTGTGCTGAAAATTTCATTGAGATCGGTTTATAAACAGGGAAGTAGTTTGAGAAAATATGATATATGGAGAAAATATAATCACCTGGATCTCAGAGACTATAAGAGATAGAGATTCAAAATTTGGTGACAATACTGCTATGTTGCGCACGCAGATCAAGTTTATTTTAGAATTTTGCCTCGCCCCCCAATTATCCTGTAATCGACAAAAAACTAAAATATCCAAATACAAGGCCAATTTAATAGGTACAGATGTCAAAATCTGCACACACACTAAACACAATTTTGATAATGCATCCTGAAAACTGCATTGCAATCGGATAACAAATACAGAAGATATTAAATCAAAACTTCACATTTCTCATGCCTACGTGCAGTGGCCAGATTTTGGTACAAAACTTGCAGCAATGCATGCGATTTGTGGGTACATTGGACTCGGGATCAAAACAACTCTTTGTTTTGAACCAAATTATTTATTATTATTATTATTTATATTTTTTTTTTTTTTTTTTTATTGCATTAAATTAATTACATATTAATTAATAATTACATACTTTTTAAATGAATACTTTACATACTTAATCAATAATTTTATGTGATGCACATTTTGCAATCAGTACCATGAATTAGCAGCAAAACGAATTTGGTTCTATAAATAGCTTTATTTGCACATGTATGTATGTGTGTATGTAGGGCTTCTCTTCTAACGAGCGAGACATAATTGAAACAAAAGAAACGTGCAAAACGGACAACGAAAAAAAATGATATACATTGATATTGCCACATGCAAATATAATGCTTCGATGGCTCTGATGATAGAGCCGTGTATTTCGAGGCGATGAGTCGAGAGTTCGAATCCCGTTTCAATCTTGCCCATGTGCAACTTTTTTTTTTTTTTTGTTAACTATTTTCTTTTTTTTTGTCAACTATTTTCTTTATTACAATTTGTACTTTTTTAACAACTTGTATTTTCTTTGATTTTGTGAAAAGAGTAACTAAATATATATATATATAATATAATCTGTATTTTATTATTCACGTATTGTATTATAGTTAGTATTAATACCAGTTCTGTCACAGACTAACTGTAGGCTATAGGATAGCATATATTCTGTAGCATTTTATGTTGACCATATTTTACTGAAATTGAATTAATCGGTTGTGAACGTTTGGGTATCGAGCAAGTTACTGTCGAGTGCGCTCGACTGTAGACATACCACACCTCATCGCGAGCGAAGCGAGCCGGGGGTAGGCGAGCGAAGCGAGCAGGGGGCGGAGCCCCCTTGTTTTTAATATATTTTTTTTAGGGGCGTTGTTGCCACGCCCATTTTTTCAAAACTATTTCCAAATTCAATCTAGAATGGTATCCAAAAAACTTTACACGGAAAACTTAAAAAACCTTCGAGTTATTAATTTATATCACAAAAAGGGTCCATTTGACCTATAGTGCATTGGTTCTTATGGCTAGGTTTAATTACATTGGTTAGAGGAGATCTTAATGTTATTCTATGCTAAGCTTAATTAACTGTAAATGCATGTATGCTGCATCTCTTCAGATGCATGCATATGTTGTTTTATGTGTACTGAGCTTTTGGTTTGGGTCTGTGATAACCGTTTAGTTCATATGTTGTTAGTTTGGCTTTTGTTTTAAGTTTTGAAGATGGACTTTTTAATGAAAAAATGTATGTTAATAGTTGGTGATCAGTTTTTATTAAAAACTTCTTTCCGTATATGTATGGTTTAAAGTACTTAATAGCCCAATGGATTGCTGTTAATTCTTGTTCTATTGGGGATTTATTGCTTTCACCTTTAGTAAATGCTTTGGATGCATAAGCTACTGGTAGTTGTTTACCATTGTATTCTTGCAAGCTTTTTTGCTTGCGTCAGATGTTATGCAGAATTCCCTGTCAAAATTTGGGTCCTGTATTATAGATGGACTAAATAATTTTTTTTTTAAATAATTAAATGCCAATCCGCATTCCACATTCCAATCGAGTATTACATTTTTTCGTGATGTCGAGCTGACTCTGCGAAGTTTGGTATGAATCTACGATAATAATTACAAAATGCTATGAATCTTTTATCTTCCTCACCATTTTTAGGAGTTGGTTAGTTTTTAATTGCTTCGAATTTAGTATCATCGGGTAAAATTCCTTTATTCGTACATTTATGTCCTAAAAATGTAACCTCATTATTAAAAAATGTACATTTATCTGGATGAAGCTTAAGATTGTATTTTCTACATGTTTCAAAGACATCTCGTAAGTTGCGTAGCATATGATTTTCTAAGCATCCAATGACTGTTAGGTCATCCATATATAGGAATGCTTGCGATGGCTTTAATCCTGAGAATGCTAAGGACATCATTCTTTGAAATGAGTTTGGAGCGATTTTGAGACCATATGGCAATCTTTTGAATCTAAAATTTACCTTGTCGGTTGAAAATGAAGTAATATCTCTAGAATTTTTATCAAGTTTAACCTGGTGGAAGCCTGACATTAGATCTAGGCTAGAAAAATATTTAGCACGTCCTAACTGGCCGAGAATATCGTCCATTCTGGGTAGTGGAAATTTTTCGGCTACTAACTGTTTATTAATTTTTCTATAGTCAACTACAAGGCGCCATCTTTTTTCGCTATTCCCAGGCAGAGATTTTTTTGGGACTAGTAGGATTGGGCTTTTAAACTCAGACGTCGAAGGCCCGGTTACGTCATCATCGATCAATTTATCTATTTCGGCTTTTTAGCTATGTGGTATTCTATAATTCTTTATATATACTGGATTTGTATCATTTAATCTAAGTTTTTGTTGGTAGAAGTTGTTTACTGAAATATGCTCTTTTTCTGTTGCAAATATATCGTTGAATTCTGAACACAGACTGTGTAGTTTGTCCTTAACAAAGGTGGGAAATCTTTTTGAAAGAATCGATATTATTTCTCTGTTATGCTGGTTACTATTCGATGAAATTTTATAAGTTTTGTAATCTAACAATTTTTCATTTTTAATTGATATATGAGTAATTTCTGCATCTTCTGTGTTTGTATTAATTATTCTTACGTAAGGGCTATTTTTTGAAACTATAGTGTTTGCTATAAAAACACCTGGCTTAATTTCCTGATTTGGAATTAGGAGTTCATTTTCATTACTTGTAATTTTAATTGGTTTTATAACTTCTGATCGGGATGGTATTGTAAAGATATTTACTGGCATAGCTACGCTCATAGGGATGATGATTGGGTGATAATTGTTTGGCCTCAGAATAAAGAAGTTCTTATGTTGATTATAATCTAATTCGCAGTTAAATCTTTTAATGAAGTCAAGTCCTATGATTCCATCGCAAGGTATTGGGAATTTATCATCAACGACTTGAAACGCATGATATATTAAGAAATTGCTCGCTTGCAAGTTTAACTTTATTTCACCTATCGATTTGATTGTTTCTTGACCTATTCCATTTAAACTTGTCTGTTTTGTTCGGTCTACGTTAACTGAATTTATGAGCTTTCCTTGCTTTATGAGGCAAATATCTGCACCTGTGTCTACTAAAGACTTGAATATTTTTGTTTTTTCTGTATTTAGATTGACGAAACTGTTGAGGTTTAAACTTAAATTATATATTTTATGTGACTTTAATTTGTTACCAGGGGACTTTCGCAGTTTTCCTGCTGTGAATTTTCGTGACTTGTTTCATTTGTAATTCTAACGTTTCGATTTTCATTGTTTCTGTTATTATTATTTGAATTGTTAGTGTTGTTGTATCTACTGTTGGTGTTATTTCCGTTGTTATTATACCTGTTGTTGTAATTTCGGTTGTTGTTATTCCTGTTGTTATTATTATAGTAAGTACTGTTACCGTAGGTGTAATTGGGATTTCTTTGTCTATTGTTGTAATTGTTTCGATTATTTTGACCTGTTGCTTCAGTGCAACTACTCACGAATTTAGAAATAACTTCATTCATATTATTGAATTGTCCTGCTTCCATTATTCTTTTTACTTTTTCAATGTTGCAGTTTTTAATTATAGCCTTTATTGCAGTCTGAGTCGCGTATTTGTTTGCTAAATTAGGTCTTAGATCATCTAAAATATATGCGCGTGTTAAAGCTTTTGTCAGATTTTCTATTTCATTTGAATATGTTGTTGTTGATAGTCCTGTTTGTGTTTTTTCAAAATTTTAGCTTCTATTACAGCAACAGATTCACCCTTGATTGTTTCTTTTAGTTTGTCTATTATGTCAGTAATTGTGCTTTCATTTGTAATAATTATTCTAGCGTCTCCTTTTAATTTTGTTTTTATAAATCTTATATCATGTGCTTGATGTTCCTGTAGGAGGCTGAAATTTGTTTGATTTTTATGCAATCTTTCAGTAATAATATTATAATTTTCGAATAGTATTTCCAAATGTTTTGCAATGGTTGTTTGTTTGATTGGTATAGATTTATTTAGGCATTTGTAAGACCTATAAAAAGTTTCCTTATGAGGTGCTATTTTATTGACTAAATCTGTTCAATCCATATATTTATTTTAGAACTATATAATAAAATTTTCCAGTATTATTCGTTAATAATTTTTATTTAATTTTAACTAATTTTCGACCATTGTAATTTTTGTTTGCTTTATAATGAGTCTTAACCCACTGTGCATCTCAAAAGTTTTGTTTTTTTTTTTGGTTTGGTCTGTCTATTCGCTGCATTTGCAGTAGCATAAAGCTTATGTTAATGTTTCAATAATACTTTGTTATCGTAATTGTTATTTTAGTGTTCAGTTTTTTTTTTTTGTCTGTTTGTATATATGTTGCTATATGTATATGGACATATAAATATATTTTTGTATATTATAAATGTATTTTGCGCCGGCGAGCATCGCCATAACGCCAAGGTGTTCAAAAGGGCACACTTGTTTTTATTTAAGTATTATTATTTTATTTTTTTTTTTTGTTTTTGTTACAATACTTATTTTTGTTATTGTTACTCCGTGGTGTTGGGCTGGCGTGCTGCTGCTTCTTCTGTTTAGCTGCTGCTGCTGCTCTGCTGCTGCTGCTATCGCTCAGCTTCTCTGCTGCTTCTGCTGTCGTCTTTGTGCGCCTGCTCGCTGCTTTTGATTTTGCAGTCGTCCCAAAGCGTCAATTTGTAGCCATAGTGATGACGACTCTTTCCATGGTAAAGGTGGGTCAGAGTTGACCCTTTCCAGAAATTCTGCTCGTTCTCGGCGCAGCTTGGCTGTTGCTCCTCCTCTTCCTTTGGGGGTCCTGACTTCAGGGATTCTGGTCAGTTGGTCCTCTTCTCTGACCCTCTTGTCTTGAGCCACTTGGAATGCCGGTTGCCTTGCTCTGTGTACTTCTATGGTCAGAGGCTTGGTTCCAGCCCGAGGATTTTCGGCAATGGCTCTTTGCACAGCAATGTGGTGTGCACCGTTCATATCCTTTGCCGGTTATTTTGGCAGGATATATTTTAGTTATTATATTTTATATATATTATATTGCCGGTTATTTTGGCCATGTTTTGTTTTTAATATTTATGTGCCGGTTATTTTGGCATGATCGCCATATAGAAGGCGAAGGGTTGATTGTTTTATGTACAATGATTTATTGGGACCGCAGGGCCCGTATTTATATCTTGGATTTACATTGGTTCTTATGGCTAGGTTTAATTACATTGGTTAGAGGAGATCTTAATGTTATTCTATGCTAAGCTTAATTAACTGTAAATGCATGTATGCTGCATCTCTTCAGATGCATGCATATGTTGTTTTATGTGTACTGAGCTTTTGGTTTGGGTCTGTGATAACCGTTTAGTTCATATGTTGATAGTTTGGCTTTTGTGTATGAAAAGCTTAAAGGATAATTGTAGTATACTTTTAGGCTTGTGTAATAATAGTCTAATAGTGATAATTATATCACTACATCACAGTTTTGTCTTTAACGTTTTCTTAAGGCTTGATCTTCGAGTGTCACAAAACATTGCTTTTCTGACTCTGAGATCCGATTTAATTCTGCTCTTTTTGCTTGTTTTTTGAGTCTTTCAATTGTGTGGCCTTCTGTTTCCTTTTCTCTGTTTAATATAATTTAATATAGTCCTTTGAGATTATTTTATAAAACGCTTAAGTCTTTGATCTTCTGTTTCATTATCTGTTTTTGATGTAGTCTCTCTTCTTCACTCTCTAAGCCTCTATTAAGCATAGTCCTTTGAGCTTCTTTGTCAATTCTGTTAAAACTCTGATTTTCTGTTTCATTATCTCTTTTTGATGAAGCTGTTTTTGCATCTTTTTCCATGCGTTAAAGTCTGTCTTCTTCAGTCTGTAAGCCTCTATTTACCATGGTTTTTTGCGCTTCTTTTTGAATCCGTATGTAGTGGGCAAAAACCGTGCTGCCTGATTTCGGCCAAACGAATGCTCCAAAAGAGAAAATGCCACCCAATAGGGCAGCGCTCCCAAGAGGCTTCTGGATCTACTGCTAAGAAGTTCAGGGTCCATCCAAACCGATCCTACACCGAAATGGCCAAAGAACGCATCCTTATCGGCGTTCTTGATCAAGGCAACTCGGATGGCAGGATTCCTCGAAACCAGTGGAAACTGGTAGAAGAAGCACTGGTCGATTTGTGCTTTGAGCTAATCGAGGCGGAACCTGGACTCCCCCTGTCTGCAAGGACGTCGGGTGGTATCAGGGTAACATCAAAGTGGTTGCATGCGGGGAAGCTCAATCAGTGCAATTCTATAAGGCTGCAGTAGCGAAGGTGGGTGAGGTCTACACTGGGGCGAAACTGGTCGCTGTGGACTGGTCCGACGTACCAAATAGATCTCATGCCCGCACATACACACCTACACATCAAACTGTAGAAGTCTGAAACCGCAGCTGAAGAAGGTTCTGTCGACAATCCAGTCGAGCAGGATTTCGCTTCGGAAATCGGGGATCACGACTCAACTGCAGATTTTGATGGGTACTCTTCGGACGCCTCTTCACTTACATGAAGACGAGTCCCTAGGGGATCTGTCGGATGACTCAGACGCTGACATCACTGTGGTGGAGGGTTTACCGCAAAATGTCTCTGAGACTGCTGCAAATAAGCCTCCACCATTCTAAAGCAGCAACCGCTGCCCTCTTACTCCGCCTGGCTGGAGGCGGAGCAGACGGAGCAGTCCAGGAGCCGTGGACGGTTGGCGGCCGCATCTGTGGACTAGCATGCAAGGAGTATAAGCTACTATATGTCCTGGATAAAGGTAAGCCCCGCTCTTGCATTCTTGCAAAGGCACATTTAAGCACATATTTGCTCTCAAATTACAGCGACGGCGACAACACGGCAGTCAGTCTAGAGCTCTCGCCGGCACCACTCAGACTACTGTCTACCTATATGGCCCACTACCATCAGGGCCCCCCTCCTCATGAGTTCGTTCGCCGCATTGTCAAAGACAGCGAGAATTCTAAGGTCAGTCTACTTATAGGCGGTGATGCTAATTCACATCACTCTCAATGGGGAAGTTCTGATACAAACGCACGGGGTGAGTCCCTCTTTAATTTTGTAATACAAACCAATCTTTTTATATTCAACCGTGGTGATGAGCCAACTTTCCTCATAAAAAACCGTAAGGAAGTGTTGGACATTACTCTTGTGTCTACGGATATCTACGACCAGGCTCTGAGCTGAAAGGTCCTAGATGATCATTCCTTTTCGGGCCACAGGTACATAGAAACTATTCTTTGCCTCCAAACTTTCCTTAAAGGAATTCACAAACGCCAGGAAAAGCAACTCGTCAATGTATCAAAGTAAACTAGGCTCAATCTTGCCAGCCGATGTTCCATTGGGTCCTCACACTTGTGAAAACCTCCTCCATCTCATTAAAACATTCAATAATGCGCTCAATCGGCTTTTAAGGCATCTTGACCTCTTAGCAAGCCTAAGCACACACAGACATACTCATACACACACATACATACTCATACACAGACATACATACGTACACTCATACACACATACATATACCCATATACACACACATACATGCATATACACATCCATTCAGACAGGCATACATATATACATGCACACGTACATAAATACAAATACACATGAGTAGATACATATTACAATCACGCAATCACAAATGAATTAATTAACAGAAGCGTCGCACCGAAAAACAAAAATAATCAGGGGTGCCACAGAAATCACTAGTGAAATTGAATTTCTCTGAAACAATTCCGCGCGGAAATTTTTGGAGTGCCACAGAACTTCGAGTGATTTTGATTTTTTAGCATTTTCACAAACCTTTTCGAACTCGGTTGCTAAGGGCTGCCACTTTCTCAGATTAAATTACCCAAGGATTTGTTTATCATTTTTTTTAAGTTTATCATTGCAGAACAGTTGGTTTTCAATTGTTTTCATGTTTAATTTATATAATTTAATTTATTTATGTATCAATTGTAAACAGAAGTGGTTCCATATAAATTTTAAAAAATCCCTTACTTCGAATTATAATTGAAAAATATGCAGGGGTGCCACAGAAATCACTAGTGAAATTGAATTTCTCTGAAAGCAATTCCGCGCGGAAATTTTTGGGGTGCCACAGAACTTCGAGTGATTTTGATTATTTAGCATTTTCACAAACCTTTTCGAACTCGGTTGCTAAGGGCTGCCACTTTCTCAGATTAAATTACCCAAGGATTTGTTTATCATTTTTTTTAAGTTTATCATTGCAGAACAGTTGGTTTTCAATTGTTTTCATGTTTAATTTATATAATTTAATTTATTTATATATCAATTGTAAACAGAAGTGGTTCCATATAAATTTTAAAAAATGTCTCACTTCGAAATATAATTGAAAAATATGGTATAGCTGAACCTGACACCGAAAATCTAAATCGTACCAGGTGGCAGCATCGGATGCCAGTGGATTGAGAGCTGTTTCGTTTCGCCCAAAAATATTTTGGGGATTGCTCTGTGGCAGGGCGGAATGAAATTGATGTGAAATTCAAGCGGAAGTGATTTCTGTGGCATCCCTGATGGTATAGCTGAACCTGACACCGAAAATCTAAATCGTACCAGGTGGCAGCATCGGATGCCAGTGGATTGAGAGCTGTTTCGTTTCGCCCAAAAATATTTTGGGGATTGCTCTGTGGCAGGGCGGAATGAAATTGATGTGAAATTCAAGCGGAAGTGATTTCTGTGGCACCCCTGAATAAAAGGAAAATCAGGATTGTTGAGAATTTTAGATATTTAGAAATATTTTAGGATGACAGATATGTCTATGTTTTTCTTAATACAAAAAAAAAAATTAGAAAACCAATTTTATTTAGTTAGCCTTGGGAAAGGTGTAATTGAAATTAACTAAAAAATTTAGAAAGAAAATTATGTTGTTCTGATTTAGAGCTCAGCGATAAGAGTTGCTTTCCTGTATTCTCAATTGTGACAAAACATTTTAACTTTTAAAAAGCGAAAAAAATAAAAACTTTATTATTTCACGTTAGTAGCCTAAAAGATATTAACATCTAGAAACGCAAGAGCAGATTTAATTAATGAATTATTAATAAAATCATTAGAAGGTCAGGAAATCACATATAAGTCAATTAATACAGTTATTGATATAGACGATGTAGTTCATTATCCAGTTGAGTTTCTCAACAAACAAAATCCACCAGGATTTCCATTGCATAATCTAACTCTCAAGGTTGGGGCACCAATTATGTTAAAGCGAAACAGTAAGCCACCAAGATTATGCAATGGAACAAGGCTGTAAATAAAAGCACTACATAATTATATAATTGAAACAAAAGTAATAACAGGTTGTGCTAAAGGAGAGACAGTGTTTATTTCAAAAATTGCATTAATAACAAATAACCAGCCAATAGAGTTTAAAAGATTACAATTTCCAGTAAAAGTATGTTTTGCTATATCAATAAATAAGTCACAGGGACAGACATTAAAGGTGGCTAGCCTAGACCTAAGAGAGGATTGTTTCTCTCATGGTCAATTATATATAGCGTGCTCAAGAGTCAGTTCAGCAAAAAACTTATATATTTTAGCAAATGACAGAAAGACAAAAAATTTAGTTTATAGAGAAGTAATAGAATAGAAAAAAAGGTAGAAGAATAGGCAAAGTTTAAAGGAAACTTTGAAATAAATGGTGGATTAGACCTAATGGGGATACCACAATAAAAAAATGCGCAAAAACCGATACCTCTGAGGTGAAGTGAACCGGGGGTTGGCGAGCGAAACGAGCAGGGGCGGAGCCCCCTAGTACAACATACAGGGGTGCCACAGAAATCACAAGTGAAATTGAATTTCTCTGAAAGCAATTCCGCGCGGAAATTTTTGGGGTGCCATAGAACTTCGAGTGATTTTGATTTTTTAGCATTTTCACAAACCTTTTCGAACTCGGTTGCTAAGGGCTGCCACTTTCTCAGATTAAATTACCCAAGGATTTGTTTATCATTTTTTTTAAGTTTATCATTGCAGAACAGTTGGTTTTCAATTGTTTTCATGTTTAATTTATATAATTTAATTTATTTATATATCAATTGTAAACAGAAGTGGTTCCATATACATTTTAAACTAGGGGGCTCCGCCCCCTGCTCGCTTCGCTCGCGGTGCTACAGTCGACCATACTCGACTGTCGGAGACCCCGTACCTACTATAGAAATAGAAAAGACTACAATAATTTAAGAATATTTTGCTCGATAGATGCTGTTGCAGAGCGTTGTAATACATTTCCGACTACTTTTTTTAATGACAGCTATATGATATATTACACCGATTTAAACCAACTTCTGTCAGAATATATAAGACTAACTTAATAACATATTCCATAAGTTTTGTTGAGATATCTCATAAAACATACAATTTTTTCATACTAAAACTTGATTATCGACCGATTTTTCCTATGGGCGCAATACGATATAGTGGTCCGATTTCAACCAACTTTGAACAGAATATATAAAACCAAGTTATTTGCATACTGTATTAGTTTGGTTGAGATATCTCATAAAAAAAAAGTTTTTCTTACTAAGACTTGATTTTCACCCGATCGGTCCCATGGCAGCTATATGATATAGTGGTCCGATTTGAACCAACTTTAGACAGGATATAGAAGACTAACTTAAATGCATATTATATTACTTTGGTTGAGATATCTCACAAAACAAAAAAGTTTTTCATACTAAGACTTGATTTTCGCCCGATCGGTCCCATGGCAGCTATATGATATAGTGGTCCGATTTGAACCAACTTGGGACAGGATATATAAAACTCAATCTTATGTATATTGTATCAGTTTGGTTGAGATATCTCATAAAACAAAAAAGTTTTTCATACTAACACTTGATTTTCGACCGATTGTTCCTATGGACGCTATATGATATAGTGGTCCGATCCAAAAAAGAAATGGACTTAGTATGCCTGCAATATAGAGGAACCTAAATACTAAGTTTGGTGTCACTAGCTTTTAAATTGTTCTTATAATTTGGATTTTAAATGTTTTGTTTCAGATTTGTGGGCGATAAAGGGGGCGTGGCCAAATTTTGAAACAAACTTGATCTGCTTGCAATATAGGCGAACCTACATACCAAGTTTGGCGGCTCTAGCTCTTATAGTCTCTGAGATCTAGGTGTTCATACAGACGTCAGGACAGACGGACAGACGGACATTGCTATATCGACTCGGCTATTGATGCTGATCAAGAATATATATACTTTATGGGGTCTGCCACGCCTCCTTCTGCCTGTTACGCACATTTTCGTTAAAACAAACCCAATAGACCCCTGTACTTTTATTAAGTACGGGGTCTAAAAATATGGTATACCTGAATCTGACACCAAAAATCTAAATCGTACCAGGTGGCAGCATCGGATGCCAGTGGATTGAGAGCTGTTTCGTTTCGCCCAAAAATATTTTGGGGATTGCTCTGTGGCAGGGCGGAATGAAATTGATGTGAAATTCAAGCGGAAGTGATTTCTGTGGCACCCCTGATAAATTAATAGGAAAAAAAAGTAAAAAAAATAATCATAAAACAAATTTAAAGATTAAAAACTCAAAATGAAAAAATCAATACATTCGAAATAATTATACCCGTTACTTATAAAAAATAAGTATAAGGGTATATTGTGTTCGTTGGAATGTATGTAACAGGCAGAAGGAGGCTTCTCCGACCACATAAAGTATATATATTCTTGATCAGCATCAATAGCCGAGTCGATATAGCCATGTGTGTCTGTCCGTCTGTCCGTCTGTGTGAGCGCCTAGATCTCAGAGACCATAAGAGATAGAGTAACCAAACTTTCACACATAGATCACAAATGCGTTGGAGCAGGTCAAGTTTGTTTCAAATTTAAGCCACGCCCCCCTCCGCCCCCGCAAAAAGCGAAAAACCGTCTGAACAAAGAAATCTCAGAGACTAAAAGATATAGAGTAACCAAATTTGTCACACAGATTTCTATGTACCTCACGCAGATCAAGTTTGTTTCAAATTTAAGCCACGCCCCCCTCCGCCCACGCAAATCGCGAAAAACCACCACACCCACAGTTTTTGAGATAATACGTTTTTTGTGATTATTAGCGTTATCTATTAGCGTTATCTATCATCCCAGTGAATCGCATTAAGATCGGACATGTAGATCGACAGTTATGGCGAATTAAAGTTTTCAGAGCAAAACAAGTATTTTCTTTAAAGTACTTTTCAATGTATTTTGGCAGACCCTATAAAGTATATATATTCTTGATCAGCATCAATAGCCGAGTCGATATAGCAATGTCCGTCTGTCCGTCTGTCTGTCTGTCTGTCTGTCTGCCTGTCTGTCTGTCCGTCTGTCTGTATGAACACCTAGATCTCAGAGACTATAAGAGCTAGAGCCACCAAACTTGGTATATAGGTTCGCCTATATTGCAAGCAGATCAAGTTTGTTTCAAAATTTGGCCACGCCCCCTTAATCGCCCACAAATCGAAAACAAAAATTTCATATCCAAATTATAAGAACAATTTAAAAGCTAGTGACACCAAACTTAGTATGTAGGTTCCTCTACATTGCAGGCATACTAAGTCCATTTATTTTTTGGATCGGACCACTATATCATATAGCGCTCATAGGAACAATCGGTCGAAAATTAAGTTTTAGTATGAAAAACTTTTTTGTTTTATGAGATATCTCAACCAAACTGATACAATATGCATAAGATTTAGTTTTATATATCCTGTCCAAAGTTGGTTCAAATCGGACCACTATATCATATAGCGCCCATCGGAACAATCGGTCGAAAATCAAGTTTTAGTATGAAAAACTTTTTTGTTTTATGAGATATCTCAGCCAAACTGATACAATATGCATAAGATTTAGTTTTATATATCCTGTTTAAAGTTGGTTGAAATCGGAGCACTATATCATATAGCGCCCATAGGAACAATCGGTCGAAAATCAAGTTTTAGTATGAAAAACTTTATTGTTTTATGAGATATCTCAACCAAACTGATACAATATGCATAAGATTTAGTTTTATATATCCTGTTTAAAGTTGGTTGAAATCGGAGCACTATATCATATAGCGCCCATAGGAACAATCGGTCGAAAATCAAGTTTTAGTATGAAAAACTTTATTGTTTTATGAGATATCTCAACCAAACTGATACAATATGCATAAGATTTAGTTTTATATATCCTGTCCAAAGTTGGTTGAAATCGGAGCTCTATATCATATAGCTGCCATGGCACCGATCGGGCAAAAATCTAGTCTTAGTAAGAAAAACTTTTTTGTTTTATGAGATATCTCAACCAATCTAATACAGTATGCAAATAACTTGGTTTTATATTGCCTGTCCGAAGTTGGCTTAAATCGGACCACTATATCATATAGCTTCCATAGGACCGATCAGCCGAATATCAAGTCTTAGTATGAAAAACTTTTTTGTTTTATGAGATATCTCAACTAAACTATTACAGTATGCTTGGTTTTATATATCATGACCGATGTAAGTTCAAATCGGACAACTATATCATATAGCTGTCATTGAAAAAAGTAGTCGAAAATGTATTACAACGCTCTGCAACAGCAACAAGCGGCCAAATTATTATTTTAATTTTTGTAGTCTTTTCTATTTCCATAGTAAGTAAGGGGTCTCCGACAGTCGAGTATGCTCGACTGTAGCACTGCGAGCGAAGCGAGCGGGGGGTTGGCGAGCGAAGCGAGCAGGGGGCGGAGCCCCCTAGTTTTTTTTTAGTTTAATGCCTGGGAATTTCTTGGCAGAGCTCCCCGAGGAGTCCCCAACGTTTCTTGTTAGGGAAACGTTGATAAATCTATAGGAAAGCTTCCTCATTCCTCGTTCCTAGGAACTTTCAATGTTAAATTCCTCAATCATTTTCATACAAACGATCTTTCCTCAATGATCAGGGAATGTTCCTCAACTTTTCCTCAATATTTCTTTGAAGACCAGTTATACTGGGTATGTCTTTCTGTTTTTATGTGTATGAATTTGTGTATGTATGTATGTGTGTGTTAATTTTTGTATGTTTTTTTTATTTTATTTTTTTGTATATTCATAAGTTAAATTTAGGGGATCAGTTTTAAAGCTAACAGTATTTAAATACAATGATAGGCTTTTAAGCTGTGTGTTTCTGGCCTCTCCTGCGGGGCCACCGTGAGGTACTGCTTCACAGGCTTGGCTTATTGTGCCGCTTGTGAGGGTGCGCTATTACGGTCCCGCTCCATCCTACGTAGCCTCTTACCAACGGATTTGGCAAAGCAGCACTCCACTTGTAGTCGCCCTCCAGCATATGCGTGATTATGGTGGGCACCTCGATTTGTCCACCGAGAATTACTTCCACCTGTCTCCTCTCCGCAGCAAACTGGGGGCATGTTGTTAACACATGCTCAGCGGTTTCTTCTGTGGCGCACTCGTTGCTCAGGGGCTTGTTTCGTGTCCGAATCTGTACAGGTACGAGAGAAAACAGCCGTGACCACTAAGCAGTTGCGTTAGGAAGAATGTCAGCTCTCCGTGCTTCCTACTTATCCAGGGCTCGATACGTTGTATAAGTCGAGCTGTCCATTGTCCCTTGTCTGCGACTTCCCATCTTTGTTGCCACATAAGAAGGCTGCGCTCACGCTCCGCATTTTTGATTTCCACGACATCGGCTGGCAATTGGGTTGGACTCTTCGCTTTGTGGATATTGCTCCTCTCTTGTGCTAGGATGTCTATAGGAATCAACCCTGCTATAACCATAGCAGTTTCTCCTGAGACAGTGCGGAATGCTCTGCATATCCTAAGAGCGCCCATCCGGTATGACGCCTCAATGCCTTTTATGTAGCTCCGTGTGTGGGTAGCGCCTGCCCAGATCTGAGCACCGTACAGGATAGTACTCGTGGTCAGACTGTGCAGCAGCTGGCGACGGCATGTTTTCGGGCCACCGTGATTCAGCATCATCCTGCTGAGAGATTTGCTAACCTCTACAGCTTCGACGCTTATGCTTTGTAGATGCTCTCGATAGCATAGCCGCGTATCCAGCATAACGCCCAGATATCTAATGGCACGCCGAGATGCTATGGTTACGCTTCCTAACCTTATCGTAGCAGTTTCTACAAGCATTCGGTAGCTTATGAGCACCTCTGTCTTATGCTCAGCCAACTGGAGACCAACTGTAGACAGCCACCATTGAACTACATGAATGGCAGTTGCAGCAAGCTCCTCGCATATAGCAATGTCTTTGGCGACTACAGTAAGTGCCACACCATCCGCAAATCCAGTGATGTCCACTCCCGGTGCCAGTGGGAAGGTTCCTTCGTTGAGGCATTTATTAAATAACGCCGCGAACGCGCTAGTCTGCAGACTTATTGCCATTTTTAGCGCCCTGTTTGGTATGCCGTCCGGTCCGGGTGCCGCAACGTTTTTTGTGCTACGCGCTGCTTGGATAATTTCATCTTCCTTCATGGTCCCGATGAGCTGCTATAGTTGCTGTCTATGATGACTGCATCACATTCGGGCTGTGTTGGGAATAGTGCGCTCACAATGACGGCAAGTTGTGGTCTACATGTAGGAACTACGTTTGTAGTGCGTTCTCGTGGGCATATTGGACCGCATGTTGCTTCTGCCACCACAACTGAATATGATGGCCTTGTGGTCACTTGCAGTGTATGCCTCGCTGACACACCAAGTTGATGATCTCGTCAGATAGCTTGTGGCAAAGGTTAGATCAACAATGAAACCCTTGCCGCCTCGACTGTAGGTATGCCTGGAGCCATGATTTAGGAGCTCAACATCTAGAGAAGCGAAGGCATCGAGAAGCACCCTACCCCTGGCGTTGGTGAGCTGCGACTGCCATTCTACTGCCCATGCGTTAAAATCGCTGGCGACCACAGCTGGTGAATGATCGCGAACATCATCGACAAGGTCATCAATTAGTTTGCTATATTCTTCTAGAGAGAAGCTAGGTGCCATATAGCAGCTGTAGAACCATACTCCTTTGATTTGCGCTCTAACGTAGCCAGTTCCTGCGTGCCGTGAGAGAAGTTGCATCGGGCTTTTGCTGCATACCCAGATCGCCGATTTTCTTAAAACGTCAGAGGCCCAATCGCCCGTTGGCCCAATACTGTATAGTTCGCTTGTAATTGCAATATCTATGTCTAGCGCTCTTACATTTTGCTTAAGCAGGTCCTGTGCTGCAATACAGCATGGTCCACGTTTTGTGCCCCCCTTCTTACGCATATACATTTGGCATTATTGGGACATTCCCTTGCAGCATGTCCTTTTAGACCACACTTGAAACAAGCGCCTTTAAGGTCCTCAGTGCATTTACAGTGTGCTGCAATATGTACATAATCAAGGCATTTAAAGCACCGTTTTGATAGGCTGATGCTGCGTATGCGGCATACCACCCAGCCAATTCGTATTTTCTCAAGTTCGAGAATCGCTTTTGCCTTGCTTGCTGCCACAGTTATTGTAGCAATTTGTATGCCATAATGTCCTCAGGGGTCAGCCTGATGCTCTCTTCCTGTGAGCTGAACGCCTCGCATATTTCTTCTTTCGTAGTTAGATCATCAAGATCTCGAATCTCCAGTTGCGATTGTTCTCTGAGTCTTTTTTTCTTCGGATTTTTGACCCAGCGCATTTTCCATTGCATGTTGGATCTCTTGTAAGCCATGCGTGGGTGATTTGCTCAATCTGAGAAGTAGGCTGCCGCTCTCTGTTTTTCGGATGCACTGAACACTTCTGCTCATTTCCTTGAGATCAGTGTGTGCCTTTACGATCTGCCCTTCAGCAGATCGGCATAGGTGCATTCTTCCACTCCCTTTACAAGGATTGCATCTGGTTTAACCCTGCGCAGTTTATTGGGTCGACTCGTGATCTTGGTCCACGCTCCTTCCCTGGTATTTTCTGCATCTTTAGGTGTCTCCTTTCCTTGTGCATTATTCGGTTGCCCCGTTTTGCTGGCTACCTGCTGTTTAAACCTCGTCTTTTTTGGCGGAGTATTTCTTTGTGACGACTTTTGGTCCCGCGGCGGCTTGGGAGTAGCAGTCTGACCACTTAGATGACTGTCTTTATTTTAAATTCTGCTATATGCAACAGATCCGCTTTGTGTCAGTGAGGGAGTCGTTTTACCGGTGGGAGTTATACCGCTCCTATTCGGTTTCCCAGAGCCCCGTTTTTGGGCGCCGCCTTGGCGGGGGGGTTGGAAAATGGTCGGTTCCTTGACCTTTAGCACTTTTTTGCACCGGCGACCTGGGAAATGGTTGCTGTTACAGAATCCGAGAAAAAATTCCAAGATATGCAGCTACTTTAAAGATTGAGCCTGAAAGTATGCAGAGGTTTCGGACGAAAGTATGCAACGCCTCTAGCTACTGTTACGTCAGCTAGCAGCTGCTGCAGTTTTCGTCAGTTTAAACAGCCGCCACCGGCTAGCACTGGTCAGCTGTTTTATGCCTCGCTTTACCACTCTGGAGGCCATCTGATTTGTTTGGCTTTCAGTGTGAAGAGTTTCAGCGTGCAATATCGGCGGGAATGATATTTGTTTTTTGTTTTGTGCAGAAAACAAAAACAAAAAAACAAAAACAAAACTGTGATCAGAGGAACCAGCAGCGCTTCTCTTCCCCTTCTCCCAGCAAGTGCGCAGCAAGAACTCCGATCACACAGGATAGGATAGGCTGAGCAGGCGCTCCACTCGAAACTCCTGGTATGTGTGGCCACAGCACCAAGACCTTGTAACCGCAAACTTTGATTTTTGCAGGTCAGGACGCTTGTAAACAACGAAAACTCTGGAGCCAATTGCAAACACAACCGCGCTCAGTTAAAACACAAACTGCAACCCTAATAATTTTTGTATGTGTGTGTATGCATGTGTGTATGAGTGTACGTATGTATGTGTGTATATTAGAATGTATGCATGTGTATGTGAGTATATGTATATGTGTGTGTAAAATTTGACCACAAATTTGACTCCCTGCCAGTGCGAACTTCGCTAAAAGTCGTCTTATTGCACGATAAGATTTCCTCAGCTATGTTGTGCCCAAATTTCATCCTCCTCGGCCTTACCGTTCGGGCCCCACGAATATCAGTCAGACAGTCAGGACAAACAGTTATATATATACGATACTCAGGATCACTGCGAACGGCAGTTAGCGCTAGTGACGAAAGAAGCACGAAGGGTGCGAAAGGCGACTAGCTATATGTACAGCTACATTGGAAAATTTGCTACCACTGTCAGATCACATCGAGTTATTGTACATATATACCGATCAAAAGGTATTGTCTTAACTAACAATATGGCGTGCTTTTGTTAACCGACCTGGTTCATGAGATAAGGTTCTTTGGGCCTTTTGGTAAAATTTTTAATTTTTTAAAAATTCTTATCAAAAATACGCGTTGATTGATACATCGATTACCCGAATCCGACAACTAGTTCAAAAGATAATTACATTTAAAAGTTTTTGGAACCCCCGCATTTTGCAAACCGTAAAGGTACAGATACGTACTATATTTCGTTGGAGAGGTTTTTTTAAAGGCTTTTTTTAAAAGTACTCAGTTAACAACTTACAGGTAAAATAAGGTATTTTAGCTTTCTTTTTGGCGGATTATGTCAAAACGGCAATAAAGATATGTATTTGTTTTCAAAATGTTGTAAAACGTAAGGTTTCGTTTTTTCGTATATGATACATAAATTTTTGGCTAAGGGGTTTGGAAGATATTACCTATTAACTGAATATAGACATTTTTGTATCGGTCGAAAATCACGTTTTAGTACGAAAAACTTTTTGGTTTTATGATATATTTCAACCAAACTAATAAAATATGCATTTAATTTAGTTTTAACATATATATCTTGACCAAATTTGGTTGTCATAGGACCCATCCGGCGAAAATTAGATCTTAGTATTAAAAACTATTTTGTTTAGCAAGATATTTTAACCAAATTCATACAATATGCGCTTCAATTAGTCTTATACATACTGGTCGAAGTTGGTTCAAATCCGACCACTATGTCAGATAGCTGTTATAGGACTCATCGGGCGAAAATTAGGTCTAAAATGAAAATGAATATGAAAATTTTTTTGTTTTATGAGATATTTTAACCAAATTCATAGAATATGCATTTAAGTTAGTTTTATTTACCCTGAATAAAGTTGGTTAAAATCGGACCACTATATCAAATAGGGACCGATCGGTCCAATATTAAGTCTTAGTATAAAATACTTTTTTTTATGAGATATCGTAACCAAACTAATAGAATATGCATATTAATTAATCATATAGATCCTGACCAAAGTTGGTTTAAATCGGACCACTATATCATATAGCTGTCATAGGACCGATCGGCCGAAAATCAGGTCTTAGTATGAAAAACTTTATTTTCCATTGTAAGTACGGGGTCTCCGACAGTCAAGAATGCTCTGCTGAACTGCCCTGAGAACTGATGAGCCGGCTAGCGCGGCCAAATGAGACAAAAATATGTTCATTACAATATGGAGCCCAATCGAAAGAGCTTACGGTTATTTTGAAATCGTGGCTATTTCCAAAATACAAATTTTACAATGGTTTTACACGAGCTCAGTCCGTCAGCTTTAGGATTCACGCACCTGATGCCTTATGCGGCACAGAAAGTTGCCCATAATTGCGCAATGTGTTGTGGAATCCGTAAAGCACAAATATGTTTACTGGCCACATATTCCTTTTGGCATCGGAGGATGCTTTCGTTGCTGTTGACGGCAGTCGTTCTGTATCGACTATATCTATTTGTTTTGTCTTACTCTGTGTTTGCTTTAAACGTGTGTTGGCCGTGGTTAGCATTGAGCCTCGGAGACTGGTGACCCAGGATGATTCCAGTGTCGACCCTGCTCCGCATCTCAAGCTAGCGTTTCTTGGATGCCGTTCATCACGCGAGTTATGAACTGAGCATTTGACAGATGCTTAAATGTTTGTCCACTGTCAAGATTGTGCGTAGAAAAGTGTTGGTCCGCCTGTGTATTTTTTTCTCTCCCCTGTTTAGTTGATGTATTTGTTCTGTAATATTTATTTTAGAAAGTATTCGTTAATAATATTTAGTAACCTTTTTTTATATAGGTAATATGTAAATAATCGTTAAACTTTTCATTAAGTATTGTAAGTCAGTTTTTTTTCTTGGGTAGTTCTCTTGCATGAATATATTCAGTATTTTAAGTCCTGTTGGGTCTTGTTTACATATTTTGTTAAGTCCTGCTTGGGTGTGTTTACTTATTGCTTGTAGTTTGCACTCATTTTTTGTAAGTACGTTAATTTATTATATTAGTCAGTGTCTGTATATATTCGTAATAGTAAAATGCTGTAGTGGTAGATCCGTTTATAGGTAATATTTGGTTAGTGTTAATGAGATTAGTGTTATTTATATTACACAAAAAAAGCCTCTACACGAGGCATATTCTAGCCCCAAAATTTCTGATATCCCATTTTGTGACAAACGAAATTAAGTTTAATATAAAAATTTTAAATAATTATAAAAAACAATACCTGGAAATTGGCATTCTGCACTGTGCTCAAAAAGGGTGACCTTTTTTGTACATAAAAATTACTTTTTGCGCAGTAACGAATCTAAATTTTAAAAAGCCATTAAAAATATCTTTCCAACGATATATAGTACATATCTGTAGCTTTTACGGTTTTGGAAAAGCGGGGGTTTCAATTTTAGCGGGAAATAGCGTTTTCCCGCTAAATTAGCAGGATATTCAAAAAATCGTAAAACAAACATTTCTAGATTTTTGAAAAGGAATAAATCCCCATCATTACATTCAAGCTTCTTTAGCGTTCGATGCAAACAGACAATCAAACTGACTTTTCATCTCATTTTGAGAAGTCCAATTAAAATGTTAGATTTAATTAACTTTTTAACCAGTTATCGGATTAAAGAGATTGAGGTATCAATCGACGCGTATTTTTGACTAGAAAAATTTTAGCTGCGATCCACTGTGGTTTTTTTTTTTTTTATCATATAGTCCATTTTTTGTTTGTACAGTATTTTCAAGTTTTGTTGATTTTTAATTTTTAAGCAACCTAGTTAGATAAAAAAAATATTTGACTTTGACATGTTTTTGCGCTGTTAAGGTCAGCTGATTGTATACTACACGTTTTGTATGAATTGTCGTGAAACAATTTTTAACTTTGATTTTTTGTTCTGGCGGAAGTTTACACAAAAGTGCAAATGATTAAAATGGAAAATTGTCCAGGCATATTAAACTATATTTTACCAATGTTTGTGTCGTAATTGTGTGTTTTTGTCCAAGTGTACCGTGTTTTATTTATGTGTATTTTTAGAATGAGCTTAACAAGATTAGTTGTGTTTCATGGATCTGTACTTTTGAATGCAAAGCGTTGCAAAAAGTTGTAAGTGAGAATCCGTTAACCAAAAAATGCAGATGAATAAGAGGCTAATCCTTTTTGTCCAAGCCTACACGTTTTCGTAAAAAATTAATTTTTCTAGTACATATAAACAAAAAAGTTGGGGCAAATCGAATATATGACAGCTATATGAAATAGTGACCCAAATTACATGATACTTGGTAGGTCATCTTCGGAGCACATAAAATGTATGTATACAAACCAAATTTCAATTCAACATCTTCAAAATTACGGTTAATGCCAAAATAAACGAAAAAAAACATTCTGAAGTGTGCAAAAAAGGGTCGTTCCTGGAACTGATTCAGAGTTGCTTAAAACAAATCGAAATCAAATCCGAATCTGTTTCCCACTACAGTCACCCGAGCTAAAAGCCAGCAGTGCTGCTAAATTTTGATCTAACTAATTTAGCCATTGTTTTTATGACCCAATACTAAAACTGGGTATGGACACCGGATAAAAGCTGTTCGCTAAATATCATATCCATATAAAACTAGATGGACGGAGCTACAGTCGAGCGTACTCTACTGTCGGAGACCCCGTACCCGTCAATAATATTTAAAATAAACTGTAATAGTTTATATGCCTTCCTAGGGTCCTATGTTAAACACTATTCAAGAACACTAGTCACACCGTTTAACTCATTAAGTAACACTTGTCAAATCGCACAATTAATTTTTTAAATCACTCGAACACAACGCGCACAAAAAGAGTTGAAGAAGAGTCAATGTAAAGTCAAATAGACATACATATGGGTTAAGCATTAGGGAGAGCGGGACAGCCATATATGCAATTCTAATATCTGTTAGTAAGTGTACACATACATACATATGTAAGCACGCGCCAAAACAATAGTACTGCTCATTGGTGAAAGATTGGTGAGCTCACCAATTACCATTCACCACTACTGGTTACCGCACCAATTACCGCCCATACATATCAATAGTGAATTTAACATGGGGATGTCATTGGCGGTAACCAATCGACACCTATTGCATTACCGATCACCAGTTAATTCACGAGCATCCACAACATACCAGTAACCAGTCAATTCAGCACTAACCTCAACATACCAGTAACTAGTGAATTCAGCACTATCACTGCGAACGGCAGTTCGCTCTAGTGACGAAAGCAGCACGAAGGGTGCGAAAGGCGACTAGCAATATATAAAGCTAATTTGGAAAATTTGCTACAACAGTCCGATCAAATCGAGTTATATACCGATCGAAAGGTTGAGTCCTAACTTACAAAATGGCATACTACTTTTTCTAACTCACCTCGTTCAAGAGATACGGGGGTGTAAGTGGGAGGGGAAAAATGTAAACGATCGCAGCTAATGGGGCCGTTGGGGCCTTTTCGTAAAATTTTTTATTTTTATATAATTAATCCTAATTAAAAATACGCGTCGATTGATACCTCGATTACCCAAATCCGATAACTGGTTCAAAAGATAATAAAATTTGAAATTTTTAGTGCACTTTTCAAATTAAGATGAAAAGTCAGTTTGTTTGTCGGTTCGTTTCAAAGCGCTAAAAAAGCTTAGATGTAATGATGAGGATTTGTTTCTTCTCAAAAATATACAAATGTTTGTTCTACGACTTTTTGAATTTCCCGCTAGTTTAGCGGGAAAACGCTATTTCCCGCTAAAATTGAAACCCCAATAGTTTGCAAGCCATAGCTACAGATATGTCCTATATATCATTGGAAAGGTGAGTTTGAGTGCTTTTTGACGTACCTTCAGATAGCGAGCAGGGGGCGGAGCCCCCTAGTTTGTGTTGCACTTACTCTCTCGGGGCCACAGCAAATTATTGATAATTTTTTGTTGGTGTCTGACAAGCTGAATACTCACCTTAAATGTCAACAGCATATTAACCTAGGGAGCTCCGCACACTGCTCGCTTCGCTCGCGGTGCTACAGTCGAGTAAACTGGACTCTTGGAGATAGTACTTATAATTAAAAGCATGATCGTCTGCATTTTAGAGGAACCTACATTCCAATTTAGGTATCGCTAGCTCTTATAGTCCTTGAGATATAGGTGCTCATACAGCCGCCAGGACGTCAGGACAGACGGGCATGACTATATCGACCCGTCTATTGATGATGATCAGGAATATATACTTTTTATAGGGTCTGCCATGCCTCCTCTTGTGTGTTACGCAAATTTTTTTTAAACAATACTTATAGACCTCTGTATTTTTACTTTTAAGCTGGGTATGGACAAAAGATTTGACACAAGCGATGGAAAATAACCAACATTATGATGGTAACTATGTTGGGTCAGTTGTGCTTTGTTTAGCTTTTTAAAAACGCACATCTGACTAGATTACATTAATTACATAAGGAATGGAAAATTACGGTATATTGTGTTCGTTTGAATGTATGTAACATGGAGAAGGAGGCATCTCTTACCCCATAAAGTGTATATATTCTTGATTAGCATCAACAGCCGAGTCGATATAGCTATGTGTGTCTGTCCTTCTGTGTGAGCGCCTAGATCTCAGAGACTATAAGAGATGTTTTAAGTTTTTTACACGCCCTTTTCAGAGCTTGCAAATCGCGAAAAATATCTTTTTGTCTGTATAAACAAAAGAATCTCAGCGTCTATAAGAGGTAGAGTAACCAAATTTTTATATACCCCACGTAAATCAAGTTTGTGTCAAATTTAAGCCACGACGTAAAACCACCACACTAACAGTCTTTAAGATAATTAATTTTTTTCTTTTTAATAAACGTAATCTATTAGTATTAGTATTATCTATTATCTTACTAAATCGCATCAAGATCGGACAAGTAGAAGGCAGTTATGGCTATTTTATGTTTTCAATGCAATATAAATAACTTCTTTAAAGTACTTTTATATATATTGAAATAAGTAGCGGGTATCCTATGGTCGGGATCTCGACTACAGCCTTTTCCACTTGTTTTTTAGACCCCGTACTTAAAAAAAGTACAGGGGTCTATTGGGTTTGTTTTAACGAAAATGTGCGAAACAGTCAGAAGGAGGCGTGGCAGACCCTATAAAGTATATATATTCTTGATCAGCATCAAAAGCCAAGTCGATATAGCAATGTCCGTCTGTCTGTCTGTCTGTATGAACTCCTAGATCTTAGAGACTATTAGAGCTAGAGGCACCAAACTTGGTATGTAGGTTCCTCTATATTGCAAGCAGATCAAGTTTGTTTCAGAATTCGGCCACGCCCCCTTTACCCCCCTAAAATTTACATAGAAAATTTCATTTGCAAATTATAAGGGCAATTTATAAGCAAGAGATTCAAGTTTTGCACAAACGAAGAGAAAAGTGTCCTAGATTATTGCTGAAAATTTTATTCCGATCGGACAGTAAATAGCCAAGATCTTCAAATAATAAATATTGCTGTTCGACTCTATGAGCGTGGGCAGTAATTAAAACTTAAATGAATAACTTGATAACATGAAAAGTGTGTTAACATATAATATATCAAATTGGCGTCCAATCAGTCATGGGCTTCTGTGGCGCAGTGTGCTGAATCAGGCAATTTACGTAGGTTCGAGTCCTGCCGTGGGCGAAAGACTTTTAATTTATTAATTTTGATTTTATATTAAAAATCAGTATTTTTTTAAAAAATCAGTATTTCTTTAAAAATGTTGAAATAAATTTTTTTTTTAATTTTGCAATTGAGTACTACAAGTAATATGACAAAGTGCAAGGATGGCTCAGTATGTTGAGCCTATGTCACATAACTTTTTTGGAAATCGAACAAGGGCTCGATCCCCGGCTGGGACAACTTTTTTTCAGCTTAATTTTAGCAGTTTTTTAGACCCCGTACTTAAAAAAAGTACAGGGGTCTATTGGGTTTGTTTTAACGAAAATGTGCGTAACAGGCAGAAGGAGGCGTGGCAGACCCCATAAAGTATATATATTCTTGATCAGCATCAATAGCCGAGTCGATATAGCAATGTCCGTCTGTCCGTCTGTCTGTCTGTCCGTCTGTCTGTATGAACACCTAGATCTCAGAGACTATAAGAGCTAGAGCCACCAAACTTGGTATGTAGGTTCGCCTATATTGCAAGCAGATCAAGTTTGTTTCAAAATTTGGCCACGCCCCCTTTATCGCCCACAAATCGAAAACAAAAATTTCATATCCAAATTATAAGAACAATTTAAAAGCTAGTGACACCAAACTTAGTATGTAGGTTCCTCTACATTGCAGGCATACTAAGTCCATTTCTTTTTTGGATCGGACCACTATATCATATAGCGCCCATCGGAACAATCGGTCGAAAATCAAGTTTTAGTATGAAAAACTTTTTTATTTTATGAGATATCTCAACCAAACTGATACAATATGCATAAGATTTAGTTTTATATATCCTGTCCAAATTTGGTTCAAATCGGACCACTATATCATATAGCGCCCATAGGAACAATCGGTCGACAATCAAGTTTTAGTATGAAAAACTTTTTTATTTTATGAGATATCTCAACCAAACTGATACAATATGCATAAGATTTAGTTTTATATATCCTGTCCAAATTTGGTTCAAATCGGACCACTATATCATATAGCGCCCATAGGAACAATCGGTCGACAATCAAGTTTTAGTATGAAAAACTTTTTTGTTTTATGAGATATCTCAACCAAACTGATACAATATGCATAAGATTTAGTTTTATATATCCTGTCCAAAGTTGGTTCAAATCGGACCACTATATCATATAGCGCCCATAGGAACAATCGGTCGACAATCAAGTTTTAGTATGAAAAACTTTTTTATTTTATGAGATATCTCAACCAAACTGATACAATATGCATAAGATTTAGTTTTATATATCCTGTCCAAAGTTGGTTCAAATCGGACCACTATATATAGCTATCATATAGCTGCCATGGGACCGATCGGGCGAAAATCAAGTCTTAGTAAGAAAAACTTTTTTGTTTTATGAGATATCTCAACCAATCTAATACAGTATGCAAATAACTTGGTTTTATATTGCCTGTCCGAAGTTGGCTTAAATCGGACCACTATATCATATAGCTTCCATAGGACCAATCAGCCGAATATCAAGTCTTAGTATGAAAAACTTTTTTGTTTTATGAGATATCTCAACCAATCTAATACAGTATGCAAATAACTTGGTTTTATATTGCCTGTCCGAAGTTGGCTTAAATCGGACCACTATATCATATAGCTTCCATAGGACCGATCAGCCGAATATCAAGTCTTAGTATGAAAAACTTTTTTGTTTTATGAGATATCTCAACTAAACTATTACAGTATGCTTGGTTTTATATATCATGACCGATGTAAGTTCAAATCGGACAACTATATCATATAGCTGTCATTGAAAAAAGTAGTCGAAAATGTATTACAACGCTCTGCAACAGCAACAAGCGGCCAAATTATTATTTTAATTTTTGTAGTCTTTTCTATTTCCATAGTAAGTACGGGGTCTCCGACAGTCGAGTATGCTCGACTGTAGCACCGCGAGCGAAGCGAGCGGGGGGTTGGCGAGCGAAGCGAGCAGGGGGCGGAGCCCCCTAGTTTTAATAATTTTTATTATTAATTATTAAATCTTTAATTATAAATGTTGTGTTGATATATTATATTGAATACATATTGTTAAGAATCATTTTATTAAAATTATTTTACTATGGCATTCATATAAATGTTACGTAAAAGTTTTTTATAAATTGAATATGTAAATTTATGTTTTTAATAAATAAGAAATTTGTATTTTCCAACATAAAACTAGGGGGCTCCGCCCCCTGCTCGCTTCGCTCGCGGTGCTACAGTCGAGCATACTCGACTGTCGGTAGTTGTCCGATTTGAACTTACATCGGTCATGATATATAAAACCAAGCATACTGTAATAGTTTAGTTGAGATATCTCATAAAACAAAAAAGTTTTTCATACTAAGACTTGATATTCGGCTGATCGGTCCTATGGAAGCTATATGATATAGTGGTCCGATTTAAGCCAACTTCGGACAGGCAATATAAAACCAAGTTATTTGCATACTGTATTAGATTGGTTGAGATATCTCATAAAACAAAAAAGTTTTTCTTACTAAGACTAGATTTTTGCCCGATCGGTGCCATGGCAGCTATATGATATAGTGCTCCGATTTCAACCAACTTTGGACAGGATATATAAAACTAAATCTTATGCATATTGTATCAGTTTGGTTGAGATATCTCATAAAACAATAAAGTTTTTCATACTAAAACTTGATTTTCGACCGATTGTTCCTATGGGCGCTATATGATATAGTGCTCCGATTTCAACCAACTTTAAACAGGATATATAAAACTAAATCTTATGCATATTGTATCAGTTTGGTTGAGATATCTCATAAAACAAAAAAGTTTTTCATACTAAGACTTGATATTCGGCTGATTGGTCCTATGGAAGCTATATGATATAGTGGTCCGATTTAAGCCAACTTCGGACAGGCAATATAAAACCAAGTTATTTGCATACTGTATTAGATTGGTTGAGATATCTCATAAAACAAAAAAGTTTTTCTTACTAAGACTTGATTTTCGCCCGATCGGTCCCATGGCAGCTATATGATAGCTATATATAGTGGTCCGATTTGAACCAACTTTGGACAGGATATATAAAACTAAATCTTATGCATATTGTATCAGTTTGGTTGAGATATCTCATAAAATAAAAAAGTTTTTCATACTTAAACTTGATTGTCGACCGATTGTTCCTATGGGCGCTATATGATATAGTGGTCCGATTTGAACCAACTTTGGACAGGATATATAAAACTAAATCTTATGCATATTGTATCAGTTCGGTTGAGATATCTCATAAAACAAAAAAGTTTTTCATACTAAAACTTGATTTTCGACCGATTGTTCCGATGGGCGCTATTTGATATAGTGGTCCGATCCAAAAAAGAAATGGACTTAGTATGCCTGCAATGTAGAGGAACCTACATACTAAGTTTGGTGTCACTAGCTTTTAAATTGTTCTCATAATTTGGATATGAAATTTTTGTTTTCGATTTGTGGGCGATAAAGGGGGCGTGGCCAAATTTTGAAACAAACTTGATCTGCTTGCAATATAGGCGAACCTACATACCAAGTTTGGTGGCTCTAGCTCTTATAGTCTCTGAGATCTAGGTGTTCATACAGACAGACGGACAGACAGACAGACGGACAGACGGACAGACGGACATTGCTATATCGACTCGGCTATTGATGCTGATCAAGAATATATATACTTTATGGGGTCTGCCACGCCTCCTTCTGCCTGTTACGCACATTTTCGTTAAAACAAACCCAATAGACCCCTGTACTTTTTTTAAGTACGGGGTCTAAAAAGCCTAAAATTATTAAATAAAGTATTTTAATATTGCAAAGATGCAATATTGGTAAGTAATACACGATCTGATACATTGCCGTTGACATATTAAGTCGCTCATTCATTATTTATTTCTGCAAAATATTTTTCCTTTACGATCCCACTGTGCTCTGACGAGTCAAGCAGGCACGCGCCAATATTTAACGTTGCTTTTTCATGTTGCTCTTTATTTTTCTGTTGCATCTTTCATTGTCTTTGACAATGTGAAGTGGCAAGACGTAAGCGTGTTAATTTAAGCTGTGATTTTCAATATTTAAAGTCTTTGTATATTTAAAGCGTTTAGTAATGATTAGCAAGCGCCATTTAAAACGTTTGCAACATTGTCAACGCGTAAAATATAGGAAATTGATGCGTACAGGAAATCTTATAGCTAAACAAGAACGTAGTGTAATTTTTTGCCATCCAATTGAAAGTGTGAACGAAACAGAAATTAATTTGGACGATTTTAATATTGAAATAGATATTCCGACAACAGCAAGCAATGAGAGTTTAAATAAAAAATTAAAAAAGTGGTTTCTCAAACATAAACCAACTCGAGCGTGCGCCATTGACCTAGTCAAAATTTTAAAAGAAGAGCAGCTAAAAGTTGGCGCCTTTTATAAATTTCATTTGCCAGTGCCCCCAGAAATAACACCACTAGCGGGCGGATCGTACCTCCACGCCGGTCTAGTAACGCAACTACAAAAAATTGATACAATGTGTCCATTAATTTCTCCCTTAAGTATTGACATAAACATTGACGCTCAGTTGTGGTCAATTTTAATAAGGCTCAACAATATTAAAAATGCTCCAGTCTTCCAAGTGGGCGTATTTTATGGAAGTTCCTAGCCTAATGATTGCGATTTATTTTTAGAAAAATTTTATATTGAGGCACAATCTCTTATTACTAATGGGTTGCTAATTGGAGAAAGAATTATTAAATTTCAAATTCGTGCCGTCGTTTGCGACGCACCTGCTAGATCTTTCAAGTAATGGGTGTAAGTGTACTCAAATTCGGAAGAAAATTAATAATTACTTGATATACAGTACTAAATCAGGACAAACAATAACCAATGACGACTTTTCAAACAGAACTTACAAAAATCATCATTCAAAGCAGTACTTATTAAAGAAAACAACTTTAGAAAAACTTGACATGGCAATGGTGACCCAAATCCCTTTAGATTGCATGCACCTTTTTGAATTGGGAGTGAAATAACTGAGAATTTCAATTAAATTAGTTTCTATGCGCCGATGCATTCCAAACGAGTTTCCTCGTAAGCCACGCTCCCTTTACGAACTCTCAAATTGGAAAGCTACCGAATATAGACAATTTCTATTGTACACGGGCGTTGTTGCTCTTAAGAATTCATTATCTGAGGACCATTTCTACGTATATCTTCTTCTTCAGTGTATATCGTTTAAATAAAATATATATAAAAATATTAAACAAAAAAAAAGCAAAAGTAAAGCCACAAAATAATTGTCATTCTGCACTGCGCTCAATAAGGTTGAGCTTCTTAGCACATAAAAATTACTTTTTGCGCAGTGCCGAATGACAATTATTTTGTGGCTTTACTTTTACTTTTGCTTTTTTTTTGTTTAATATTTTTATATATATTTTATTTTAAATATTATTATAACCGTTACTTATAAAAAACTAGGGGGCTCCGCCCCCTGCTCGCTTCTCTCGCCAACCCCGCGCTCGCTTCGCTCGCGGTGCTACAGTCGACCATACTCGACTGTCGGAGACCCCGTACTTACTATAGAAATAGAAAAGACTACAATAATTTAAGAATATTTTGCTCGATAGATGCTGTTGCAGAGCGTTGTAATACATTTCCGACTACTTTTTTTAATGACAGCTATATGATATATTACACCGATTTAAACCAACTTCTGTCAGAATATATAAGACTAACTTAATAACATATTCCATAAGTTTTGTTGAGATATCTCATAAAACATACAATTTTTTCATACTAAAACTTGATTATCGACCGATTTTTCCTATGGGC
This sequence comes from Drosophila phalerata, assembly GCA_951394115.2. Taxonomy (NCBI): domain Eukaryota; kingdom Metazoa; phylum Arthropoda; class Insecta; order Diptera; family Drosophilidae; genus Drosophila; species Drosophila phalerata. The sequence goes on along the minus strand of OX596008.2, from coordinate 2,566,557 downwards.
GCAATACGATATAGTGGTCCGATTTCAACCAACTTTGAACAGAATATATAAAACCAAGTTATTTGCATACTGTATTAGTTTGGTTGAGATATCTCATAAAAAAAAAGTTTTTCTTACTAAGACTTGATTTTCACCCGATCGGTCCCATGGCAGCTATATGATATAGTGGTCCGATTTGAACCAACTTTAGACAGGATATAGAAGACTAACTTAAATGCATATTATATTACTTTGGTTGAGATATCTCACAAAACAAAAAAGTTTTTCATACTAAGACTTGATTTTCGCCCGATCGGTCCCATGGCAGCTATATGATATAGTGGTCCGATTTGAACCAACTTTGTACAGGATATATAAAACTCAATCTTATGTATATTGTATCAGTTTGGTTGAGATATCTCATAAAACAAAAAAGTTTTTCATACTAACACTTGATTTTCGACCGATTGTTCCTATGGACGCTATATGATATAGTGGTCCGATCCAAAAAAGAAATGGACTTAGTATGCCTGCAATATAGAGGAACCTAAATACTAAGTTTGGTGTCACTAGCTTTTAAATTGTTCTTATAATTTGGATTTTAAATGTTTTGTTTCAGATTTGTGGGCGATAAAGGGGGCGTGGCCAAATTTTGAAACAAACTTGATCTGCTTGCAATATAGGCGAACCTACATACCAAGTTTGGTGGCTCTAGCTCTTATAGTCTCTGAGATCTAGGTGTTCATACAGACGTCAGGACAGACGGACATTGCTATATCGACTCGGCTATTGATGCTGATCAAGAATATATATACTTTATGGGGTCTGCCACGCCTCCTTCTGCCTGTTACGCACATTTTCGTTAAAACAAACCCAATAGACCCCTGTACTTTTTTTAAGTCCGGGGTCTGAAAATAAACAAGGGGGCTCCGCCCCCTACTCGCTTCGCTCGCCTACCCCCGGCTCGCTTCGCTCGCGGTGAGGTGCGGCTACAGTCGAGCACGCTCGACAGTAGGATACCCTGAGCCCAGGTACTCTTTTATAAATGTTGATTTTCGACCAATTATTCCTATGGCAGCTATATGATATATGTAACCGATTTGAACCAAATCTGGTCAGAATGTACAAAACCAACATTAATGCATATTCTATTAGGTTGGTTAAGATATCTCAAAAAACAAAAAACTTTTTTATACTAAAACTTGATTTTCGGCAGAGCGGCTGTATGACAGCTATATGATATAGTGGGCCGATTTGAACCAAACTTGGTCAGAATGTATAATACCAGCCCAGATACATATTCTATCAGTTTGGTTACGATATCTCAAAATACAAAAAACTTTTTCATACTAAAACTTGATTTTCGGCAGAGCGACTGTATGACAGCTATTTGGACCAAATTTGGTCAGGATGTATAATACCACCCCAAATATATATTGTGTGAGATTGGTTGAGATATCTCAAAAATTAAAGATGCTTTTCATACAAAAAATTCATTTTCGATGTATCGTTCCTATGGCAGCTATATGATATAGTTGTCCGATCCAAAAATAAAAACAAAATTGATCTGCGTACGGTATCCAGGACATACATACCAAGTTTGAAGTCTCTAGCTCTTATGGTTTCTGAGATCGACGCGTTCAAACAGACGGACAGACAGACGGACATGGCTCAATCGACTCGACTGTTGATCCTGATCAAGAATATATATACTTTTGGGGGTCTGCCACGCCCCCTTCTGCCTGTTACATACATTCTGCCAAATGCATTATACCCTTTTTTGCCCATTTTTAATGGGCTCAGGGTATAAAAATCTTACCGAAAGGCCCCGACGACCCCATTAGCTTCGATCGTTTAAATTTTGCCCCTCCCACTTAGACTACTTTATCTCATGAGCCAGGTGAATTAGAAAAAGTTTAAGTATGCCATTTTGTAAGTTAGAACTCAACCTTTCGATCGGTATATAACTCGATCTGACGGACTGCCGTAGCAAATTTTTAAAATTAGCTGTATATTGTATTGCTAGTCGCCTTTCGCACCCTTCGTGCTGCTTTCGTCACTAGCGTGGACTGCCGTCCGCAGTGATATGATGAAGCCCCAGCAGCTTTCAGGAACATTTGGACACAAATGGAGTCTATAGATCAGTGGTCGGCACCAACACATTCCTATGTTTGATGACGCTAGTGTGCAAATTAACAGAACGTTAACAGACATCAATCATCTGATATATATTTATCTCACAAAAAAAACCTCTACACGAGGTAAAAGTCTAGTGACGAAAGCAATTTTTAGATCCAAAATTTCTGATATCCAATTGTGTGACGAGCTAAATTCAGTTTATTATAAAAACTTTAAATAAAAATAAAAATTATTAAAAAAAAAAAAAAACACGAAAATTGGCATTGTGCACTGTGCTTAAAAAGGCAGAGCTTCTTTGTACATAAAAATTACTTTTTGCACAGTGCCGAATACCAATTTTCGTGTTATTTTTTTTTTTTAATAATTTTTATTTTTATTTAAAGTTTTTATAATAAACTGAATTTAGCTCGTCACACAATTGGATATCAGAAATTTTGGATCTAAAAATTGCTTTCGTCACTAGACTTTTACCTCGTGTAGAGGTTTTTTTTGTGAGATATCAGAAATTTTTGCAAATGCTTTTGCTTTTGACATTTTAACTTTATCATAAATGCAGGGAGATAGTAAAAAATATAGCTAAGAGACTCCGCCCCTGTTTGCTTCGCTCGCGTTACTACTGTCTACTTTTCATACTAAGACTTTTCGCCCGATCGGTCCTATTTTAGCTATATGATATAGTGGTTTGATTACCGGTTACCAATTTCGGTCAGGATGTATAAAACTAACTTAATCATATAATGCATATTCTATCAATTTGGTTAAAATATCTCATAAATCAAAAAAGTTTTTCATACTAAAACCTAATTTTGACCAGATCGGTCCTATGACAGCTATATGATATAGCGGTCCGATATGAACCAATTTCGGTCAGGATGTATAAAACTAACTTAAATGCATATTCTATCAATTTGGTTAAAATATCTCGTAAAACAAAAAAGTTTTTCATACTAAAACCTAATTTTGATCCGATCGGTCCTATGACAGCTATATGATATAGTGGTCCGATTTGAACCAACTTTGGTCAGGATATATAAAACAATGTAAAATGCGTATTTTATCAGTTTGGTTGAGATATCTCATAAAACCAAAAAGTTTTTAGTACTAAAACGTGATTTTCGAACTAAAACGTGATTTTCGACCGATGGAAAAATATATATATTCAGTTAACAGGCAATATCTTCCAAACCCCTTAACCAAAATTTATGTGTTATATACCAAAAAACGCAGAATTTTACGTACTAAAACATACATAAATTTAATAAAAATCGTTAGAGCCGTTTTGTCAGAAATCGCCAAAATATAAGCTAAAAAACCTTATTTCACCTGTAAAGTGTTACCTGAGTACTTTAGAAAAAAAGTTTGAAGGTACGTCAAAAAGCCCTTAAACTCACCTTTCCAATGATATATAGGACATATCTGTAGCTTCTATGGTGTGCAAACTATTGGGGTTTCAATTTTAGCGGGAAATAGCGTTTTCCCGCTAAACTAGCGGGAAATTCAAAAAGTCGTAGAACAAACATTTCTATATTTTTGAAAAGAAACAAATCCTCATCATTACATCTAAGCTTTTTTAGCGCTTTGATACGCGCAAACGAACCGACAAACAAACTGACTTTTCATCTCATTTTGAGAAGTCCACTAAAAATTTCGAACCAGTTATCGGATTTGGGTGATTTGGGTATCAATCGACGCGTATTTTTGATTAGAATTTTTTAAAAATAAAAAATTTTACAAAAAGGCCCCAACGGCCCCATTAGCTGCGATCGTTTAAATTTTTCCCCTCCCACTTACACCCCCGTATCTCTTGAACCAGGTGAGTTACAAAAAGTTTTAGTATGCCATTTTGTAAGTTAGGACTCAACCTTTCGATCGGTATATAACTCGATCCGATCGGACAGTCGTAGCAAATTTTCCAAATTAGCTGTATATATATCTAGTCGCCTTTCGCACCCTTCTTGCTGCTTTCGTCACTAGAGCGAACTGCCGTTCGCAGTGATTCCCACTGCGTCTGCGCATGGTCATCTTGCTGCACATATTTCCGGCAAGTTTGTTACATTTGCAACATCGTCGTGTTCCTGATCTGTCTTGTGGTCGATCGTTGTCAAATTGTTGCTTACAATGTTGCTAAGGATCCTGTAAAAAGAAAATAAAATTTATTTACAATGTTGATAGCGATTAATTCCGAAATTATACTTACCTTGAAGTTAATCTAACGAGGAAACGTGATGTCCAACGCAGCCTGATATTGCCCCGTACGTGCTGCCAACATATGGGAGGCGAGGAATGTATGCCGCCTCAGGAAGCGAGGGTACGCTCGGGTCCAGCAAATGGCCGTTTGAACATGAAAATAGACGAGTTTGTTTTCTTGTGGTTTTGTGATTTTTACTTGCCTGTTGCATTTATTGTTGCAGTTTTTTGTCGTATTTATTGTTGTTTATTGTTTACAGTTTATTGTCGTAGTCGTCCTTTTTGCACTGTTTGTTTTTTTCTTTTCCGATGTTAGTTCCAGTTGAGCTGCAGCTGTTTGCAGCTAGCGATGAATTATCGATTGTATGAACTGCGGGCCAGGGATGGAAACACACCCATCATGAGTTCCGATGAGCTAGTCGTCGTCGCCCACAGAATTACAATCAGTTCCGAACATGTAAATACAAATAAGTACGTATAACCTGATATTCACAGAGTGTACGTAAAAACCAGCTGTTATGTTTGTGTCAGCTCGATGTTTATTGTTATTGTGTTTTTTAATTATTTGCTCTGCCTATATATTTCATTAATTATTTAAATTATATAGTGGTCGATAAGTATTGGCGCGTAAATAGATTACATACAATGGGGTTGGGATCCTGTAATTTAGATCAGGGAGAGAGGGAATGCATTTTTGTTGTTGCAACGACGGTGGCTTTCGAAGATTAAAAATGAACAAAGAATAAAAATTAAAATGAATTTTTAAAAGATAACTTGCACACTAAAATATAGAAATGATGATTATGAACGCTTGAAGAAAGAAAACAAGAGTATAAATAAGAAAGAAAAAGTAATTTATGGTTTTCACTTGACAGTATCAGCATTGCAGGGAGCACATTTTTAAGAAAAAAAAAACTAGTTGAGACCCCAAACCAATTTTTTCGCTAAATTTATGATAATTGCCCTCTATTTGGATTTTTTTTTAATTTGGAGTTGGTCCAGCCTAATAGATTTTTATCGGAACAAGACTCTTGTTATGAACTGCTTTGTTTCCCCTTGGGCCGCGCCGGCTGGCTCATCGGTTCTTAGGGTAGAGTCCCATTCCTGACCCGCAGTCCAAACAATCGATTACAGCATCGATACACAAACATGTTCTGACATACTTCACTTTACAACACTACGACCAAAAGATAACATAAATTAGCAACATACGGCAACAAAACCTGCAATTAACAACAAACGGTAAATAAACAATGTTATGTTCATGGTTTATCGTTTGTGCCAGTTCGATGTTTTGTTGTAGGATTTAGTTTATTATCGGCTCTGCCGATATATTTTGTTATTTATTTAAAGATTTAGGAATCGATAGGTTTTTGGCGGCTAAATTGAGAATGAATGGGGGTGGCGACCCTATAATTAAAATGCAACAATGCATTTTTTTTCTGCAGCAACGGTTTTTTTCGGATAAAATAAAGAGAAAAAGAAAGAAGAGGAATTTTTCCAGAAAAAAACCACGTTGCTGCAGGAGAGAAAAGAGTTCGACTTTGACAGCGGTCAGCGACGGTGGCGTCTTTAAAATTTGTTCGGAGTTAAGATATTTTCGGCACGCTGTGCGGCGTGAGAAATTGAATTCTACGCCCCCGTGCAAACCAACAGACCCGTTCCCGAAATTTGTGCTGGCCCAGAAACAATCTTTGATTCAACCCAATCGCGACGGATGAGAGTCGTCATTGTAGCGATCAGTGCTGTGTCGTGAGTCGTGTGCTTTGCCAATCAAACCTGACACCTGTTGGCAGCAACATTGCTGCACGCCGAAAGCTTTGGCCATTTGAGGCAACACCACCGCAGAGACGTCCGCCAGCAGCATCGTATGTCATCGTCATACATCAACAGGAGAATCCCGAGTGAGTTCGCTCCAATCCTCGCCACACGCCTGGCGAATTTTCAATAACGAAGAGCTGAAAGATAGTTCATTTTGTGTCCCGTGCCGCCAAAAAAAAATTCTGTTGCTGATTTCCACTGAAGAATATTATTTATTAAAGACAAATTTGAAGTCGTACAAAATTAAGCCAAAGTCGGACAAAATAATAAAAATAAAACTTAAAATTAAAAGTTAAAATTCAATTAAAATTAAATTATATTAAATTAAAAATCAAAATTCGTTAAAGTAAAAATAATTAAAATTAAATTATAAAGTAAAGTAAAGAAGAATCGAAATTAAAGTAAAAGAATATCTGTATTATTTGAGACACAACAGTTTAGGAATGACATAACAACACATAACAAATTTAGTAGACAAAACATGAAATCTACGCACGAATATATATATATATTTACATTTTCAAAACACCACACAACCCACTATCGCCCCTTAAACCACCCAGAGAGCTCTTTAGGCAGGTTAAGGTAGATTTAAGCGATTCACACATAATTACATACAAACATATTTACATTGACACGCACAAACATACTTACAAGTATTTAAAAACTCACATGCGTGACTAAAAATATATATATATATACATATTGATGACAATTCCCGCGGCGTCCCCGCATCATTGTCTTGCCACCGGCAAGTTTGTTGCATTTGCAAGATCATGGTGTTCCTGATATGTTTCGTTGTCTCATTGTCGTTTATATTGTTGCCAAATTGTTTGATTCACACCTGTTAGAAAATAAGAAAAGTTATTGTCATGTATCAACATAAGCAAATGATGAGAATTATACTTACCTGAAGCACGAAGATGTCCGGTTGAATTATTGATCAAGGGGGGAGAGAGAGAAACACGATGGCCAGCACAGGATGAAGTAGGTCTATTCGGTGGCCAACATGAGGGAGATGACGGTGTGGTGTCATCTCAGGCAGGGCGGGTACGCCTGGGTCCGGAACCGGGATCCTGTTTGGACGAGAGGTGGATTACTGTTAGGTTTTTGTGAATGTTTATTGTTTACTTACCGTTTTGTAGTTAATTGCAGGTTTTGTTGTCGTCTGTTGTTAATTTATGTTGTCTTTTTGTTGTAGTGTTGTAAAGTTCGGTATGTCAGCAGATGTTTTGTGTATCGATGATGTTATCGATTGTTTGGACTGCGGGCCAGGGATGGGACTCTACCCTGAGAACCGATGAGCCAGCCGGCGCGGCCCACCGAGCACAAAGCAGTTCATAACAATATGGCGCCCAATCGAAAGAGCTCACGGTTTTTAAAATCGTGACTATTTCTAAAAAAAAATAAAAAAAAAAAAAAAAATATGTTGATACACGAGGTCAATCCCTCGGCTTTAGGATCCACGCACCTGAAGTCTTATGCGGCACAGAAAGTTGCTCATAATCGCGCAGTGTGTTGTGGAGTCCGAGAAGCACGAAGATGATTTTAGCTGGCCATATATTCCTCTTGGCATCGGAGGATGCTCTCGTTGCGGTTGGTGCAGATCGGGACGTAACGACTGTATCCATAGCCTGGTGGTAGCCGTGGCGATAGTTTAATTCTGTGATACCAATTGTGATATTAGGTTAGTTTGTTGTTTGTTATTTAATTATTTATTTATATCTATTTGTTTTGTCCTACTTTGTGTTTGCTGTGGGTGTGTGTTGGCCGTGGTTAGCTTTGAGCCTCGGAGACTGGTGACCCAGGACGATTTCAGTGTCGATCCTGCGCCGCATCGGTCGCTCAACACACGTCAGTGGTAACCAGATGTGCGACAGAAGCCAAATAGACCTTCAAGTTAGCGTTTCTTGGATGCCGTTCATCACGCGAGTGATGAACAGTGCATTTGACGAATGCTTAAATGTTTGTCCACTGTCCAAATCGTGCGTTGAGAAGTGTTGGTCCGCCTGTGTATTTTTTTTTCTCCCCTGTTTAGTTGATGTACTTGTGCTGAAAATATATAGTAGATAATATTTATTAATAATATTTAGTAATTTAGTTTTTGTTGTTCTAGTTAGTCTATTTATAATCGTTAGTTGTTTCGTTAGGTTTCGTTAGTCGTGATAAGTATAGTATCGTACAATTTTCGTTAAGTATCGTAAGTCTGTTTAATTTCGTGAGTAGTTCTGTTGTATGTATATATTCAGTAGTATTAGTTCTGGTGGGTATTGTTTACGTATAGTGAAGTCCGACTGGGTCGTGCTTACTTAGCGTTAGTAGTTTGCATTAATTTTTGTTAGTACGTTGATTTATTTAATATTAATTAGTATTTGTATATTTTAGTCGATAGTTTTCGTATTAGTACAATTCTGTAGGATTAAATATTGTTGTATGTAAATTTTGGTTAGTGTTAGTAAGATTTAGTGCTGTATTATTTTTGTAGGATAGGGGATATTATTTATTAAATTAGGAAAATGGATAGCGCGACGAAGTCAGCCATAAATGTAGCAGTTGCCCAGGCAAATGAGACGTACAGGCACTCCTTGCGATCGGGTATTAACGATGCGATGCAGGAGCAGAGTAGAGAAGGGTTCGTTGAGATGATGTAACTCATCAACCAATTGGTTAGGTCAGGAATCAGTGAGGCTGTGAAGGAGCAGGTTAGAGCAGGCTTAATGGAAATGATGACATCTATTAATGAAGAGTTCGGGCTGCAAGAGCGTAGTGCAGGACCCGAAGGTGTCATGAAGATGTTCCCAATGTCGGAAAGCCCAGATCCGATAGCCATAATTATTCCGGAGAACCGAAGAGATGAATCGCAGGATCATCGTGATACCAATAATTTGTGCGATGGGCAAATATGGGTCACTGATTCACCGGCGATGACTTGGTACCATCTCGGATGTCATAACCTCCAGGATTGCCGAGTAGTTAAAGGGAAAGAGGCATCGTGGCTCACGGATGTGCGTGACCGTACTTTTAATTGGAAACCCGGCTAGCTCAGTCGGTAAAGCACGAGAGCTCATAGTGCTCGAAAGCAGGGTCTTGTCGTGGGTGTGGCCTACGTTGGGCGCTGCGTTAGGTGCCGGCTGGTCACAAACGATCTTGGGGGGGGGGGGTATTGTTATGTTCATGGTTTATCGTTTGTGCCAGTTCGATGTTTTGTTGTAGGATTTAGTTTATTATCGGCTCTGCCGATATATTTTGTTATTTATTTAAAGATTTAGGAATCGATAGGTTTTTGGCGGCTAAATTGAGAATGAATGGGGGTGGCGACCCTATAATTAAAATGCAACAATGCATTTTTTTTCTGCAGCAACGGTTTTTTTCGGATAAAATAAAGAGAAAAAGAAAGAAGAGGAATTTTTCCAGAAAAAAACCACGTTGCTGCAGGAGAGAAAAGAGTTCGACTTTGACAGCGGTCAGCGACGGTGGCGTCTTTAAAATTTGTTCGGAGTTAAGATATTTTCGGCACGCTGTGCGGCGTGAGAAATTGAATTCTACGCCCCCGTGCAAACCAACAGACCCGTTCCCGAAATTTGTGCTGGCCCAGAAACAATCTTTGATTCAACCCAATCGCGACGGATGAGAGTCGTCATTGTAGCGATCAGTGCTGTGTCGTGAGTCGTGTGCTTTGCCAATCAAACCTGACACCTGTTGGCAGCAACATTGCTGCACGCCGAAAGCTTTGGCCATTTGAGGCAACACCACCGCAGAGACGTCCGCCAGCAGCATCGTATGTCATCGTCATACATCAACAGGAGAATCCCGAGTGAGTTCGCTCCAATCCTCGCCACACGCCTGGCGAATTTTCAATAACGAAGAGCTGAAAGATAGTTCATTTTGTGTCCCGTGCCGCCAAAAGAAAATTCTGTTGCTGATTTCCACTGAAGAATATTATTTATTAAAGACAAATTTGAAGTCGTACAAAATTAAGCCAAAGTCGGACAAAATAATAAAAATAAAACTTAAAATTAAAAGTTAAAATTCAATTAAAATTAAATTATATTAAATTAAAAATCAAAATTCGTTAAAGTAAAAATAATTAAAATTAAATTATAAAGTAAAGTAAAGAAGAATCGAAATTAAAGTAAAAGAATATCTGTATTATTTGAGACACAACAGTTTAGGAATGACATAACAACACATAACAAATTTAGTAGACAAAACATGAAATCTACGCACGAATATATATATATATTTACATTTTCAAAACACCACACAACCCACTATCGCCCCTTAAACCACCCAGAGAGCTCTTTAGGCAGGTTAAGGTAGATTTAAGCGATTCACACATAATTACATACAAACATATTTACATTGACACGCACAAACATACTTACAAGTATTTAAAAACTCACATGCGTGACTAAAAATATATATATATATACATATTGATGACAATTCCCGCGGCGTCCCCGCATCATTGTCTTGCCACCGGCAAGTTTGTTGCATTTGCAAGATCATGGTGTTCCTGATATGTTTCGTTGTCTCATTGTCGTTTATATTGTTGCCAAATTGTTTGATTCACACCTGTTAGAAAATAAGAAAAGTTATTGTCATGTATCAACATAAGCAAATGATGAGAATTATACTTACCTGAAGCACGAAGATGTCCGGTTGAATTATTGATCAAGGGGGGAGAGAGAGAAACACGATGGCCAGCACAGGATGAAGTAGGTCTATTCGGTGGCCAACATGAGGGAGATGACGGTGTGGTGTCATCTCAGGCAGGGCGGGTACGCCTGGGTCCGGAACCGGGATCCTGTTTGGACGAGAGGTGGATTACTGTTAGGTTTTTGTGAATGTTTATTGTTTACTTACCGTTTTGTAGTTAATTGCAGGTTTTGTTGTCGTCTGTTGTTAATTTATGTTGTCTTTTTGTTGTAGTGTTGTAAAGTTCGGTATGTCAGCAGATGTTTTGTGTATCGATGATGTTATCGATTGTTTGGACTGCGGGCCAGGGATGGGACTCTACCCTGAGAACCGATGAGCCAGCCGGCGCGGCCCACCGAGCACAAAGCAGTTCATAACAACAAACAAATATTCACAAAACCTAACACTAATAAACCTCTATTCCAAACAGGATCCCGGTTCCGGACCTAGGCGTACCCGACCTGCATGAGATGACACCACGCCGTCATCTCCCTACCTCATCTCCCTCCCCTTTATAGCAGAACTCACTCGGACTTCATCTTCAGATACGTATAATTTGTATCATCTTGTAATTATATATCAGGCATGCCCAAAACCAGCATACGGCTGGCCACGCTGCAATACTCACAAAAAACAAAAACGCATGTACATTGAAGCGATCAGTTTTTTTGTTGCACTGAAAAAAAGTTAGCTTACATTTTCAATAGGGCGAGTTCTACGCAGTGCATACACAATCAATTGTTTGCATTTATTGGCTATTTGTATGCTTGGCGCCGTTCATGTATACGATCGTCGTTTTCCTAGCTTGTGGGCAAATGAAAAAACAAATTGTACCTGCCTGTTATATGTATATGAATAGAATATAAATTTTTTCTTAATTTCTAACATTCTTTCTATTACAGGAACAAATGTAAACATATTTCATATGAAACATATCTGTACGTAAATATCAGATCGGACAGACGAGGATACAACCTAATGGACATCGCTAGTTGCCGCTGCAAATTGTGTACAAATATAAGTTTCAATTATGTATACATTCATATATATGTACGTATTTATGTTTATATATATGCATGTATGTGTTTATATGTCATTATCCGCGATCTGTGAAGTGAATAAATATGTATGTTTACTGATAATCGCTTAATCTACCTTACTCTGCCTAAAGAGCTCTCTCGGTTGAGTCTAGGGGTAATACGTAATAGACTGCTTCAGATATATCCAGATATATGTATATAAATATTTACATCAGTGAGTGATATTGAATTGGAGATGAAATGTAATTGGCTTTAAGTGCAGCGAATGTGTTTGTGTTGTCCCTCCTCTGTTCTATCATATAGTTTAAATTAATAAATTATAATTAACCAAAGATAATAAACAAACACAAAATGTAAATATTCGAACAAGGAAATTTATCTAAATCTAGGTATGACAATGTCACTGGGCGCTTGGGTGTCAAGGCGACTGTTGCCTCTATATAATTTTGTGCTGTGCCTGATTCGCTGACTTTTTACAGATTCAAGCAATGAGCTTGTGGAGGTGCTCCTCGGAACGGATTCACTCATGTGCTGATGCCGTAAAGGTTTCGTTGACATTATCCCGGCTGTTCTCCGATCGTCTCCAGACGCTGCTTCGGCACTTAGAAACTTGCAGGGATCGTAACTTCGTGACTGCCTGCCAAGCTGCTGGCCCGCACTGGCACTTTCGGCACGACTTCGTCTTCACTTGATTCTGACACGGCACAGAATTTCTCGATTTAACCGAGCCTCGATCGGCACAGATGATAGGTATCGGCACGGGAATCTTGTATAGTGGACGAGTCACGTATTTGTGGGTGATCTGGACCTGAATTTGTATTTCCACTTTAGTTATTTATACACGAGGTAAAACTCTAGTGACGAAAGCATATTCCAGCTCCAAAATTTCTGATATCCAATTTTGTGATGAACGAAATTTAAGTAATACGCATAAAAAATTTAAATAAAATTTTAATTATTACAAAAAAAAAATTGACATTCTGCACAATGCGCAAAAAGGGTGAGCTTTTTTGTACATATAATTTAATTTTTGCGCAATGCCGTATGCGTATTATTTAAATTTCGTTCGTCACAAAATTGGATTCAAAAATTTTAAGCACGACTTAAAGCCCTCAATAACACCTTTTTAACGATATATAGAATTAAAAAGGGAGAGCTTCTTTGTACATAAAAATTACTTTTTGCACAGTGCCGAATACCAATTTTCGTGTTTTTTTTTTTTTTTAATAATTTTTATTTTTATTTAAAGTTTTTATAATAAACTGAATTTAGCTCGTCACACAATTGGATATCAGAAATTTTGGAGCTAAAAATTGCTTTCGTCACTAGACTTTTACCTCGTGTAGAGGTTTTTTTTGTGGGATATCAGAAATTTTTGCAATTGCTTTTGACATTTTAACTTTATCATAAATGCAGGGAGATAGTAAAAAATATAGCTAAGAGACTCCGCCCCTGTTTGCTTCGCTCGCGTTACTACTGTCTACTTTTCATACTAAGACTTTTCGCCCGATCGGTCCTATTTTAGCTATATGATATAGTGGTTTGATTACCGGTTACCAATTTCGGTCAGGATGTATAAAACTAACTTAATCATATAATGCATATTCTATCAATTTGGTTAAAATATCTCATAAATCAAAAAAGTTTTTCATACTAAAACCTAATTTTGACCAGATCGGTCCTATGACAGCTATATGATATAGCGGTCCGATATGAACCAATTTCGGTCAGGATGTATAAAACTAACTTAAATGCATATTCTATCAATTTGGTTAAAATATCTCGTAAAACAAAAAAGTTTTTCATACTAAAACCTAATTTTGATCCGATCGGTCCTATGACAGCTACATGATATAGTGGTCCGATTTGAACCAACTTTGGTCAGGATATATAAAACAATGTAAAATGCGTATTTTATCAGTTTGGTTGAGATATCTCATAAAACCAAAAAGTTTTTAGTACTAAAACGTGATTTTCGAACTAAAACGTGATTTTCGACCGATGGAAAAATATATATATTCAGTTAACAGGCAATATCTTCCAAACCCCTTAACCAAAATTTATGTGTTATATACCAAAAAACGCAGAATTTTACGTACTAAAACATACATAAATTTAATAAAAATCGTTAGAGCCGTTTTGTCAGAAATCACCAAAATATAAGCTAAAAAACCTTATTTCACCTGTAAAATGTTACCTGAGTACTTTAGAAAAAAAGTTTGAAGGTACGTCTAAAAGCCCTTAAACTCACCTTTCCAATGATATATAGGACATATCTGTAGCTTCTATGGTGTGCAAACTATTGCGGGAAATAGCGTTTTCCCGCTAAACTAGCGGGAAATTCAAAAAGTCGTAGAACAAACATTTCTATATTTTTGAAAAGAAACAAATCCTCATCATTACATCTAAGCTATTTTAGCGCTTTGATACGCGCAAACGAACCGACAAACAAACTGACTTTTCATCTCATTTTGAGAAGTCCACTAAAAATTTTAAATTTTATTATCTTTCGAACCAGTTATCGGATTTGGGTGATCGGGGTATCAATCGACGCGTATTTTCGATTAGAATTTTTGAAAAATAAAAAATTTTCAAAAAGGCCACAACGGCCCCATTAGCTGCGATCGTTTAAATTTTTCCCCTCCCACTTACACCCTTGTATCTCAGGAACCAGGTGAGTTACAAAAAGTTTTAGTATGCCATTTTGTAAGTTAGGACTCAACCTTTCGATCGGTATATAACTTGATCTGATCGGACAGTCGTAGCAAATTTTCCAAATTAGCTGTATATCTATCTAGTCGCCTTTCGCACCCTTCTTGCTGCTTTCGTCACTAGAGCGAACTGCCGTTCGCAGTGACATATCTGTAGCTTTTACGGTTTGGATTTAGGAAATAGCGTTTTCCCGCCAAACTAGCGGAATATTCAAAAAGTCGTAGAACAAACATTTCTAGATATTTGAAGCGGAATAATTCCCTGTCGTTACATCTAAGGTTTTTTAGCGCTTTGATACGGACAAACAAACAAACAGACAAACTGACTTTTCATCTCATTTTGAGAAGTCCACTAAAAATTTACAATTTTGAACCAGTTATCGGATTTGGGTGATCGAGGTATCAAACGACGCGTATTTTTGATTAGAATATCAAAAAAAAAAAAAATGCCACAACGTCCCCATTTGATGCGATCGTTAAAATTTTTCCCCTCCCACATACACGCCCGTATCTCGTGCAGCAGGTGAGCTAGAAAAAGTTATAGTATGGCATTTTGTAAGTTAGGATTAAACCTTTTGATCGGTATATAACTCGATATGATCTTACAGTCATAGCAATTTTCCATATTAGCTGTATATATTGCACCTTTCGCACCCTTCGTGATGCTTGCGTCACTAGAGCGATCTGCCGTCCGCAGTGATCTTAAATTATTTAACAAAATAAAAAATTGATTTTGTGCCAATAAACAGAGAAAAACTTTTGTTATTTTCAACAGAAATGGTTCATTAATCATAACGATTAGTTATTAAAAATAAATAATATTAATACTAAAACGAAACCGCAGTTCTCGAGTTTATAATTTATTTCATAAAAATGCGCAAAGTATGGGGTCCTCTGATTTAGCGCGAGGGTTTTTTAGCTTATATTTTGGCGATTTTTGACAAAACGGCTCTAACGATTTTTATTAAATTGATGTATGTCTTAGTACGTAAATTACTGCGTTTTTTGGTATATAAAACATAAATTTTGGTTGAGGGGTTTGGAAGATATTGCCTGTCAACTGAATATATATATTTTTCCATCGGTCGAAAATCACGTTTTAGTTCGAAAATCACGTTTTAGTACTAAAAACTTTTTGGTTTTATGAGATATCTCAACCAAACTGATAAAATACGCATTTTACATTGTTTTATATATCCTGACCAAAGTTGGTTCAAATCGGACCACTATATCATGTAGCTGTCATAGGACCGATCGGATCAAAATTAGGTTTTAGTATGAAAAACTTTTTTGTTTTAAGAGATATTTTAACCAAATTGATAGAATATGCATTTAAGTTAGTTTTATCCTGACCGAAATTGGTTCATATCGGACCGCTATATCATATAGCTGTCATAGGACCGATCTGGTCAAAATTAGGTTTTAGTATGAATATGCATTTAAGTTAGTTTTATACATCCTGACCGAAATTGGTAACCGGTAATCAAACCACTATATCATATAGCTAAAATAGGACCGATCGGGCGAAAAGTCTTAGTATGAAAAGTAGACAGTAGTAACGCGAGCGAAGCAAACAGGGGCGGAGTCTCTTAGCTATATTTTTTACTATCTCCCTGCATTTATGATAAAGTTAAAATGTCAAAAGCAATTGCAAAAATTTCTGATATCCCACAAAAAAAACCTCTACACGAGGTAAAAGTCTAGTGACGAAAGCAATTTTTAGCTCCAAAATTTCTGATATCCAATTGTGTGACGAGCTAAATTCAGTTTATTATAAAAACTTTAAATAAAAATAAAAATTATTAAAAAAAAAAAAAAACACGAAAATTGGTATTCGGCACTGTGCAAAAAGTAATTTTTATGTACAAAGAAGCTCTCCCTTTTTGAGCACAGTGCACAATGCCAATTTTCGTGGAACATCTTGGAACAGAATCGAAGAGGAACCATTTATGAACCACCAACATAAATGCAGAAAATTTAAACATAATTTTATTAAATATATAACGTAATTTCTCAAATATATTGTATTAAATAAAAAAAAGCTAAAAATCAGTTTTTTGTTATGTAACAGTTATATGAAATAGTGGCGTTTCCAAAAAAATATATAATATTATATTGTATAATATTATTTTATTATATAACATGATATATAATACTTAAATAAAATCGTATTAGAATATCTAGTGCTGTTTAAGAGTTATTAATTAATTTCATAAAACTGCTTAAAATTCCCATAGTGCTCTGTTATAGCGCGAGCAGCGCGCGTCTAAGTCATACAAAATGTGAATATTCATCTCTCGCCCTCTTTGCACATACATGTTCCTATGTAGCAAGACAGAGACAGATGTAGTCGGCGCGCTGGCTCATCTCTATGTATGCGTGAGTCTTACAGTAAGTGTGTGCATATGTATGGGCTGCTGTGAGAATCGGCAACATTGCTCTGTTTATAAGTTGCTTCCCTTTAACATTTGTATGTAAACTCTAATACCCTGTACAAATAAATTATTGAAGGCAGAAATTTTTTTTATAAACAAATATATTTAATTATTAAAACAAAACATCGCATATTTTTAATTATCTACATTTAAAAATTTATTAAATTAAGGGTGTTTTTCTTTAAAAAATATGAAAGACATAAATTTTTATAGCTAAAGGGTATTTCATAGCGCGCATGTTTTGTGTTTCGCTTGCTGTGCCAGCAACGAGCTCTGGCAGCCAACTGAATCGAAACCAAAAATAATTTCCCTCAGACATCACGTCCACCGAAAAATTTCCTGGTGGACGCAATGTCATACTGTTAGCTGGGACACTTTCATTTGTATTGAATGTCTTCTCTATAGGTTATTTGCTTAGTGATTACACCATTAAAAGGAATAGTTTCGGAACCGGTACCGGAATCGTTAACCGAAATTAACCGTTTCATTTTGAGTACCGGAACCGGAATAATGAACACAAATCTATATAAGTTCGATAGAGAACTGATTACCAAATCGTCCTGTAGTAGTGGCATAATGGCGGGGTGTGCGGGAGTTTGTTATCTTCCATCAATGTTGAAAATAGCCTAGTTTTATAGCCTATTTCCAAGACCACTCACTTTTGGCTGTAACCAGAATAAATCAGCGGCTCGGTTTATGTGCACATATAGTAAATAGCTGACAATAACAACAATTTAATATCTATATTGAAATTATAATTGACGAAAATTAAATGCATACTGTTTTTATTGAACTGGGTTAGGTGATAATTGCTTTTTTTCACGAGAATATCGATAAACATCGAGTGTTCGATAAAAAAATACTGAAAATACTGGCAAAAAATCGGCACATTCTGATTAGAAGTAATTAAGTAAAGAAATAAATCTCTTCAGCAATTTATTAGAAATTTTTTTGGATTGAACCCAAAAAATAAAAATCGGTCGCATAACTTGTCTACAATTCAGTTTTAAGTTTTAAATCTGTTGTTAAATTCGAAAACTTGTGCGCTCACAGAAAAATAGGCCGTACTTGAGAGATTTGTACCCCAGTAGTAAATTGAGGGAGTACAGAAAAAAATCCACATCGCTTTCGTCTGGAAAAATTAGTGTATTTAGAGAGTACCTCTCCAAATCAACACACGGTCAGTTACGCGTTCCGGTTAACGGAGGCGTTCACTGCTCATTTCCACATATTTTTCCCCATACTCTAATTCCCAAAGTCAGCCACGGCTCTTGGGGTATCGCGGAAACCAACGCTGCACTATTCCACACAAAATTCGGACTCAACTTTGGCAATTTGCGCTTCTGCTTTGTTCTATGTTTCTCTCTTTCTTTCTTTCAAGTTGTCGTTGAGTCGAAAATACGCGATCGCCTTCTTTTTGTGTATATGCGTATTTATTTTTTCGTTTTCTTTGCGCTGCAGTAATATGTGAACACGCGACTTGTAAACAACAAGTGCGCACTGCGCATATTTTGAAAAGGTAAGTTTAAATTGTTCTTAAAATTTTTAAATATAATAATTAATTTAATTAAATTAAATAATATTTAAACCCTTTTATTACAGAAAGCAACAAACAGACAACTGGACGGACATCGAATGTAAATAAATTATAATATTAAGAAAATGTATAATTTTATGATGTTGTTTCTTTTTAGTAAACATCATATTGTAAAATATATTACCATTTAACTATTTTAGTAAACATTAATTTAAGTCCATTTAAAATAAATTATAAAGAAAAAATAATTTTTTGTGAATATTTTATTTTTTTTGCGCTGCGCAGAAGTTTTTGTCGCCAATTCAACAGGATATTCCAGTGCCATTGAGCCAGGGAAATTCTGAAATAAAATTTCCTACACCGAAATTTTGTATGGAATAGAGCAGTGACGGTCACCGGGATACCTTCCGAGACCTTGGCTGACCCTGCCGGAAAAAATTCCGCTACAAAGTATGGAATTACCCCGGCCACGCATGTGTAAAAGTGAATGCAGGCTTTCCACAAGTTGGCTGGACTGCGGAGATGGATGCCGTGGAGTTGCGTGTGTTTCGGAGTGTATATTTATTTTCTATTAATTGTATTTGCATTGTTTTACTAAACAGTTTTACACTTTGTGAATTTACCACACGTTTCCCCCGACGAAAATCTCTGCCTGTGAGCAGCCAAACTGATCCCTCATCCCCCACTATAAGCCCCCGATTCCTGCTCCAATCAATATTATCATTAATTCACTAATCATTTCCTTTTCTCAGTTTATGAAGTTCTGGTCGATGCTGATTGTTTGAACCAAGGTGAAATTATGATAATGCCCTCCGATAAATGCCGCTAGCAACAGCTGTGTGCCTATCGATAGCTCAGTGTCGACGGCAACAGGGTAAGCCCAAAATTTGATTCGAATCAGAGTTGTAAGGAAAATATTTTTTCCATAACAATGCCATAACAATGTCGACTATGGAAAATTCAGTAATTTTTATATACTTAATACACATAACAGCTTGCCACATTTTAAATCGATATCTGGGCACTCTGTAATACCCGAAATGAATGGGGTTGAATATATTTGTGCTCTGCGTGGCTCTGCGCATAAAACATTCAACCCTCTTAAATGTATATGTTATATGTATGTACATATGTACAATGTACATATATACATTAACAAATTTGTGGTTTGTTTGGTTAGTGGGAATTACGACGCGTATCATCAAATATGAACACATATAATTAAAGTTTAAACGGAATTTATAACTAAAATTTGAAACAATTAAATGGCTTTTAAAATTTCGGTTAGAAACATGATTATTTCACATTGTCACCTCATTGTGTATTGCATCGTTTTCATCGCTTTAAGAGTAAATTGTGTAATGCCAAAAATTGAAAATTATGGGTATGTATGTAGATTAAATCTACAACAAAAGCATATATGAAGTTATATACATATAAAGTTATTATGTAAATTAATAAGCCTATAAGAAAAGTGTACCAAAAAGAAACTGGACACATTGTTTCATTTAAATTTGGAAGTTATTAAACAAAGCCAATTTTTTCTGCAGACGCGCAGCAAGGCTCGGGCAAAGACCTAAAAACACAAAGTTTTTTATAAATTGGTATTATTATTATTTCCTATGGCAGCTATATAATATAGTACACCGATTTGAACCAAATATGGTCAAAATGTGTAAAATAACAACAATTTGATATTGTGAGAGATTGGTGAAGATATCTTAAAAATCAAAAAAAAAATTTCATACTAAAGGTCTTGTCGCTCTACAAGGAAGTCATCAAAGTCGACAAAAACATACCTACACACAAAAAATATTATAAATATTTATAATTTATATATATAAGTAAAGTTTTTGATAATCGGTCTTGTCATTTTCGTGTAATGAAAGTTCGAAAAAAAAGACAAATTTTAAAAAATTCAAAAAAAAAAATTTTTACCATAGACAAAAAAAAAAAAAAATTTCGTCGTTTTTGGTCCCAAATCTATCCAAAAAAGTGGATTTGGTTCGTGTAATAACCAAAAAGTTCAAATTTGTTGCCTAGTGTTATGAGTACGACAGTGGATTGCAAGAAGGCAGCTATGCAGCGGGTTCTTTGAAGAATTGATGACTGAATTGAGGGATGATAAGGCAGCGTATGAAAATTTTCTACGTATGTCGTATGCAAACTGTCAATCGTTGCTCTTAATGGTAACTCTGCGGCAAAAATATTGACAGTAATATTGCGTTTTCATGCAGAAGTGCTGACTATCGATCAAAACAAGTATCTCAGTGTACCAATCAAAATAGAAGTGTTGCCATTTCAGTCTTTTTTCAAATGCTAAAAGGCTTTTAGAATAAAAAAGTCACTGAAATCATAAATTTGTCTTTGCGTTTTGGCTGCATTTATCCATAACGTTTCTTATTCATATTTATTTTTTAATATCCATAGGTATTTTCAATTTTGTCCCTTTTTAACGGCCAAATTTTGACAGTACTACGAAACAACCACATAAAAATGTTTGAAAGGGATCCGTTATATATGCAGTCGATGATAATAATAGCCTATTTCTTTGATATACTATAATAATAATACTAACATACTATATATGTATATGATCAAATATATAATTCAATACATTGGCCGTGACTACACTGTCAAATTCTCTACGTAAAGCCCTAATCCAGGGGTGCCCAGTAAAACTTTTCTCCTACCAAAAGCTACTTCAAGCAACACCGGAAGTAATGTGAGAGCAGTTGATAAATCTGAAGTCTTTCATTCGCTATTATACAGGGGTGAAACGCTGAAAGAAGGGTGTTTTGACAGGACTTCTGTTATGGCTCTGTTAACGCCCATTTCCCTTTCCAACGCCGATTTCCAAAAACAACGTTGCTGGAAGCCTGCTGGTAGTAGGTAGTAGAAAGGCAGGAATGCGGCGTTCGCTGCGATAACGTACATTAAAACACAATAATTATTGAAAATGAATATATTTATTTAAGTAAACGAGGTATATAAATAATAACATAATGAAAATAATAATAATTATAACTATGAATAGAACATATTCAAACGTTTTCGTCCTCCCCAGTGCGTTGTCTGGCCTAGGTTTGGTTTTCCCTACTCCAATAGCGTGGCTTGGTTGTGCGTGTACATCCACACTTTAAGAAATGAAAAGAAAAAAAATAACTTTATGAATTAAACATTGTATTATATAAAATAATGTCGACTCGTACTTACATATTAATATAAAGTCGAGCCACGCATTTTTACGTATTAATACATATATAAATCATATGTCAGACCCCTATTAAAAAATTAAATAAAAACAAGTGGGAAAGGCTATAGTCGAGATCCCGACCATAGGATACCCGTTACTTATTTTAATACATTATCGATTCAATTCTAATGTCATACTTGCGTTGCCAGAACTACTTGAGAATTTGAAGCATTCTAATAAGGTTTAACAATACAAAAACTATTGCATACTCTAGGGGGAACCTGTTGATTCAACAACTCAGGCACGCAATAACTGCTGTTCTACTTGTCCGATCTTGTTGCTATTCAGTGTGATAATAGATAATAATAACAGATATCTGTTATTACAAAAAAATACGTATTATATGAAAAATTGTGGGTGAGGTGGTTTTTCGAGTTTTGCGGGGGCGGAGGGTGGCGTGGCTTAAATTTGAAATAAACTTGATTTGCGTGAGGTATATGGAAATCTGTGTGCCAAATTTGGTTACTCTATCTCTTATAGTCTCTGAAATCATTATGTTTATACAGACGGACGATTTACGGGCGTGGAAGGAGGCGGGTCAAAAATTTAAAACAAACTTGACCTGCTCCAACGCTATTGTTATCTGCGTGTGAAAGTTTGGTTACTCTATCACTTATGGTCTTTGAGATCTAGGTGCTCACAAAGACGGACAGACAGACGGACGGACAGACACACATGGCTATATCGACTCGGCTGTTGATGCTGATCAAGAATATATATACTTTATGTGGTCGGAGATGCCTCCTTCTGCCTGTTAAGCACATTCCAACGAACACAATATACACTTAAACTTATTTTTAGACCCCGTACTTAAAAAAAGTACAGGGGTCTATTGGGTTTGTTTTAACGAAAATGTGCGTAACAGGCAGAAGGAGGCGGGGCAGACCCCATAAAGTATATA
Organism: Drosophila phalerata; assembly: GCA_951394115.2. Classification (NCBI taxonomy): domain Eukaryota; kingdom Metazoa; phylum Arthropoda; class Insecta; order Diptera; family Drosophilidae; genus Drosophila; species Drosophila phalerata. The sequence continues at coordinate 2,543,853 of OX596008.2, read as the reverse complement.
TATTCTTGATCAGCATCAATAGCCGAGTCGATATAGCAATGTCCGTCTGTCCTGACGTCCTGCTGTCCTGACGTCGACGTTGGCCACGCCCTCTTTACCGCCCAAAAATCGACATAGAAAATTTCATATTCATATTAAAAGAGCAGTTTAAATGCTAGAGACACCCAAATTGGTATGTATGTTCCTCTATATTGCAAGCAGATCAAGTTTGTTTCAGAATTCGGCCCCGCCCCCTTTACCGCCCAAAAATCGACATAGAAAATTTTATATCCAAATTATAAGAGCAATTTAAGATCTGGAGATTCCAGATTTTGGTTAGACATAGCTGGAAGTGTCCTAGATGTTTGCTGAAAATTTCATTCTGATCGAACAATAAATAGTCAAGATATTAAAATAATAAATTCTGTTCATTCGATTAAAGAGCGTTGGCAAGTAATTAAATCTTGAATAACTTGATAACATGAAAATTGAGTTACATATTATGTAATAAATTGGCGCATGCACGATCGTGGGTTACTGTGGCGTAGTGTGCTGAGAGGAGGGAAGTCATGCAGTGTTCGTGGGCTCGAATCCTGCCGTCGGCGAAAGAAGATGCAACTTTTTTTGAGTTTTTTTGCGGGTTCGATTCCAGTCTGGGACAACTTTAATTCACCTGATTTTTTTTTTTCGGCTATTTTTAAATTATTATTTAATTTCTACATTTGCTACATTTTCTATTATATTAATATTTATTAATGTTATATTGATATTAAACATATTTTATTGAATATATGTTTAAATATGTTGTTTAAATTATTTTATATTGGCATTTATATAAATGTTATGTTAAAATTCTATGTAAATTAAATTTACTTTGTAAAATTATGTTGTTAATAAATTTATCTTTTTATTTCATTTGATTCAATTAAATTATTTAATTAAATGTTGAGCTTCAATTATCTTACTATATGAATTAAGTGTTGAATAATTTATTTATTTTAACATTTTGCAAATTGGACATGTAGTTTTAGTTTAATCTCTGTTAAGGGTGATTTTGAAATTGATTTTGAAATTGACTTTGCGATTTAACGAGTGTAACTTAATTAGATAAATGGTGCGAATAGTGTTCATAAATAATGTTTAACAGAAGACCCTAGGAAGGCATATAAACTATAAGTTATTTTAAGTTTATTTTAAATATTATTTAATTTTTAGCAGTGGCTGCTTTTGGATAGTAAGTACGGAGTCTCCGACAGTCGAGTATGCTCGACTGTAGCACCGTCCGACTAGTTTATAAGTAAAATATAAAGATATAAAAGTATTTATTTTATTACAAATAAATACAATGTATAAATGCAAAAGGAATCTTCTATACTTTAATACTTACGTGATGTACAAATAATAATTTTGCAAACGCGTGTGTACTCGACGGACATTTCTTCTTTTTTGAGATTGAAAAATTACAAGTATTGACGATCGTCAAGAAATGAATAAAAGAGACAAAAATAAAAAACGGTAAAAATCGCGCTAATTATGCTTTGCCCGCTATTTCGTGGTAGTTAACAGAGTTTTTATCTCTCTTTTTGAAGGAGAGGGCGTAACCAAAATACATAGCAGAGCAGCGGACGTTTTAAAAGCCCTGGCATTTAGCCTCCCAAATTCAGAAAATGTAACGTACTCCTATTGTAAGGCTGTTTTGAGCTCTTTTAGCACCCTGTCAAGCAATGTATTACTTATTTCGCATGAGTTGGCAACCTTACCAGAAGGGATTGCTTGGGGAACCACGTTGCTCCGGCCAATAAAACCCGGCCCAATAAAACCCGGAGCAACGTGGTTCCCCAAGCAATCCCTTCTGGTAAGGTTGACAACTCATGCAAAATAAGTAATACATTGCTTAACATTACATTTTCTGAATTTGGGAGGCTAAATGCCAGGGCTGTTAAAATTTTATATATTTTAAATAAATTATTTTCTTTAATTATAAAGAAAATTAGGAGGCTCCGCCCCCCGCTCGCTTCGCTTGAGTTGCTACAGTCGAGCATACTTGACTGTCGGAGACCCCGTACTTACTATAAAGTAAATAAAGTTTTTAAAACTAAGACTTGATTTTCGCCCGATCGGTCCTATGACAGCTATATGATATAGCAGTTCGACTTGAACCAACTTTGGTCAGGACCTTTATGTTTAATTTATACGCATATTCTATTAGGTTGGTTACAATCTCTCATAAAACAAAAAAGTTTTTAGTACTAAGACTTAATATTGGATCGATCGGTCCTATGATAGCTAACTGATATAGTGGTCCGATTTGAACCAACCTCGACCAGAATGCAGAGCTTGCAAAAAAGGGTCAGCCCTTTCATACTGTCAGGAAAAAACCTGTCTCATTCGGACAGATCCAAAACGGTTGAGAGAAAACACACTCAATTGTCTTTTATGTCAATAAGGGAATGCTCGAGCAATGAACACTCGGTTCGATTTTATTTCGGTCGGGTTTTTTCGGAGACCGATTTTCTGAGCTCTATCGAAAATAGGGTCATTTGTGTATGAATTTTTGTTCAAACAACATCACACCTTGATAACAAAAGAAAAATTTTAAAATCAATAAAATATGGATCGCGAAGAAAGTAAAAAAGTCGCATGTTTTAAATTTGATAAAGGCACTAATAGCCTATTTCCACGACAGCACATTCGACTCCGTTTTCATCATTCGGCCCGAGTTTGGACTTCATTTCAGTACAAAATCCGAATGATCTTTTTGTCTCATCCAAAATGAATGTGCCGATTTTTTGCCAGTATTTTCAGAATTTTTTTTATCGAACACCCGATGTTTATCGATATACTCGTGAAAAAAAAGCAATTATCACCTAACCCAGCTGTTTTGTTCAATAAAAACAGAAGGCATTTAATTTTCGCCGATTATAATTTCAATATAAATATTAAATTGTTGTTATTGTCAGCTTTTTATTATGTGGCAAGTGCATTGAATGTGTCACATTTGGTCGTGGAAAGCCAAAATTAATCCACATCCGAATTTGCGCGAATGAGCAAAATGTGAGTCGTCGTGGAAATAGTCTATAACATGGCACTGTGTAACGTATGTGGTGTCAAGTTAATTGGAAAGCACTTGACCAATCTAAGAAGGCATTTGCTGGCCAAACATCGCGAGTTTTTTTTGAGAATATTTTGCAGTTTGTGTCGACAAAAATGAAATACTACTAGCAAATTTGGAAAATTTATTCTATGAGACAAATGAAGCAACAGTATTTTTATCAGCAAAAATAGTTACCACTGATGGAAGACCGTTAAAGCATTTGGATAGCGAGGGATTTCGCAAAATAGTAAGCCATATTTTCAATGCACTGGGAATGCCTCCTATAACTTCAAGAAATAATGACTTATGTAAAAACTCGCGACGAAACAATTAAAAATGAAATTAAGTCTCTCACGAAAGGAAAGTTTATTTCAATAAAAATTGATGTGGCAACAAGATTAGAAAAATCCATTCTAGGTGTAAATACGCAAATAATCAACTCGACCAACTTGAAATCTGAAATCCTTGTTAAAACCATTGGGATGGTTCAATTGTTCCAGTCACATACAGGTGCTTACATAAAAGTAAAAATTATAGATTTCATAAAAGAGTACGATATTGGACTGGAACACATTTTTAGGTAAGAAAAAAATTATATTCAATTTAAATATTCTTTTCTACAATATTCTAAAAAAAATTTTTTTTAATATACATATCTAGTATAACATCCGACAATGGGGAGAATATGATTAAGGCCATTGAGTTAATGAACGATAATGCCACCGAAGATGCAATGCTATACATAAACGAAATTAATATTGGTACACTCTTTTTTTAGACCCCGTACTTAAAAAAAGTACAGGGGTCTATTGGGTTTGTTTTTACGAAAATGTGCTTAACAGGCAGAAGGAGGCGAGGCAGACCCCATAAAGTATATATATTCTTGATCAGCATCAATAGCCAAGTCGATATAGCAATGTCCGTCTGTCTGTCTGTCTGTCTGTCTGTATGAACACCTAGATCTCAGAGACTATAAGAGCTAGAGACACCAAACTTGGTATGTAGGTTACTCTACATTGCAAGCAGATCAAGTTTGTTTCAAAATTTGGCCACGCCCCCTTTTACGCCTAAAAATTGACATAGAAAATTTCATACCCAAATTATAAGAGCAAAAAGCTAGAGATTCAACAATTTGCATAGACGAAGAGAATAGTGTACTAGATTTTTGCTGAAAATTTCATTCAGATCGGACAGTAAATAGCAAAGATATTCAAGTTATAAATTTTGCTGTTTCGATGATGGAGTGTTGGCAGTTATTAAAATTTAAGTAACTTGATAACATGAAAATTGAGTTAACATATTATATAACGAATTGGCGTCTAATCAGTCATGGGATTCTGTGGCGTAGTGTGATGAGTCGCAGCGCTAAGGATGTGGTATGGTCAGCCGGTCGTGAGTTCGAACTCTGCAAGTTTCGTGTGTTTTTTAATTCAATAATTTTGCTTTGACATTAAATTTGTATTTATTAATCTTATGATAACATTAACATTTAGTGTTATGAAACATTTTTAAAATTATGAAATAGAGTACTGTAAAACCAATATGGCAATTTGGCATCCTGTACACAACACCATGTATGGCTCAATTGGTTGAGCCACCGAAGTTTTAAGCTTTCTTTAAAATTAGGTCGTGGGTTCGATTCCCGGCTCCACCATCAATTTTTATACCCGTTACTTATAAAAAATTAGTATAAGGGTATATTGTGTTCGTTGGAATGTATGTAACAGGGAGAAGGAGGCATCTCCGACCCTATAAAGTATATATATTCTTGATCAGCATCAACAGCCGAGTCGATATAGCCATGTGTGTCTGTCCGTCTGTCCGTCCGTCCGTCTGTCCGTCTGTCCGTATGAACAAAAGGATCTCAGAGACTATAAGAGATAGAGTAACCAAATTTGGCACACAGATTTCTATATACCCAGCGCAGATCAAGTTTGTTTCAAATTTAAGCCACGCCCCCCTCCGCCCCCACAAATCGCGAAAAGCTACCACACCCACAGTTTTTAAGATAATATAGTTTTTCTTTTAGTCACTGATATCTATTATTATTATTTATTATCCCACTGAATCGCAACACGATCGGACAAGTAGAACAGCAGTTATTGTCTGAAAATGATTCTTTAAGCAATCATGGCAACACATGCCCCCTAGAGTATGCAATAGATTTTGTATTGTTAGAAAATTTTCTTTAAAGTACTTTTATATGTAGTGAAATAAGTAACGGGTATCTTATAGTCGGGATCTCGACTATAGCCTTTCCCACTTGTTTTTTATACCCGTTACTTATAAAAAACTAGGGGGCTCCGCCCCCTGCTCGCTTCGCTCGCCAACCCCGCGCTCGCTTCGCTCGCGGTGCTACAGTCGAGCATACTCGACTGTCGGAGACCCCGTACTTACTATGGAAATAGAAAAGACTACAAAAATTAAAATAATAATTTGGCCGCTTGATGCTGTTGCAGAGCGTTGTAATACATTTTCGACAACTTTTTTCAATGACAGCTATATGATATAGTTGTCCGATTTGAACCAACATCGGTCATGATATATAAAACCAAGCATACTGTAATAGTTAAGTTGAGATATCTCATAAAACAAAAAAGTTTTTCGTACTAAGACTTGATTTTCGCCCGATCGGTCCAATGGCAGCTATATGATATAGTGGTCCGATTTAAACAAACTTTGGAGAGGATATATAAAACCAAGTTATTTGCATACTGTATTAGATTGGTTAAGATATCTTATAAAACAAATAAGTTTTTCATACTAAGACTTGATATTCGGCTGATCGGTCCTATGGAAGCTATACGATATAGTGGTCCGATTTAAGCCAACTTCGGACACGCAATATAAAACCAAGTTATTTGCATACTGTATTAGATTAGTTGAGATATCTCATAAAACAAAAAAGTTTTTCATACTAAAACTTGATTTTCGACCGATTGTTCCTATTGGCGCTATATGATATAGTGGTCCGATCCAAAAAAGAAATGGACTTAGTATGCCTGCAATGTAGAGGAACCTACATACTAAGTTTGGTGTCACTAGCTTTTAAATTGTTCTTATAATTTGGATATGAAATTTTAGTTTTCGATTTGTGGGCGATAAAGGGGGCGTGGCCAAATTTTGAAACAAACTTGATCTGCTTGCAATATAGGCGAACCTACATACCAAGTTTGATGGCTCTAGCTCTTATAGTCTCTGAGATCTAGGTGTTCATACAGACAGACGGACAGACAGACAGACAGACAGACGGACAGACGGACATTGCTATATCGACTCGGCTATTGATGCTGATCAAGAATATATATACTTTATGGGGTCTGCCACGCCTCCTTCTGCCTGTTACGCACATTTTCGCTAAAACAAACCCAATAGACCCCTGTATTTTTTTTAAGTACGGGGTCTAATAAGTATAAGGGTATATTGTGTTCGTTGGAATGTATGTAACAGGGAGAAAGTATATATATTCTTGATCAGCATCAATAGCGGAGTCGATATAGCCATGTGTGTCTGTCCGTCCGTCCGTCTGTCTGTCCGTGTGAGCGCCTAGATCTCAGAGACCATAAGAGATAGAGTAACCAAACTTTCACACGTAGATCAGAAATGCGTTGGAGCAGGTCAAGTTTGTTTCAAATTTTGGACCCGCCTCCTTCCACGCCCATAATTCGCGAAAAACCGGTCATCCGTCTGTATAAACACAAGGATCTCAGAGACTATAAGAGATAGAATAACCAAATTTGTCACACAGATTTATATATACCTCATGCAGATCAAGTTTGTTTCAAACTTAAGCCATGCCCCCCTCCGCCCCCGCAAATCGCGAAAAACCACCTCGTCCACAATTGTTCATATAATACGTATTTTTTGGTAATAACCGATATCTGTTATTATTATCTATTATCCCACTGAATCGCAACAAGATCGGACAAGTAGAACAGCAGTTATTGCGTGTCTAAGTTGTTAAATCAACAGGTGCCCCCTAGAGTATGCGATAGTTTTTGTATTGTTAAACCTTATTAGAATGCTTCAAATTCTCAAGTAATTCTGGCAACGCAAATATGACATTATGATTGAATCGCTAATGTATTGAAATAAGTAACGGGTATCCTATGGTCGGGGTCTCGACTATAGCCTTTCCCACTTGTTTTATTTTATAGTATTTGTTAAATTTTTTTGTTTTGTTTTTCTTATCATTTTGTTTTGTCATGTACATTAACATTTTAAACACACATATATGTGTTTTATACATATACATGTGTGTTTTCTTAACAAAAACTCGGAAATGAACATTTCGCTTGGAAAAAATCAAATCTATAAGATATGTATCTTAACCAAACTAACAGCATTTGCATGTGGGTTATTCTTTTAATTCATGACCGAAGTTGGTGCAAATCGGACAACTATATCATAGAGCTCCCATAGGAGGAATCGGACGACAATCAAGTTTAAGTATGAAAAACTTTCTTGTTGTAGAAGATATCGTTACCAAACTCTTACCATATGCTTTTAAATTAGTCTTGTATACCCTTAGCGAAGTTGGTTTAAATCGGACCACTATATCATATAGCTGTAATAGGACAGATCTGTCGAAAATGAGGTGAAAAACTTTTAAATATGCATTTGAGTTAGTGTTATACATCCTTACCGAGGTTGGACCAAATCGTTACACTATATAATATAGCGGTCATAGGACAGATCGTGCGAAAATCAAGTCTTAGTATTGTAAGTGAATCTTTTTTAGCCATAGTTAACCATAGTAAGTACGGGGTCTCCGACAGTCGAGTATGCTCGACTGTAGCACCGCGAGCGAAGCGAGCCGGGGGTTGGTGAGCGAAGCGAGCAGGGGGCGGAGCCCCCTAGTTTTCAAATAAATTCGGTTTTTATATAATTTATTTTTTTTTAATTTTTTCTTTAAACTTAAACCAATGTTAATTTAAAATTGTTGTAACTTATATTAATTTTCAGTTCCTTTCTAGGAGAATTCATGTCCTTTAAATGGCTTCCTTGGAAATAATTACTGGTGCACTAGAACGAAAATTGCATTTTTTTTATTTTTTTTTAGTCAATAAATTTTTATTTCTTTTTTAATAGTGGGTACTGCCTACATAAATTGAAATAACTTCTCCTAGGCGGTCAGTCATTGAAAGAACCAATTTTTGAAGGTAGTTGCGATCTATTTTGTCCCATTCTTCAATTATTGCCTTTTTGAGCTCGGCCAAGTTTTTAACTTGGCGTCCAATGGCATACAAATTAGTCGAAAGTAGTCCCCAAACATTCTCGATCCATCCTAATCCTAATAATCCAGCCATCCTAATAGATCAATTTTTTTTGTCCGCAAAGAACTGCTTTGTCGCATTGGATACGTGGACTGCAGCGCTATCCTGTTGAAATATTCACTCGTCCCCTCAGTATATTTGTCATAACTCTACTGGTACATCGTCCATGAGATTTATGTACATCTCAGAATTCATTCGAGTTGATACGAAACACACTGGTGATCTTCCGTGGTATCAAAATGTAGTCCATAGCATTAACGAGCCACCCCCGAAATTGAGCCATAGCAAGACTTGCGTTCCCGACGTAAATCCCGCCAGTTCATCATTTTTCCGTCAGGATCATCCAAGTTGAATTTTTTTTTGTCACTAAAAATAACGTTTTCCCATTCATTTGTCCAAAATCTGAATTTTTCTGCAAATAGGAGACGTGCCCTTGTATGCCTGGGCAGGTGCATAGGTTTATGTAACATTTTTTCATAGCTTATGATTTCATCGGAGCTTAATATTTGCTGAATGCGACGGGGGTGATCTTAAGAGACAGTTTAGCCTTTATGTCAAGTGAACTTGTTGCTGTATTAACAGCCAAAATTTTTATTTGGCGCTTAGTTTGTTCGGACACTGTGGAAGGTAGTCCTCGTTTTATTGTTTTTCGATATTCTTCCGGGTTTTTTTTTAATTTTTGAGCTGTAGTCTTGCTTATCTCTGCAATATGGGCTATTTCGCGAATACTTTTACCTTCATTGCGCAGATTAAGTATAATTATTTGCATAGATTCCGACAACTTTACAACATTTCCCATCATAACTGTTTTTACGTGTCGCTTTGTACAAAATTAAAAGATATTTAATTGTAAATAGTTTAATTTACTTGTACATAATACAATAAGAAATAACAACTCACCTTTGTTAATGAAAAACTTAAAAAAAAATTACAATTAGCTCACCTTTCTTGATTGTGTACCAATAATTATTTCCAACCTGAAAAAAAACACATTTTACAACACTGGACATAAAAAAGTCCGCGTATATCTATATATATAAAGTTCTTTGTCCAACTGATTTAGCATTGTACAGGCCAAACGGTTTATCATACGACCTTCAAACTTGTCCACAATATTCTTAAGATAATTTCTTCGGGAGATAAGGCGGGACTTTTCTAAAATCAACCTGAAGGCGTGTTAAATTAAAGGTCAAAGTTCCCATGTATTTGCTGTTTACATGTGTTTGTAGTGTAGTGAGTTTGGTCAGGCAAGCCATCCAGTGGCAGATGCTGCAGAGGATGGTCTGTTAGACTCACGCGCAAGGCATCTATATCAGCGGTGGGCACAGAATTTGGGATCGTGAGCACTACAACAACATCCACAACAAACACAATTTCTGAAGTCATAAATTAAAGCAAAATGAACACATTTATGACTCTGTGCGCCGCGACGAACGATCTGTGTGGTTGTTGTTGATTTTGATGAGCCAAAACAATTATACACTAAAAGAAGTTCTAATAAATTTTATTTTGTAAGTCGAACTCTTGTTATGTGGTAGAGATCAAAATGCATCAAAACGCATCAAAACTTTTCACACAGTGTACAAAATACTACTGAAGTCATAAATCTTAGCAAAATGAACCCTTCTATGACGGTACGCGTCGCAGCCGAAACTCGAGCATTTGCTGTGTGTTTGTTGTTTTGTTTTATTGGGGGTCATAAAAAATTTAATCGCAGCGTCAAAAGTATCAAAATTTTTTTTATATTTTTATACCCTGATCCTGAAAATGGGCAATGGAGCCCCCTAGTATAAGTTGTTTCTGCTAAGACACTTTTGTGCTTTTTCTTAGAACCAAAAAAATGACATTTAACTCACGTTTTCCGAAAATAAGTGTTCAGTGCCGAGAGAAACCGAGTCGATCTCAACTTTTCCTGTTTTGACGAGAGTAAAACAGTTGTAGAGCAATTGCACTTTGAATTTCCGGAGCCCTGCCGACTAGTTTTAATAATATTTTTATTAAAAGTAAAATTAAATTTAAAAAGATTTAATTTATACTTACCATTTACAAAATAAATTATATAGTTGAACTCGGAACAAAATGACACAACTCAAATTATAAGTATATCGATAAATTAATCAACGATAATATTAAAAATAATTATATAAATTTAATTATTCAATTATATCACTTATTTATTGAAGAATTGACCAGTCCTCGGGAATCTGTCAACTATATAACGGAACTATTTGTGAAGAGTTTTTGAATAATACCCACGTATTTATACCACCAAATGCGACAATAAATGAGTTAGAGGAACGATTGAAAGCTGCTTATGGAGTAATAAAAGAATCAAAGTAAGAGAAAAAACCAAAAACCATTAACTTTAAGGTCGTTTAAGTAATCATTTTATTTTAGGGATATGAATTCTAATTGCCGAAAGTATGCATTACCTAGTTTGTGCTTCAGTTCACTTCCGATTTGTAGAACACCTGAGCGAACCAACTTACTGTATTTTGCAAATTTAGCTATGTTTACTAACTTGTACAGTGGAAACGATACTCGAGAAAAACGATCTGTTTCAAGGGATTCTAAGAGCAAGAATTTTTTCCTTAAAAAGAAGTCTATTTTCTATGACGATGTGTTCAGTAAGGATGTATCCAGCAAATATCCACCTACAAAAGAATCTGAAAACCTAAAACGCATTTGCCGTGAAGAATGTGAACTTTTAGAGACCGAACTTTGCCAAAAGGAGTATGCAATTGCCAAACGTCACCCAGTAATTGGTATAGTTGGAGTTGAAGAGTGTCAAAGATTACCGCAACACAAATATTGCTCTACATTAGGAATAACCATTGAAGTGGACGAAACTGAAAACTGCTATTGGGAGGACGGATCAAGTTATAGAGGCATTAAAAACCTTAGCATTACAGGAAAACCATGTTTACGTTGGTCCTGGTTAATGAAAGAAATTTCTGACTTTCCAGAACTTATTGGACAGAATTATTGCAGGTATGTTGTTTTATTATAATGTAATTATTAATTTAAAAAAATATTATATAAATATGCAATAGAACGGTTAATTTTTGAATTTTTGAAGCAAAAATATGTAGTACATACAGAATAAATTAAGTACGCAACATGATTGTACATAATTTTCGTGCCATCTTTTTTAGAAACGTTCATACTTCTATTAAAGCCACTGACTTAACTAAAGCGTCCCCTGGTTCAATGGGTTTTACCCAGTTGTCAATTGAATTTCTTTTTTTTTTATAAAAAATCTATTACTATTTGGCAGCTGACATGCCATCAGTTGATAAGAATTAAGAAAAAAATAATCATTGTTATTCCGTATCCATATTAAAAGCAAATTTGATCAAATTCAAAAGTTCAAGACGTAAAATTTTTCATAATCTAGTGGGTTTGCAATGATGCGGTTGCACAGAAGGGTTTCCAAATTTAACATCGAGTTGAATATCAAAATAGGAAATCGTTTTGATAAAAAATAATCGAGTTGTCGATATATCGGGAGAAGTTAAAACACAGCTTTATGTATATCGAGTTGTTTCCAAAAGAGAGAATTAGCAATGTCACACTTAGCGTAGAGTTAACGAAAAAAAAATCGCAACGGTTATCACTTTAGTGGATCGCCACACAGAAACGCGTGGAGGCAAATTGCACAACCAGCCATGCGCATAGGGTATTCATAATAAATATATAATAATAATAATAATAATATTATTATATTATAATTATTAAGTTAAATTAGATTTATTAACACTATTAAAAAAATATGCTGTATATTTTTCAGAAACCCGGGAAGTGCGGAGAAGAGCCCATGGTGTTTTGTAGATGATAGATCATTAGATCGCAACATAGAATCTTGCCACATTCCTAAATGTTCAGATAATCTGTGGTTAAGGATAATTTCAATATCAGGATTGATAGTTGCTGCTTTTATTATAATACTATTTTTCGTGTATTTAAAAAAAAAAGGTTCTCAAGGAATGAAAAATATACAAAACGTATGTACTATTATTATTATAATTATTATTCTTTGAATTAATATACCCGTTACTTTAAAAATAATCAAAAGGGTTTATTGTATTCGTTAAAATGTATGTAACAGGGAGAAGGAGGCATCTCCGATTCTATAAAGTATATATATTTTAATCAGCATTAAAAGTCGAGTCGATATAGCCATGTCCGTTTGTATGAGCGCCTAGATCTCTGAAATAGTATCAGAGAGATAAGAGAGACTGAGACTATTTTATATTTTCGCCACTCTTCATCACGAAAAATTATCAAAACCACATTTTGTAGGATACAAGAATGCCAAAACCAATTTTAAAATCTTTACATTTTTTTAAAACGAATCTGTAGCTCGTTTGTCACATATACAGTTTTAAACTTCATCCAGTAGTTTTAGAGCAATAATTTTTTGAATTCAAAAAAATTGGATTTTTAGGTGTCTTTACGATTTATTACTAATTTAATAATAATTTATTATTAAAATTCAAGAATAAAATGGTAAAAATACCGTTATAATCTATGGAGAATCGTAGTTCTATTTCAAGCAAAGTTAGTCAGCAGGTATAAAACAATAGAAAATATACGATTTCCTAGTTTGGTTGAGATAAGAGATAAGTGAGTTTTTCATACTATCAGTTAATTTTGACCGATCGATCCCTTGACAGCTATATGATATACACTAGATAAAACTCTAGTGAAGAAAGCATATTCTAGCCCCAAAATTTCTGATATCCAATTTTGTGACGAACGAAATTAAAATAATACGCATAAAAAAAATTGACATCTTACACTGTGCACAAAAAGCTTTTTTGTAAATAAAAATTAATTTTTGCGCAGTGCCGAGTGTCATTTTTTTTTGTTTATTAATTAATATTTTTATTTTAAATTTGTATGCGTATTATTTTAATTTCGTTCGTCACAAAATTGGATATCAAAAATTTTGGGGCTAGAATATGCTTTCGTCGTGTGATATCAGAAATTTTTGCAATTGCTTCTGATATTGTAGATTTATCACTAATGGAGGAAGATAGTAATTTATTTGTTGAATTTCATTCATATTTTAAGTACAATTTTTTTTAATAATAAAGAGAAAAAGAGCATATAAATTTAATATGCGTTGCAGAAAAACGCAACACCGGGTTCTCAAAAAAAAAAAAAAATTAACTGTTTGGCAACGCTGGGGTTTCTTTAACGCAAAACAAAAATTACTGGCAACACCTTTAGTTTATGCCGCGTAAGCTGTATGCTACTTAGGTTTGCTGATAGAACACGTTATTGCTGCTGTCAGCTTTCAACTTTACGTAACATATATATATTTACACTTAAATGGTAATATTTCGAGAAATCGAATTTTTACAGATATTTGTGATATAGACAAAAAACTGTTATTAACCCTCTACTGCATGCTCATAGAATCATTAAAGAAAAACATTTTTATCATGCATATAAAAGTGTATTTGGTATAAATTAAGAAATATTTGAGCAAACTTTTTTTTTGGGTAAATAGTTTAGGAGAAAATAGGATATTGGCTTTTTCAGTTTTTGCTTAAAATAATAAATATAAGGCTTAATTACAGTCAAATTATAAGTTTTTATAAAAGATTACTCTATGTTCTTTGAGACAAAAATTACTCTTCAACATAAAAAATTGTTTTTTGTTGTGAAAACTTCATACGAAAATTCATTGTTCATCAAATTCATCAAAATTCATTTTCGTTCACGAAAGACGTCTTAACAAAATACATAAAAACACGAAATAAAGCCAAATTATAATTATTTTTAAATTTTTTTCCAATAGAAAATAGTGCAAATATATTTGCCAATAATAATCCACTTCGCTGAGATATCATTTAAACTAAAATAAATTTCGTTAAAAATGAAAAGCCATATATGGCACTATATGCGGTAGAGGGTTAACAGTAAAATTTTACCTGAGCACTTTAGAAAAAAAGTTGAAGAGTACGTCTGAAAGCACTCAAATCTTCCTTTCCAACAATATATAGGACATATCTTTAGTTTATGTGGTTTGGAAACCGTTGTTGAAACCGAACCACTATCAATGCGGACAGCAGTTCGCGCTGATGACGAAAGCGGCACGAAGGGTGCGAAAGGCGACCAGCAATATTTACAGCTAATATAGAAAATTTTCTATAACTGTCCGATCAGATCGAGTTATATACCGATCGAAAGGTTTAGTCCTAACCTACAAAATGGCATACTTTTTCTAACTTACCTGGGTCATGAGATAATGGGGTATTAGTGGGAGGGAAAAAATATTAATGATTGCAGCTAATAGGGCCGTTGGGTCCTTTTGGTAAATTTTTTTTTTTTTAATATCTTATCAAAAATTTACGTCGATTAATACCTTGATCACCTAAGTCCAACAACTAGCTCAAAAGATAATCAAATTTGAAATTTTTAGTAGACTTCTCAAAATGAGATGAAAAGTCAGTATGTCTATTTTTTTGTCTGTTTATTTCTCTGTTTGTTTGTTTGTTTGTTTGCGCTAAAAAACCTTAGATGAAATGATGGGAAATTATTCCGCTTCAAAAATCTAGAAATGTTTGTTCTACGACTTTTTGAATTTCCCGCTATTAAAAATTGGAAAGGTATTTTTAAAGGCTTAGCTTTAAATTTATGTTCTAAAGTTTTTAGGTAACAATTTACAGGTAAAGTAAGGTTTTTTAGCTTACTTTTTGGCGAATTATGACAAAACGGCTCTAACGATTTTTATTTATTTTCAATATGTTGTAAATCGTCAAGTTTCGCGATTTTTGAAACATACGTTTTGACTAAGGGGTTTGGAAAATGTTATCTATTAACTGAATATAGACATTTTTGTATAGGTCGAATATCACGTAATAGTACGAAAAACTTTTTGGTTTTATTAGATATATCAACTAAACTGATAAATATGCACTTAACCCTCTACCGCATAAAAGGCCATATATGGCTTTTCATTTTTAACGAAATTTATTTTAGTTAAAATGATATTTAAACGAATTGGATTATTATTGGCAAATATATTTGCACTATTTTCTATTGGAAAAAAATTTAAAAATAATTATAACTTAGCTTTATTTCGTGTTTTTTTGTACTTTGTTAAGGCTTCTCTCGTGAACGAAAATGAATTTTGATGAATTTGATGAACAATGAATTTTCGTATGAAGTTTTCACAACAAACCACAATTTTTTATGTTGAAGAGTAATTTTTGTCTAAAAGAACATAGAGTAATCTTTTATAAAAACTTATATTTTGACTGTAATTCAGCCTTATATTTATTATTTTAAGCAAAAACTGAAAAAGCCAATATCCTTTATGCTCCTAAACTATTTACCCAAAAAAAAAAGTTTGCTCAAATATTTCTTCATTTATTCCAAATACACCTATATATGCATGATAAAAATGTTTTTCTTTAATGATTCTATGAGCATGCAGTAGAGGGTTAACTTAGTTTCATATATCCTCACCAAATTTGGTTAAAACCGGACCACTATATCATATAGCTGTCACAGGACCGGTCGGGCGAAAATAAGGTCTAAGTATGAGTAACTTTATTTTCCATAGTAAGTACGGGGTCTCCGACAGTCAAGTATGCTCGACTGTAGCAACACAAACGAAGCGAGCAGGGGCGGTGCCTCCTATTTTTCTTTATAACACTAGGCAACAGCCCAAATCTGAATTGAGCCATACTCACTTTTTTGGATAGATTTGGGGCCTCAAACATCGAAAAACATTTTTTTTCTATGACAGAATTTTTTTTTTGAATTTTTTGAAACTTGGCTGTTTTTTTCATGCCGTTTTTTAGAGGTACGCCCACTTTTGTCATCATTACACCCGAATGCCAAAACTTTTCCTGAAAGCTAATGAATATACCTATAATTCATCTATACACAGTCTAAGATTAAAGTCAGTAGTTTAAGAGCAATTAATTTTTGAATTAAGAAAATGTTGCTTTTGTAAGCTTTTTTTTTTAGCATTTTTTAATTTAAAATTCAAGGAAAACTAGGAACGAGTTTAAAGTAAAAATGCTTAAAAAACAACATTTTCTTAATTAAAAAATTAATAGCTCTTAAACTACTGACTTTAATCTTAGACTGTGTATAGATGAATTAGAGGTGTATTCATTAGCTTTCAGGAAAAGTAAAGCTTTTGAATATCGGTTTTGGCATTCGGGGGCAATGATTACATAAGTGGGCGTACCTCTAGAAAACGGCAAGAAAGAAAACCAAATTTCTAAAAATTCTAAAAAAAAAATATTTCCATATAAAAAAAAAATTCTGTTCGGCGTCTGGGGCCCAAAACCTATCCAAAAAAGTTGGTTTGGTTCAATTCAGAAGAAAAAAGTGGAAATTTGTTGCCTAGTGTAATTAAAGGAAAAAAATTATTTCAAATATATAAAAATAAAATTATTTAAACATTTAACTATCTGTCTTCAATAATGATAAAGTTAAAATGTCAAAAGCAAAAGCAATCTCTGATATCACACAAAAAAGCTTCATCACGAGGGAAAAGTCTAGTGACAAAAGCATATTATAGCCCCAAATTTTCTGATATCCCATTTTGTGACGCACGTTTTTCAGTTTAATATAAAAATATTAAATAAATATAAAAAAACAATACCTGAAAATTTAAATTCGGCACTATAAATTTCTGATACTCCATTTTGTGACGTGTAACGAATTTCAAGCAAGTCTGATAGATTTTGTGATCAGCAACTCCGAAAACACCCGAAAAACGAGTTTTATACGATTCCGATAAATTTTTTAAAAAAGTGTCCGCTATATTGGATTCGTCCTTTCGAATTTCCAAAATTGACTTCAAATTGACCCCAGATCCCCCGGGTAGCGATATTATAACGAATCTGATGAAAATTTTAAAAACCTGTCCGCCATTTTGACGTGCTGGAAAAGATTGACTTCGGACTCAATCAACCCACAATCCATATAGTAGGCATAGTGAGACCCCCAGATCAGAGCATGACTTTTTTTTGTGTGACTGTGTAATTATTAGATCGCAGAAAACGAAAGGTTTACATCGGTTATGCTATTCTCGATTAATGATGACAAATTTATGCGAACCTCTAAAAATAGCTTAGTATTATAACTAAACTTTGAAAATGTCTGTTTCAATTAAAATGTGTAATTACGCTTGATCTCATCGTGAAATCAAAATTTATTTAGCTTTAACAGTTAAAATGAAGCTGACTGTGATTTTTTGTTTCTTCGTATTTAAGAGATTACCTTCAAATTTATAAATAGAAAGTAAGAATAATAATAAAAATCAGACCCACAAATATAACGTGGGGATGGAGACCCGTGAGTTAAGCGTGCCGTTTAATATAGTAACTTTAAGTTTGTATATATTAAACTTTTTGTATTACATTAGCAGGGCTCTACAAGGGTACCAAATCTTCGGTGTTTCGAAGTAACATTTCGATTTTGTTAATAACTTTATTGTATTTCAGATTAGCACACCTAATGCCGGAGACAATATATATGGAAACTCGCAGCTTAACTCAAATCAAGATATGGGAAGAATACCTTTAAATAGTTCCATGGAGCCTGTGGGTGTATCATCTAAAATTATGGAAAAGAATTCACTTCTGAGAATACCACACTTTACCCTACAAGATGTAGAGTTCTTTGAAGAATTGGGCGAGGGAGCATTCGGTATGAAATATTGTGTTATATTTTTTGTGGCTACTGATAACAAATTGTTACACACTAAAGGACAGATATGCCATCTTATTTCTGTTACGTTGATAGGACTAAATGTCGTCAAAATTTATAAGCCTGCAAAACAGTGCCCAGACTGCAATTTAAAAGCTATGGCTTTCTCTTGACAGTGTACATTACTAGAAACGTGGACGATTTCAGCCTATATCTCACCGGGTTTAAAAGTTTCAGATAGGGAGCTTTGCATAATTAACAAGGTCAGCAGAACGAAATGGTTAAAATTCTAAAATAGTCATATTAACCAATAACACTAGGCAACAATTTTAAACTTTTTGTCTATTACACGAACCAAACCCACTTTTTTGGATAGATTTGGGGCTCCAAATGACAAAAAACATTTTTTTTTTTTTTGTGGTGAGATTTTTTTTTTACATTTTTTTGAAATTTGGCTTTTTTTTTGTACTTTTTTTCAGAGGTGCGCCCAGATTTTTCATCATTACTCGAGAACGCCGAAACCGATTTTCAAAAACTTTACTTTTCCTGAAAGCCATTGAATATATCTATAATTCATTAATATAATTAATACAAAGCTATATGATATAGTAGACCGATTTGAACCAAATTTGGTCAAAAAGTGTAAAAAAATAACAAATTGATATTGTGTAAGATTGGTTAAGATATCTAAAAAATCAGAAATAATTTTTATACTACAGGTTATGCCACTCTACAAGAAAGTCAAAAAAGTCGACAAAAACATGCCTAGACACAAAAAAATATTATATCGCCGTCTCTCCACAGATTTTGATAAGACATATCATAAACGACGCGTAATTATTTATTTATTTATTTATTAATGCACGACTAAAAGCAGTCGGCAAAGAAAAAATTATTAGATATAAAAATTAAGTTTACAATTTAAAATAAAATTAATATTAAATATAAATATAAGAAATATACTGTAAAGAAAAAATTAAAATTAGAATTATATCTGGGGTAAGCAAAAATTAATAATTTAAAATGATCCAACACTTGTTGCAAGGATTGGGAAAACCCAGAAAAACCCAATCAGATCAATAAATATTAGTGTTGTTGTTAGTGATTGATTGGTTTTAAAAATAATATAACATGTTATTAGTATTAGTAAGGTTAGGAATTTAATGATTTAAAATATTGGAAAAGTACGGATTTTAGGGAAGGGATAGGGAGAGAGAGTTCTGAGTAGAAAACGTGAAAGAGGCTATTATAATTAGAGCATAAAACCCGGAACGAACCGTGGGAAGCGTAATCAGTTGTGCATGTAGGTAAAAATAAAGGCCTGTAATTCCTAGTAGACCTGCGGGGGACCGAAAATCTGAGGCGGCCCAAAAGGGGACTAGAATCAATGTCGCCATTAATTAATTTGTGAAGAAAAACCACATTAAGAGTTTTCCTACGATTAATTAAAGACGGAAGGTCAATAAGACGAAGCCTATGGGAGTACGGTGGTAAACGCCGGTTGGGATCCCAGTTAAAACCACGTAAGGCGAAAAGCAAGAATTGCTTTTGAACTGATTCAATTCGATTCTGATTTATTTGATACTGTGGGCACCAAATGCACGAACAGTATTCAAGGATGGGACGGACTAAAGAGACGTAAAGGAGTTTAGTGGTGAAAGGATCATTGAATTCTTTCGACCAACGTTTAATGAAACCAAGTACTCCTTTGGCATCATTAACTATAGTGGAGATGTGCAAATTGAAGCATAATTTGCAGTCAAATAAAACTCCAAGATCCTTTACAGTTTTTATACGTTGCAAAGGGATATTGTCAATCGTATAAGAACCTAAGTAGGGCCTAGAACGACTAAATGTCATAAACATACACTTCGAACAATTGAGATGCAACTTATTGGCCGAACACCATAGTTGCATAGTGTTCAAATCATCTTGCAGACGATTGTGAAACAGGGGATCAGTGTATGAAAAAATAAGCTTAACATCATCTGCATACATTAAAATATAAGAATGGGACAGAATAGTGGGTAGATCGTTAATGAACAGTGTAAAAAATAAAGGTCCTAAGTGACTACCTTGAGGTACACCAGAAGTTACACGAACCGAACTCGAAATGGTTGACCTAAGAAGCACTTTTTGGGTTCTACCTTTTAAATAAGTGGAAACCCAACGTATAAAGGCGGGAGGGAAACCTATGCATTTAAGTTTGTAAAGTAAGAGGTCATGGTTCACAGAGTCAAAGGCTTTACTGAAGTCAGTGTAGATGACATCAGTTTGCTTTTTCTCTGAAAATGCATCATTTACCAGGGAGGTAAATTCAAGCAAGTTGGTCGTAGTAGACCGACCCTTAATAAAGCCGTGTTGTGCAGGGGAAATTATCGATTTACAGAGATGCTGCAAAGAAGAAACAAGGATTTTTTCAAATAATTTAGGAATGGCTGATAGCTTTGCAATGCCTCTGTAATTAGAAATATCAGACTTACCGCCTTTTTTGTGGAGGGGAATGATATAAGAATCTTTCCAAAGATATGGAAAAATTGAAGTTTCAAGGGATAGATTAAAAAGCTTATGCAACGGAGCAGCTAAAGAAGAACAGCATTCCTTAAGTAGACAACTAGGAATGTTGTCTGGCCCAGGAACGAAAGAAGATTTTAAAGAGCTAATAGAAGAGATTACATTGTTATAGGAAATAGAGGGTGCAAACATAGTGTTAGATTGAAAAATAGAATAAGGATAAGTTGAGTTGGAAGTGGAGATTGGAGAGTAGGTGGATTGAAAAAAGTTAGCAAATAGTTCAGCGGCTGCAGAGTCGTTGCCAGCAATATCTGTCCCAAGAAAAAAAGAGGAAGGTAAACTGGAGGATTTACGCTTCAAGTTAACAAATTTATAAAATTGTTTAGGGTCACGGGAAAACTGTCTTTTGCAACGAGTTAGATAGTTCTCGTAGCATATCGAGTTTAAATTGGCAAAGTCCGACTTGGCCACTGTATACTTAGACCAGTCGAGACTTGAACCTGACTTCTTATATTTTTTAAAATATTTAGATTTAATATTTTTTAAATAAGAAAGTCTAGGTGTAAACCAAGGAGGCTTTATAGAACCAGACGATGGAATATAATTTGGAATGCACACATCTAAGAGTGCATTTAGGGTCTCATAGAAAGAACTAAGAGCATTATCGATGTCAGTCGCTTTTTCTAAAAAGCACCAGTCGGTAGCAAGGATAAGTTCATTAAGCAATGAATAATTTCCCTTGCGAAAACAACGACGAGGTGATTGCTGACATAATAAAGGTTGACTAAAAGGTTTAGAGATTGAGATAGAAATTTCTATAGTAGGATGATGTAAGTCTTCAGGGATACTTAATGGGGATGACCTAGAGACGGCAGTATTTGCGAAGTCATTAATAAAAACTAGATCGAGAATTCGATCATTATGATTTCTTATTGAGTTCATTTGAAACAACGAGAGATCAAGCATGTTATCTAAGAAAATATCTTGATTTAAGGGAATAAGGTAATTTGTGCTACTAAAAAGTGACCAAGAAATTTTAGGCAAATTAAAATCACCTAGCACAATAAATAAGTCGTTATCTTTAACTTTATGGTTAATTTCTTCAATACAGGCAAAATGTTGCAAGTAAACTGAAGGAGTAGCTCTTGGAGGGATATAAGAGCAGGTGATAAATATTGATCGAGTTGAAAAAGTTACTTTGACAGCAACAATTTCAATATCAGTAGTCACATTAAAAGAAATGCGTTCTGACTGAAGAGCCGAATTAGTAGCAATAAGAACGCCACCACTTCGAGTCGGTCGATCATATCTATATAAAAGGTAGTTACTTGACATAACTTCAGAATCAGACACTGTAGGAGTTAACCAAGTTTCTGACAATGCAATTATATCAGAATCAAAGGACATACTACTCAAATATAGATTTTTGAGCTTAGTAAGGAGGCCTCTAACATTTTGGTAATGAATACAGGCGAAATCGGGCCGCAGGTCTAGTTTTTTGAAGCCGTACTGGCGGGGTCCTGTACGTTGGAGCTGCCGGCAGTAAGAGAAACAGGCAAGGGTTCACTACGCCTTTTGGGCTTAAACTCATGAACAATCATATGTTGTGGCCAAAATTTTGGATCACAAATGACAGAAAATGAGTCATGAGGGACACTTATTTTAAAAGATGCTATTTCGCGGGCAGTGGCAAAATTAAATTTAAATTTAAATTTAATGCAGCTATGCAAATAAAAAATAATAAAAACAAAATGTATTCAATTTTTTTCGACTTTTCCTCGAATTTTAAAGTAAAATAAGCTAAAAAAAAAAGCTTAAAAAAATCATCATTTTCTTAATTCAAAAATTGATATCTCTTAAACTATAAGTTTAAATCCAAAACTTTGTATTAATGAATTATAGATATATTAAATGGCTTTCAGGGGCGGACGTTTGAAAAAAAGTACGAAAAAAAAGCCAGATTTTCAAAAAATTCTAAAAAAAAATTACCACAAAAAAAAAAATGTTTTTCGTCATTTGGAGCCCCAAATCTATCCAAAAAAGTGGGTTTGGTTTGTGTAATTTTTTGGCTGTTACCTAGTGTAATCGACTTGTCACAAATTTTTAATTTGGTTGATGTATCGCATAGCATAAGAATTTACTTTTATTTGTTTAATTAATATTTATTTATTTTTAGTTAAAATGCAGTCGGTAAAACATTTAAGAGAAATTGCAATGAAGCTTCAATAGATAAGAGCTCGCACTATTCAATGAAAAAGAAAGATTTACACTCGACTGAGAATATATCCAAAGAGAATCTTTTAGCAGACCTAAAATTCAAATACAACAAATATCAAGATATGCAAAACAAATCCGGTTGTCGAATCAGTTCCGTTGGAATTCGGTTTCCCTACTCCACCTGTTTTCCAATTTAATATCAAATATACAAATGAAAAGTCTTTGACAAAACAAAAAAAAACCAATTAATGCGATCCTCGTTACAAAACAAAAAACGAATATGTCTTGCCATACCATGCCAGTAAAACTAACAGGTGCAAAAAAAAGATGCACCACCTTTATTTCAAACCATGGTTGTTCTAGTCAGATATGATAGATCACACAGCACAGAGAATTATGGAAACCAGAAGGTCAAATGAGCTTGACTTACTTTCTCATTATCTGACATCGCTCACAAAATGGGATTGCAATGGAGCCTCTGGACAATCCACAAATGAACAAAATCTTTCTACGCTAAGCGACAATAACAATACAATTGCAACAGAAGCTAATTAGTTAATGGCTTCCATAGTGCTCGTAATATTAAAATGTAATTCAGGAGAGCACCCTATGGCCTTCGCAAACATCAAGTTTTTATTGAAAACTAATTTTTCTTTATACATCATCAGTTATTCTTAACGATGAATGAATGAAAGTTTTAAACACAATAAGCAACACAAAATCAACCCGACATTGTGCCAGATGTTATAGTATCTGAAAAGAACTACGAATATGACAAATCTTCTTTGCATGCCACATTGCGATTCATGGATTCTTTTTGAAGCTAGCATATACTCTACTTCAACATGGTAGTAATCCAAGAAAAACCACAAATAGTAAATTAAAATTACATTTCGAAATGATCTTCGATCATTATTGGATAAGTTGGAAAAGTTCGACACCATTTCATGTCTTCCTATTTGAGAATTGTCAGAGGAGGCGCAAGAGTCCAAAAATAAGGAATACAAAATGTATTCAAATGTATACGAAAGTTCTGTCGGATGCGTCAAATCCAGGATTTGTTTATAAAGCAGAGTACTCTTAAATACAAGAACTCCATATAAAACAAGTGGGAAAGGTTATAGTCTACATCCCGACTATAGCATACCCGTTACCTATTTCAATATATATAAAAGTACTTTCATGAAAATTTTTTTAAGAAAAAGTGATTTTTCAGAAATATCTGTTACACTTAAAATTTATTATTATATGTTCTGACTCCCCTATTGGGCCATGCCTTGTCGAAGGGTACTAGGTGACAATCTAGGAGGAACCATTTGGATGTAGTGCGTCGATCATGCTGGCATTAACCATGTTAAATGCATTTTGCCTTGTATGATATCACCCATCTCCCTCCTAACAAATATCAATATAATAATAATAAATAACTTAAATATTACTTAACTTTGAATACACCGTTGTCCAAATTTGAATATTAAAAGCTTCTTCAAGTTGAAAATTGATATTGGTTATTAACTGCTTCATACTCACAATTGTGCAATGCAGTTTTTTATACCAACCATTCAGGTAGCAACTGCTTCTTGAAAAAATTATCCAAGAAAATGTTGTTGTTTTAACTTCCTAAGGTTAACAACTGTTTTTGGTTACAACAACTTTATATTAGCAACTGTTTCAGGTTAAATTCAAGTAGCAACTTCTTCAGGTGGAAATCAAGTATCAACTGCTTTTGGTCAAAAAAAAAAAAATTCTACATAGTTTGAAATCAATTCAAACCTTTCTGGTTTACAAAATATTGGATGAGATAAATTATTCAAGAACGAAAAAAGAGATGTACATTCTCCATTCTTAAAACCGTTTCTTCTGCTAGTTGACCAGCGATTTAAACTTAATGTCACTTTCGCGTCGCCAAAACCAGTTAAGGCGTTAGAATGATAAAAAGGTTTGGATACCAATTAGGTTTGCTGTTAATTAGTTAATTAATTGAGGAGCCATACACTATTTTCAGCACGCTTTTTCAGAGCGCGCCAAAAAGATATAGCAAATAATGTTTGCAAGCATGCTTGATCCCTCGAAAGAGAGCAGCTGTGGTGAACACGCCACCTATAATAACTTTACCTTGGTTAAAACATCGCAGAGTCGATATTAAACCAACTTTCAAATCTCTTTGGTAACAACCTCTTCATGACGCAGCCAAAAACACACAACACTTGCATAGAAGCACGGGGCATGACTTGGTACTCTTCTTGGTACTTGGTACTTGTCTCAACTTGCAATTCAAGCTGAATGTCATCTTTGCGTCGTCAGAACCAGTTTAGAATTTGAAGCATTCTTATAAGGTCCAACAATACAAAAACTATATCATACTCTAGGGAGCTTGAATTTCTTGAAAATGTAGGCACTCAATTACTGCTGCTCTACTTGTCCGATCTTTTTGCGATTTAGTGAAACAATAGATAATTCTAATAAATAACGGTTATTACCAAAACACACGTATTATCTTAAAAATTGTCGGTGTGGTGGTTTTTCGCGATTTGCGCGAGCGGAGGGGGACGTGGTTTAAATTAAAACAAACTTGATCTGCGTGGGGTATATAGAAATCTGTGTGCCAAATTTGGTTGCTCTATCTCTTATAGTCTCTGAGATCATTTTGTTCATACAGACAGACAGACACACATGGCTATATCGACTCGGCTGTTGATGCTGATCAAGAATATATATACTTTATAGGGTCGGAGATGCCTCCTTATCCCTGTTACATACATTCCAACGAACACAATATACCCTTATACTTATTTTTTATAAGTAACGGGTATAAAAATATAGATTTGCTAGATCTGAGGGGATGACGGTTTTCAACACTGTTAATGAAACAGCTGATTTTCGCTATGCTGCCTGTAAGGACTATGAAATTTCCAATCTTCTTACGCCATATGATAAAAATAGACTCAATTAATTTGAAAATAAAACAATTATGTTTGGAGTTATTCAACGAGTATAAAAAAGCTACAATATAGGATACTGAAACCATCTGTGCACCATAAATATGTACATATTTAGACCCCGTACTTAAAAAAAGTACAGGGGTCTATTGGGTTTGTTTTAACGAAAATGTGCGTAACAGGCAGAAGGAGGCGTGGCAGACCCCATAAAGTATATATATTCTTGATCAGCATCAATAGCCGAGTCGATATAGCAATGTCCGTCTGTCCGTCTGTCTGTATGTCTGTCTGTCTGTCTGTCCGTCTGTCTGTATGAACACCTAGATCTCAGAGACTATAAGAGCTAGAGCCACCAAACTTGGTATGTAGGTTCGCCTATATTGCAAGCAGATCAAGTTTGTTTCAAAATTTGGCCACGCCCCCTTTATCGCCCACAAATCGAAAACAAAAATTTCATATCCAAATTATAAGAACAATTTAAAAGCTAGTGACACCAAACTTAGTATGTAGGTTCCTCTACATTGCAGGCATACTAAGTCCATTTATTTTTTGGATCGGACCACTATATCATATAGCGCCCATAGGAACAATCGGTCGAAAATCAAGTTTTAGTATGAAAAACTTTTTTGTTTTATGAGATATCTCAACCAAACTGATACAATATGCATAAGATTTAGTTTTATATATCCTGTCCAAAGTTGGTTCAAATCGGACCACTATATCATATAGATGCCATGGGACCGATCGGTCGAAAATCAAGTTTTAGTAAGAAAAACTTTTTTGTTTTATGAGATATCTCAACCAATCTGATACAATATGCATAAGATTTAGTTTTATATATCTTGTCCAAAGTTGGTTCAAATCGGACCACTATATCATATAGCGCCCATCGGAACAATCGGTCGAAAATCAAGTTTTAGTATGAAAAACTTTTTTGTTTTATGAGATATCTCAACCAAACTGATACAATATGCATAAGATTTAGTTTTATATATCCTGTTTAAAGTTGGTTGAAATCGGAGCACTATATCATATAGCGCCCATAGGAACAATCGGTCGAAAATCAAGTTTTAGTATGAAAAACTTTATTGTTTTATGAGATATCTCAACCAAACTGATACAATATGCATAAGATTTAGTTTTATATATCCTGTCCAAAGTTGGTTGAAATCGGAGCACTATATCATATAGCTGCCATGGCACCGATCGGGCAAAAATCTAGTCTTAGTAAGAAAAACTTTTTTGTTTTATGAGATATCTCAACCAATCTAATACAGTATGCAAATAACTTGGTTTTATATTGCCTGTCCGAAGTTGGCTTAAATCGGACCACTATATCATATAGCTTCCAAAGGACCGATCAGCCGAATATCAAGTCTTAGTATGAAAAACTTTTTTGTTTTATGAGATATCTCAACTAAACTATTACAGTATGCTTGGTTTTATATATCATGACCGATGTAAGTTCAAATCGGACAACTATATCATATAGCTGTCATTGAAAAAAGTAGTCGAAAATGTATTACAACGCTCTGCAACAGCAACAAGCGGCCAAATTATTATTTTAATTTTTGTAGTCTTTTCTATTTCCATAGTAAGTACGGGGTCTCCGACAGTCGAGTATGCTCGACTGTAGCACCGCGAGCGAAGCGAGCGGGGGGTTGGCGAGCGAAGCGAGCAGGGGGCGGAGCCCCCTAGTTTTTATTAAAAAAGTGGAGCGGAAAAAAACTTTTGTTTATTTTTGTGTGTTTCATTAGCAATACTGTCTTTCTCTATGCCTCAGCAAATGATTGGGAAATTGTTTCGCTAGAGAAGACAAACTCTTTTTGAGTACTCGCCTTAATGCTCTCAGACTCGTGACAAAGGTCAAAATTAGAATTCGAGTGAACTCCATTTCAAAAACTTTACTAAAATTATAAAATTTTATTCAAAAATTACTACAACCAATTCTTGATCAAGACATTTATAAATTTATTTTGCCTTATTAAAAAATAAATAATTGTGTTCGTTGGAATGCATGTAACAGGGAGAAGGAGGCAGGAGGGGAGAAGGGTGTTCGAACAAAAGGATATCAAAGACTATAATAGAGTAACCATATTTGGCACACAGATTTCTATATACCCCACGCAAATCAAGTTTATTTCAAACTTAAGATACGGCCCCTCCACCCCGCAAATTGCGAAAAACTACCTCACCCACAGTTTTCAAGACAGTACGTACTTTATGAAAATTAACATTATCTATTACTATTATAATAGGCAACAAATTTCGACTTTTTTCTTCTGAATTGAACCAAACCGACTTTTTTGGATAGATTTAGGGCCCAAAACGCCGAATAATTTTTTTTTCTAATGCAGAATTTTTTTTTAGAATGTTTTGAAATTTGGCTGTTTTTTTCATGCTGTTTTTTAGAGGTACGCCGACTTTTGCCATCATTACACCCGAATGCCAAAACCTATATTCAAAAGCTTTACTTTTCCTGAAAGCTAATAAATATACCTATAATCCGTACACAGTCTAAGATTAAAGTCAGTAGTTTAAGAGCTATAAATTTTTGAATTAAGAAAATTTTGTTTTTTAAGCTTTTTAAAATTCAAGGAAAACTCGAAAAAAAATTCTGCGCTCGGGTTATAATTTTTTTATGCAAGGCTGCATTAATTCAGCGATGTGTAAGATATGATTCATTAAAATCTATGGAAAAACGGCGATATAATGCAATTTTATATCAAGGCATGATTTTGTCGATTTTGATGACTTCCTTGTAGAGCGGCATGATCTTTAGTATGAAATTTTTTTGTGTATTTTGAGATATCCTAACCAAACTCACAGGAAATCAATTTGATGTTGTTTTTCGCATTATGACCAAAGTTGGTTTAAATCGGTCGACTATATCATATAGTTGCCATAATAGCGATCGGCAGAAACTAAAGTATTAAAATGAAAAACTTTTTTGTTATTTGAGATATATCAACCAGTCTCGCAGGTTGTGTATATTATAATGGGTTTTATATCCCTACCGAATTTGGTTCAAATCGGTTCACTATTCAATTTAGCTGCCATAGGAACGATCGGTTGAAAATAGTATGGAAAACTTTCTTATTTTTTAAAAAATTTCAACCAAAATCACAAAATGAGTTTGTTTTGTTGTCTTATATATCGTTACCAAAATTGGTTCAAATCTTTACAAATATACAATATTTACAAAATATTGTATGAGATAAATTATTCAAGAACGAAAAAAGAGATGTACATTCTCCATCCTTAAAACCGTTTCTTCTGCTAGTTGACCAGCGATTTAAACTTAATGTCACTTTCGCGTCGCCAAAACCAGTTAAGGCGTTAGAATGATAAAAACGTTTGAATACCAATTAGGTTTGCTGTTAATTAGTTAATTAATTGAGGAGCCATACACTATTTTCAACACGCTTTTTCAGAGCGCTCTAAAAAGATATATCATTTATCTTCGGTGATGTGCCCCATAATTTTCCGGCTATACTGCGACATGTGTAAAGTGTTCTAGAGCACTTTGCTATTACGTTCTTAACATGTGAGCGGAAATTTAAAATTGTCAAAGTGACTCCTAAGTATTTTACCTACTTACTTGTTTCTATTGTGCTATTTGATAGCCTTATCTGACTTATTTTTTACAACTTGTATGTTTTGGTAACGGAACGATGACGGTTTAAGGTTGAGGCCTACCTCGCCACATCAATCGCTCGTTATCCCTAAGTAGTTCGTCTACTAATATGCTCCAAAGTAGTTGAGACAAAACACCCCCTTGAGAACATCCTTTTGTGGTTGTGACTGTAACAGAACTGTCTTGAACTGTTGCCATGGCTTGTTTAGACGCAAGCAGTGAGAGATGCTTGTGGTTGGGTCTAGGCCCAACCTGTTCAGGGCTGCCGGGACTGCATCATGGGACGTGTTGTCGAAAGCACCTTCTATGTCCAGGAAGGCGCATACTGCCACCTCCTTGTTGTCAACTGCTGTAGTATTTATTATCTTGTAGTCCACCAGCTTTTCCAACGTTTTCAACAAAAACGATGTTAAACTGATGGGTTTGATGGACTTGGGGCTGGTGATATCTTTCTTCCCTGCCTTGGGGATGAAGACCACCCTCGCTCTACGCCATGCACCTGGTATGTAACCGAGTGCGAGGCTGCTAATCATGATCTTTCTAAGGATGGGGAGGATTATGCCCTGTCCCTGTTGTAGGAAATCGCGATAGCTCTTCCGCTTGGCCTTTCTAATCTCCTAGTTATATGAGGCAAGACTTTTGCGGCATGAGTCGCATATTCCGTCCCTCTTCGTTCTGTTGAAGAGGCGGTGGGTGGTGAGTCTTAGTCTTTCGAGTCTATCGCTCCACCATGGGGCATTTGTTTCTTTGTGCTTCCTTTCAAAAAGGACAGCTTTGTTAAAAGGCATTTATAATGCTGCTGTTTAGGTTGCCTACAACTCTATCTAATTCCAGTGGTGCGCCCGTTTTTGGATCGCATTCAAATCCAGGATAGATTGTATAGATTCAGGGTATTTGTGTACTTCTCCCAGTTTGTTTTCCTTGGGTTACGGGGTGGAAGGCTGCTATCAATATTAACTTGCAGTTGAAATAGAATGATTCTATGATCAGACATAGACTCATCCGAGGAGACATGCCGGATTTTAAGGTGCAGCTTAATACCCTTACTAATCACATTGATATCTAGGACTTCTTCCCTGATTCTGGATACAAATGTCGGTGTATTTCTGACATTTCCAATTTCTAGGTTATATCTAAATATAAAATCGAGAAGGTACTCACCTCTTGTGTTGGTGTCGCTGCTACCCCATTCCTAATGATGCGTGTTTGGGTCACACCCGATGATTAGGGGGAGCTTCTCCCGGGAGCAGTGCTCTGCTAGCTTGACGACTTCCGGTGGTGGACAGGCTCCATCTCCTGCAAGGTACGCCGATGCCACTACAGTGGTGCGGGCATGCCCGATCGTCTGCACGGCGATGGGTACGCAATACCTGTTCGGGAATTCTGAAAAGATGGATAGTTAATACATTTCATTACCATTAAGCATGTTCAAGGTACTGGATTCCTCTGATCCCAGAGTCCGCTGTGTACATGCCTCTGATGCCATTGTTATACCATGGCTCCTGTACTAGGACCCAAGGTGTTGTTGGGTGAACATCCTGGCTTGGACGGCCGAAGCCATCTTCGCGCGATGGATGTTCACCTGGGCTAGCTTAGTGCTGATGACTTGCGTCATCTACAATAGCGGCTCCATTTCACATGACGAGGGGGGTCGGAAGTGTCCCTCGTCATCGCGTAGCGTCAGGGTGACGTCCGCTCCTTCCAGCTTGTCCGAAAACTCCTGGGACGACTGGCCATTAGGTCCTCTATCTCCTGGGCCTTAGCGTGCGTACCCATTTGGCGTTATCGGTCGACGTTGTCGGCGTATGCTGGATCTTTTGTGGGCCAGCGCATCCTAATCCGACAACCCCTGCTATAGGTACCGGATGTACCATTTGACCCTTATTCCACAGAAATTGCGACTGTGGGGTCATCTCGTTCACCCGGTTCTCCTAGATCTGGTAGGAGATCTTTCTTCGATGGCGGCCGTTACTGGCCTTGCTGTCTGTCTGCGGCTAACCCGGGGCGCAGGGGACGAGAAGCACGGCGGGCTTCCTTGTGTATGCCGTGCTGCTGGCAACTAGATTGTCTGTTCTGTGCCAGTGGTACTCTTCTACACTATAGCCTTTCCCGCTTGCTTATATTTCAACCAAGCAACAGCAAGTCTTGAAACTTTCAATGTTTTAGCTCGTTACCAAAAAAATGGGTACTGCTACCCAAAAAATGGGTACTAAAGGCTATTAGATTCGTGACAATTATGGTACACTACCTTGAACACCTTTATCTCCAAACCTATAACAGTAAGAACAACCAAATTTGGTGAGAGTACTCCGAGGTTGTTGACCTATGTCAAGTTTATTTTAAAATTTGGCCTCGCCCACGTCCGCCCACATAAATGATATAAAATCTAATAACAAAAGCAATTTTAAAGCTACAGTCTTGAGACTTGAGACACACAGGATGGAAGACGAGTCCTGAAGTGTGCTGAAAATTTCATAAAGATCGGTTAATAAACAGAGAAGATATTTGTGGAAATATGATATATGAAGGACATATAATCATCTCAGAGACTATAAAAGCTAGAGCTACCCAATTTGGTGACAATTTTGCTATGTTGTGCCCTCAAATCAAGTTTGCTTTAGAATTTTGCACCCCCCTCAATTTTCCAGTAATCGACAAAAAACTTACAAGGCCAATTCAAAAGGTAAATCTTCGTGATGTATGCTGAAAATGTCATTGCGATCGGATAATAAACAGCGAATATATTAAGCAAATAAGTTTCGCTTTGCACGCCGTGGTACACACAGTCTGGAGGGGTGGGGGTAACAGAAGGTACACCTGTTGTGTTAATGTTATAATAACACAATATAATTTTAGTGATACATGTTATATCAATGTTATGTTAACATAGAATAATTTATGTTAATTAATTTAATGTAAATATACATTTCTTCTGTTATTATTTTTGTAATTTTGTGTTAATCTATTAATCTAAAATTTGCATATATTTATGTATGTTTATAACAATTATAAAATTAAAACTGTCAATTAAAATTAGCCTCTGTACGATTTAAAGTTTTTAAAGTATTTATTTAATTAATGGTCATTAAATATAACTGCCGCGAAGATGTGTATAGCGAGCATATGTAATAACTGTCGAGTAGGCTCGACTGTAGCCCTTTCACACCTCACCGCAAGCGAAGCGAGCCTCCTTGTTATTCAAACATTAATACTCTTTGCCCATTAATACGATGATGATTATTCAGTAATCAGTACCTGCTGATTGATATGATAAAATTTTATTAAATCAGCCTACTATGTTTGTTAAAAATCTCGCTTTATTTTTCTGAATAAACAATCAGTATCAGGTATCACACTATTTGTGCGATACATTTCTTGTAATACCGATACTTGATGTATGTAAAAAGAAGTAATTGGGTATCATGATTGGTGATCAAAGTTACCAGCTGAATGCCCCCATTCTAAATTTTATGCATCGACTATAAAATACCCTATATTACTATGCCATCAGACTAAGGGTGTTTTTTTAATAAGTGTCATGTTAATGATTGCAGGCAAAGTTTACTTCTTGCCACCTCTGTGACCAGACATTTTATTTAAAGTGTCTTGGTTTAAAAACGAAAGTCAAAGATTACCTTGAGAAAAACATTGGTCTGAGATGGCGCTGTGAAACTTTTCGAGACATTAAGGTGCAAGTTCGCAAATATATGGAGCGAACCAGAGAAAGTTTTTAGAATACATTTAAGTTTTTTTTTATAATTGTAAACTTGTTATGTTATGTTATACGTTTATTTAACAATAACACTGGGTAACAGCCAAAAAATTACACGAACCAAACCCACATTTTTGGATAGATTTGGGGCCAAAAACGACGACAACCATTTTTTTCCTATGGTGATATTTCTATTTGATACTTTGCATCCTGTCACATTTGCTTTCTTTCTTCTTCAAAATCACTAAAGCTTTCAAGCTCCAGTAAATTTATAATTTTGTCGCTGACTTAACCATAGCTCGCAAATGACAGTTGATCGTTTCTTCTAATATGCTCTGCTTCGTAACATAACCGAAAAGATTGTGCAGAGCGGCTCTCTTCTTTTGTTTCGAATCGGTTTTCGCTCAAGCGCTTTGCATTGATTCATTCGTGTGACGCTCTCAAATGAGTGTCGCGTAAAGAGTAATACGTTTTTCGCTCACACAAAGACTCTCACCAAAAGACAGTTTGACTAAAAAACTCAACAGAAATGATCTTAGCTTTCGTGTGAATGTAAATACATACATATAAATGTACATGAGCATGAAAATAATAAAAAAGACAATGCTATCGGGTGTTAAATAAAAATGTGAAAAAATGTTTTGTTTTTGAAGGCCTGACTCCAGCAACTTAAAATTTCTTGTCAGGAATTTGACAATTATTTCTTGTGTTTGTGGAACATAACTAAAACAGTGTGACCAAGCACCTATTATTAAGAAAATGTTTACATAAAACGTTCATATTTTTGACCCTG
This sequence comes from Drosophila phalerata, assembly GCA_951394115.2. Taxonomy (NCBI): domain Eukaryota; kingdom Metazoa; phylum Arthropoda; class Insecta; order Diptera; family Drosophilidae; genus Drosophila; species Drosophila phalerata. Next base: position 2,510,008 of record OX596008.2, on the reverse strand, counting down.
CCCCTAAAACTTACATGGTCACACTGACAAATCAGTTTGGCTTGTAAACAGCGCCAAATTTGAAAGCTCAACTAAAATTAAAAAAGAAAGCAAATAAATTTGGACGATGAAGTGATTGTGTTGGTTACGCCAATTATAATTGTTATAATAATAATAATTATTATTCAATTATTTCTCCAGCAACATTTTTTCATTCACTTTTCATAGATATTTTATCAAAATGATTCTTATTTGCGATTCGTCAAAGACATGGTCGCGCCCCCACTGCTTTAATTAAAGTTATCTTCGATTTGTTTTTTTTTTGTTTTACGAACAGCACCTTGAGTCTCCATGTTTGACATTTGTATGAGTCCACCAGGAAAAATTGCTAAATATATTTTCCTGGTAGACTTATCAGCTGTTCTTTCAGTCCACACATGCTATCGATATGCCAAATATCGATATGAATTTGTGGATTTCGTTTAAGTTGCTGGATTCCTGCCAAAGTTTTTTTTATATGAAGTTTGACAGGAACTTTTAGTTCCGGGCCTGCCACTTGCACTTGTGACACAAACTTGTACCAGACAGCTTTGAAATAATCGACAGTATGTATATATTTACTCTCTCCACTTGACCGTTACCTCTAACAACTCCAGTAGTTGTCCAAAGTTTGCACTCCAAACATGTTCGATCGCATTCGACTTGTCAAAATCTTCAAAATTCCCTGATGTGAATGCTGATCCACGATCACTTATTATTCGGCTCGTTACGCCAGAGACTTCAGACCAGCCCTCTAGTTTTCTTATTACGTCTTCGAAGCCCATAGATTTTACTGGATAAGGCCGATCGAATTTTGAAAACCCATCCACTACCGCTTAAACGCATTTGTAATCCTTTGCTTTATAGGCCCAAGGTGATCGACATAAACCATATAAAAGGGCTGACTTCCCTTCTCAATACAACACAAATACCATTCCTGTTTCCCTAGTTTCTTGTTAGCAATGATGCATTTAACGAAGCCACCCACAACTTGCTTCATCATCTTTTCAGTCGTAAAATGTCCAACATTGTGAGGTTCACTTATTGTGTCCCTTTCCATTTGCTTAGGAACCACAAGCTCATTTCCATTTACCACTTTATAAAGCAACAGGGGCTCCGCCCCCTACTCGCTTCGCTCACCAACTCTCTCTTATATATTTATTAAATTTATTCTTTTATGCATCAGTACCTGCTAAATCACATAATACCTTGTTATCAGACTACTTCGATTTTACTAACCCATTTCTTGATAATGGGAATTTCCAGCACTGGGCATGTGAGAGATATCGTAGCAAGATGTATTTAATAGGAAATAGAATGAACTAAGCTTTACGAGTAAATAAAGGGGAGTTCAGTTTTCCGTGGTTTACCTTACAGCTGAAAACCTAGTTTTTTTTCTCTAGGTAAAATTTAAACAAAAGTCCTGCTAAATATAAAGAAATGGAAAAGTGAAAAACGCGCACTCTTAACAGATAACTAATAGGCTATTTCCACGACAGCACATTCGACGCCATTTTCATCATCCGACCCGAATGTGGACTTCATTTCAGTACAAAATCCGGATGATCTTTTTGGGTCATCCAAAATGAATGTGCCGATTTTTTGCCAGTATTTTCAGTATTTTTTTATCGAACACCCGATGTTTATCGATATACTCGTGAAAAAAAACCAATTAGCACCTAACCCAGCTGTTTTGTGCAATAAAAACAGATGGCAATTAATTTTCGCCAATTATAATTTCAATATAAATATTAAATTGTTGTTATTGTCAGCTTTTTATTATATGTGCACAGAAATCGAACAGCTGATTTATTCTGCTGATATGGCAAGTCCATTGAATGTGTCACATTTGGTCGTGGAAAGCCAAAATTGAGTCACATCCGAATGTGCTCGGATGAGCCAAATGTGAGTGGTCGTGGAAATAAGCTATAATATACAGCGATGTATCAACTTATCTGACCTCCACATCTGATCTAGTGACATTGGGTATTTAAATACCCGACTGCCCGTGGTGTGTGCTAGAAATACAATTTATACTTTATGCAAAAGTTTCATTTGGAGTGAATAAACAGGTCTTTTATTCTGAAGTTTTCTTAACTAATTGGGAATCATGGTTTTCCTTTGATAAAAATTTCTATAGTCTACCAGACGCAAATTTCAAAATTTCATCAAAATCGTAAGAGCCGATATTTGAGCAAAATTTAATGGGTTTAAAACGTTTTTAATTTAAAATTTAAAATTTTTTGTTGATGAAAATTTCCTGCTGAACGTAATAATTAACAACAAATTTATTGAAACGAATTATAATGTTCAGGGTGCCCGCTGCCCCTGCAAAAGCGAATCTGTGACTTTGGTTTAGATAGCTTAAAAACAAAAAAGTTATTCATACCAAAGCTTAATGTGAACCCGATTGCCAATCCTATGGCAGCTATATTATATAGTAGCCCGATTTTGACCATATTGTAATATATCGTTAAATTTAAAAAAATATTAATAAAAAAAATTAAAACAAGAAAATAAAATCTTGCCTCTAGTGGAGTTTGATCCAGGTGAGCTCTTGTTAATAAAATAAAAGTAAAACCTTGACCGCCGCCCTGAAACTCGAACCGCAGACCTCTTGGGCTGAGGTCTATACACCATCCTCTACGCCGCCTATGTACTTAGCCCGATAGCTGACAAAACACTGCTATATGAAATAACACTTTTTGAACTGGGGGGCTCCGCCCCCTGCTCGCTTCGCTCGCGATGCTACAGTCGACCATACTCGACTGTCGGAGAGCCCGTACTTACTATAGAAATAGAAAAGACTACAATAATTAAAGAATATTTTGCTCGCTAGATGCTGTTGCAGAGCGTTGTAATACATTTCCGACTACTTTTTTTAATGACAGCTATATGATATATTAGACCGATTTAAACCCACTTCGGTCAGAATATATAAGACTAACTTAATAAAATATTCCATAAGTTTTGTTGAGATATCTCATAAAACATACACTTTTTTCATACTAATTTCATTGTTGACAATTAACAATTGATTTTCAACCGATTGTTATTATATAGTGGTCCGATTTCAACCAACTTTTAACAGAATATATAGAACCAAGTTATTTGCATACTGTATTAGTTTGGTTGAGATATCTCATAAGACAAAAAAGTTTTTCTTACTAAGACTTGATTTTCGGCCGATCGGTCCCATGGCAGCTATATGATATAGTGGCCCGATTTGAACCAACTTTTGACAGGATATAGAAGACTAACTTAAATGCATATTATATTACTTTGGTTGAGATATCTCACAAAACAAAAAAGTTTTTCTTACTAAGACTTGATTTTCGCCCGGTCGGTCCCATGGCAGCTATATGATATAATGGTCCGATTTAAACCAACTTTGGACAGGATATATAAAACCAAGTTATTTGGTTGAGATATCTCATAAAACAAAAAAGTTTTTCTTACTAAGACTTGACTTTCGCCCGATCGGTCCTATGGCAGCTATATGATATAGTGGTCCGATCCAAAAAAGAAACAAACTTGATATGCCTGCAATATAGAGGAATCTACATACTAAGTTTGGTGTCCCTAGCTTTGAAGTTGTTCTTAAAATTTGGATATGAAATTTTCTTTTCGTTTTGTAGGCGACAAAGGGGGCGTGGCCAAATTTTAAAACAAACTTGATCTGCTTGCAATATAGACGAACCTACATACCAAGTTTGGTGTCTCTAGCTCTTATAGTCTCTGAGATCTAGGTGTTCATACAGACGTCAGAACGTCAGGACAGCAGGACGTCAGGACAGACGGACAGACGGACATTGCTATATCGACTCGGCTATTGATGCTGATCAAGAATATATATACTTTATGGGGTCTGCCACGCCTCCTTCTGCCTGTTACGCACATTTGCGTTAAAACAAACCCAATGGACCCCTGTACTTTTTTTAAGTACGGGGTCTAAAAAGAACCGAATAATTATGTTCACACTGCCCGCTGCCCCTGCAATTGGACTTTGTGAAAATCACCAGATTTGGCTGGAAAATTTTAGATTTGGCAGCAAAATTCGAGGCTCGGCGTGAAAAAGCGAATCTGTGAGTTTGGTTCAGAAAATGCAAAAATTAAAAAAGTTTTTTAAATAAGCAGCTATTTGATATAGTCATATTTTATATAGATCAAATTTGAATAGGGTGTAAAATTTATAAAAAAAAAGACATATTCTGTGAGTTTAGTTGAGATAGTTCAGCCAACAAAAATAATTTTCTAACTAAAAGTTAATTTCCATTTGGTCAGGGTGTAACAGGCAGTCTCAAATTCACAACCTGTGAGTTTGATTGACATGTCTTAAGAAACATAAAAGTTTTTCATACTAAAGGTTTACTTGAGCTTGCTTGTACCCATGAAGTAACAGCTATATGATACAGTCACCCGATTTTGACCAAAAAATATCGTAAAATTTAAAAAAATGTTAATACAATTAAATTAAAAAGTTAAATAAAATCTTTCCCGGTATGAGTACTAAGCCCGCTGACTGACCAAACGCTGCTATATGTAAATCAAAATAAACGCGAGCTTTGACCTCGATTTTGACGCACTTGCAGATGAATTTTTGCAAAACGCTGTCTTAAACGCCGATAAAATTATTTTAAGTTTACTGTGGCCAAATTTCAAGCATGTTACTTCAGGGGATTGACCTGTGCAATGCTAAGTCAGTGAGTGAATAAAGAATGCGTGCAGAAACTTCAGACTTGACAACCAAGATATCTGCTAAGGCAATCCACGTGTTTCATCCTTACTCTAGCTCTGTATATCCACTGCTCTACTTCTCTTGAAACATCCTTTTTTCTTTACCGTCTGTGTTAACGCAGAACAATCTGTCATCAACGTAAAGCTAACACCCAGAAGGTAGTACTGGAACTTCTGCATTGCTAACTATGCGCTTTTACTTCCAAAATAAAACTATGACGCTTCGAATCGCTACGTGACGTCTTTTTGCTCCAAAAGAATACTGGATGTAACTCTGACCCAAATTTCTGTAGCAACGCTGCACCAAAAACGTCCTTTGAAGCGTCTGTGTGCAACTCAGAACTGGTTCTTGCATTAAGGCATCTTTCAGCTGATTGATCGCATTAAACGCAGCATCTTTTTTTAAGAGAATTTTTAAAGGGCGTGCTATCTGTGCATATCCCTTTATACATTTTCGGAAAGCCTGTTAAACCTAAAAATGACTTAACTGCTTTCACATTCTTTGGAACCGAAAAATTCCTAACTGCATTTGTCTTATCATTTCCCGGCCAGACTTTTCTTTCTTCAATTGTATGAACTAAATAATCAATTTTAGTTTCAAGTTGCAACTGACCCTCTGCAGCTACATTCAACACTGCTTTTAACTTGGCAACGCATTTGTCCAGTGTCGTCGTATATATAACTATGTCATCCATGTAAAGTTGCATTACATCCTGAATTATGATGTTTTGGAAAACGCAATACACTAGACAAAACAAGTGGGAAAGGCTATAGTCGAGATCCCGACTATAGGATACCCGTTACTTATTTCACTACATATAAAAGTACTTAAAAGAAAATTTTCTAACAATACAAAATCTATTGCATACTCTAGGGGGCATGTATTGCCATGATTGCTTAAAGAATCATTTTCAGACAATAACTGCTGTTCTACTTGTCCGATCGTGTTGCGATTCAGTGGGATAATAAATAATAATAATAGATATCAGTGACTACAAGAAAAACTATATTATCTTAAAAACTGTGGGTGTGGTAGCTTTTCGCGATTTGCGAGGGCGGAGGGAGGCGTGGCCAAAATTTGAAACAAACTTGATCTGCGCTGGGTATATAGAAATCTGTGTGCAAAATTTGGTTACTCTATCTCTTATAGTCTCTGAGATTACTTTGTTTAGACGGTTTTTCGCAATTTGCGGGGGCGGAGGTGGGCGTGGCTTAAATTTGAAACAAACTTGATCTGCGTGGGGTATATAGAAGTCTTTTAGTGAAAGTTTGGTATCTCTATCTCTTATGGTCTCTGAGATCTAGGCGCTCACACGGACGGACAGACGGACAGACACACATGGCTATATCGACTCGGCTATTGATGCTGATCAAGAATATATATACTTTATGTGGTCGGAGAAGCCTCCTTCTGCCTGTTACGCACATTCCAACGAACACAATATACCCTTATACTTATTTTTTATAAGTAACGGGTATAAAAATGCCTCAGGTGAATTTGTGAACCCGAACGGCGCTCTTTTAAATTCGTTAAGTCCCTCCTTAGTTACAAATGTCGTGTACTTCTTACTTGACTCTTCGTTCGGAACATGGAAAAATCCATTTTCTAATTCCATGACCACAAGAATCTTAGCACTTTGTAGCTTCTCAAGAACTTCGTTATTATCGGCACTTGAAAACAATCTTTCAAAAACATTCTGTTGGATGCCTGTAATGAGTGCAAACTCTATTTGACCCATCTTTCTTCTTTTCGATAACGACTCTACTAGCGAAATTGGACGACGACTTGCGCACAATTCCAGACTTCAACCATTCGTAAATCTTTTTCCGAATTGTATCACACTCAGCTGGGGTATGCCGACTCGGCTGTTGGCGAAACGGTTGGCTGAATTGGCACCTTTGGCGGTTGGTAATCAGCTATTAAAGATTTCACTAACGGCTTAAACTGCACGTGAGTGTGTATGTCAGCTTCAGTTTCCACAAAACTGTAAACTTTAATCTCTTTTGACACCTCGTTTGGTTGCGATACCGCACTCTTCGTAAACACATACCCATTTTCACTTAGCACAAGACGGAATTTCGTCATTACCAAGAATCTAATCGATCTGGTTAGACAGTCGTTGTCTAAAACTTATAAAAGGTGGATTTGAACAATTTCTTAAAGTTTACTGTTCGCAAAAAGCGCATTAAGTTGCTCACTATATTCTGAAACCTGTACCCTGTACGTCTTAGCGCACAGTGGGGCCATTTCTCATTTTAAGTTGCTAAAATATCTTTTGAATCAGAAAAGATATTTTTTAAACTTAAAATGCATTTGACAGAAAACTTCTTAGGCTTTAAAATGACAGTTTACACAGCATGATTGGCCAACTGGGTGACTTATAAAATTAAAAAAAAAATCAATTTAGTTTAGTCCAAAATATACATTTTTATCTTTTTTCATCTTTAAAACCGAATTAATTAGTATTTAAAAACTTTTTGTTTTGAAAATTCTTATAGCGAAAACGTATGTAATTGTACTGCGCTTTTTCTTTTGTATCACCATGTTATTGCGAGGTTGCATCAGTTCTTGGGCTATAAGTGTGCTTAGGCGCACCCAGATGCATGAAAGACAGGGGTTATTTCGTAAGAGAATTGATTAGCGAAGACTCTTGTAGTAGTGGGATGGAGTCCAAATAAGTCCAATTTTAGTTATATTCCATCAAAACAAAAAATAGCCTAATTTTGGTCCTTTTTTTAAACATCGCTGGGATAAAAAGTCAACAAGTGAAGAAACTCTACGGCATTTCAAGAGAAATGAACGTACTTTTTATATGAAATCAAAAACATAACGATCAGTTGTATAACTTGTCAACAATTCAGTTTTAAAATGCCACGCACACAATTCTTAACCGATTTCAATAATTTTTTGGATTCGTAATCTTTGAAGATTTCTCTATCGAAAGCATGTAATACTTTAAATTAACGCTTTCGTCAAAAAATTGATTTTTGCCACGCTTTTCGGCCTGACGAACAAGGACGAACAAAAGGAATATTTTTTTTTTTCGGATTCAGCGACCTCAAATTTATCATTCCTGAAAGATTCATTAAGAAACTCGAAAAAAATTAGATCCGGACGATTCGGGTTAAGCTTAGAGAACCTTCTGCAGATGGACAGTACTGTATTGCTTTATTGGATGAGAAACAAAACTACGTTACGTACGTGTATACCCGAATATTAAGTTTAAACGGAGTCAATCTCGATATCCCATGTTTATTTGGAGAAGTTTGTTTTATAATTATATACTATACCTTAATATCGTAGCTATAAAACTGTACTTTTGTTGCACTTAATTGCAAAATTCTAAAATATTCAAATTTTTTAATACTTTATTTTACTTGTTTTTTTAGGAAAGGTATATAAAGGACAACTACGGCAATTAAATAAGAAAACAGTAAATGTTGCTATTAAGGCTTTGAAAGAAAATGCATCTATTAAGACCCAGCAAGACTTCCGACGTGAGATTGATTTAATATCGGATCTCAAACACCAAAATATTGTGTGCATATTAGGAGTTATATTAAATAAAGAACCTTACTGTATGCTTTTTGAGTATATGGCTAATGGTGATTTACACGAGTTTTTAATAGCCAACTCACCAATGGAAAAAAAAATATTGCAGCAACTGGAGTTCTTGCAAATAGCGATGCAAATCAGTGAAGGCATGGAGTATCTCTCAGGCCATCATTATGTACATCGCGACCTAGCAGCTCGAAACTGTTTGGTCAATGAAGGACTAATTGTGAAAATTTCTGATTTTGGATTGTCGCGAGATATTTACAGCTCTGACTATTATAGGTACTTATAATATATGGCTAGAATACTGTAACTATAGGCAATATAGTGCATCGATTTGTATGGGCGAAAAGAAATTGACAAATGGTCCCCATATTTATAATCTACGGTAAATTCTATGATGTTGTCACCAAGAAACCATAGTTCTTAAATCAATTTCTAGTCCCCTAATTTTGAGTTGAAACACGTTTTTTTTTATATTTTTATCATCAATTATTACCATATCTTTAGTATTTTTACTCCGATCCTGACAAGATTGGTATCAACACCCGTGTTAGGACCAGAACTTTCAAAACAAAGAAAACATAATTTTCGTCCTTGCACGAACTTAATACGCAAAATTTTTCAACTCAAATAGCAGGGATTAGGAATTGATTTTAGAACTATGTTTTGTTGGTAAGGACGTCTAAAATTAACAGTACATTACGAATATGGGGTACCATTTATTTTTCGAAAAAATCGGTGCACCCTAATGGGCAATCAAATGACTTTATTTAATTTAATATTTTTTCCATATAGAGTGCAATCAAAATCACTACTTCCTGTTCGTTGGATGCCATCTGAGTCAATTTTATATGGGAAATTTACAACAGAAAGTGACATATGGTCATTTGGCGTTGTTCTTTGGGAAATTTATAGTTATGGAATGCAGGTATATTTAATATTTTCTATATATATTTAATTATTGGAATCTAAATAAATCTTTAATATTTTACAGCCATACAGTGGTTACAGCAACCCGGAAGTAATTAATTTAATCAGATCGAGACAACTACTCTCTTGTCCAGAGAATTGTCCAAGTGCTGTGTATTCTCTAATGATTGAATGTTGGCATGAACAAGCTGTGAAACGTCCAACATTTACAGATATTTCACATCGATTAAGGACTTGGTATGACGGTCACATTAAAATTGACCACATAAATCCATAATTAATATAAATGGCTGATATGCGTTTTTAAATAACAAATAATTTTGTATGTGTACTGTTAAGACCTTTATATAAATATACCAATTTTGTCGCTCGAAAATTACATCTACATATATCTGTAATAATTTATATTATTTTGGGTTCTACTATTAGATTTTTTTTGTCTTAAAGGCCTGACTCCAGCAGGCCCAGAACTAAAAATTTCTGTCAAACTGCAAATTAAAATAACTTTGGCAGGAAATTTTAGTTTTCGTTTCGTGTGTATTCAGCAACTTGAACGAAATCCACAAATTCATATCGATATTTGCCATATCGATAGCTTGTGTGAACTGAGAGATCAGCTGATGAGTCTATCAGGAAAATGTACTTCGCAATATTCCTGATGGACTCGTATGTCAAACATGAAGACACAAGTTGCTATGCGAAAAACAAAAGAGAAACGCGACTAAAATTTTGAGCACGAGAAAAGATAACATTAATTAAAGCAGTGGACGCGACCATGTTTTTGACGAATCGCAAATAAGAATCATTTTGATAAAATATCTGTGAAAAATGCATGGAAAAGTGTTGCTGGAGAAATAATTCAATAATAATAGACGCAACCAACACAATCACTTCATCGTCCAAATTTATTTGCTTTCTTTTTTAATTTTAGTTGACCTTTCAAATTTGGCGCTGTTTACAAGCCAAACTGATTTGTCAGTGTGATCATGTACGTTTTAGGTGCAGGGTCAAAAATATGCCAAATATGCCACACTGTTTTAGTTATGTTCAACAAAAACAAGAAATAATTGTCAAATTCCTGACAAGGAATTTTAAAATGCTGGTGTCAAGCCTTTAAACATAATAATTTTGTGTCACATGCGGCCTATATGAGTATGGTCTCAACGCATACACCCGGCCAATTCTCTCTTATGCACAAAATATCATCAACAGAAAGTAATCAAGCGACTTAAAACAAACTGTTTCTGACACAACTCAAATGAACTAGCGAAAGAAAAGCTGCTGCTCTCTTCTCAACATGGGCCACAGCACCCGAAAGCTTATCTGCGAAACAGTCTGTGTCGTGCTCAACGGCCGATGATTCTACACCAAAGATCTCTTCACTTCGGGCATTTACTAAAGAGCAAATCAAAACTACTAGTATGTGGCTCCGCTAGCTGCTCGCTTCGCTCGCGATGATACAGTGAAGCATACTGGAGTGTCGGAGACTTCGTATCTGTTAAAACGCTAATTCCCACTAAACTTGAAACCTCAGCAGTTTTAAAACTATAGGTGTGTTTGGGGGCTTTTACGCGTACCTTTATTCTTGTACGGTTCTCAGGTAACATTTTACAGTTAAAATAAGGTTTATAGCTTACATTTAGGCGATTTCTGTCTAATTGGCTTTAACGATTTTTATTAACTAGTTTTCAATATGTTGCGTTATATGGGTTTCCCACAAAAAAACTTCTTTACGAGGTAAAAGTCTAGTAACGAAAGCAATTTCTAGCCCCAAAATTTTTGATATCCAATTTTGTGACGAACAAAATTAAGTTTAATATAAAAATTTTAAATAAAAATATAAATTAATAAAAAAATAAACACGAAAATGGGCAATCTGCACTGTGCGCAGAAAAGGTGAGATTTTTTGAGACCTGTTTTCCAGGCCGGTTGGAAGTAGGCATGGAGGACGATGACATTAAAAAGATTTGAAAGAAACAGAATACTTTCCGGAGTGAATGATTTAACCATTCGGCCATCAGTTCCATCGATTCCTGGCGATTATGAGCTTAATCTCAGAAGAGACCTCTTTCAACGAAACAACAAAGAAAAACTACTCGGAAACTACTTCCAGTGGTTTGGAAGCCAGACTAGTCACCTCAAGGAGCTTATGGGGAGAAGGAAGGGAACAAGCTGTAAATCTTTCCCCAAGTTCACTTTGCGCAGTGTGGTGGGGTGGGGGTAACAGTAGGTACACATGTTATGTTAATGTTATTATAACATAATATAACTTTAGTTATACATGTTATATCAATGTTATGTTATCATAGTATAATTTATGTAAGACATGTTACATGAATGTTATAAAGGGTGATTTTTAAAGAGCTATAGGAAAATTCAAAAAATGGATGAAATATTTATTTGAATCGATAGTACGGTCCATATCATTTAATGTTTGAAGATTATTTCATGCAAATGTTGACCGTGACTGCGCCTCAAATGGTCCATCCGCTAAGTCCAATGTTGGCATACTCTTTCCAATATTTTGGCCGGTATCTCATGAATAAATGCGTCAATGTTGTCTTCAATGCGTCAATTAAAGCGGGCTTGTCTGTATAGACATGAGTTTTAACATAGCTACACAAAAAATAGTCTAAAGGCGGTAAATCGCACTATCTAGGCGGCCAATTGACAGGTCCCGAACGTGAAATAAAATGGTCATCGAACTCGCCTCTCAATAAGTCCATTGTTGCGCGTGCTGTGTGGCATGTGGCACCGCCATGTTGAAACCACATGTCATGCAAGTCAAGTTCTTGCATTTTGGGCAAAAAAATTTAGTCACAATTGCCCGAATAACCGCTTCAGTGGGTCGATTAAACTGACCATAAAATGTTTGACAGTGAAACAAAACACAAAACATGCGTTAGCTGTTTAAACCAGTGTTGCCAAAAAGATAATAGCTAAAATATCACCCTTTATTAACCCAGGCAATAACGATCCACAAAAGTCAAGGAGCTACATATAGCCAAGTTTTGGTTCACACTAGTCCAGGAATGCAAAGATAAGCATTAAATGTGACCTGTAGTAGACAAGTGCTGGTGGTCTCTTTAAAGTTGGACAATTCAATACACCAAGATAAGATAAGCAATTCGCTTTAGAAAGAGCGCTTCGTAAATTACGATCTGAACAATAGCTTTAAAAACAAATTCGATATAGTAGAATTTTGCCGAATCGCCAAATTCTACGAATTTTTCTGGCGCGCACAACATCGATGTATCGAATATAAATATAGTATGCACATTAGTGTTGGGATTATATCGATATTCACCCCTATCGATTTTAGCGATATTTTTGACTTGGACTATCGATAATACTGATAATCCATTACTTATGAGCCTTTTAAAATTTACAGATATAAACCAATCTAAAATTATAAATTATTAGACATTTTTAAAAAATTAATCTTAAAATTCCCCAAATGCTATGACAAACTTCATTTAATTCAAATTTGATCATATTTAAGTGTAAATACATTTCAGCTGTCAAATATAAACAAACTATTTTAATTCTTTTTATACCCTGAGCCCATTAAAAATGGGCAAAAAAGGGTATAATGCATTTGGCAGAATGTATGTAACAGGCAGAAGGGGGCGTGGCAGACCCCCAAAAGTATATATATTCTTGATCAGGAACAACAGCCGAGTCGATTGAGACATGTCCGTCTGTCTGTCCGTCTGTTTGAACGCGTCGATCTCAGAAACCATAAGAGCTAGAGACTTCAAACTTGGAATGTAGGTTCCTGGATACCGTACGCAGATCAAGTTTGTTTTTATACCCTGAGCCCATTAAAAATGGGCAAAAAAGGGTATAATGCATTTGGCAGAATGTATGTAACAGGCAGAAGGGGGCGTGGCAGACCCCCAAAAGTATATATATTCTTGATCAGGATCAACAGTCGAGTCGATTGAGCCATGTCCGTCTGTCTGTCCGTCTGGCCGTCTGTTTGAACGCGTCGATCTCAGAAACCATAAGAGCTAGAGACTTCAAACTTGGTATGTAGGTTCCTGGATACCGTACGCAGATCAAGTTTGTTTTTATTTTTGGATCGGACAACTATATCATTTAGCTGCCATAGGAACGATACATCGAAAATGAAGTTTTTGTATGAAAAGCTTCTTTAATTTTTGAGATATCTCAACCAATCTCACACGATATATATTTGGGGTGGTATTATACATCCTGACCAAATTTGGTCCAAATCGGCCCACTATATCATATAGCTGTCATACAGTCGCTCTGCCGAAAATCAAGTTTTAGTATGAAAAAGTTTTTTGTTTTCTGAGATATCGTAACCAAACTAATAGAATATGTATCTGAGCTGGTATTATACATCCTGACCAACTTTGGTCGAAATCGGCCCACTATATCATATAGCTGTCATACAGACGATCTGCCGAAAATCAAGTTTTAGTATGAAAAAGTTTTTTGTTTTTTGAGATATCTTAACCAAACTGATAGAATATGCATTTATGTTGGTTTTGTACATTCTGACCAGATTTGGTTCAGATCGGTTCCATATATCATATAGCTGCCATTGGAATAATTGGTCGAAAATCATCATTTATAAAAGAGTACCTGGGCTCAGGGTATCCTACTGTCGAGCGTGCTCGACTTTAGCCGCACCTCACCGCGAGCGAAGCGAGCCGGGGGTAGGCGAGCGAAGCGAGTAGGGGTAAGTTTTTGTATGAAAAGCTTCTTCAATTTTTGAAATATCTCAACCAATCTCACACGATATCCATTTGGGGTGGTATTATACATCCTGACCAAATTTGGTTAAAGTCGGTCCACTATATGATATAGCTGTCATAGAGACGCTCTGCCGAAAATCAAGCAAATGTATGAAATAGTTTTTTGTTTTTTGAGATATCGTAACCAAACTGATAGAATATGCATCTGGGCTGGTATTATACATCCTCACCGAATTTGGTCCAAATCGGACCACTATATCATATAGCTGCCATAGAGACGCTCAGTCGAAAATCAAGTTTAAGTAAGAAAAAGTTTTTTGTTTTTAGAGATAGCCTAACCAAACTGATAGAATGAACATTTAAGTTCGTCTAATATATTCTGGCCAAATTTGGCCAGATCGGACCACTATATCATATAGCTGCAATAGAGACGCTCAATCGAAAAGTAAGTGTTAGTATGAAAAATGTTTTGGTTTTTTGAGATATTTTAACCAAACTGATAGAATATGCATTTAGGTTGGTTTTGTACATTCTGACCAGATTTGGTTCAAATCGGTTCCATATAGCATAAAGCTGCCACAGGAACAATTGGTCGAAAATCAACTTTTATAAAAGAGTACCTGGGCTCAGGGTATTCTACTGTCGAGCGTGCTCGACTGTAGCCGCACCTCACCGCGAGCGAAGCGAGCAGGGGGCGGAGCCCCCTTGTTATAACTTTAAAACAAAAAAACAAAGTCAATTCTTATAACGTTAAATGAGATCCAATCATTTAATTCAATTTTTATACCCAAAGCCCACTAAAAATGGGCAAAAAAAGGTATAATGCATTTGGCAGAATGTATGTAACAGGCAGAACGGGGCGTGGCAGACCCCCAAAAGTATATATATTCTTGAACAGGATCAACAGCCGAGTCGATTGAGCCATGTCCGTCTGTCTGTCCGTCTGTTTGAACGCGTCGATCTCAGAAACCATAAGAGCTAGAGACTTCAAACTTGGAATGTAGGTTCCTGGATACCGTACGCAGATCAAGTTTGGTTTTATTTTTGGATCGGACAACTATATCATATAGCTGCCATAGAAACGATACATCGAAAATGAAGTTTTAGTTTGAAAAGCTTCTTAAATTTTTGAAATATCTCAACCAATCTCACTCGATATATATTTTGGGTGGTATTATACATCCTGACCAAATTTGGTTAAAGTCGGCCCACTATATGATATAGCTGTCATAGAGACGCTCTGCCGAAAATCAAGCTTAAGTATTAAATAGTTTTTAGTTTTTTTAGATATCGTAACCAAACTAATAGAATATGCATCATTGCTGGTATTATATATCCTGACCAGTTTTGGTCCAAATCGGTGCACTATATCATATAGCTGCAATAGAGACGCTCAATCGAAAAGTAAGTGTTAGAATGAAAATTTTTTTGGTTTTTTGTGATATCTTAACCAAACTGATAGTATATGCATTTAGGTTGGTTTTGTACATTCTGACCAGATTTGGTTCAAGTCGGTTCCATATATCATATAGCTGCCACAGGTCGAAAATCAACTTTTATAAAAGAGAACCTGGGCTCAGGGTATCCTACTGTCGAGCGTGCTCTACTGTAGCCGCACCTCACCGCAAGCGAAGCGAGCCGGGGGTAGGCGAGCGAAGCGAGCAGGGTGCGGAGCCCCCTTGTTATAACTATCTATAATAAAACTAGTCGGACGGTGCTACAGTCGAGCATACTCGACTGTCGGAGACCCCGTACTTACTCCAAAAGCAGCCACTGCACTATGGTTTTTTTTCCGTTTTTTTTGGCATAAACTCTAATTTTAAACCTATTGAATTGAAATTTGGTTTGAATATATTTTTTAAGCTCCCAAAATGACCTACCAAGTTTCAAATGATTTGGGGCACTATTTCATATAGCTGCTATATAACCGATCTGGCCGATTTGCCCTAACTTTCTTGTTTATCAAGCTATTGCTTTGAAATTTGGTTTATATACATTTTGTCTGCTCCCAAGATGACCTACCAAGTTTCATATGATTTGGGACACTATTTCATATAGCTGCCATATAATCAATCTGGCCGATTTGCCCTAACTCCCAAGATGACCTACCAAGCTGCCATATAACCGATCTGGCCGACATGCAACAAGGCTCCATTAAACATTTTTATTTTTTATTTTCTATTATATTTAATGAAAAAAAAACAGTAACAATTATACAAATTCACATTTTAGTATTCATCCATTATTAGTGCTTCATTCTGAAAGTAAAGATACATTTTACAAAATTTTAAATAAGTTTGGTTATGTTACTTACTATAGAAGTTACTCAATTTTTTATTTCATTAATGCTCTCACAACTTGCAGCTGCTTTTAAAACAACAGCCAAGTCTTTTTCGTTAGATTTTTTAGCTGAAACTGTGGCAGCATGTATGAGTAAGGGAGATAAGTTGTTATTCTCCTCTGAAAGTTCCGCGGCTAATTTTCTTTTCAGACGAGGACCAGCGCTTTCGTAATCACATTTTGGGCGACCCACTTTATTTGCCAATGCATAATGACCAGTGATTTCTATGAATAAGCTTTTCCCAAGCCATTTTGCGTGCTTTCCCTTAAATCTTTCTACAGTTGAATTACATTTAGGCAAGTGTTTATTTAAATAATTGACAAAGCCTTTCACTTTTTCATTCATGGATAAAATGTGAATTTGTATAATTGTTACTGTTTTTTTTTCATTAAATATAATAGAAAATAAAAAATAAAAATGTTTAATGGAGCCTTGTTGCATGTCGGCCAGATCGGTTATATGGCAGCTTGGTAGGTCATCTTGGGAGTTAGGGCAAATCGGCCAGATTGATTATATGGCAGCTATATGAAATAGTGTCCCAAATCATATGAAACTTGGTAGGTCATCTTGGGAGCAGACAAAATGTATACAAACCAAATTTCAAAGCAATAGCTTGATAAACAAAAAAGTTAGGGCAAATCGGCCAGATCGGTTATATGGCAGCTATATGAAATAGTGCCCCAAATCATTTGAAACTTGGTAGGTCATTTTGGGAGCTTAAAAAATATATTCAAACCAAATTTAAATTCAATAGGTTTAAAATTAGAGTTTATGCCAAAAAAAACGGAAAAAAATCCATAGTGCATTGTAAAGTCAAATAGACATACATATGCGTAAAGCATTAGGGAGAGCGAGACAGCCATATACACAATTCTAAGATCTGTTAAGTGCACACATACATACATATTTAAGCACGCGACAAAACAAAAGAAGTTTCTAGCTTAACATTATTATTTCTTCTTGTGAAGCATATGTAAAACATTACCAGAGATAAAACTAAAACTACACGTTTAACATGCAAAATGTTGTAATAAATAAATTAACCAACACTTTATTCATATAGTAACATAATTGAAGCTCAAAATTTAGCTAAATAACATATTTGAATCAAAAGAAATTAAAAGATAAATTTATTAAAAACATAAATTTTTATAGTAAATGTAAATAACATTAAATTTACATAGAATTCTAGCACAACATTTATATAACTGTCAATATAACATTATTTAAATAAAAGGATTTAACAGGTATTCGATGCTTAATATGTCAATACAACATTATTAGATAATAATTTTAAAATTAAATAATACAATAAAATTAAAAATAGCCAAAAAATCACCTTAAAAAAAATTATCCCAGCCGGTAGTCGAACCCGCAAAAAAAAAATGTTGTTGGAGCCGGGAATCGAACCCACGACCTAGTTTTAAAAGAAAGTTTAAAACTTCGGTGGCTCAACCCATTGGGCCACTATTCGCATTGAGTGCAAGTCGCTAAATTTCTATAATTGTTTTACAGGACTCTATTTAATAATTTTAAAAACGTTTGTTAGTATATGTTATCATAACATTAATTAATACAATTTGAATTTCAATGCAAAATTAAAGAATTAAAAATCACATGTCCCTGCCAGGGTTTGAACTCACGATCGGATGACTAACCATATCACGAGCGCTGCGACTCGGCACACTACGCCACTGAAGCCCATTATGTATAGAAGGCCAATTTGTTATATAATATGTTTATTCAATTTTCATGTTTTTAAGTTATTCAAATTTTAATTACTGTCAACGCTCCATCATCGAAACAGCAAAATTTATTATTTGAATATCTTGGTTATTTACTGTCCGATCGGAATAAAATTTACATCAAAATTCTATGACACTTTTCTCTTCGTCTGTGCAAAATCTTGAATCTCTAGCTTTTTAATGGCCCTTATAATTTGGATATGAAATTTTCTATGTCAATTTTATGGGGTAAAGGGGGCGTGGCCGAATTCTGAAACAAACTTGATCTGCTTGCAATATAGAGAAACCTACATACTAATTTTGGTGTCTCTTGCATTGAAACTGCTCTTTTAATATGGATATGAAATTTTCTATGTCGATTTTTGGGCGGTATAGGGGGCGTGGCCGATTTATGAAACAAACTTGATCTGCTTGCAATATAGACAAAGCTACATACCACTACTTATAGTCTCTGAGATCTAGGTGTTCATACAGACGTCAGAACGTCAGGACAGCAGGACGTCAGGACAGACGGACATTGCTATATCGACTCGGCTATTGATGCTGATCAAGAATATATATACTTTATGGGGTCTGCCACGCCTCCTTCTGCCTGTTACGCACATTTTCGTTAAAACAAACCCAATAGACCCCTGTACTTTTTTTAAGTACGATTCCGACAAAAGCTATCCTTCCGAGATTCAATCATTCTTTGAAAGAAAAATAAGCATGTCAACATTCTTTGCTTTTAAATTCGAGCGTATTTTGCTCAGGATAAGTCCATTCTGGCTGAACATCCTTCCGCTTTCTGTTGAAGTGGTCGGAATATGGAGTATTTTCTTTCAACAAATTTTGAGTACTTTACATTAACGCCAATATTTGCAGAGCTGGAATGAAGTAAAAAATATCCATAAGCTCAAAATCTTATCGACACTCCCCATTCCAACAGCCCTATCGATAATATCGATATTTCGTCCATATAATCCCAACAATAATGCACATACACAGTGTTTTATATTTAGTATTTATTATAATTATAAGCAGGGAATCAAACCGAAACAAATATCGGTTCCGGTTTCGATTCCGGTACGTCCCGAAACAACTATTTCGGTAAACGGTTCTATTTCAGATTTTTCCTTTCGGTTCCGGTATCAGTACCGGTACGTACCGGTACAGCAATTAAATTAAAAAAAAAAACCATAAATGTTATAAAACAAAAATATATTAACAGACTTGTACAATGTACATACACATATGTTTGTATTCTATCGAGATAATCCTTACCTAAATTTAAAGTTATTTTTTAATAGAAACCAAAATTGGCAATATGATATACATATGGAAAACAAAAAATTATTTTTGGAAAAGTGTACCGAAAGCGGTACCGGTACAAACGTTTCGGTTTTTGGTTCTGATAAACAAATTTATTTCGGTTACGGTTTCGGTTCCGGTACTCAAAATGAAACGGTTAATTTCGGTTAACGGTTCCGGTACTGGTTCCGGTATTATTCCCTGATTATAAGATTTATATTGCCTAATTTAATTTAAATTACTGTTAGTAATTTTCATAATCATACTAATACTAATATTCAATTTAAAGCCAATATAGCCGTTTTTGATTAATTTTTATGGGCACAGGGTATATAAACAAACCACAGCTGACGCAGCAGTGTACCCACTCCAATTTTGGTTACTTTTGGTGTTACATGGTGACACTGGTTAAATTTAAACTATTGATTATCAAAATATTCACACATTAGAAAGACTTAGTCCCGAAATTATTAAAAAACAAGGGGGCTCCGCCCCCTGCTCGCTTCGCTCGCCTACCCCCGGCTCGCTTCGCTCGCGATGAGGTGTGGTATGTCTACAGTCGAGCGCACTCGACAGTAACTTGCTCGATACCCAAACGTTCACAACCGATTAATTCAATTTCAGTAAAATATGGTCAACATAAAATGCTACAGACTATATGCTATCCTATAGCCTACAGTTAGGGGTGCTAGTCTGTGACAGAACTGGTATTAATACTAACTATAATACAATACGTGAATAATAAAATACAGATTATATTATATATATATATTTAGTTACTCTTTTCACAAAATCAAAGAAAATACAAGTTGTTAAAAAAGTACAAATTGTAATAAAGAAAATAGTTGACAAAAAAAAAGGAAATAGTTGACAAAAAAAAAAAAAAAAAGTTGCACATGGGCAAGATTGAAACGGGATTCGAACTCTCGACTCATCGCCTCGAAATACACGGCTCTATCATCAGAGCCATCGGAGCATTATATTTGCATGTGGCAATATCAATGTATATCATTTTTTTTCGTTGTCCGTTTTGCACGTTTCTTTTGTTTCAATTATGTCTCGCTCGTTAGAAGAGAAGCCCTACATACACACATACATACATGTGCAAATAAAGCTATTTATAGAACCAAATTCGTTTTGCTGCTAATTCATGGTACTGATTGCAAAATGTGCATCACATAAAATTATTGATTAAGTATGTAAAGTATTTTTCATTAAATATAATAGAAAATAAAAAATAAAAATGTTTAATGGAGCCTTGTTGCATGTCGGCCAGATCGGTTATATGGCAGCTTGGTAGGTCATCTTGGGAGTTAGGGCAAATCGGCCAGATTGATTATATGGCAGCTATATGAAATAGTGTCCCAAATCATATGAAACTTGGTAGGTCATCTTGGGAGCAGACAAAATGTATACAAACCAAATTTCAAAGCAATAGCTTGATAAACAAAAAAGTTAGGGCAAATCGGCCAGATCGGTTATATGGCAGCTATATGAAATAGTGCCCCAAATCATTTGAAACTTGGTAGGTCATTTTGGGAGCTTAAAAAATATATTCAAACCAAATTTAAATTCAATAGGTTTAAAATTAGAGTTTATGCCAAAAAAAACGGAAAAAAATCCATAGTGCATTGTAAAGTCAAATAGACATACATATGCGTAAAGCATTAGGGAGAGCGAGACAGCCATATACACAATTCTAAGATCTGTTAAGTGCACACATACATACATATTTAAGCACGCGACAAAACAAAAGAAGTTTCTAGCTTAACATTATTATTTCTTCTTGTGAAGCATATGTAAAACATTACCAGAGATAAAACTAAAACTACACGTTTAACATGCAAAATGTTGTAATAAATAAATTAACCAACACTTTATTCATATAGTAACATAATTGAAGCTCAAAATTTAGCTTAATAATATATTTGAATCAAAAGAAATTAAAAGATAAATTTATTAAAAACATAAATTTTTATAGTAAATGTAAATAACATTAAATTTACATAGAATTCTAGCACAACATTTATATAACTGTCAATATAACATTATTTAAATAAAAGGATTTAACAGGTATTCGATGCTTAATATGTCAATACAACATTATTAGATAATAATTTTAAAATTAAATAATACAATAAAATTAAAAATAGCCAAAAAATCACCTTAAAAAAAATTATCCCAGCCGGTAGTCGAACCCGCAAAAAAAAAATGTTGTTGGAGCCGGGAATCGAACCCACGACCTAGTTTTAAAAGAAAGTTTAAAACTTCGGTGGCTCAACCCATTGGGCCACTATTCGCATTGAGTGCAAGTCGCTAAATTTCTATAATTGTTTTACAGGACTCTATTTAATAATTTTAAAAACGTTTGTTAGTATATGTTATCATAACATTAATTAATACAATTTGAATTTCAATGCAAAATTAAAGAATTAAAAATCACATGTCCCTGCCAGGGTTTGAACTCACGATCGGATGACTAACCATATCACGAGCGCTGCGACTCGGCACACTACGCCACTGAAGCCCATTATGTATAGAAGGCCAATTTGTTATATAATATGTTTATTCAATTTTCATGTTTTTAAGTTATTCAAATTTTAATTACTGTCAACGCTCATCGAAACAGCAAAATTTATTATTTGAATATCTTGGTTATTTACTGTCCGATCGGAATAAAATTTACATCAAAATTCTATGACACTTTTCTCTTCGTCTGTGCAAAATCTTGAATCTCTAGCTTTTTAATGGCCCTTATAATTTGGATATGAAATTTTCTATGTCAATTTTATGGGGTAACGGGGGCGTGGCCGAATTCTGAAACAAACTTGATCTGCTTGCAATATAGAGAAACCTACATACTAATTTTGGTATCTCTTGCATTGAAACTGCTCTTTTAATATGGATATGAAATTTTCTATGTCGATTTTTGGGCGGTATAGGGGGCGTGGCCGATTTATGAAACAAACTTGATCTGCTTGCAATATAGACAAAGCTACATACCACTACTTATAGTCTCTGAGATCTAGGTGTTCATACAGACGTCAGAACGTCAGGACAGCAGGACGTCAGGACAGACGGACATTGCTATATCGACTCGGCTATTGATGCTGATCAAGAATATATATACTTTATGGGGTCTGCCACGCCTCCTTCTGCCTGTTACGCACATTTTCGTTAAAACAAACCCAATAGACCCCTGTACTTTTTTTAAGTACGATTCCGACAAAAGCTATCCTTCCGAGATTCAATCATTCTTTGAAAGAAAAATAAGCATGTCAACATTCTTTGCTTTTAAATTCGAGCGTATTTTGCTCAGGATAAGTCCATTCTGGCTGAACATCCTTCCGCTTTCTGTTGAAGTGGTCGGAATATGGAGTATTTTCTTTCAACAAATTTTGAGTACTTTACATTAACGCCAATATTTGCAGAGCTGGAATGAAGTAAAAAATATCCATAAGCTCAAAATCTTATCGACACTCCCCATTCCAACAGCCCTATCGATAATATCGATATTTCGTCCATATAATCCCAACAATAATGCACATACACAGTGTTTTATATTTAGTATTTATTATAATTATAAGCAGGGAATCAAACCGAAACAAATATCGGTTCCGGTTTCGATTCCGGTACGTCCCGAAACAACTATTTCGGTAAACGGTTCTATTTCAGATTTTTCCTTTCGGTTCCGGTATCAGTACCGGTACGTACCGGTACAGCAATTAAATTAAAAAAAAAAACCATAAATGTTATAAAACAAAAATATATTAACAGACTTGTACAATGTACATACACATATGTTTGTATTCTATCGAGATAATCCTTACCTAAATTTAAAGTTATTTTTTAATAGAAACCAAAATTGGCAATATGATATACATATGGAAAACAAAAAATTATTTTTGGAAAAGTGTACCGAAAGCGGTACCGGTACAAACGTTTCGGTTTTTGGTTCTGATAAACAAATTTATTTCGGTTACGGTTTCGGTTCCGGTACTCAAAATGAAACGGTTAATTTCGGTTAACGGTTCCGGTACTGGTTCCGGTATTATTCCCTGATTATAAGATTTATATTGCCTAATTTAATTTAAATTACTGTTAGTAATTTTCATAATCATACTAATACTAATATTCAATTTAAAGCCAATATAGCCGTTTTTGATTAATTTTTATGGGCACAGGGTATATAAACAAACCACAGCTGACGCAGCAGTGTACCCACTCCAATTTTGGTTACTTTTGGTGTTACATGGTGACACTGGTTAAATTTAAACTATTGATTATCAAAATATTCACACATTAGAAAGACTTAGTCCCGAAATTATTAAAAAACAAGGGGGCTCCGCCCCCTGCTCGCTTCGCTCGCCTACCCCCGGCTCGCTTCGCTCGCGATGAGGTGTGGTATGTCTACAGTCGAGCGCACTCGACAGTAACTTGCTCGATACCCAAACGTTCACAACCGATTAATTCAATTTCAGTAAAATATGGTCAACATAAAATGCTACAGACTATATGCTATCCTATAGCCTACAGTTAGGGGTGCTAGTCTGTGACAGAACTGGTATTAATACTAACTATAATACAATACGTGAATAATAAAATACAGATTATATTATATATATATATTTAGTTACTCTTTTCACAAAATCAAAGAAAATACAAGTTGTTAAAAAAGTACAAATTGTAATAAAGAAAATAGTTGACAAAAAAAAAGGAAATAGTTGACAAAAAAAAAAAAAAAAAGTTGCACATGGGCAAGATTGAAACGGGATTCGAACTCTCGACTCATCGCCTCGAAATACACGGCTCTATCATCAGAGCCATCGGAGCATTATATTTGCATGTGGCAATATCAATGTATATCATTTTTTTTCGTTGTCCGTTTTGCACGTTTCTTTTGTTTCAATTATGTCTCGCTCGTTAGAAGAGAAGCCCTACATACACACATACATACATGTGCAAATAAAGCTATTTATAGAACCAAATTCGTTTTGCTGCTAATTCATGGTACTGATTGCAAAATGTGCATCACATAAAATTATTGATTAAGTATGTAAAGTATTCATTTAAAAAGTATGTAATTATTAATTAATATGTAATTAATTTAATGCAATGAAAAAAAAAATAAAAAAATAAAAATAATAATAATAATAAATAATTTGGTTCAAAACAAAGAGTTGTTTTGATCCCGAGTCCAATGTACCCACAAATCGCATGCATTGCTGCAAGTTTTGTACCAAAATCTGGCCACTGCACGTAGGCATGAGAAATGTGAAGTTTTGATTTAATATCTTCTGTATTTGTTATCCGATTGCAATGCAGTTTTCAGGATGCATTATCAAAATTGTGTTTAGTGTGTGTGCAGACTTTGACATCTGTACCTATTAAATTGGCCTTGTATTTGGATATTTTAGTTTTTTGTCGATTACAGGATAATTGGGGGGCGTGGCAAAATTCTAAAATAAACTTGATCTGCGTGCGCAACATAGCAGTATTGCCACCAAATTTGGAATCTCTATCTCTTATAGTCTCTGAGATCCAGGTGATTATATTTTCTCCATATATCATATTTTCTCAAACTACTTCCCTGTTTATAAACCGATCTCAATGAAATTTTCAGCACACCTCAGGACTCGTCCCCCCATCCTGTGTGCCAAGTCTCAATGCTGTAGCTTTAATAGTGCTCTTGTTATTAGATATCATTTATTATATCATTTACGTGGGCGGACGTGGGCGGGGTCAAATTTAAATACAAACTTAGTATAGATCAACATCCTAGGAGTACTGTCACCAAATTTGGTTGCTCTTACTTTTATAGTTGCGGAGATATATGTGTTCAAAATTCTGTACCATAATCGACACGAATCTAATAGGCTCTATACCCATTTTTTGGGTATCGAGCTAAAAAAAAAATGCTAGTCCATGAATCGTAACTGTTCTCCAACGAAGTTCTCCATAAATTGATTAAAGACGATCGAAATACCAGTATCATACCATAAATATCACTGCGGACGGCAGTTCGCGCTAGTGACGACAGCAGCACAAAGGGTGCGAAAAGCGACTAACAATATATACAGCTTATTTGGAAAATGTTCTACGACTTTCCGATCAGATCGAGATTATACCGATCGAAAGCTTTAGCCCTAACTTACAAAATGGCGAACTAAAACTTTTGCTAGCCCACCTGGTTCGTGTGATAAGGGGATGTAAGTGGGAGGGGAAAAATTTAAAAGATTGCAGCTATTGGGGCGGTTGGGGTCTTCTGGTAAAAATTTTTATTTTTAAAAAATTCTTATTAAAAATACGCGTTGATACCCCGATCATCTAAATCCGATAACTAGTTCAAAAGATAATTAAATTTGAAATTTTTTCTAGACGACTCAAAATGAGATGAAAAGTCAGTTTGTTTGTCTGTTTGCATCAAAGCGCTAAAAAAGGTTAGATTTTATGATGGGAATTTATTCCTCTTAAAAAATCTAGAAATGTTTGTTGTACAACTTTTTATCGGGAAAACGCTATTTCTTGCTAAAATTAAAACCCTTGTAGTTTCCCAACCGTAGAAGCTACAGATATGTCCTATAAATCATTGGAAAGGTGAGCTTAAAGGCTTTTAGGCGTACCTCTAAAAATTTTTCTAAAGTACTCAGGTAACAATTTACAGGTGAAATATGGTTTTTTAGCTTACTTTTTGGCGAATTGTGACAAAACGGGTCTAACGATATTTTCAATATGTTGTAAAACGTAAAGTTTCGCGTTTTTTTTGCATATGATACATAAATTTTGACTGAGAGGTTTAGAAGATATAGCCTGTTAACTGAATATATATATATATATTAATTAGAATTGAGAGTACAGCAGCAATAAGGCATGCGTAGTAGACAGAGTTTGAGAGTGTACTTGACTTTTGATCAAACGAATTAGTGTTGCCAGACAAATTTGTTTTGTGGCATTCATTAGTTAAACTGAATTATATTGCTTGTGTCTTCCTGCAACTACAATATTTATATAAATTTCGATATGTTTTTATATTTTAAACCTTCCAGCAAAATAAAAATATGCACTTTTTTTGCGTACAAATTTTAGTTTAAAATTGAAATCTAATAAAAAAAATGTAAGAAAAATATTTAATTTTAACAAACTTCTAATTAGAAGTGCAGGAATTTTAATTTGAACAAGTGGGAAAGGCTATAGTCGAGATCCCGACCATAGGATACCCGTTACTTATTTCAATACATTATCGATTCAATTCTAATGTCATACTTGCGTTGCCAGAACTACTTGAGAATTTGAAGCATTCTAATAAGGTTTAACAATACAAAAACTATTGCATACTCTAGGGGGAACCTGTTGATCCAACAACTTAGACACGCAATAACTGCTGTTCTACTTGTCCGATCTTGTTGCGATTCAGTGGGATAATAGATAATAATAACAGATATCGGTTATTACCAAAAAATACGTATTATATGAACAATTGTGGGTGAGGTGGTTTTTCGCGATTTGCGGGGGCGGAGGGGGGCGTGGCTTAAATTTGAAACAAACTTGATCTGCGTGAGGTATATGGAAATCTGTGTGACAAATTTGGTTATTCTATCTCTTATAGTCTCTGAGATCCTTGTGCTTATACAGACGGATGACCAGTTTTTCGCGAATTACGGGCGTGGAAGGAGGCGGGTCCAAAATTTGAAACAAACTTGACCTGCTCCAACGCATTTCTGATCTACGTGTGAAAGTTTGGTTACTCTATTTCTTATGGTCTCTGAGATCTAGGCGCTCACACAGACAGACAGACGGACAGACGGACAGACACACATGGCTATATCGACTCGGCTATTGATGCTGATCAAGAATATATATACTTTATGGGGTCGGAGATGGCTCCTTCTGCCTGTTACGCACATTCCAACGAACACAATATACCCTTATACTTATTTTTTATAAGTAACGGGTATAAAAATTAACATTTGTAATGCATGTGAAAATTATTTGAAGTTTTGTTGGACAGTGTAAATTGTAACACGGCAGCTAAACAGCTGTTACTTTAAATAGGTAATTGAACTGAAGGTTCTCTTACTTTTTTTTCTTTCTGCACAGCGCTAAGAGAGGTTACAATGACCATAGTCATGATCACTTACATGTATTAACAATCCGGTCGAACTCCAAAAGCGCTTTCGGGAACTCCGTATGCTGTAATAAAATGCATATGTTGTTGCTGGCACAGAACAAAAAGAAAATAAAACACACAAACGCAATCACACTCTTAATTTCGCTTCACTTCTTTGCGCTCATATTAAAATCTCTTTTTTTTTCATATCTCGTAAAGAAGAGCGATAGTTATTAAGAGAGAGGTGCGGTGCGAGAATGCATTGCCGTACGCTTATTGAAAATTTCTTATTCTCTTTGTTGTTGTTTTTTTTTTCTCTTTTTATTTCTTTTGGCTTTACACTTCTCGTTCACCACCAACGCATAATAAAAACAAAATCCACCAACAAAAACTCAAACAAAAACCACAGAAGTTGTTGCAATAAATAAATTAAAAACCTATACACATTAGCACAATATTAACATTAATTTTAAACAGACTATTTAAAATTATTAAAAATTTTCTTTTGTTTTTTCTTAAAACTTTCTTTGAAAACAAAAAAAAAAAAAAAATCAAATATGGCGAATTATAATGTCGTCGCGATCGCCGATTGCACACTGCCATTTTCCCACGGAACTTTCCCGCCGATTTCAATACAATTTTTCCCGCGAATTCCAACGTAGAACCGCTTGCCGTAGTTAATGCGCGAGCACTGACCGCTGCGCTGCTGACGTCTCGTCTCTATGCCAAATTCGCTTGTTGCCCTCCCTCCTACATTCGTTGGTCGCTCTGAGCGCCAATTGGAACCTTCAGCAAAAAAAAAAAAATTGTCGACTTTTAAGAGAGTTGCTTTATAATGATCAGCTGTTCCTCTCGAAGAAATTGCGATTATCGCTTTGGGGTTAACGACCTTATGTCGGAACAAGCATAAAGAGCGCCCAAAACATCTGTTTAATTTAGATGCATTTTAATAAAAGAAGAACAACGAATGAGAGGAAGGTATGCGAGTTGCAATTTAATTAGTTACTAGGCGCCAAACCTAAAAAGATAGGTTTGCGAAAATATAGCAAATATGCCAAAAAAACACAAATTCTTTTCGCACTCAAAAAAAAGTTTGTTTCTAAAATAAACTCACCCACCGGATTTGGCGCGGCAATAATTAATAAAATTTAGGCAAGCCCGCCTTTTGATTTTCTTCTCCTTTGGCTAGTGCACTCGCGTATATATATATATATTAATTTAACTTTTTTTTCTAAGTCAAACGAGTCACTTGAAAATATACTGTGTTTCACTGCAGAGAAACGTCTGCCTTCTCTGGATGCCAAAATGAAAAAGAAAGCTGCCGCTCTAATGCGAAACCCGGTACTCTCTCTAAGCTGTAAAGACAGTAGCCTTATTCCTTTCTTTTTTTGACAAATTGGTCTGTTGGCAATTTATGATCAGCTGCTCTGCATTTAATAAAAATTATATTTAAATGCAATAAAAATTATGAGGCATACTTTCAGGCTGAGTAAAGTCGTTGCAGCACCTTACAAAACCCCCCCCTAAGATCGCACTTTACGTATCTAAAAGGATACGGAAAGGGTAATCACAGCTGAAACGGCCAAGCTAGTATGTTACTGCTTTAAATCTTTAACATGGTATTTGCCATCGTATTATCCTTGCATATCTTCTAGTTCGTAGTAACAGTTGCCTAACTTCTTTCGAACTCTAGCTTTAATATAAACTGGTGCTAGTTTTGCACAGAATCCTTTTGCAAAGCTGGTTTGACAGAAGTTCTTTCTATAAATTTCCTGTCCGACTCGGAATGATACCTCTCGATTACACAAATTATAATTTCGCTCATTTCTCTCATGTTGTTGTCGCATCACCTCAAGAGCCTTATTTCTTAAAATTTCCATTGAATCATCTCTATTAAATTGAACAAATCTATCCTCCAACATATTAGCGTCGTGCAGTAGCTTATAAGTGACACCACTAGTCACCATGTGTTGACCAAAGGCGAGCCTTTAAGGAGCAGAATTTGTGGCTGTATGCAAACTTAAACGCAAGGAGCCACATATGCTGCTCAATTGTTTATCCCAATTGGTATTTACAAAAGATCTAATAGCGGCAATGACAGAACGGTTCACTCTTTCAGAGGGATTTCCTTGAGGACCCTACAAAGCTGTATACGCGTGATGAACAGAATATCTATCCAGCATTTCATTGAATGCTCGAGATTTAAATTGTACTCCGTTGTCGGAAAGTATAGTTTCCGGTACGCCAAAGCAATGAAATAAATCCTCCTCTAGAAATCCTAAAATATCTGCCACTCCCATTTTCTTCACTGGTTTTAAAAATGGAAATTTTGTAAGTTGATCTACAACAATAAATATGCCAATATTTCCTTTCTGTGAACGAGGATATGGGCCGAGAAAGTCGATAAAAAGTTTTTGGAAAAATCGCAGAGACTCACTCGATTTTCCCAATGTCTCGAAATCTGATTGGAGTGCTTTGTCGCCTTGCAAATATCGCAGGAATTTATATATGCCTTAACGTCGGGCACTAGATCTGGCCAGAAATATTTTCGCCTTAAACGCTCA
The DNA here is from genome assembly GCA_951394115.2 of Drosophila phalerata. Classification (NCBI taxonomy): domain Eukaryota; kingdom Metazoa; phylum Arthropoda; class Insecta; order Diptera; family Drosophilidae; genus Drosophila; species Drosophila phalerata. Next base: position 2,479,990 of record OX596008.2, on the reverse strand, counting down.
ATTGTTTTCTTTATACCCCATGAGAAGACAATGGATGATCATGAGCAGCGGTCAAGGCCTTAGAGATGATAGATTTTGGTAACCATTATTTCCAAGCAGCATCGTCAGCTACTTTTTCCCCAGCAGCATGCTCTGTACGGCGATAAACAAAATTGTCAAATACTTTAACGTCTGGCAATTTAGTGTGATTTTGTTGCACCTGTTCTAGCAATAATCTGTACTCCTCGTCTTTGAAACAATCTGAGTTAGTATTCACAAAATGTTATGAATCAATCGAAGAGAGATCTTCTGTGTGAGTTCTGGACAATGCATCTGGCACAATATTTTGGCTTTCTTTACGATGCTGTATTTTAAAAGAAAATCTCTGAAGTTTTAGCGACCATCGTGCTAATCGGGAACTAAGATCTGTTTGTGACATTAACCATTTGAGGGACGCATGATCCGTAATAATTGTAAAGTCTTGTCCCTCAATATACGTTCTAAATTTTTGTATGCTTATAACGGCTGCCAGACACTCTTTCTCTGTCACAGAATATGCTCTCTGAGCCTTGTTTAGTTTTATTGACATGAAAGATATGGGCACTTCGTTGACATCATCGTCTATCTGCATCAATACGCCTCCCACTCCTGTGTTGCTTGCGTCACAGTGGATGTAAAAAAGGCTTTTTAAAATTGGGACTGTGTAGAAGCGGTGCCTGACTCATGCAAGTTTTTCATTCATTAAAAGCTTCTTGTGCCTGTGCAGTCCATTCAAATTTCCTGCTTTTCTTTAAAGTGTCTGTCAAGGGTGCTGCAATGCCAGCATAATTGCGAATGAATTTATGGTACCACCCAGCCATTCCAAGGAAACGACGCACCTGCATAGCAGACTGAGGAGTTGGAAATTCTGTTATGGCAGCAACCTTATCTGGATCAGTGGCTACTGTACCGTTGCCCACTACATGTCCTAGATATTGTACCTCCTTAATGCAGAATTTGCTCTTCTCTACGTTTATTGTAAGGCCTGCTTTACTAAATTGATTTGCTATTTCCCTCAGAACCTTCAAATGTCCTTCAAAGGTAGAAGATATAATAAACAGATCATCGAGATATATAAAAACTTCATTTCTAAGATGAGGTGGAATTACCTTGTCCATTTTTGAGGTGCGTTCGAGGGACCAAATGGCATCACTCTGAAGTGATAGAGGGGGCGTCCTGGAACTGTAAATGCAGTTTTAGGACGAGAAGAAGGATCTAAAGTACTTGCCAAAAAGCATCTTTTAGATCTAAACTACTTATAAACTCAGCTTTGGGAAGCCTACTTAAAATTCCATCTATCAGTGACATCGGATAAGCATCTTTCGATGTCACTGTATTCAGTTTCCTGCTATCTAAGCAAAGTCTAAGTTTGCCAGGCTTGCGAACCATAACCATAGGTGATGACCAAGCGCTAGAGGATTCTTCAATCACCCCCAGGGCAAGCATTCGATCTAGCTTTTGGTACATTAGTTGTTCCATTGCAGGTGATATCGAATAATGCCGTTGTTTTATTGGAGCTGCATCACCAGTGTCTATAGAATGGGATAGTAATGTGGTCTTGCCCAATCCTTTATCAGCATAAGATGGAAAACATTTAACGGCAGCAACCAATAACTTCCGCTGTTGCTCAGTCAAGGGCCTGGCATTCTGGTCATTCAACTCTAAGGTAGCTAAACTGAATTTTTTTGGTACCACATGAGATGGCAGCAATTTGAATGAATGCCAAAAGTCTATGCCAAGGTATAAATTTTGAGAAAGAGACGGGACAATGTAAAATGTAAGGGACTGAATCTGATCATTAAATTCTATTTTAGTTAATATCTTTCCAATAATATTCTGTGACTTTCCATCTGCCGTGCGCACTGTTGTGTCTAAAGGCTTATATGGAATTTTATCATTGACAATACTCGCCGCAAAATCACCACCAATGCACCAATGCAACTTATGGATGCGCCAGTGTCCATCAGTCCACTGAGCTTCCTATCTAAAAGAGACACCTCTGCATATGGTCGTATGTCATCAATATGACTTACGATGGCTGACCACAACAATTGCTTTTCAGCTTTGCGACTTTTGTTGTAATTTTTGCGACGCGAACTGGAGTGAATGGGCACTTGATTATAGCCAGTGGGAATGTCGGTATTGGGGTTTTCTAAATCTGGGCTTATACAATTTTTATCAACTTGAACTGCTGTTGAATCTTCTAATCTTTCGAGCTCGTTTTGGGTATTGTTTGCTGACGTGCACCGAACGGAGGCGCACGAGCTATCGAGTTTTTTGATACGTTGCATCTATTGCAGCTTGGCTTATACGTATCTAGTTTTCCGCAACCATAACAAAATACTCGACGCTCTGCTAGGCAATCTTAACATCTATGCCCTACTGTGCCACAGTTCCAACACGTCAAGGTGATTGCTTCTATTTCCGGGGCAATTGAGGGATCCTCTTTTGCCTCCTCATCGGATTGAATGGCAATCTCATTAATGTGACGCCTGGGTGCTGCTCGCGGAGTTGCCATCGGAGGACGCGAGAGTTTATTTAAAAATATCTCTCGAGTACGTACTACATACCGCAAGTCAGATAAACTATCAACCCTCACATGTAAAATTTCGTGTTGAATCTCGGGCAGAAGATTTGATTTTATAACATTTAACAATGAAATTTCCGACAATGGATCAAATAACTGATCTGCCATTGCCGCCATGATTTGATGAAATTCATCAAAGTTCTCGCTTGACCTTTGTTTTCGCTGAAACATGGATAACAATCTATTATGGTCAGTTCTATTATCTTTTAACTGCAGTTTTAAAGCTTTGCGTAATTCTGACCACTGAACTGTGGAGACACTTTTGTGATAGCGCCAAAACAACTCAGCAGCACTGCCTTCAAAAAGATTGCTAACATAACGTGCCAAAAGATCCAGGTTGCCATCCAAAGTTTGCATAGTTAATGCCTCCACTCTATAAATAAAATCATCTATAGATAATGTTGACTTTCCACTATACTTCAACTTCCAATTGTTTATGATTTGGCTAATCCTGTCTGGCCTTAAATCAGTTAACCTACTGCTAGTAGATCCAGTATGCGATAAATTAGGTGTTGCAGCGGGATTAGAGCCAAAATCTAATTGTGGTTGGAGGTCATTAGCTGGTAACCTTTGACTTTCCGCATGCTGAAAGTTAATGTTGCCAATTCCTAACGAAAGTCTCTGGAAACCCATTTCAATTGATCGAGCTAACAACTCAGATTGAGTAAGAGAAGCTTGAGTCAAAAGCTTGGTTTGTCTAATCGTTGCAGCTGCCATGGCAACTGCTACAGCCTGATTCATGACTCTTTGAATGTCTGCCGCCAATAGATTGGAGCTACCACTAGTGGATGCATCTGTATCTGCAGTTGCAGATGTTCCTTCTCTACTTGTGGACGCCATATTTTTGCTAGCTTCCTTAGAAGATTTCTTAGATTGATGTCTAGTATTATGGGGATAGGTATGGGGTTCAGATGTAGGAGTACCTACAACACCCAAGCTAGGTAGCAGTGTTTGATCAACAGCTATTCTACAAACTGGACACACTTTCTTGTTAACACCTAGTAAACTGAAGCACGCTAGGTGAAACGTATGACAACAAATAAGTGTCAGTGCTAGTATCGACGTCTCAATTGAGTTGCTGCATATAAAACAAAAAGTATTTTCGCTGTCTATGGCTCTAAGGTCCTCTGTACTACGAGAGACGGCCATTATTTAACACACGACAAACAATTCACTACTAACTATTAGATAAAAATATATGAAATAAGTCCTTTAGACAAAAAAAAAATTCAAAACAATAAAAACAAGCGGGAAAGGCTATAGTCGAGATCCCGACTATATGATACCCGTTACTTACTTAAATATATTGAAAAGTAGTTTAAAGAAAATACTTGTTTTGCTCTGAAAACTTTAATTCGCCATAACTGTCGTTCTACATGTCCGATCTTGATGCGATTCAGTAGGATAATAGATAATGCTAATAGATAACGGTAATAATCACAAAAAACGTATTATCTTAAAAACTGTGGGTGTGGTGGTTTTTCGCGATTTGCGGGGGCGGACGGGTGCGTACTCTATCTCTTTTAATTTCTGAGATTTCTTTGTTCAGACTGTTTTTCGCTATTTTCGGGGGCGGAGGGGGGCGTGGCTTAAATTTGAAACGAACTTGATCTGCGTGGGGTATATAGTGAAAGTTTGGTATATCTATCTCTTATGGTCTCTGAGATCATTTTGTTCATACAGACAGATAGACGGCCAGACGGACATGGCTATATCGACTCGGCTATTGATGCTGATCAAGAATACATATAGTTTATAGGATCGGAGATGCCTCCTTCTCCCTGTTACATACATTCCAACGAACACAATATACCCTTTTACTTATTTTTTAAGTAACGGGTATAAAAATCAATTCATAAATAAATTAGGGTCATGCAATTAACTTTTTAAGAAGAAAATAGAACAGATTTTAGGATCTATTAAGTTAATTGCTTCTTCTTTTGAAGACTTTCAGTTTGATACCAAAAAGTCTTATCTAAAAATGAAAAGCAATCAACTGAATAATTTGGAGAAGTAAAGAGACAGTTGAGTATCTAAAGTGAAATTGAGATAATTTTTCTATTGATCAGCATTTGCACTTATTCTGAAAGTAAGCAAACTAACTTGGTCAACTAAGGTTGAAAATGCAAAACTGCAGAATTATTCTATTGAGAAAAAGCTACAGATCTTCTCCATACAACTTTACAATCAACCAATAGATCTGCCGCCTATACATTGACACTGAAGAAACAACACTATGCCGTTTTGGTTATCTGGCTATGGAGCTAGTTAGAAGCTAACATAGATTCCTTAATAACCGGCACAGCCAATCTGCTTATAGCAATCTTTGATTGGGGATTTAATGCCAAGTTAAAGCAATGAAACTCAACCACAGGCCTGGTACAAACAATGGAAAAGGAAAGAGGGAAAAGTGAAAATTATAATTGTGATAAGATTTATTAAGGGTATTTGTTGGGTCGGGGAGACCGTCGAAGCCCCACGTTGGGCTCCAATAAAATTATTTTGTAGCATGCAACCAAGAACAAATAACTTCGCTGATGTTGGGAAGGTTTAGCATGACGCACAAGTTAGCATCCGGCTATTTTCCAAGTCGGTTAGAGCTTGGAAGGTAGTTATGGAAGTAGTATAAAAATACGGGTTCTGGGACAAATTGGGGGTGGGGGCGATCAATCACTGTCAGAAACCTGTCAAAATTTTGACAGCTAAAATAATTAGTGATTGATTGATCGATGAAAAGTGTGGGAAAGAGGGTGGATCGTGGTCAAAAGTGTGAGAAAAAGGGGGAACCGAGGTTCGAATCGTGGGAAAAAGGGGAAAAAAAATGTTCAAATCAAGTGATCGTGTGCGAGTATGTGTCAGGTGAGTTTGATTGATCTGTCATTGGCGATGTTCAAATTAGGGAGATGCTATTGTAAAATGTAATCGTGTGCGAGTATGTGACAGGTGAGTTTGATTGATCGGTCACCTCTTGATGCTCAAAATTAGGGAGATGCAATTGTAATGTTTGTAATGTCTTTTGTTTACATTGGTGGCATGCGTTGCTATGAGTTAGCAAGTGGTGGGCACAGAAAACAACAAAAACAATTCTTTGTAGAATGTAAACACAAAGCAACACAAAGATAGAGTGAGAGAAATAGGCTTAGCAAAAACAATGCGCTTGCGCTTGCAATGTTTAAGACGTTGTCGAGAGAGCACGTTAACAGAATGTTAAGTACTCAAACAAAAACCATGCACTTAGCAGCTGATCAAGTAGAGAGAAAGAAGAAAATAATAAACAAAAACTAATAAATTCACAGAGCACAGTAAAACACGACTCGACACAGAGAGATTTAGTTTGAGCAATGTTTTTTAGGATATCTCAACCAAACTCTCGGATTGTGTTTTTTTTGTCATATGTTAAGCCTTGACCAAATTTAGTTAAAATGGAATGACTATATCATATAGCTGCCATAGGCACATTCAAGCTCAAATTAACCTTTAGTAAGAAAAACTTTCTTGTTTCTTAAAACGAATCAACCAAACTCACAGATTGTGTATTTGAGAATGTCTGTTACACCCTGACCAAATTTGGTCAACATCGGGTAACTATATCATATAGCTGCCCTTAGAAAAATTGGTTGGAAATTAGCTGTATAAAATTAATGTTGGTTTGTTGAGCTATTTCAACAAAACTCTCATATGTTTTTTTTTTAATAAATGTTACACCCTGTTAAAATTTGGTCTAAATCCGATGACTATATCATATAGCTGTCATATGCTTTAAATTAAACTTAAGTAGGACAAACTTTTTTAATTTTAAATATCTTAGCCAATCTCACAGATTCGCTTATGCTAGCAAAATATCGAAAATTTCTGCAAAATCTAGCAGCGTGCATAAAAATTTTCGTTTATTTTACAATAAAAAGTTATTATTATATATTGGAACGAAGCTTTTCCAGCCGAGGTCGACGTCTCAGTCCGGCCAGGGCCATTTACAGAAAATTTTTAAATTCTGGGACAACTGGTGGTTAGAGCTACGGGAGCGCAAGAGGGTATGCGTGCGCTCTCGTAAAGATCGGCTAAATTCCCTATTCTCTTTGGTATTTGTATCACTGGTCGACCCAGGTGGGCATGGCCCCCTACCGTCGGGCGCAAGGGAGGATCCCCCGGACCAATTCCATGGAGACATCCCATTGAGCCTCCCGGCATGGTGCGTACGCTGCATCCGGGCCAGGTCCCAGTCCGACAGGTACCAAAAGTGGCCGCAGGGGGACGTAGGGCCAACGCCCTTTATTGTCCCGACCACGACACCCTCGGCGCCGCGTCAGACTGAGCCCTGGACCGAACTCCTCCAAAGGCTATCACAGGAGTCGTAAGTTGGGGGTGGGGGCGATCAATCACTGTCAAAGACCTGTCAAAATGTTGACAGCTAAAATAATTTGTGATTGATTGATCGATGAAAAGTGTGGGAAAGAGGGGGGATCGTGGTCAAAAGTGTGGGAAAAAAGGGGGAACCGATGGTCGAATCATGGGAAAAAGGGGGAAAAATGTTCAAATCAAGTGATCGTGTGCGAGTATGTGTCAGGTGAGTTTGATTGATCTGTCATTGGCGATGTTCGAATTAGGGAGATGCTATTGTAATGCATTGTAATGTCTTTTGTTTACATTGGTGGCATGCGTTGCTATGAGTAAGCAAGTGGTGGGCACGTGTTGGGCAAGGTTCAGGCACAGGGCCGGCGCCGGGACGTCCCCTGTCAGTCAAAGCAATGTATGGGCATGTTGCAGCATGATAATTGAATGGGAATTTTGGTTCTGTGACCCGTGACATGAAACCTATTCCTATGAAACCTGTTCTACCTGGTTATGATCTTGACATTTGTTTCGATGACTTTTGAAATGAAACCTACTCCCATTAGCTTACATTGATATTTTGTTTTTGTGACCCTTGACATGAAACCTGTTCTCATTGGTTTTTAACTTGTTGTAACAGGTAGGCTCAACCCACATCTTTTCCAACACTATAGACAGTAGAACTCACAAACATTTTTCAACACTATAGACCTGCCCCCATTGCTCCATCCAACATTTGATTCTGAAAATGAATAACAATTTATACTGTAAAATAAAAATATAAGAAAAATTAAGGAATAATAAAAGAAAAGTTAATTTTGTTTTTAATTGTTTTTATTTTAAATAATATGGTTTGACATTATTTATTTGATCCCATTTTCTCAATTAATATGTTACATGTTTTCATTATTTCTATTGCTTCCAATTATTGTTTGGCGAAATATGTGTGTGTGTGTGTATGTGTGTTTGATTCGATTTTACTTGAACATTTATTTGGATATTTTTTACATTCTTTGACTTAAGTTAACCTATGTAGAAATTAATTTTCTAGTTTCCTCCATTTTTTCGTCATAGTGATAGCAGCAACATGTGTCTGGACCCTCCACACAAGCATCATTGGACCATAAGCAAAATTTGTAGTGCTGACCATATTGTGATGCAATCAGTTCCTGACCTCCAGTATTCATGAACATATCCCTTGATTCCAGAAGAAATTTCAAATGATGTTTAAATATCTTCTTGCGAAATTTTTTAAGAAAAGTATTTATTTCAGTAAGAATTGATCCATGATTGTTATTATCTCGATAATTGTAGCTGTTGTTGTTGTTGTTGTTATTATCCTTCTCTTTATCCATTTTAAATTAGTTATCCAGTAAAGCTTGAAACTCAAAATGCAAATGATATATGTGATGACTTCTTAACACATTATATTATTATAAAATTTTTAAATGTTGTATGCAATATTTAATGCACAAACTCCTTCACGACGAAGTATTGTTCAAAACAGGAACCGGTTTTCCTTGAAAGTATGTCGTTGTGGACATCCAAGCTCCTCAACATCGACCAGATGTGGTTCTCTTAAAAATATTTCCAGAAATCGTTTTCTTTCAGTGCCCTTACATAAGATCTCTTTTCCTGCAGTTATTTTCCTTAGAAAGTTTCGTGTTTGAGTGAAATAGTTTATTCCGTCATTCCAGTGTATTTTGTGATAATTTTTAGTTAACCATGTAGCAAATTTTCGTGACTTTTTATTTAGTTGAGTAAAGTTCTATGGAGCTCGTATAATGAAATGATTATCGAGTGTGGGTTCTTTGTGAAATACTATCCCAATTTCCTTTAAAACAAACTGATTATAGTTATCAAAAAATCCTTGAACATCGATCGCAACAATGTCGTCAACCATTTTGCATGTATTTTGTTAGACGACTCGTTGTACTAAACCGTTCAATGGGTTGTATTCGACTAAACGATCGTGTATAAGCAGACAATACACTTGTGTATCCGCATCGCTCGCTTGTCTTAGCTCCGTTGAAATTCTCACATCAATGGGACCAGATTTCACCATTTCATTTTGATATGATAAATCTATTACAACAATTGGCGCTTTATTTTTAAAATCCGTTGGTGGTAATACTGCTTGTGATTCACGGTTGTAGTAACTAGTTTGAAATCTCGAGTACATTTTATACAAGTGAGCATATCGATCCTTACAAAAATCAACATTCAAATCATCATAGGGATAGGTTTCAGAGTTCAAATACACTTTCAAGTTTGATAAATGGTTTGTAATAAGTTGACCCTTTAGCATGAAACCGATTATTGCAAACCGAGGACGTTCTCGATTAGCAGCTAACTTTAGCATTGAAGTGACACCAACAAAACGTGTTCTATCGATCTCACACCCATTTATTTCGTATTTTATTTCATCCAAAAAGTATGCCAGTGGTTCTATCTGCCATAATTTTTTTAACAACTCCTTGAAAACTAAGATCGCTCTCGTGGGGGAGTACATACAAGTCTTGATTTTGAATTGTAATTCGAATTTCATCATTTGGTTTAAATGTCTGTTGATATGATGAGTATGTATGATATTCTTTCTTCGATATACTTTCGTCTGAGAAAGGTTTTTCCCGCACATTTAATATTTCATTCATTTTGTTTTCGTTCTTGTTATACTCGAAGCTTGAATCCCAATGATTTTAAGTACAATCTGTTTTTTTTGTGTGAGCGTGCTCCTCTTCAAGTTTGTTGCTCTTCCTTTAGCTTTACAATTAGTAGTGCGGGGTTTTGGGTATATACCCGTTCTTTTATTGTATATAATCATTCTATGTTTCGTAAATGTATACGAATTGTTGCGGTTTCACCACGTAAGTTCACCAAATCTCCGTCCTGATCAGTTATGCGTAATGCTAGAGTACTTATTTCTCTACAGCTGACTGGTAAATAAATGAGATTGTGGGGTGTCACACTCAATTTATAGCCTGGGGGAACAGTGATGCCAAACTCATGCAGTACATGATTTACAACGTTATCCACATATGAAGAGCTAACAATGTTGCATTCTAAGCGATTCGTATTAAGGCCAGTTTCGAGTAGAGCAGAAATTTCCGCCGGCGTAAAGTGTTCTATATTTTGCTGATGGCAGGCGGAGAGACAGTGTTGCAAAATGTCACACATAAATGACAAGTAGCTGAGTGGCAGCACTGTTGTGTCAATTTAAAATAAAATGAAGAACAATTTAATAATGAAAAGGAGAGCAGTGGCAGCAACTAATAATGCTTTAGCGGCATTATTAAGTTATTATGCCCTGCTTAAATCGAAGGAGAATGAGAAAAAAGTTTTAAAACGAATATATACGTTATACTGGGTGAACCCGTATTTGCGTGAGAGGAACACCAAGGGAAGATTTGAAACCGCTGTAAGTATTCATATTTATATAATTACAAGAACAGCATACACATGGAGCACCTCATGATTACATTGGAGTTTGAAAATATAACTCAAAATCCATGCATTTTTCTGGAAAATTTTCACATGACCGAGTCTAGCTTCAACTATTTGTTTAGTATGGTCGAACCATACCTAATTCCAAAGAGGAATTACCGCCCAGATGCAATTCCGATAAAAGCAAAGTTTGCTGTTGTTCTTGAGTAAGTATATTATTAATATGCTGTAATTCATAAATTTAATTTGTGTCGCTTTATTTCTTAGAATGCTTGCATCTGGGGATTTACAACGCCATGCTGCCGGTTCATACCGCATCAGCAAGCAACATTTGGGAGCCACTATCGACTTGGTGTGTGATGGCATTTGTTTAGCACTGGCCGAAGACTTTCCAAAATGGGACAAGAAGAATATGTTGAAATGGGCGGAGGATTTTGAAGAGCAGTGCAACTTCCCGCACTGTATTGGTGCCTTAGACGGAAAACACGTCCAAATTAAGTGTCCACGCAATAGTGGCAGTGCCTTTTATAACTACAAAGTAAATGATCATGTTAATGGAACTCTCTCATTAGCAGTCCTTTAACCTACAATTTTAGGGATTCTATTCAATTATCCTATTGTCGGTGTGCGATGCATCATATCGTTTTACATATATTGATGTAGGTGCTTACGGCAGCGAGGGCGACATGAATGCCTTTTCACACTGCACGCTCGGAAAAGCAGTATTGTCTGGAGATCTAGAGTTTCCTGCTAACCAATTAATTAATGGTGTATCGAATCCTTATTTTATGATAGGAGACGATGCGTTTCCATTGACCACAAGGATCATGAAACCATATGGAACAAGAAATCTGACAATACCAGAACGGATTTTTAATTACCGCATAAGTCGAGCTCGACGTTGCATCGAAAATGCATTTGGAATTCTTTGCGCCAAGTGGATGGCCTTGCAACGAACTCTATTTATCAATCCCGACAGAGCCCAAAAAATTGTTGCAACTTGCTGTCATTTGCACAATTTCTTGATGCGAAAGAACAATTCAAAAGAATATGTACCAAAAGATCTGGAAGCAATAAGACGCACAGCACTCGCTGAACTTTCGTCCTTCCGTGGTCGTTACCACGACTACCCCAAGTATATCCGGGATAACTTAAAAGCTTACATAAACTCAACAGGTTCTATTCCATGGCAAAGTGACTTAGCTGGTGTGAGTCAGATATCACGCATTATAATTTAAAAGCTTAATTTTTATATTTAAAATTCCTTTTTTCAAATTTTAATAAATGTTTTAATATTACTAAATAAATTTATGATATAAAAAATGCTTTGTTTTTATTAATGGTTTTATTTATAAGCAAACTTATTTTACACAACTTTAAAACAGAAGAATCATTTCTTTACATAATTCAATATATAATCATTGTGTTGTTTTTTTTTTATTATTGCAAAAAAACTGCGACATACTTAAAAAAATAAAAACACCACAATGATAATATTATATATTGAAATATGTAAAGGAATGAATTTCTTTTTAGTCCTATATAAATTACGTGTAAAATTATCGTCTTCATCCGCCCTTTGGTACTCCCAGAGTAACTGCGTCATCGCGCGTTCTGCAGATTTTGCCTTAGATGGGTCTTATTCATTCAATATCCCATTCCAATAAGTCATAACAGGACGAAACGGAATAGACTGTGGCTGGCTTAATATTTCCTGCTGTTGTGCCATTATGTTATCCACCATTTCTAAGACCTCGTCCGACTTATCTTCCAATTCCAAGTTTCTTTTCTTCTTGGACTTCGACTTGAATATAAAAGAAATATGTAATTATTATAAAAAAATGTCTTATCTGTTTAAAATACTTACATATGAATATGCCGACGCAGCACACGATGCACCTGCATCGGGATCGACCTCAGTTTCGTCCATCTCCTCGACACTGCAAAACGAAGACATCGAGCCTTCTAAATCTACTCCTACAGAACGGCTTGTTGAAGCGCTTGCATACATCTTACTGCTGTAAGTACTACATAAATGACAATGTGAGAACATATAGTAGTAATTACAATTTCGTCATTTGTACTTACCTCCTTTGCGCTGACAAGTCTGGAAGAAAAGCCATATATTTGGCTAGGTGCCACTCAACTGTGTCGTTGGCCCTGGGCTGCTCAGGACCAACTCCACCAGCACTGCCACTTTTTCGCTTGTGCTCTGTCGTTTTGCAGTGGTATCTGTAGCTGTCACGAATTGACTTCCACACTATCTTGCAATCAGTTACTGAAATAAAAATGCTTGATTTAATATATTTTTACAAACATTGAAATCCAAGAACACTCACCGGTTCTGTTGAGCTCCTCGGCTTCGTTTTCCCAAGCTCTTTTAATAAAGACAGCATCGTAATCACTTTAATGGAACAAATCCCACAAAATGGGCTGCTTCTCTACCTCTTTAATCAGCATTATCTTTTCATCCGTATCAAATAAATCCAAACGGCTAATTTGATGTATTTTAGAGTTTTTCGCGGCCATCTTTCACTCGAATGATATTTGAAATCGTTATTTTTTTGCCTTTTGACAAACAGTGCTAAACAACGCCAGTTTTTATCTGGCAACGCCATTTCTCTGGTTAACACCATATCGGCTAGCGGACACACTTGTCAAATTTTTCCGCTTGTCTTTACGCCACCGTTTTTTTTATATGAAGTTTGACGTTCTGGTAGGTCGTTCTGCTCTACTCGATATTGGCCTTTAATTTTAAAAAAATATTGATAGGTAGATCGGAAAGATAAGTTTTAGTAGCATTTGGCTTTAGCACATTTTGATTAAAGCCAAACAATTGACCAATTGATTTGTCCCCATTGAAGTATATTGATTGATTGCTGGTTAAGATCCCTACTTGAAGTGTATTATTATTTCCTTTAATTGTGACTGTATTCTCAAGCTCAGTACCTTTTAGCTTTGAATAAACAAACTCGACAATATCATCAAGTTCATAGGAACCGATAGGAATTGTGATTACTTGTTTACCAATTTGGTCGGCGAAAACCCTCGACTGAACCCTCCACGAGGGTGCCGACTGGTAATAACACTCCAATTGTTCCTTTTAGGAACTGGTGTTAGCTAAGACATTTGTCGAAGACATGTGTAATGGCTCCTCAATAGACTTAACGCATGCCTGAAGCTCCTGTCATGGTCTTGAGGTAACGAGGGCTGGACTAAGGTGTCATGCGACCCGTGCCGATAGTCAGCCTGGCTGGGGGCCCTTACCAAAAATAGCCCAGTCATAAACGGAGCAGCCGGATACCTGGCGCCCTCCGGTCGTGATAGCCTTACCTGCATAGTGCGGATCTCTGTGCAGGCGGACCACCCTTTCTCCGCAACTCGTGGGACTCAAACATGAACACAATCAACAATAAAAACACAAACATAAATAACAACAAAAATATAAAAAATAAAAAACCACAAAAAAATAAAAACAACAACGACGATGGAACCGCAGGTTCCTCGTCGTCGGCAGCGGCAGGGGCTTCAAAGCCTGGCCAAAGACGCCGGAGATGGTCACCATGCCAGCCGGTGGACCTTGCGAAGCTGGTCCAAGCAAACCCGTATTCCACCCGGGCCTTGGGGTAGATGGAGTGATTCCACCATCTCCTGTCACCAAAGAGGCACAGCAGAGCACTAGTGCGACAGTGCCACTTTCGGGTGCAGGTACGATGGGGAAACCTCCAACAGCCAGCGTCGCAAGGAAGTTCTCATATGCTGAGAAAAGAACTGCTGGCAACATCCTTCAGCGTTAAAACGCGGGAGCAGAGGCCAATCCTTCAGCGGAGTGGCTGGAAAAGGTGGCATGGGCCAAGAGTGTGCTTCCCGCTTACAGCGAGCAGGCACCTAGGGCGCAAGCTATGGCTCAGGCCAAGAGACAGCGATCTCAAGAGACTCCTGGCCCATCTGCCAAGAAGTCGAGGGTTCAGGTGGGCAAATCCTTCGCCCAAATCGCCAAAGAACGGATCCTCATAGGGGTCGTTGACCGAGGTGATTCGGGCGGGAGAATTCCCAGGAACCAGTGGAAGTGGGTGGAGACGGCACTGGCCATCCGCTGCTTCGAGATGCTGGAGCAGGAACCTGGGCCACCACCGGTCTGCAAATATGTCGGGTGGTACCAGGGCAGCGTAAAGGTAATAGCTTGCGACGATGAGAGGTCTGCAGAGCTCTACAGAGCGGCAGTCTCTAATATCGGCAAGGTATATCCAGAAGCCAAGTTGGAGGCTGTAAAGTGGAGCGACATTCCAGTCCGGCCCAGGGCCAGAATGTGGATTCCATCCTCCATCAAGGAACCGGAGAGAATCGTAAAGATGCTCCAGCGTTGCAACCCGAGTCTCCCCACTCACGACTGGAAAGTTGCGAAGGTAGAGGAGATGAAGGGACCAACGAATCAGGTCGTGCTGATTCTCAATAAAGAATCGCTCGCCCCAATTGAGGCCGCTGGCAACGAGCTAAACTTCGGTTTTAGCTCTGTTTCCATCCGGGTTTACAAGTCGGATACCGCGGCCGGGATAGATTCTCCCGACATGCCAGTCGAGGAGGATATAACGGCAGAGCCAGAGGATCCGGAGCATAGCGACGCTGAACGCGGCTACACTTCCGATGCGTTCACCATAACGCGGGATCTTAAAGCAATGTGCCAACTGGGTGAAGGAGAGGCCACCTCTGATGTAGCGTCGGACGATGAGGACGCGAACGTGACAGTGGTGGAGGGACCATCTTCAGATGTCTGTAAAGATTCTGCAGATAAACCTCCACCACTGTAAACCAGCCTCCGCTGCACTGCTACTCCGTCTGGCTGGAGACGGGCCGACATAGTCCTAGTCCTGGAACCCTGGTTGATTGGTGGTAAGGTTTCTGGACTAGGAACACCAGACTACAAGCTAGTAGTTGCTGAAACACAAGGTAAAACCCGTACCTGCATTCTGGCCAGAAAACATTTGAGTATTTTCTTGCTTCATAATTTCAGCAATAAGGACAACACGGCAGCAAGCCTGGAACTCCAGTCAGCTCCGATAAGGTTGCTGTCCTGTTATATGGCCTATGACCAACCGGGCCCTCCTCCAGAAGAAGTCACGAGAAGTCTAATAAAAGACTGCGAGACGCGAGGTATCAACCTCATCATTGGATGCGATGCCAATGCACACCACACCCAGTGGGGCAGCACAGATATAAACACAAGGGGTGAGTCACTCCTAAACTACCTTCTCAACACTAACCTAGTTTTAGGCAACAAAGTTTTAGACTGGAAAGTGGCAGACGATCACTCCTTCTCTGATCATAGATACATTGAATTCTCCCTCAAATTGAGGCCCTCTAAACCAGCCCCGTTTACCAACCCAAGAAAGACCAAATGGCCAATATTTATTGATATCCTTAAAAAGGCTATCCCAGAGATAGCACCAGAAGGAATTCAATCTACAGAGCGACTAAGCCACCTAGTAAAAATCTTTACTGAGGCTTGCAACTCGGCTTTCAGGGCAGCATGTCCCATCAGCAGACCCAAAAGGGGTAAGCAACCACCATGGTGGAACCCCAACCTAAGCGAACTCCGCAAGAGCTCGAGAAACCTCTTCAATCAAGCCAAGGCTGTTAGAACAGAAGAAACTTGGCTAAACTATAAACACGCCCTTTTATTATACAAAAAGGCGACTCGACAAGCCAAAAGAGATTCATGGAGAGATTTTTGCTCTGACATAGAATCAACACCGGATGCGGCCAGACTGAGGGAGATTTTATCGAAATCTGCCCCCACACTAGGGTACCTCAAAAAAGAGGATGACACCTGGACTACATCTAGCGAAGAATCGCTGGACGTACTCTTGAAAAAGCACTTTCCGGGCTGCAAAGCAACCAATCAAGGTAGACACCAAACCCCTACTGAGGTGCCAATCAGCCCCTCTCTTCTAAGCAGACGTAACATAACCTGGGATATAAACAGCTTTAAACCGTACAAGTCACCTGGACCAGACGGCATTTTTCCTGCCCAATTACAACAAGCAGGGCACACTGCCATAAACTGGCTGCAATCTATCTTCACAGAAGTTTTAAAAACTGGCCATATCCCTGATACATGGCGAGTCTCAAAAATAGTCTTCATACCAATAGCTGGTAAATCATCCCATACGGCAGCAAAGGATTTTAGACCAATCAGCCTGTCGTCATTTATGCTCAAAACCTTCGAGCGACTCCTGGCTCTTCACCTAAGAGCAACCAATCCCCCCCATCTCATATCCAATTCTCAACACGCATATCGGAAAGCCAAATCGACGGAAACAGCTTTGCACTCCGTAGTCGCCACTATAGAAAAGTCCCTTTCGCTCACTGAATACTCCCTCATAGCCTTCCTAGCCATCGAGGGAGCTTTTAACAACGTCGTCCCGGAAGCTATCACTGGAGCACTGACAAACTTGGGGATTGAAAGCCGGCTAGTGGGACTCATCGACCAATTGCTCACAAGCAGGGTCATAACGTCCACACTTGGCTCTTCAACACTCACCAGGTTCGTCAGTAGGGGAACTCCTCAAGGAGGGGTTCTATCTCCTCTCCTATGGAACCTAGCAGTCAACAGGCTGTTATGCGACATAGAGGGTGGAGGCTGCCAGGTTGTTGCCTACGCGGATGACGTAGCACTAATTTTCAGGGGAAAATTCCCTCAAACGCTATGCGTCTTGATGTCGGTCAAGCTACAAAAACTGGTCGCCTGGGCCGATGAGTGTGGCCTGGGAGTAAACCCAGCCAAAACGGAACTTGTACCTTTCTCTAGAAAATACAAAATCCCAACTCTAATACCCCCAAAAATAAAAGACTCCGTCCTATCCATCAGCGAAAGCGCCAGATACTTGGGTTTAATTCTGGACAGGAAGCTGGACTGGAAAATTGATACGCAAGATAGATGTAGAAAGGCAACAGTTGCACTCTACACTTGCAGGAAAGCGATCGGCCTGAAATGGGGCATGTCGCCATATATCGTCCACTGGCTATACATAGCTATAGTCAGACCGATACTACTATATGGTATAGCAATATGGTGGCCTGCCTTACCAAAGCAGTCCATAAACAAACAACTCAACAAAATTCAAAGGATGGCCGAAATCTGCATCACAGGTGCTCTGAACACAACACCTGGCGAAGCTCTAGACGCCATTCTTAACATACAGCCAATCAGGCAAGTTAGCAAAAATATTGCCACCATGACAGCAATTCGACTGAGAGACTCTAACTCTTGGACAGAATGCTCAACAGGGCACTCCGCTATCCTTAAGGATAACCAAATAGTTCCTTCTAGAACCGACTACTGTATGCCAATAGAGAATATTGAAACTCCCTTTCAAACAACCATTCCGCACAGGGAGGAATGATCATCACATACCCCAGGACAAAATGGGGCCATATCCTTCTACACAGATGGTTCAAAGCTGAACAATCAAGTGGGTGGAGGGGTATACTCTCAGGACCTAAATATACAGGCTACCTGACCATTTACTTTATCACATTACTCCCCTCTCTAATCTCGCCACCCTATTGATCTACGCCCCTGGACAAC
Organism: Drosophila phalerata; assembly: GCA_951394115.2. NCBI lineage: Eukaryota > Metazoa > Arthropoda > Insecta > Diptera > Drosophilidae > Drosophila > Drosophila phalerata. The sequence continues at coordinate 2,462,024 of OX596008.2, read as the reverse complement.
ACTTTTTTATGGTTTGGCGACCAGGAAGTTGCTCGTAATTTTGTTTCCGCCTGATTTACAAATATTTGCATGGTGTAACTACAAAAAAAAGTAGCAAACAGAGATCAAACACAATAAAAACATATAAAAAACGATAGAAAAAAAATTAACAAATAGAAAATTTGTAGAGGGAAAAACTAAAGGAAATACAACACTCAAAACCGAAACCGAAATTGCAAGGAAATATTTAAATAAAAGTTGTTGAAATTCATTTGCACAACTTGTGGCCAGTTTTTTGTGGTCTGATGACTGACTGAATACCAGTTGAATGAACGCATGAATAAGTGAGTGTAAATGTGAGTCCTTGGAAAGTTGTAGAGGCTTTAAATCAGTGGTGTCCAACATTTGCAAAGTCAAACAAAGTTGTTTGGGAAGCAAAACTCTGCCGGCGTCGCAGCCGCCACACGTATAGGGAGAGAGAATATGTGTATTCTATAAATAGCACGCTCGGCAGCTTGTTCTCTTACGAAGCGAGTGTTCGGCTGCTTTTGCTCTCACGATGCAAGTGTTCGGTTGAAGCTCGCGCATTTTGATTCGTCACGTTGCCTTCGTGTTTCTCTGCTTTGCATACAAGCGCATTTTTTGAATGTATGAGTTTGGACACCACTGCTTTAAATTAATTCTTAATTTCGAATTCAAAGTACTGATTAAGACTGTTTGAGTATCTCTTTGAATAAGTGTTGAATAAGTAACATTGCAGCGAGCTTTGAAAGCAAATTAAAAGCTTTTACTCAAAAGCTATACATTTAAAATTCTATCGGCTGACCATACCAGCGTCTGTCAAGCTGAAATTCTGGCTATAAACGAAGCCTTAAAACTCCTAAGGGAATCTCGAGTCAATTCGGGCCGTATTAACATATACAGTGACAGCCAAGCAGCTATCAAGTCTATAGAATCGACCACAACAAATTCCACCTCAGTTTCGAATTGACCGTAAATCTCTACATGAGATGGCTGAGCATTTCGACATTTCCCTAATATGGGTACCAGGGCATCAGGACATTACAGGAAACTGTATAGCTGATGAACTAGCAAGGAAAGGTACAACAGTACACCTCCTTCCTGACAAGGAGAATACGCGTATGCCACTGGCGACCTGCAAGCTACTACTTCTAGCTCAATCTACAACCGTAAGCGGAAACCGATGACAAAACACGCACCATTGTTGTGTCGCGAGGCAAACCTGGCCTCACCTGAATAAGGCTCGTTCTAGTATTCTATGTAAACTAAGTAGAACAGATTGTTCTGCAGTAGTAAGAGCACTGACGGATATTGGCTGGTAGGTATCCACGCCACAAGGTTGAATGCCCCATACAATGACTTCTGCAGGAGCTGTAGAGACGAAGTAGAAATTGAATCACCTGAACATTTCTTCTGCTCCTGTCCCGCATTGAGTAATAGAAGACTCCACACCCTGGGAAAACCTTTTCTCTCGCTCAATTTATTCAGCTATCAAACTGGACGCCCTACTGATTGACATCTCACTACAACGGTAGAAAGGAAATCTAGATCCGCGGTACCACAATGGGCCCAACTGTGGCCTAAGTGAGTCGTTGAATCGACAGCCGCCCTAACCTAACCTAACTTGTTTACCAATGTGGAAAAGATTGTTGTTTGTATCAACATTTGGGATTGAGTTGTACATGTGAAAGTCAATCAATGCGCACTCATATTGTCTATTCAATTCGATGGGGGGAAAATAGTTTGTGTTTATAATGGAAGTATTCCCATTTATCGATAATGTTAATGATCTACTTATTGCGAAATCAGATATTTAACTGTGGTTAATATTCACACACACCCAATCTTATATTGAAAAAAAAAACATTTTAAATTATAATAAACTGGTCGAAGCCCTTTCTATACCGTCCTTTATCCATGTCAGTAGTATAAAAATGCGGGTTCTGGGACAAATTGGGGGTGGGGGCGATCAATCACTGTCAAAGACCTGTCAAAAATTGTGACAGCTAAAATAATTAGTGATTGATTGATCGATGAAAAGTGTGGGAAAGAGGGGGGATCGTGGTCAAAAGTGTGGGAAAAAAGGGGGAACCGAGGGTCGAATCGTGGGAAAAAGGGGGAAAAAGGGAAAAAAAGGTTCAAATCAAGTGATCGTGTGCGAGTATGTGTCAGGTGAGTTTGATTGATCTGTCATTGGCGATGTTCTAATTAGGGAGATGCTATTGTAAAATGTGATCGTGTGCGATTATGTGACAGGTGAGTTTGATGGATCGGTCACCTCTTGATGCTCAAAATTAGGGAGATGCTATTGTAATGCATGTCTTTTGTTTACATTGGTGTGGCATGCGTTGCTATGAGTAAGCAAGTGGTGGGCACGTGTTGGGCACGTGTTGGGCAAGGTTCAGGCACAGGGCCGGCGCCGGGACGTCCCCTGTCAATCAAAGCAATGTATGGGCATGTTGCAGCATGATAATTGAATGGGAATTTTATCAATGTATGGACATGTTGCAACATGATAATTGAATGGGAATTTTGGAATTTTGTTTCTGTGACCCGTGACATGAAACCTGTTCTCGTTGGTTTTGATCTTGGTATTTTGATATGAAACCTGATCTCATTGGTTTTAATCATGATCTAACAGGTAAAAGACTCTGCCTAGAGATAGTGGGAGAAGTCCTCTACCAAAAGAATGGGAAAGAAAATTGTAATACAAATATTTAAACTGGTTTCACCTTCAACATTGAATCATAGAGTGTATGCAAAAGATATTATAAATGTATGCATCTCAATGTTAGAAATATCAGTTCAATTTTATCGTTGAAGTGAAAAGTGATCTTCAGTGCTCATACATAAAACTTATAAACAATTTACAAAAAAAAAAAAAATATTTATAAACAATTTACAACAAAAAAAAAAAAAAAAAAAATATAAACAATTTACAAAAAAAAAATATTATAAACAATTTACAAAAAAATAAAAACAATATCAAAACAAGTTAAGAACAGCTCAAAACAAGTTGAGAACAGCTCAAAACAGCTCAAAACAGCTTGACAACAGTGACAGTTCAACAGCAATAACAGCAATAACAGCAATAACAGCAATAACAGCAATAACAGCAACAATAACAACAACAACAACAACAGCAACAAGAACAGTAGCAGATCAAATGGACAACTCAGCAACAACATCAGTAGCAGGTCAAAAGCAGATCAACAAAGACACCTCATCAACAACAACAACAACTATAATGAGTGACAGCGGTGAAAGATCTTGTGACTTGTGTAAGATAGATCTACCACCGGGAACACAATGGAAACATCATGCTCGCACCGAAACCCATAAGCAGAATGCGGTTGTGCCGATAGATGAGAAGATTAAAAAGATTTCACAGGGATTCAAGGGGCGCATCCTTCATTATATGTATTTGAATGAAGGAGTGGCGTTTAGACTCCCTGAAGTATTTATGAATGAAGCAGGAGCTGCATTCATACCGCATTTGATACGTGTGCTGGATAGCTACGATGCAGTGAAAGTAAATTTTGAACTATTCGCCGAATATGTTCTTTTAAGAGAAAATGAGTCTCTTCATGAAATAAAGTCATTCCAAAGTAAAATGACTATCACACTCGAAATCAATGATTTTAATATGCTTTTTGAACAGCATTCTAAGCAAATAATTGCTAAAATGGAAGAGTTCCAGGAAAAGGATAGTGGATGGGCTCTGGTTAGTATAATCCGATTGGAAATGAATGTTAACCAGTATAAGCCAATACGAGGTTCTTCAGACATTAAATTGTCAAAGAAGCTGTTGCTGAAACATGCCATCGTCAATGTCGAGAATAATGACTCATACTGCTTCAAATGGGCATTACTTTCGGCATTGAAAATAACAAATAGACCCCAAAGATGCAATACTTATGGTGTTGCAATCACTGATGATAAAATCAGAATATCAAGAGACTTGGTACCGTTTTCCACTGAGATCAAAGTAACAAAAGATTTCACATTGGATTTCACTGGGTTGTCATTCCCCCTAAAGATTCGGGATATACACATTTTTACAAAGCTCAATCCTCAAGTGAGCATCAATGTTTTCGGATATGATGAAGAGGCTGAGACAATAATTGGACCCCTATTCCACTCAGGATATGAAACACGTATACACATCAATATGCTGTTCCTAGAAGATGGAGTAAATGCTCACTACATGTGGATAAAAAATATAACAAGGTAACTATTTTAAATTTTTAATATATATAATGTTTAAATAAATACTAATTATTTTCAAAATATTATTTATTTTTGTAGGTTGTTGTCATCACAAACCGGAAATTCAAGGAGGAAGCAATGGTTCTGCAATGTATGTCTCAACTTTTCATCAAGTGAGAAGGCGGCGTTACGACACAAGGAGCTCTGCAGTGGAAAGGTTGCAGTTTTACCCCACCCTAACGAAGCGACTATAAAGTTCACCCAACACCAACACCAACTCCAGGTTCCGTTTGTGGTGTATGCAGACTTCGAATGTATTCTTCAACCGAAGAATATAGAAGTAAGTCCTAAATTAGTTAATATTAATGAACATATTCCAATAGCATATGCATACTATATAAAGTGTGCATTTAATAGTAGATTAGATAAGTTTGTATTAGAAACTTGTAAGAATGCAGGCTTAAGTTTTTTCAATTCACTTATAGAAAATTTAAAACGCTTAAACAATGAATATTTGAGCAAGGTAGTTCCCATTGTCATGAGTCTGGAAGATGAGAGTAATTTTCAAGAGACTATTAATTGTCATATTTGTGGTAGTGTTTTATTAGCAGATAGGGTAAGGGATCATTGTCATTTTACTGGGAAATTTAGAGGTGCTGCTCATTCAAAATGTAATTTGTCATATAAGACGAGCAATTTTATACCCGTTTTCTTTCATAATTTCACCAAGTACGATTCTCATTTGTTCATAAAAGAACTTGCAAACGTACCTGGACAAATTAAAGCTATTCCCATTAATAAAGAACACTACATTTCTGTATCGAAAACAATAGAGTATGATAATGGGAGTAGTTTTGAAATTCGTTTTCTTGACACTTTTAGATTTATGTCAGCAAGTCTAGATACTCTTGCATCTAATTTAGTTGATGAACAACTCACAACAATTAAATCACATTTCAGTTTTGAAAATAAGTTTAGACTTATGCGTAAAAAAGGCGTTTTCCCTTATGAATACTTAGATTCTGAAAGTAGGCTGCAAGAAACTTCTCTACCACCAAGAGAAAAGTTCTATAGTAGTCTAACGGAAACTGATTGTTCTGATAAAGATTATATGCATGCACTAAAAGTTTAGTCTGAATTTTCATGTTCAACAATGAAAGATTATTTAGAATTGTATTTAAAAACTGATGTTTTATTGTTAACTGATGTTTTTGAAAATTTCCGCTTAATTTGTATGAATATTTATTCCCTTGACCCAGCTCATTACTATACAACTCCAGGCTTATCTTGGGAGGCCATGCTAAAGACCACGAAGATTGAATTAGAACTAATTAAAGATATAGATATGTATAGTTTTATCCAATCTGGTATTCGTGGTGGGTTAGTTCAATGTTGTCATAGGTATAGCAAAGCAAATAATAAATACCTATCAACTTATGATCCATCAAAAGATTCAACATTTTTAATGTATTTAGATGCAAACAATTTGTATGGTTGGGCAATGTCACAACCTCTACCATACAATGGTTTTAAATGGTTATCCGATGAAGATATCAAAAATCTAGCAATTGAAAATATACCAATTGATGCTGATTTTGGTTATGTTTTAGAAGTCGACTTAGATTATCCGCAAACTATTCATGATGAGCATAATGATCTCCCCTTTTGTCCGAGCATTAAATTACCAACAAAGACAGCCAAAGTAGAAAAGTTAGTTGCCGACCTAGGAAATAAAAGAAATTATGTTATCCACTACCGTGAACTTCAGCAATGCTTAGGTAATGGATTACAATTGAAAAAAATTCATAGAGGTATATGCTTTAGACAAAGCGCTTGGCTTAGCAAATATATTGAGCTCAATACTGAACTGCGAGCCAAGGCGAAAAATTCGTTTGAAAAAGATTTTTTCAAATTACTTAACAATGCAGTTTATGGCAAAACCATGGAAAATGTAGAGAAGAGGGTTGATGTGCGACTAGTGAGTGAGTGGGAGCCAGCACAAACGTTTACAGCAGGTCGCAAGAGACTTTGTGCTAGAGCCTTAATTAGTAGACCCAACTTTCATAGTTCAGCAAGAATAAATGAGAACTTTTATGCCATACAAATGAATAGATTAAGAGTTACTTTAAATAAACCAATGTATTTAGGTTTCACTGTTCTAGACCAGAGAGCTGCAACGGGTAGGTTCGATTATGTTCGTACATCAGTGCGACAAACGTTTTCGGTCGACTTTCGGACAATTCGGGTCGAGCAGACCGTTCGAGTATAATCGAAAACGACAGTGTTGTTTTTGTATTTTTTTTTCGCTTGTACATGCATGTACATACATAAGTATTTATATTTCTGTTTTAGAGCAGCGGTGGGCAAGCCCTTGCTCACGCTGCCCACTCTGCTCAAAACAGTAAATTGGCTTGCCTGCGATTTTTGACTAGAGATGGGCATGGGCCGTGCCGTGCCTACTTAAATAAATTCCGTCTTGGGCCTCAGTTTTTACAAGCCGTGCTTGGGCCGTGCCGTTCGTCAAAAAGGAGGCCCATGCCCATCTCTATTTTTGACAATACAACAACAACTTTTGACGCTGCGCGCAAATTTTTTATGACCCCCAATAAAACAAAACAACAAACACCAGCAAATGCTCGAGTTTCGGCTGCGACGCTGACCGTCATAAAAGTGTTCATTTCACTTCAGTAGCGTTTTGTACACTGTGTGAAAAGTTTTGATGCGTTTTGATACGTTTTGATCCTAACCACATAATAAGCGTTCGACTTACAAAATACAATTTATTAAAATTTCTTTAAGTGTATAATTGTTTTGGCTGATCAAAACCAACAACAACCACACAGATCTTTCGTCGCGGCGCACAGAGTCATACATTTTTACACACATAAATACATATATATTATTGTAAGCGCAAACGCAGCTGCGTGCGCGCTCTGTGTCGCACATTTTCTGAACAAGTCGATTCGAGCATGACTCGATGACTCGATGCGACCGTTTGAAGAAAACGGGTATCGCACCAAATCAAAACAACCAGCAATTTCGGTCATGACTCGTGACTCGTCCGAAACGAACAAATCACAACGGACACGAGTCAGCGTTCGTGCCTGACCGAAAATCTCTTACCCGTTGCAGTTCTCTGTTCTAGACTTGTCAAAGTGGAAAATGTATGATTTCCATTATAATTATATGAAACCAAAGTTTTGTGAAAATTTAAAATTGAATTACATGGATACAGACTCTTTTATTTATACAATAAAAACTAATGATTTTTACAATGATATTCGAAATGACCTTAAATTAAAATTTGATACATCTGATTATTCTGATGAAAAGGCTAGTTTATATAATTTCGAAAAAGTTAATAAAAAGCAATTGGGTTATTTCAAGGATGAGCTTAATGGTAAACCCATGTTGGAATTTGTAGGTCTTCGTCCCAAAATGTATTGTTATAAAATTGACAATATTGAGAAATCGTTTAAGAAGTCAAAGGGTGTAAAAAGAACGGCTTTAGACAAGTTAAACATTGAACATTATAAAGAATGTTTAGAATCAGGTGAAGCAAAATGTGGGAAAATGACAATGATTAGATCCATAGACCATACTATATGCACTTATCAGTCTAACAAGGTAATCCTTGATAATAAAGACAATAAGCGTTCAATTCAAAACGATAAATATTCCACATTAGCCTATAACCACTATAAATTAGTAAACAGAAGACATTTGGAATATTTTAAAAAAGAAAAAGAACTTAAATTAAATATAGAATTTTTATTTAGAGAATCAGCATACTTGACTGTTCAAGCATATGACTTAGAAAATAAGTATGATTTCCTATCCGTAGAACAGAGAGCTGATCTCAATTTATGTAAAATAAATAGAGATAATGCTGATTTTGAGTTAAAGTATGCAGACCTTGAACTTAAATTACACCAAGATGAATATCAATCCCACCAGCCATAAAAATTAAAAGACTTTCAAATTATTTTTATTAAACAATGTATTTATTTTTAATATGAAAATGTTTATAAAAATTGTTACACATAAGTTTAATATAAAATGTTAAATTCATAAAATAAATATTATATAAAAATGTAAATGAAATTATATATAAGTTTTTTATAAAAAAAAAAATTATAATAAAGTTTTATACATTTAATTAAAACCTACAGCATGTATTTTTGTGTTTGTATTTATTATTCATAATCTAACCTAGGTTTATTATAAACTTATTTATAAAATTGTGTTGACGTCGATCCAACTATCTTCACTCTTCGGGAAGCCCAACCAGCGCACCAATGCCCGTTTTCCGTCTCGTTTCAACACTTTTTCAACTAGATATGCGTCGGGGTATCGAGTCTTTTTGAGTTCCTCTCTATAGAAACAACCTTCAATCGGATTCCCCTTCAAGTCTTCTAGTAAATATGTTGTTGGATATGTATATTTCACATTTCTAATTTTAAAAATTTCAGTTGTCCAATTTGGTGTGTAACCCTTTTCAAATACATGCTTGTATTTACTGATACGCACATTGTCTCCATTACGCAATGTGCTGCCGGTGAATATCTTCATGTGGTTATATGCCGTCTTCAGAATATGTTTTTCATTGGACGAATTCACGTCAATTGGTTTCATTTTTATGGTTCTATGCACATTGTTGTTGTAGTCATCAATTAAATTTTTGTACATATTAATCCATTTATATGTGCCATTGAAACTGAATTCTCGCCACATTAGTTCTTTTAAGGTTCTGTTGAAACGTTCAACAATTGATGCTTTCAGCGTACTGTATGTTGAATAGTGATTGATGTTGAACTGGGTTGTCAACTCCTTGAATTGTTTATTGAAAAACTCGGTTCCGTCGTCTGTTTGCAGGTTCTTGGGAGCACCACGCCCAGATTTAAATATTTTCTCCATTGCATGAGTCACATCTTTAGCGGTTTTTGATTTTAGTGCTTCACCCCAAGCGAATTTTGAAAATGTATCTATTACTGTCAACAAATATCGATAGCCATTATTGGACTTAGCATACGCTCCCATTTCAACCAAATCCGCCTGCCATAGATCGTTTATTCCCTTTGTGACTACTCTACGTCGTTGGAAATTCTTGCGTGACGGTCCATGTAACTCATTAATTATATCTCGTTTACTCATATTCTAGTAATTATTGACAATTATTTAGGATTAAATTTTGGCATATTCCCATATTTATAGGTATATTCCTCAAGACTTTGCAGTTGGGATTTAGTAGTTGTGAAAGTATTCTCAACACTATTTACAGCCTGCTCTAAATAACTAACTTTGCTTTCCAAATTTCCAATTTTGATATTAATTGCTTGAGTTATTTTCATATTTAGTTCGTTTCTCAAGCTTTTTATACTTTCGTCAACATAATCTTTAAGTGGTTGAGTCATCATTGGCATTAGAGTATTCCTTAAGTTCTCAATGCTTTTGTCAACGTATTCTTTAATTACCAAATCACTATTATCGATTGGTGTCACACAATTTTTTATTCGTTTCTTTTGAGCATTCAAATTACCATCACTATCAATGTCCAACCCCACAACAGTTTTTACGTCCCTTTTCAAGTGATTTGTTCTCTCCTTATCAATCAAAAAATGACCAAACTTGTCAACAGACATAATGGTTATAAATGTAATTGTCAATTGTAGTGTGTATTTCTATGTATTAGTAGATAATCTGTGCATCACGCAATTCTTCTATTATTGACATAATTTCATTATCGACAAAATTTCATTATCATGGCTGGTATTACCAGCTGTTTTAGATGCTATTAAGAGTTGTAATCGGTCAACTAATTCATTTACATCATCCCAATACACATAATTTGGCTTTGATGATTGTAGGGTCATATACCCTGAACCTGTTTTCGAACGATTTGGTGTGGACATTGCTGTTGGCAATGAAACACTACTACTTAGAAGAGGTTTGATAATTTCAGTATACTTATATGCTCGACTTCCCTTCACTTGACTGCGTGGATTGTAATTTCTTCTATGCGCACTAGTCTCAATTAATATTTTTTTTATATATATCCAATTCATTCTTGTTATAGTCTGTAGGTTTTTTATGAAAAATTAATGAGTATAGACCAGGGGTAAGGGACCAACTGCTACCACTTGACAATTTAATTTCCGTATTGTTAACATTTAATGTTCTGTTTCCCAACATTAAAGAACGAGAAGCTGAAGTACTTTTTCTAGGTCCATAAGCATTATCCAAGAGTTGTTCTCTCTGTAGTTGACTGATATTAAAATTCATTTCATAATCATCTACCTCTGACTCACTCTCTGGCTCTAACACTGGTTCTATCTCGGAATCTATCTCTGGTTCCATATCTGATTGCATGTCTTCTTCTATGTCTGGTTCTAGATCAATATTCGAATGAGAATAATAATTTGTTTCCTCATCTGATTCACTTACATCACTAGGAATGACATTTTTCTTAAAATTTGATTTAGATTCATCATTTCCCAAGTAGATATTTTTCCAATTATCCCCATCAAAATCCTCAGCTTTGTTGCTGACGGATTTGTTTTTAATAGATTTTATAGTATGCTTTAATTCATCCAAATGGTCATCACTATTGAACTTTTTCTTTGATTTCGTAAACTTTTTTTCATTCTTATTGACGAGCTTTTGTAAAGGTTTTGTTATTGGTTTAAAAGTTTCCTCCAACTCCAAAGCATTCTGAGATTGTGTTTGCTTAACAGCTTCAAATTTTCTCTTCAACGCATTTCGCGATATCGTCAACTGTTTCAAAATCTGTTGACTCATTGTTAGTATGTCGTATATTTGTGGTTTTCTTTGAGGATAGTAGTCGCTAAAACAACAAACAAACATAGTATGTGAGACAGTCGCAATGTAAGTTAATGACTTGAGTTAAGTGCAACTTACCCAACAGATGGATTAAAACTGACTTAACTCGTGTATGTGTCTGATTGTGTTATCACTCATCAGTAACTCGATTCATACTGCTGAATAATACTTATGTATATTAATATTTATAATACATTAGATACCCGAAACGTTCCCCTTCAAAATAAAAAATGCAATTATGTAGTTGGAATATGGAGAATCAGTTTTTATTGACAAAATGATGATTTTAATAAGATTGGATTAACTGCAAGTATCAGTTTAAATAGTTTGATTTATACTGGTGCTGTTGTACTGGTACTGTTTTACTGGTGCTGTTTAACTGGTGCTGTTTTACTGATACTGTTGTACTGGTGTTGTTATTTAGCTGGTGTTGGGACTTTCTCCATATGCGTCGTAAGATCAACCTCATCATAAATATTGTCATCACCATCGTCATCATTATGAAGCTTTATATAATTTGATGATATTAAAGGCTGCTTTAACATAGACTTTACTTTATCACCTTCAGATTTTTTAAACTTTTTAATTTTTCTTTTTTTCTTCTCAACGACCTTATGTAAGGTTTCTATTATGGATTTAAAAGTTTTCGTCAGCTGACTCAAAGTATGTTGACTCATTATAAATGTTTTTATGTAAGCAAATCCAACATACATTAAAACTTTTTTTTTTTTTTTTTTTGTGTTCAGTCGAATTTGTGTACATGCTCGTCGTGTATGTTATCACACATCATGTAATACTGTCAAACAAATGTGTTGCAATTGATATTTATAACAGATATCTGAAAGATTTACATCCCACCCATTTAAAAGAATAATAAATTTGTCATTAAAATCAATTATTTTATTTAAAATTGTTTATTACAAATTTTGATATAATTTATTTAATTCTAAGTAGAGATTTTCATCGTTTTTCTTGACAATAATATACTTTTTATCCTTTATTGCCTCAATAGATTCATTCTTCAAATGTGAATATCTTTCCGGTAGGTACAGAATGTAGTGATCAAGTTCGAGAGCAATTGAATTCCCAATCCTGGTTTTCTTCCGTTGAGCCCTGAGAATGGGATAGGCTGTATCCATTGTCATCTTGGTTTTGGATAGTAGCGGTTTCTGTACTCGTCCGTTGAAGTCCTTGAGAACTTGAGCACAATTCTGCTCTTCCTCCAGATATACTTCCAGCTCGCTATCTCCGAAAAGGGGTTGATTCATGTTGAAGTCCTTGTTGAGCTGGTATTGTTGAAGTTGATAGTGTTGCGTTGTTTGTCCTTGTTTAGTTGGTGTTGATGAAGCTGATCGTCTTGCCCGGCTGAAGTGATGACTTTGAGTGTGCTTTGAACCAATTTGAGCTCATCTTTTATAGCTCATCCATTGCACACACACACATTATTTTGTATGTCTGTATTAGTGTGTATATGTATAAATTCAATCACAAAACACTCTCACATTATTTTGAGATATAGGTGATTTAATAAGCTATTAAACCCCATCTCAACCGTTTATTTTAATGATAGCAAAAATTTGAGACACAGGTGGCCACAGTTGTATGTATTAAGACGTTGCACTCTCTCATAGTTGTATTTGATTGCATTTCCCAAGTACTTGATAACTTCTTTTGGTGGCTGTAGGTTCCCAAAACTGTCAAAGTACTTTACAAATTTTTTCTTTTTATTATAAGCTACCCAATGCGTACCATTTGATGATGAATCACCTAGGTTTATGACTCCACATTCCTGACTATGAGGTGATTCTGGTAGTGAGTCTTTCATAAATACGCCTCGAAAATGTGGTATGTGTTTGCGAGCAAAATTTTCAATGTCTAAATTTGTTAACGCTCTTTTGGGTAGCCTACCTATTAGTTTTTTGTTTCTTTACTCCAGAACCTTTTCTAAAGGGATTGAGGTATAATCCATAACCTTTACGATATGGTTTCAGGTACATTCCATCACCCAAGGCAACTCCCTCCATTTTCATATTGTGTCGTTTACTCTCATCCAGCTGTTCTTTTGCCGCCTTTGCATTGTTTATTGCCTTTGCAATAGCTGCACTACCAGAGGCTAGACTACCTAGCGCGCTTAGTGCAGTCAGAATTGGAACTAGTGGTAAAAAGCCTCCAACTTTAGGTACATTAATTATGCGAGGAACTCTAACATTTTTCTTACGACCCATTGATTTATATACTGCTTTACGGGCAATCTTAATTGCATTCATAATATCTAATGGTTTTTGTCTTTTCAATGTACGCTTAGCATCATTAACAACAGATGCTAAGCTCTTCATTTGCTTCTTTCCATGTCGCTTTACCCTCTTCTTCACCCCCATCCCGAATTTTTTCTTTGACTTCATGATGTTGGTTACAAAATATGCTGATGCCCTTTCGCCGAGGCTACTGTCTTTCGCCTTCACTCGTTCCCAAGCTCTATTGAGCAGTACTGTGTCTGCCTTATGACGTTCACTCAAATCCTTGTGTTGTTCGTATGCAATATCATGTACTTTACAAGCCTCATCCAACGGATTTATACCACGATCGCCGCGTCTCAAACGTTTTTCTAGCTTTGTACCAGGGCCACAGAAATTATAGCCAGGAAGATGCGCCTCCACAGGTAACAGGTTAAATAATTTGTTGACAAGTCCACTGCCCTGTTTACCGTTTAAACTATGACTGCCATGATTATAAAAACGTTTCCCCATTTTATGCTTGTTTAATCATCAATTGTTTCTCATTGAATGAACACATTGCAATGAAGTATGCGCTTAATAAAGCAAAAACAAAATATCTTTGTTAGAAACATTGATGGGGGTAATATTGTAAACAAGTTACCGCCACGTCATAGTGTCCTCTTACCCAACACAATAAGAGCGCTTATTGTTGGTCCATCAAACTGTGGCAAGACCAACCTAATGTTTAGTCTAATTGAAAGTCCGAATGGGTTGAAATTTGAAAATATTTATGTGTTTTCAAAGAGTCTATACCAACCCAAGTATGAGTACTTGGAGAAGCTAATCAAACCAATTAAAGGTATGGGCTATCACACATTCTCACAGAACGAGACAGTTTTACCACCCAACGAAGCCAAAAATAATTCTATTATGATTTTTGATGATGTTGCTTGTGAAAAACAAGATAATATTCGATCGTATTTCTGTATGGGACGACACAAGAATATTGATTCGTTTTATTTGTGTCAAACTTATACACATATACCAAAGCATCTTATACGTGACAATGCAAACATGATTATTATGTTTAAACAAGACGATCTAAATATGCGACATATATATCGTGATCATATTAACACAGACATGAGTTATGATTCATTCGTGAAAATTTGTAAAAAATGTTGGGACGATAAATTCGGATTCTTGTTGATAAGTAAAGACGATGACATGGATAAAGGCCGCTATAGAAAGGGCTTCGATCAGTTTATTATAATTTAAAATGTTTTTTTTTTTTTTCAATATAAGATTGGGTGTGTGTGAATATTAACCACAGTTAAACATCTGATTTCGCAATGAGTAGATCATTGACATTATCGATAAATGGGAATACTTCCATTATAAACACAAACTGTTTTCCCCCCATCGAATTGAATGGACAATATGAGTGCGCATTGATTGACTTTCACATGTACAACTCAATCCCAAATGTTGATACAAACAACAATCTTTTCCACATTGGTAAACAAGTAATCACAATTCCTATCGGTTCCTATGAACTCGATGATATTGTCGAGTTTATTTATTCAAAGCTAAAAGGCACTGAACTTGAGAATACAGTCACAATTAAAGGAAATAATAATACACTTCAAGTAGAGATCTTAACCAGCAAGCAATCAATATACTTTAATAGGGACAGATCAATTGGTCAATTGTTTGGCTTTAATCAAAATGTGCTAAAGCCAAATGCTACTAAAACTTATCTTTCCGATCTGCCTATCAATATTTTTAAAATTAATACGATTCGCTTAGAATGCAACATTGTTAGCGCTTCATATGTGGATAACGTTGCAAATCATGTACTGCATGAGTTTGGCATCACTGTTCCCCCAGGCTATAAATTGAGTGTGACACCCCACAATCTCATTTATTTACCAGTCAGCTGTAGAGAAATAAGTACTCTAGCATTACGCATAACTGATCAGGACGGAGATTTGGTGAACTTACGTGGTGAAACCGCAACAATTCGTATACATTTACGAAAGATAGAATGATTGTATACAATAAAAGGTTGGGTACATACCCAAAACCCCGCACTACTAATTGTAAAGCTAAAGGAAGAGGAACAAATTTGAAGAGGAGCACGCTCACACTACAAAACAGATTGTACTTAAAATCATTGGGATTCAAGCTTCGAGTATAACAAGAACGAAAACAAAATGAATGAAATATTAAATGTGCGGGAAAAACCTTTCTCAGACGAAAGTATATCGAAGAAAGAATATCATACATACTCATCATATCAACAGACATTTAAACCAAATGATGAAATTCGAATTACAATTCAAAATCAAGACTTGTATGTACTCCCTCACGAGAGCTATCTTAGTTTTCAAGGAGTTGTTAAAAAAATTCTGGCAGATAGAACAACTACGATGGACGGTGTTGCTGCAGCATTTAAAAATAATTGTATGGCATACTTTTTGGATAAAATAAAATACGAAATAAATGGGTGTGAGGTCGATAGAACACGTTTTGTTGGTGTCACTTCAACGCTAAAAAACTTTGTCTCACTGAATAATCTTGAGAGTCGATCGCTTTCACTTTCTGGATGGGGTGGGGGAAATGATGTTGCCTCTACTGGTCACTTTAACTTTTCGGTTCCCTTAAAACATTTATTGGGATTCGCTGAAGACTATAGAAAGGTTTTGGTAAACTGTAAACATGAACTCGTGTTGTTACTAACCAAAAATCTTGATGATGTGTATCACAGAGCAAAGAATAATAACACATATGAACTAGAAGTGACAAACATATCTTGGAAAATTCCCCATGTGACTCCCAGTGATGTTGCAAAAATAAAAATGTATGATATTATCAAAAGTGGTACTAATCTACCGCTAGCATTTCGTAGTTGGGACACATATGTAAACCCTAAGCTTATTCAAGGAACTCATCATGTATGGAATGTAAAGTTAGCTGCTAATCGAGAACGTCCTCGGTTTGCAATAATCGGTTTCATGCTAAAGGGTCAACTTATCACAAACCATTTATCAAACTTGAAAGTGTATTTGAATTCGGAAACCTATCCCTATGATGATTTGAATGTTGATTTTAGTAAGGATCGATATGCTCACTTGTATGAAATGTACTCGAGATTTCAAACTAGTTACTACAACCGTGAATCACAAGCAGTATTAACACCAACGGATTTTAAAAATAAAGCGCCAATTGTTGTAATAGATTTATCATATCAAAATGAAATGGTGAAATCTGGTCCCATTGATGTGAGAATTTCAACGGAACTAAGACAAGCAAGCGATGCGGATACACAAGTGTATTGTCTACTTATACACGATCGTTTAGTCGAATACAACCCATTGAACGGTTTAGTACAACGAGTCGTCTAACAAAATACATGCAAAATGGTTGAGGACATTGTTGCGATCGATGTTCAAGGATTTTTTGATAATCATAATCAGTTTGTTTTAAAGGAAATTGGGATAGTATTTCACAAAGAACCCACACTCGATAATCATTTCATTATACGAGCTCCATATAACTTTACTCAACTAAATAAAAAGTCACGAAAATTTGCTACATGGTTAACTAAAAATCATCACAAAATACACTGGAATGACGGAATAAACTATTTCACTCAAACACGAAACTTTCTAAGGAAAATAACTGCAGGAAAAGAGATCTTATGTAAGGGCACTGAAAGAAAACGATTTCTGGAAATATTTTTAAGAGAACCACATCTGGTCGATGTTGAGGAGCTTGGATGTCCACAACGACAAACTTTCAAGGAAAACCGGTTCCCGTTTTGTACATTACATCGTCGTGTAGGAGTTTGTGCATTAAATAATGCATACAACATTTTAAAATTTTATAATGATATAATGTCTTAAGAAGTCATCACATATATCATTTGCATTTTGAGTTTCAAGCTGAGAACATCTACTTTACTGGATAACTAATTTAAAATGGATAAAGAGAAGGATAATAACAACAACAACAACAACAACAGCTACAATTATCGAGATAATAACAACCATGGATCAAATCTTACTGAAATAAATACTTTTCTTAAACAATTTCGCATGAAGATATTTAAACATCATTTGAAATTTCTTCTGGAATCAAGGGACATGTTCATGAATACTGGAGGTCAGGAACTGATTGCATCACAATATGGTCAACACTATAAATTTTGTGTATGGTCCAATGATGCTTGTGTGGACGGTCCAGACACATGTTGCTGCTATCACTATGACGAAAAAATGGGGGAAACTAGAAAATTAATTTCTACATATGTTAACTTAAGTCAAAGAATGTAAAAAAAAAAATATCCAAATAAATGTTCAAGTAAAATCGAATCAAACACACACACACACACACACACACACACACACACACACATACATGCATATACAAGGTTGAGAAAATTTTTCCCAATCGTTATTAATACAATAGATAAGAATTTTTTCCCATCAATAGTAATGTAATGGATAAGAATTTAAAATGACATTGATGGATAAGAAGTATACAGGTGGGATAAGATGAGAGGCTTGGAGTATGGAAAATAATGTTATGTTCAAATTTGGGTACTTAAGGTGACTTTTCCTGAAAATATTTTCACTTCGAGTTCAATAGACGAAAGAAGCCAACAACCTATCTCCAAACAAAAATGATCCAGTGGCAAATAGGAATTTTTCTTAAACAATTCAAGGGTCTCCTGTTTAAAGAACATCAAGATCGACTTGAGGAGCTGCAAACTATAATAATTGCTGGTTACAATGTTGATGGAGCTGTCCCTTCCCGGTTTGGAGTCCACTACCAAACATGTCCATGGTCCAATGAGAGAGGGAGCTGCTCACCAGGCAATTGTCGCTGCTTGTATTCCACCAAACAAGAGTTGGAAGCAATAGAAATTATGAAAACATACTATATATTAATTGAGAAGATGGGAGAAAATAAATAATGTCAAACCATATTATTCAAAATAAATAATGTCAAACCATATTATTCAAAATAAAAACAATTAAAAACAAAACCAACGTTTCTTTTATTATTCTTCAACTTTTCTTATATTTTTATCTTACAGCATAAATTGTTATTCATTTTCAGAATCAAATGTTGGATGGAGTAATGTAGTGTTGGAAAATGTTTGTGAGCTCTACTGTCTATAGTGTTGGAAAAGGTGTGGGTTGAGCCTACCTGTTACAACAAGCTAAAAACCAATGAGAACAGGTTTCATGTCAAGGGTCACAAAATATCAAGATCAGCCAATGAGAACAGGTTTCATGTCAAGGGTCACAAAATATCAAGATCAGCCAATGAGAACAGGTTTCATGTCAAGGGTCACAGAAACAAAATACCAAGATCAAAACCAACGAGAACAGGTTTCATGCCAAGGGTCACAGAAACAACATATCAATGTAAGCCAATGGGAGTAGGGTTCATTTCATAAGTCATCGAAACAAAATACCAAGATCATCAGCAACTAGAACAGGTTTCATGGGAACAGGTTTCATGTCATGGGTCACAGAACCAAAATTCCCATTCAATTATCATGCTGCAACATGTCCATACATTGCTTTGATTGACAGGGGACTAAAATTCCCATTCAATTATCATGCTGCAACATGCCCATACATTGCTTTGATTGACAGGGGACGTCCCGGCGCCGGCCCTGTGCCTGAACCTTGCCCAACACGTGCCCAACACGTGCCCACCACTTGCTTACTCATAGCAACGCATGCCACACCAATGTAAACAAAAGACATGCATTACAATAGCATCTCCCTAATTTTGAGCATCAAGAGGTGACCGATCCATCAAACTCACCTGTCACATACTCGCACACGATCACATTTTACAATAGCATCTCCCTAATTAGAACATCGCCAATGACAGATCAATCAAACTCACCTGACACATACTCGCACACGATCACTTGATTTGAACCTTTTTTTCCCTTTTTCCCCCTTTTTCCCACGATTCGACCCTCGGTTCCCCCTTTTTTCCCACACTTTTGACCACGATCCCCCCTCTTTCCCACACTTTTCATCGATCAATCAATCACTAATTATTTTAGCTGTCACAATTTTTGACAGGTCTTTGACAGTGATTGATCGCCCCCACCCCCAATTTGTCCCAGAACCCGCATTTTTATACTACTCATGTCATCATCTTTACTTATCAACAAGAATCCGAATTTATCGTCCCAACATTTTTTACAAATTTTCACGAATGAATCATAACTCATGTCTGTGTTAATATGATCACGATATATATGTCGCATATTTAGATCGTCTTGCTTAAACATAATAATCATGTTTGCATTGTCACGTATAAGATGCTTTGGTATATGTGTATAAGTTTGACACAAATAAAACGAATCAATAGTCTTGTGTCGTCCCATACAGAAATTCGATCGAATATTATCTTGTTTTTCACAAGCAACATCATCAAAAATCATAATAGAATTATTTTTGGCTTCGTTGGGTGGTAAAACTGTCTCATTCTGTGAGAACGTGTGATAGCCCATACCTTTAATTGGTTTGATTAGCTTCTCCAAGTACTCATACTTGGGTTGGTACAGACTCTTTAAAAACACATAAATATTTTCAAATTTCAACCCATTCAGACTTTCAACTAGACAAAACATTAGGTTGGTCTTGCCACAGTTTGATGGACCAACAATAAGCGCTCTTATTGTGTTGGGTAAGAGGACACTATGACGTGGCGGTAACTTGTTTACAATATTACCCCCATCAATGTTTCTAACAAAGATATTTTGTTTTTGCTTTATTAAGCGCATACTTCATTGCAATGTGTTCATTCAATGAGAAACAATTGATGATTAAACAAGCATAAAATGGGGAAACGTTTTTATAATCATGGCAGTCATAGTTTAAACGGTAAACAGGGCAGTGGACTTGTCAACAAATTATTTAACCTGTTACCTGTGGAGGCACTTCTTCCTGGCTATAATATCTGTGGTCCTGGTACAAAGCTAGAAAAACTCAAAATCCATGCATTTTTCTGGAAAATTTTCACATGACCGAGTCTAGCTTCAACTATTTGTTTAGTATGGTCGAACCATACCTAATTCCAAAGAGGAATTACCGCCCAGATGCAATTCCGATAAAAGCAAAGTTTGCTGTTGTTCTTGAGTAAGTATATTATTAATATGCTGTAATTCATAAATTTAATTTGTGTCGCTTTATTTCTTAGAATGCTTGCATCTGGGGATTTACAACGCCATGCTGCCGGTTCATACCGCATCAGCAAGCAACATTTGGGAGCCACTATCGACTTGGTGTGTGATGGCATTTGTTTAGCACTGGCCGAAGACTTTCCAAAATGGGACAAGAAGAATATGTTGAAATGGGCGGAGGATTTTGAAGAGCAGTGCAACTTCCCGCACTGTATTGGTGCCTTAGACGGAAAACACGTCCAAATTAAGTGTCCACGCAATAGTGGCAGTGCCTTTTATAACTACAAACTAAATGATAATGTTAATGGAACTCTCTCATTAGCAGTCCTTTAACCTACAATTTTAGGGATTCTATTCAATTATCCTATTGTCGGTGTGCGATGCATCATATCGTTTTACATATATTGATGTAGGTGCTTACGGCAGCGAGGGCGACATGAATGCCTTTTCACACTGCACGCTCGGAAAAGCAGTATTGTCTGGAGATCTAGAGTTTCCTGCTAACCAATTAATTAATGGTGTATCGAATCCTTATTTTATGATAGGAGACGATGCGTTTCCATTGACCACAAGGATCATGAAACCATATGGAACAAGAAATCTGACAATACCAGAACGGATTTTTAATTACCGCATAAGTCGAGCTCGACGTTGCATCGAAAATGCATTTGGAATTCTTTGCGCCAAGTGGATGGCCTTGCAACGAACTCTATTTATCAATCCCGACAGAGCCCAAAAAATTGTTGCAACTTGCTGTCATTTGCACAATTTCTTGATGCGAAAGAACAATTCAAAAGAATATGTACCAAAAGATCTGGAAGCAATAAGACGCACAGCACTCGCTGAACTTTCGTCCTTCCGTGGTCGTTACCACGACTACCCCAAGTATATTCGGGATAACTTAAAAGCTTACATAAACTCAACAGGTTCTATTCCATGGCAAAGTGACTTAGCTGGTGTGAGTCAGATATCACGCATTAGAATTTAAAAGCTTAATTTTTATATTTAAAATTCCTTTTTTCAAATTTTAATAAATGTTTTAATATTACTAAATAAATTTATGATATAAAAAATGCTTTGTTTTTATTAATGGTTTTATTTATAAGCAAACTTATTTTACACAACTTTAAAACAGAAGAATCATTTCTTTACATAATTCAATATATAATCATTGTGTTGTTTTTTTTTTATTATTGCAAAAAAACTGCGACATACTTAAAAAAATAAAAACACCACAATGATAATATTATATATTGAAATATGTAAAGGAATGAATTTCTTTTTAGTCCTATATAAATTACGTGTAAAATTATCGTCTTCATCCGCCCTTTGGTACTCCCAGAGTAACTGCGTCATCGCGCGTTCTGCAGATTTTGCCTTAGATGGGTCTTATTCATTCAATATCCCATTCCAATAAGTCATAACAGGACGAAACGGAATATACTGTGGCTGGCTTAATATTTCCTGCTGTTGTGCCATTATGTTATCCACCATTTCTAAGACCTCGTCCGACTTATCTTCCAATTCCAAGTTTCTTTTCTTCTTGGACTTCGACTTGAATATAAAAGAAATATGTAATTATTATAAAAAAATGTCTTATCTGTTTAAAATACTTACATATGAATATGCCGACGCAGCACACGATGCACCTGCATCGGGATCGACCTCAGTTTCGTCCATCTCCTCGACACTGCAAAACGAAGACATCGAGCCTTCTAAATCTACTCCTACAGAACGGCTTGTTGAAGCGCTTGCATACATCTTACTGCTGTAAGTACTACATAAATGACAATGTGAGAACATATAGTAGTAATTACAATTTCGTCATTTGTACTTACCTCCTTTGCGCTGACAAGTCTGGAAGAAAAGCCATATATTTGGCTAGGTGCCACTCAACTGTGTCGTTGGCCCTGGGCTGCTCAGGACCAACTCCACCAGCACTGCCACTTTTTCGCTTGTGCTCTGTCGTTTTGCAGTGGTATCTGTAGCTGTCACGAATTGACTTCCACACTATCTTGCAATCAGTTACTGAAATAAAAATGCTTGATTTAATATATTTTTACAAACATTGAAATCCAAGAACACTCACCGGTTCTGTTGAGCTCCTCGGCTTCGTTTTCCCAAGCTCTTTTAATAAAGACAGCATCGTAATCACTTTAATGGAACAAATCCCACAAAATGGGCTGCTTCTCTACCTCTTTAATCAGCATTATCTTTTCATCCGTATCAAATAAATCCAAACGGCTAATTTGATGTATTTTAGAGTTTTTCGCGGCCATCTTTCACTCGAATGATATTTGAAATCGTTATTTTTTTGCCTTTTGACAAACAGTGCTAAACAACGCCAGTTTTTATCTGGCAACGCCATTTCTCTGGTTAACACCATATCGGCTAGCGGACACACTTGTCAAATTTTTCCGCTTGTCTTTACGCCACCGTTTTTTTTATATGAAGTTTGACGTTCTGGTAGGTCGTTCTGCTCTACTCGATATTGGCCTTTAATTTTAAAAAAATATTGATAGGTAGATCGGAAAGATAAGTTTTAGTAGCATTTGGCTTTAGCACATTTTGATTAAAGCCAAACAATTGACCAATTGATTTGTCCCCATTGAAGTATATTGATTGATTGCTGGTTAAGATCTCTACTTGAAGTGTATTATTATTTCCTTTAATTGTGACTGTATTCTCAAGCTCAGTACCTTTTAGCTTTGAATAAACAAACTCGACAATATCATCAAGTTCATAGGAACCGATAGGAATTGTGATTACTTGTTTACCAATTTGGTCGGCGAAAACCCTCGACTGAACCCTCCACGAGGGTGCCGACTGGTAATAACACTCCAATTGTTCCTTTTAGGAACTGGTGTTAGCTAAGACATTTGTCGAAGACATGTGTAATGGCTCCTCAATAGACTTAACGCATGCCTGAAGCTCCTGTCATGGTCTTGAGGTAACGAGGGCTGGACTAAGGTGTCATGCGACCCGTGCCGATAGTCAGCCTGGCTGGGGGCCCTTACCAAAAATAGCCCAGTCATAAACGGAGCGGCCGGATACCTGGCGCCCTCCGGTCGTGATAGCCTTACCTGCATAGTGCGGATCTCTGTGCAGGCGGACCACCCTTTCTCCGCAACTCGTGGGACTCAAACATGAACACAATCAACAATAAAAACACAAACATAAATAACAACAAAAATATAAAAAATAAAAAACCACAAAAAAATAAAAACAACAACGACGATGGAACCGCAGGTTCCTCGTCGTCGGCAGCGGCAGGGGCTTCAAAGCCTGGCCAAAGACGCCGGAGATGGTCACCATGCCAGCCGGTGGACCTTGCGAAGCTGGTCCAAGCAAACCCGTATTCCACCCGGGCCTTGGGGTAGATGGAGTGATTCCACCATCTCCTGTCACCAAAGAGGCACAGCA
Organism: Drosophila phalerata; assembly: GCA_951394115.2. NCBI lineage: Eukaryota > Metazoa > Arthropoda > Insecta > Diptera > Drosophilidae > Drosophila > Drosophila phalerata. The sequence goes on along the minus strand of OX596008.2, from coordinate 2,438,114 downwards.
GAGCACTAGTGCGACAGTGCCACTTTCGGGTGCAGGTACGATGGGGAAACCTCCAACAGCCAGCGTCGCAAGGAAGTTCTCATATGCTGAGAAAAGAACTGCTGGCAACATCCTTCAGCGTTAAAACGCGGGAGCAGAGGCCAATCCTTCAGCGGAGTGGCTGGAAAAGGTGGCATGGGCCAAGAGTGTGCTTCCCGCTTACAGCGAGCAGGCACCTAGGGCGCAAGCTATGGCTCAGGCCAAGAGACAGCGATCTCAAGAGACTCCTGGCCCATCTGCCAAGAAGTCGAGGGTTCAGGTGGGCAAATCCTTCGCCCAAATCGCCAAAGAACGGATCCTCATAGGGGTCGTTGACCGAGGTGATTCGGGCGGGAGAATTCCCAGGAACCAGTGGAAGTGGGTGGAGACGGCACTGGCCATCCGCTGCTTCGAGATGCTGGAGCAGGAACCTGGGCCACCACCGGTCTGCAAATATGTCGGGTGGTACCAGGGCAGCGTAAAGGTAATAGCTTGCGACGATGAGAGGTCTGCAGAGCTCTACAGAGCGGCAGTCTCTAATATCGGCAAGGTATATCCAGAAGCCAAGTTGGAGGCTCTAAAGTGGAGCGACATTCCAGTCCGGCCCAGGGCCAGAATGTGGATTCCATCCTCCATCAAGGAACCGGAGAGAATCGTAAAGATGCTCCAGCGTTGCAACCCGAGTCTCCCCACTCACGACTGGAAAGTTGCGAAGGTAGAGGAGATGAAGGGACCAACGAATCAGGTCGTGCTGATTCTCAATAAAGAATCGCTCGCCCCAATTGAGGCCGCTGGCAACGAGCTAAACTTCGGTTTTAGCTCTGTTTCCATCCGGGTTTACAAGTCGGATACCGCGGCCGGGATAGATTCTCCCGACATGCCAGTCGAGGAGGATATAACGGCAGAGCCAGAGGATCCGGAGCATAGCGACGCTGAACGCGGCTACACTTCCGATGCGTTCACCATAACGCGGGATCTTAAAGCAATGTGCCAACTGGGTGAAGGAGAGGCCACCTCTGATGTAGCGTCGGACGATGAGGACGCGAACGTGACAGTGGTGGAGGGACCATCTTCAGATGTCTGTAAAGATTCTGCAGATAAACCTCCACCACTGTAAACCAGCCTCCGCTGCACTGCTACTCCGTCTGGCTGGAGACGGGCCGACATAGTCCTAGTCCTGGAACCCTGGTTGATTGGTGGTAAGGTTTCTGGACTAGGAACACCAGACTACAAGCTAGTAGTTGCTGAAACACAAGGTAAAACCCGTACCTGCATTCTGGCCAGAAAACATTTGAGTATTTTCTTGCTTCATAATTTCAGCAATGAGGACAACACGGCAGCAAGCCTGGAACTCCAGTCAGCTCCGATAAGGTTGCTGTCCTGTTATATGGCCTATGACCAACCGGGCCCTCCTCCAGAAGAAGTCACGAGAAGTCTAATAAAAGACTGCGAGACGCGAGGTATCAACCTCATCATTGGATGCGATGCCAATGCACACCACACCCAGTGGGGCAGCACAGATATAAACACAAGGGGTGAGTCACTCCTAATCTACCTTCTCAACACTAACCTAGTTTTAGGCAACAAAGTTTTAGACTGGAAAGTGGCAGACGATCACTCCTTCTCTGATCATAGATACATTGAATTCTCCCTCAAATTGAGGCCCTCTAAACCAGCCCCGTTTACCAACCCAAGAAAGACCAAATGGCCAATATTTATTGATATCCTTAAAAAGGCTATCCCAGAGATAGCACCAGAAGGAATTCAATCTACAGAGCGACTAAGCCACCTAGTAAAAATCTTTACTGAGGCTTGCAACTCGGCTTTCAGGGCAGCATGTCCCATCAGCAGACCCAAAAGGGGTAAGCAACCACCATGGTGGAACCCCAACCTAAGCGAACTCCGCAAGAGCTCGAGAAACCTCTTCAATCAAGCCAAGGCTGTTAGAACAGAAGAAACTTGGCTAAACTATAAACACGCCCTTTTATTATACAAAAAGGCGACTCGACAAGCCAAAAGAGATTCATGGAGAGATTTTTGCTCTGACATAGAATCAACACCGGATGCGGCCAGACTGAGGGAGATTTTATCGAAATCTGCCCCCACACTAGGGTACCTCAAAAAAGAGGATGACACCTGGACTACATCTAGCGAAGAATCGCTGGACGTACTCTTGAAAAAGCACTTTCCGGGCTGCAAAGCAACCAATCAAGGTAGACACCAAACCCCTACTGAGGTGCCAATCAGCCCCTCTCTTCTAAGCAGACGTAACATAACCTGGGATATAAACAGCTTTAAACCGTACAAGTCACCTGGACCAGACGGCATTTTTCCTGCCCAATTACAACAAGCAGGGCACACTGCCATAAACTGGCTGCAATCTATCTTCACAGAAGTTTTAAAAACTGGCCATATCCCTGATACATGGCGAGTCTCAAAAATAGTCTTCATACCAAAAGCTGGTAAATCATCCCATACGGCAGCAAAGGATTTTAGACCAATCAGCCTGTCGTCATTTATGCTCAAAACCTTCGAGCGACTCCTGGCTCTTCACCTAAGAGCAACCAATCCCCCCCATCTCATATCCAATTCTCAACACGCATATCGGAAAGCCAAATCGACGGAAACAGCTTTGCACTCCGTAGTCGCCACTATAGAAAAATCCCTTTCGCTCACTGAATACTCCCTCATAGCCTTCCTAGACATCGAGGGAGCTTTTAACAACGTCGTCCCGGAAGCTATCACTGGAGCACTGACAAACTTGGGGATTGAAAGCCGGCTAGTGGGACTCATCGACCAATTGCTCACAAGCAGGGTCATAACGTCCACACTTGGCTCTTCAACACTCACCAGGTTCGTCAGTAGGGGAACTCCTCAAGGAGGGGTTCTATCTCCTCTCCTATGGAACCTAGCAGTCAACAGGCTGTTATGCGACATAGAGGGTGGAGGCTGCCAGGTTGTTGCCTACGCGGATGACGTAGCACTAATTTTCAGGGGAAAATTCCCTCAAACGCTATGCGTCTTGATGTCGGTCAAGCTACAAAAACTGGTCGCCTGGGCCGATGAGTGTGGCCTGGGAGTAAACCCAGCCAAAACGGAACTTGTACCTTTCTCTAGAAAATACAAAATCCCAACTCTAATACCCCCAAAAATAAAAGACTCCGTCCTCTCCATCAGCGAAAGCGCCAGATACTTGGGTTTAATTCTGGACAGGAAGCTGGACTGGAAAATTGATACGCAAGATAGATGTAGAAAGGCAACAGTTGCACTCTACACTTGCAGGAAAGCGATCGGCCTGAAATGGGGCATGTCGCCATATATCGTCCACTGGCTATACATAGCTATAGTCAGACCGATACTACTATATGGTATAGCAATATGGTGGCCTGCCTTACCAAAGCAGTCCATAAACAAACAACTCAACAAAATTCAAAGGATGGCCGAAATCTGCATCACAGGTGCTCTGAACACAACACCTGGCGAAGCTCTAGACGCCATTCTTAACATACAGCCAATCAGGCAAGTTAGCAAAAATATTGCCACCATGACAGCAATTCGACTGAGAGACTCTAACTCTTGGACAGAATGCTCAACAGGGCACTCCGCTATCCTTAAGGATAACCAAATAGTTCCTTCTAGAACCGACTACTGTATGCCAATAGAGAATATTGAAACTCCCTTTCAAACAACCATTCCGCACAGGGAGGAATGATCATCACATACCCCAGGACAAAATGGGGCCATATCCTTCTACACAGATGGTTCAAAGCTGAACAATCAAGTGGGTGGAGGGGTATACTCTCAGGACCTAAATATACAGGCTACCTGACCATTTACTTTATCACATTACTCCCCTCTCTAATCTCGCCACCCTATTGATCTACGCCCCTGGACAACACTTTTTTATGGTTTGGCGACCAGGAAGTTGCTCGTAATTTTGTTTCCGCCTGATTTACAAATATTTGCATGGTGTAACTACAAAAAAAAGTAGCAAACAGAGATCAAACACAATAAAAACATATAAAAAACGATAGAAAAAAAATTAACAAATAGAAAATTTGTAGAGGGAAAAACTAAAGGAAATACAACACTCAAAACCGAAACCGAAATTGCAAGGAAATATTTAAATAAAAGTTGTTGAAATTCATTTGCACAACTTGTGGCCAGTTTTTTGTGGTCTGATGACTGACTGAATACCAGTTGAATGAACGCATGAATAAGTGAGTGTAAATGTGAGTCCTTGGAAAGTTGTAGAGGCTTTAAATCAGTGGTGTCCAACATTTGCAAAGTCAAACAAAGTTGTTTGGGAAGCAAAACTCTGCCGGCGTCGCAGCCGCCACACGTATAGGGAGAGAGAATATGTGTATGTGCTGCACGCTCGGCAGCTTGTTCTCTTACGAAGCGAGTGTTCGGCTGCTTTTGCTCTCACGATGCAAGTGTTCGGTTGAAGCTCGCGCATTTTGATTCGTCACGTTGCCTTCGTGTTTCTCTGCTTTGCATACAAGCGCATTTTTTGAATGTATGAGTTTGGACACCACTGCTTTAAATTAATTCTTAATTTCGAATTCAAAGTACTGATTAAGACTGTTTGAGTATCTTTTTGAATAAGTGTTGAATAAGTAACATTGCAGCGAGCTTTGAAAGCATATTAAAAGCTTTTACTCAAAAGCTATACATTTAAAATTCTATCGGCTGACCATACCAGCGTCTTTCAAGCTGAAATTCTGGCTATAAACGAAGCCTTAAAACTCCTAAGGGAATCTCGAGTCAATTCGGGCCGTATTAACATATACAGTGACAGCCAAGCAGCTATCAAGTCTATAGAATCGACCACAACAAATTCCACCTCAGTTTCGAATTGACCGTAAATCTCTACATGAGATGGCTGAGCATTTCGACATTTCCCTAATATGGGTACCAGGGCATCAGGACATTACAGGAAACTGTATAGCTGATGAACTAGCAAGGAAAGGTACAACAGTACACCTCCTTCCTGACAAGGAGAATACGCGTATGCCACTGGCGACCTGCAAGCTACTACTTCTAGCTCAATCTACAACCGTAAGCGGAAACCGATGACAAAACACGCACCATTGTTGTGTCGCGAGGCAAACCTGGCCTCACCTGAATAAGGCTCGTTCTAGTATTCTATGTAAACTAAGTAGAACAGATTGTTCTGCAGTAGTAAGAGCACTGACGGATATTGGCTGGTAGGTATCCACGACACAAGGTTGAATGCCCCATACAATGACTTCTGCAGGAGCTGTAGAGACGAAGTAGAAATTGAATCACCTGAACATTTCTTCTGCTCCTGTCCCGCATTGAGTAATAGAAGACTCCACACCCTGGGAAAACCTTTTCTCTCGCTCAATTTATTCAGCTATCAAACTGGACGCCCTACTGATTGACATCTCACTACAACGGTAGAAAGGAAATCTAGATCCGCGGTACCACAATGGGCCCAACTGTGGCCTAAGTGAGTCGTTGAATCGACAGCCGCCCTAACCTAACCTAACTTGTTTACCAATGTGGAAAAGATTGTTGTTTGTATCAACATTTGGGATTGAGTTGTACATGTGAAAGTCGATCAATGCGCACTCATATTGTCTATTCAATTCGATGGGGGGAAAATAGTTTGTGTTTATAATGGAAGTATTCCCATTTATCGATAATGTTAATGATCTACTCATTGCGAAATCAGATATTTAACTGTGGTTAATATTCACACACACCCAATCTTATATTGAAAAAAAAAAACATTTTAAATTATAATAAACTGGTCGAAGCCCTTTCTATACCGTCCTTTATCCATGTCATCATCTTTACTTATCAACAAGAATCCGAATTTATCGTCCCAACATTTTTTACAAATTTTCACGAATGAATCATAACTCATGTCTGTGTTAATATGATCACGATATATATGTCGCATATTTAGATCGTCTTGCTTAAACATAATAATCATGTTTGCATTGTCACGTATAAGATGCTTTGGTATATGTGTATAAGTTTGACACAAATAAAACGAATCAATAGTCTTGTGTCGTCCCATACAGAAATTCGATCGAATATTATCTTGTTTTTCACAAGCAACATCATCAAAAATCATAATAGAATTTATTTTTGGCTTCGTTGGGTGGTAAAACTGTCTCATTCTGTGAGAACGTGTGATAGCCCATACCTTTAATTGGTTTGATTAGCTTCTCCAAGTACTCATACTTGGGTTGGTACAGACTCTTTAAAAACACATAAATATTTTCAAATTTCAACCCATTCAGACTTTCAACTAGACAAAACATTAGGTTGGTCTTGCCACAGTTTGATGGACCAACAATAAGCGCTCTTATTGTGTTGGGTAAGAGGACACTATGACGTGGCGGTAACTTGTTTACAATATTACCCCCATCAATGTTTCTAACAAAGATATTTTGTTTTTGCTTTATTAAGCGCATACTTCATTGCAATGTGTTCATTCAATGAGAAACAATTGATGATTAAACAAGCATAAAATGGGGAAACGTTTTTATAATCATGGCAGTCATAGTTTAAACGGTAAACAGGGCAGTGGACTTGTCAACAAATTATTTAACCTGTTACCTGTGGAGGCACTTCTTCCTGGCTATAATATCTGTGGTCCTGGTACAAAGCTAGAAAAACGAGGCGCGGCGATCGTGGTATAAATCCGTTGGATGAGGCTTGTAAAGTACATGATATTGCATACGAACAACACAAGGATTTGAGTGAACGTCATAAGGCAGACACAGTACTGCTCAATAAAGCTTGGGAACGAGTGAAGGCGAAAGACAGTAGCCTCGGCGAAAGGTCATCAGCATATTTTGTAACCAACATCATGAAGTTAAAGAAAAAACTCGGGATGGGGGTGAAGAAGAGGGTAAAGCGACATGGAAAGAGGCAAATGAAGAGCTAATCATCTGTTGTTAATGATGCTAAGCGTACATTGAAAAGGCAAAAACCATTAGGTATTATGAATGCAATTAAGATTGCACGTAAAGCAGTATATAAATCAATGGGTCGTAAGAAAAATGTTAGAGTTCCTCGCATAATTAATGTACCTAAAGTTGGAGGCTTTTTACCACTAGTTCCAATTCTGACTGCACTAAGCGCGTTAGGTAGTCTAGCCTCTGGTAGTGCAGCTATTGCAAAGGCAATAAACAATGCAAAGGCGGCAAAAGAACAGCTGGATGAGAGTAAGCGACACAATATGAAAATGGAGGGAGTTGCCTTGGGTGATGGAATGCACCTGAAACCATATCGTAAAGGTTATGGATTACACCTCAGTTCCTTTAGAAAAGGTTCTGGAGTAAAGAAACAAAAAAAAAACTAATAGGTAGGCTATTCAAAAGAGCGTTTACAAATTTAGACATTGAAAATATTGCTCACAAACACATACCGCATTTTCGAGGCGTATTTATGAAAGACTCACTACCAGAATCATTTCATAGTCAGGAATGTGGAGTCATAAACCTAGGTGATTCATCATCAAGTGATACGCATTGGGTAGCTTATAATAAAAAGAAAAAATTTGTGAAGTACTTTGACAGTTTTGGGAACCTACAACCACCAAAAGTAGTTATCAAGTTCTTGGGAAATGCAATCAAATACAACTATGAGAGAGTGCAACGTTTTAATACATACAACTGTGGCCACCTGTGTCTCAAATTTTTGCTATCATTCAAATAAACGGTTAAGATGGAGTTTAATAGATTGTTAGATCACCTATATCTCAAAATAATGTGAGAGTGTTTTGTGATTGAATGCATATATATACACACCAATACACCCATACAAAATAATGTGTTAGTGGAAAGGGTGAGCTATAAAAGATGAGCTCAAATTGGTTCAAAGCACACTCAAAGTCATCACTTCATCTGGGCAATACGATCAGCTTCATCAACACCAACTAAACAAGGACAAACAAGGCAACACTAACAACTTCAGCAATACCAGCTCAACAAGGACTTCAAAAATACTTTCTGAGCATGATATTTTAAATGACGCTATTTCCCTAGATTACCTAAAATGAAATTTATCTTGTATTTTGTTTTGAACATAAGCCTTAACATCATACGTAGACTGATTGTTAGAAAGCATAGAGATAAAAACATGTCTCATAGGTTTTGGAGGAGGAATTCCTTGGAGAAGCCTTGACACGCGAGGCGGTACGGTAGTCAGTTGATTGGCTGCCGTAACGACTGGCGTGACATTAAGATTCACACTATTGGGTACAGATGTTGATTGTAAGGCTGAAGCTTAACTAACATGTGGGTTATGGTGGGTCCCAGCATGTTGAAGTAATAAATTGGTTGACTGAGATGTGGAATTTGTATCCAGGTCTGATTGCGGGATCCAAAAGGAAGTCTGCGCATGGCGCGAAGCTGAGCTCGAACTACTCTTTTTCCGTTTATGCTGGAATTACTGAAAAGGCAACATTAGTTCTATGAAAAAGCTTCGATAATCCATAAAACTTGCTCTGGTTCGCTTCATATATATGCGAACTTGCACCTCAATGTCCCGGCAAGTTTCACAACGCCATCTCAAGCCAACGTTTTTCTCAAGACAATCTTTGACTTTAATATTTAAACCAGCACACTTTAAATGAAAATTCCGGTCACAGAAGTAGCACGAAGTAAACTCTTGCCTGGAATAAGTTACATGACACTTTTTAAAAAAAGCAGACCAAATCTAATGGCATAGTATAGGCTATTTTTTTTAGTCGATTCAAAAGTTCACAAGGGAATGCAAATCGAAATGCCAATACAAAATAAAATCACAGATAACAACAAAAACAATTCTTTGTAGAATGTAAACACAAAGCAACACAAAGATAGAGTGAGAGAAATAGGCTTAACGCACAAGCAAAAACAATGCGCTTGCGCGTGTTACATGCGTAACACAATCACACACATGTATTTGATTTATTGGTTGTTAATATGCACAAAAACTAATAAATTCACAGAGCACAGTAAAACACGACTCGACACAGAGAGATTTAGTTTGAGCAATGTTTTTTAGGATATCTCAACCAAACTCTCGGATTGTGTTTTTTTTTTGTCATATGTTAAGCCTTGACCAAATTTAGTTAAAATGGAATGACTATATCATATAGCTGCCATAGGCACATTCAAGCTCAAATTAACCTTTAGTAAGAAAAACTTTCTTGTTTCTTAAAACGAATCAACCAAACTCACAGATTGTGTATTTGAGAATGTCTGTTACACCCTGACCAAATTTGGTCAACATCGGGTAACTATATCATATAGCTGCCCTTGGAAAAATTGGTTGGAAATTAGCTGTATAAAATTAATGTTTGTTTGTTGAGCTATTTCAACAAAACTCTCATATGTTTTTTTTTTAATAAATGTTACACCCTGTTAAAATTTGGTCTAAATCCGATGACTATATCATATAGCTGTCATATGCTTTAAATTAAACTAAAGTAGGACAAACTTTTTTAATTTTAAATATCTTAGCCAATCTCACAGATTCGCTTATGCTAGCAAAATATCGAAAATTTCTGCAAAATCTAGCAGCGTGCATAAAAATTTTCGTTTATTTTACAAAAAAATGTTATTATTATATATTGGAACGAAGCTTTTCCAGCCGAGGTCGACGTCTCAGTCCGGCCAGGGCCATTTACAGAAAATTTTTAAATTCTGGGACAACTGGTGGTTAGAGCTACGGGAGCGCAAGAGGGTATGCGTGCGCTCTCGTAAAGATCGGCTAAATTCCCTATTCTCTTTGGTATTTGTATCACTGGTCGACCCATGTGGGCATGGCCCCCTACCGTCGGGCGCAAGGGAGGATCCCCCGGACCGATTCCATGGAGACATCCCATTGAGCCTCCCGGCATGGTGCGTACGCTGCATCCGGGCCAGGTCCCAGTCCGACAGGTACCAAAAGTGGCCGCAGGGGGACGTACGGCCAACGCCCTTTATTGTCCCGACCACGACACCCTCGGCGCCGCGTCAGACTGAGCCCTGGACCGGACTCCTCCAAAGGCTGGACAATATCTTGCAAGATGTCAGAGCTATCACAGGAGACGTAAGTTGGGGGTGGGGGCGATCAATCACTGTCAAAGACCTGTCAAAATGTTGACAGCTAAAATAATTTGTGATTGATTGATCGATGAAAAGTGTGGGAAAAAAGGGGGAACCGATGGTCGAATCATGGGAAAAAGGGGGAAAAATGTTCAAATCAAGTGATCGTGTGCGAGTATGTGTCAGGTGAGTTTGATTGATCTGTCATTGGCGATGTTCGAATTAGGGAGATGCTATTGTAATGCATTGTAATGTCTTTTGTTTACATTGGTGGCATGCGTTGCTATGAGTAAGCAAGTGGTGGGCACGTGTTGGGCAAGGTTCAGGCACAGGGCCGGCGCCGGGACGTCCCCTGTCAGTCAAAGCAATGTATGGGCATGTTGGAGCATGATAATTGAATGGGAATTTTGGTTCTGTGACCCGTGACATGAAACCTATTCCTATGAAACCTGTTCTACCTGGTTATGATCTTGACATTTGTTTCGATGACTTTTGAAATGAAACCTACTCCCATTAGCTTACATTGATATTTTGCTTCTGTGACCCTTGGCATGAAACCTGTTCTCGTTGGGTTTGATCTTGGTATTTTGTTTTTGTGACCCTTGAAATGAAACCTACTCTCATTGGCTGATCTTGATATTTTGTTTTTGTGACCCTTGACATGAAACCTGTTCTCATTGGTTTTTAACTTGTTGTAACAGGTAGGCTCAACCCACATCTTTTCCAACACTATAGACAGTAGAACTCACAAACATTTTTCAACACTATAGACCTGCCCCCATTGCTCCATCCAACATTTGATTCTGAAAATGAATAACAATTTATACTGTAAGATAAAAATATAAGAAAAATTAAGGAATAATAAAAGAAAAGTTAATTTTGTTTTTAATTGTTTTTATTTTGAATAATATGGTTTGACATTATTTATTTGCTCCCATCTTCTCAATTAATATGTTACATGTTTTCATTATTTCTATTGCTTCCAACTCTTGTTTGGCGGAATATGTGTGTGTGTGTGTATGTGTGTTTGATTCGATTTTACTTGAACATTTATTTGGATATTTTTACAATCTTTGACTTAAGTTAACATATGTAGAAATTAATTTTCTAGTTTCCTCCATTTTTTCGTCATAGTGATAGCAGCAACATGTGTCTGGACCCTCCACACAAGCATCATTGGACCATAAGAAAAATTTGTAGTGTTGACCATATTGTGATGCAATCAGTTCCTGACCTCCAGTATTCATGAACATATCCATTGATTCCAGAAATTTCAAATGATGTTTAAATATCTTCTTGCGAAATTGTTTAAGAAAAGTATTTATTTCAGTAAGAATTGATCCATGGTTGTTATTATCTCGATAATTGTAGCTGTTGTTGTTGTTGTTGTTATTTTTATCCATCTCTTTATTCATTTTAAATTAGTTATCCAGTAAAGTAGATGTTCTCAGCTTGAAACTCAAAATGCAAATGATATATGCGATGACTTCTTAAGACATTGTGTCATTATACAATTTTAAAATGTTGTATGCATTATTTAATGCACAAACTCCTTCACGACGATGTATTGTACAAAACGGGAACCGGTTTTCCTTGAAAGTATGTCGTTGTGTGTCTATCATCCTCATCTCCTCTCCTCATCTCATCTCCTCAAGATCTAGCAGCGTGCATAAAAATTTTCGTTTATTTTTACAAAAAAATGTTATTTATATATATTGGAACGAAGCTTTTTCAGCCGAGGTCTACGTCTCAGTCCGCCCAGGGCCATTTACAGAAAATTTGTAAATTCTGGGACAACTGGTGGTTAGAGCTACGGGAGCGCAAGAGGGTATGCGTGCGCTCTCGTAAAGATCGGCTAAATTCCCTATTCTCTTTGGTATTTGTATCACTGGTCGACCCAGGTGGGCATGGCCCCCTACCGTCGGGCGCAAGGGAGGATCCCCCGGACCGATTCCGTGGAGACACCCCATTGAGCCTCCCGGCATAGTGCGTACGCTGCATCTGGGCCAGGTCCCAGTCCGACAGGTACCAAAAGTGAAAAGTGACGTAGGGGCAACGCCCTTTATTGTCCCGACCACAACACCCTTGGCGCCGCGTCAGACTGAGCCGGACCGGACTCCTCCAAAGGCTGGACAATATATTGCAAGATGTCAGAGCTGTCACAGGAGAGGTAGGAGACGGCGCCCTTTATAGTCTCGCCATGATGCTCCAGCCACCTTGCCCGATCCAGGTCAGACCACGCCTAGGTGTCCTGTTACCTGAAAAGCCCATTAAACCCAAGAATAGAAAATATTTGCACGCATCGTTTTAAATTTATTGCATCTAGGGAGAAATCTCTGAGAGGGGATCGCAATGCACGGAGTTTATTTATCTGTTGCTCCTGATGCGAAAGGTCATACGAAGAATATAATGATGCACAAAGCTTACCGATAATCAAGGCTAAAACTTTGGGTTTTGCCTCGCTGTAACTTGCGGCGGAGTTACCATTGATGTTGTTGTTGTTATTGCGGCGAAATGCCTGCAGAGGCTGTGCGGTGGTTGTTATTGCTGTTGCAGGTGGAGCGGTAGCGGCGGCTCACACCAAGCACACACACACAGTCACGAGTGAAGAAGGCGTCGCTGTTTTGCCGTCCAGAGGCGTCTCAGCAATCACACACACACATGAACTTGTCGCACACGTGTCGTTTGTTTCACTGTTGTTATCTCCTCTTGCACGTCCGCACTCTTTAAGCTCGCCAGAAAAGTGACCTTGTCCGCCAATACGTTGTAACGATCCTGTCGATTCCCACTGGGCTAACTCGGTCGGCGAGTGAATACGTGCAACAAATTTATAAATGCAGCACTTGCGAATAAATAAGAACACAGAGTGCTTTCAATTCAATGGATTTGCTTAGATTTATTAGCGGCCTAAAAGCCGACTCGTAATGGTACAGAGTTAAATATGTATCTAAAGATGACGCAGGTGTATCTTGTTTTGGTCCGGTCGTTGTCCTGAGTCGATCATGGGTCATCGGCTGTAGTGCGGCCCTGGGGGGGGGGGGGGGGGGAATCCTGGTAGTATAACGCGGGGATGTCTTGATGGGGGTCCTGGCAGCGCGAGGACAACTAACTGGGATCCTGGCAACGCGAGGATACCGGTGGGGGTCCTGGCAACGCGAGGACAACTAACTGGGTTCCTGGCAACGCGAGGATATCTTGACGGGGGTCCTGGCAGCGCGAGGACAACTAACTGGGATCCTGGCAACGCGAGGATATCTTGACGTGGGTCTTGGCAGCGCGAGGATATACTATGGGGATCCTGGCAACGCGAGGATATACTATGGGGATCCTGGCAACGCGAGAATATACTATGGGGATCCTGGCAACGCGAGGATATGCTGACGGTGATCCTGGCAGCGCGAGGATATACTATGGGGATCCTGGCAACGCGAGGATATACTATGGGGATCCTGGCAACGCGAGGATATGCTGACGGGGATCCTGGCAACGCGAGGATATACTATGGGAATCCTGGCAACGCGAGGATATGCTGACGGGGTCCTGGTAACGCGAGGACAACTAGATCTTTACCTTAGAGCTTCGCCACTTGTCTTTATATATATGAAAAAAAAAATTGTGTGGGCATGGTAGAGTTGCCACCCTAAAAACAAATTTTGAAATCATTAAAAAAAAAAATTGTTTTATTTTTTTTTGTCCCTTCGTGGTTGTCCGCCGTGTAGGAAATTTTGTTTTTTATTAAAGGAAAAACCACTCCATGGCTTTTCGCTAGTGTGCCCGCCGTGGAAAAAAAATTATTTTTTTTGGTTGTGGTACGGTTGCCATCCAAAACAAAAACAAAAAAAAAATTTTCTTGTCTTCTCGTGAGTGTGACAGCCGTATGAGCCCAAAAAAAAAAAATTTTGCACCGTAGGGTTGCCACCCAAAAAAGTTTTAGTTGCTACTCTGACCTTGTTTCTCCACTGCAGCGTGTGGTTTCAGGTCTCCCACGTGTGCTCTTCGTACTTTCTTGTCCACCTGGGATTGTAATTTACAAATTACAGGTAATACAAAGTCCACGATCTGATATGGTCCTCCAAACCTAGGTGGCAATTTTGCCGCGAATCCGTCCGCCGCGTTGGACAGATGGTGCTCCTTCAACCACACCTGCTCTCCCACGATGGGTGTCCATGGTCTCCTGCGTAGATTATAATATCTGGCCTGGTCCTGTACAACTTTCTCCAGGCTTCTACGTACTATCTCGAAAATTTCCTTGAGTTTTCCAGCGTTTGCTCGGGGGTCTTGCGATGTTTGACCAGTGCCGATGGCTACCTCATCGTACAATGCCTGTGGCAGTCGAGGTTCTCGACCCTGTGTTATAAAAGCAGGGGTGTAGCCTGTAGATGCCGATACACTGGTGTTGACTGCCAAGGTGATCTCCGGCAATGCTTCATCCCAACACCGTTGATTTGTTCCTGCATATTGAGCTATCATCGTTTTTACGGTGCGATTTGCTCGTTCTGTTGGATTTTCCTGTGGTGTGTATGGTGCCGTATATTGATGTCTCACACCCAAATCCTGCAGGAAGTTTTTGGAAGCCTTGCTCGTAAACTGTGCGCCGTTGTCGGTGATGAGGACTTTTGGTACACCAAACCTTGCCAGTATTCTCTCCCTGAATGCCTTCTGTAGGGCTGCCGCCGTTGCACTTCGCAACGGTATCAGTTCGGTCCACTTCGAAAATCGGTCTATAAATACTAACAATGTAGTATTTCCGTGTTTTGACCACGGTAACGGACCTACGAAATCTGCGCACACCGTTGCCCATGGTTCCGCTGGAATCTGGGTTAGCATCTGGCCGGCTGCCTGTAACTGGTTCGGTTTGTATCGTTGTATCGCACCGTTGTACATAGTTGCGGACATCCGGGTGTAACCCTGGCCAATAATATCGTGCCGCCACTCGAGCTATTGTTTTTCTTGTCCCTGTGTGTCCTGCTGCTACTGCATCATGATTTTCGTGCAATACCCGCTGCCTCTTCATCGTTGGTACGCACAATTTCCATGATGGCACATCCTCATGCCCGGCTCGGTGAGGGATGTGTCTGTACAGATTGCCAGATTCCTCCAAGTAGTCTGGGAATTTTCTGGGGTCTTTGCCAATCTTCTGTAGCATCTTCTGTACCCATTTGCAGTCCGTGCCGCCGATATTTGTTGTTTCATTTTGAGCGTCGACTCGTGCGCAGATCACCTTTTCCAGTGGTTGCCTGAATAGCGCGTCTGCCACTACATTCAGCTTTCCTTTCCGATAAGCCACTTCGTAATCGTACCGCTGTAACTCAAACGCCCATCTGGCGATACGACCGGTGGGGCTGTTGATAGAATTTAACCATGTGGTCTGTCACGACCGCGAAATGGTAACCCTCTAGGTATGGTCGCATCTTTTGAATTGCCCAGACGATTGCCAAGCATTCTTTCTCTGTTGCTGAATAGTTTATCTCGGGGTCGTGGAGTGTTCTACTGGCATATGCGATCACACGCTCTCCCTCGCTGGATTCCTGCGTGAGTATGGCTCGTAATCCATAGTTGCTAGCATCAGTTTGCAACGTGAACTGCTGGCTAAAATCGGGACACGCCAAGACTGGTGCCTTTGTCAGCTTCTCCTTCGCTATCTCGAACGCCTGCTGATGCTGATGCTGTTTTGGCTATAATATCTGTGGTCCTGGTACAAAGCTAGAAAAACGAGGCGCGGCGATCGTGGTATAAATCCGTTGGATAAGGCTTGTAAAGTACATGATATTGCATACGAACAACACAAGGATTTGAGTGAACGTCATAAGGCAGACACAGTACTGCTCAATAAAGCTTGGGAACGAGTGAAGGCGAAAGACAGTAGCCTCGGCGAAAGGTCATCAGCATATTTTGTAACCAACATCATGAAGTTAAAGAAAAAATTCGGGATGGGGGTGAAGAAGAGGGTAAAGCGACATGGAAAGAGGCAAATGAAGAGCTTATCATCTGTTGTTAATGATGCTAAGCGTACATTGAAAAGGCAAAAACCATTAGGTATTATGAATGCAATTAAGATTGCACGTAAAGCAGTATATAAATCAATGGGTCGTAAGAAAAATGTTAGAGTTCCTCGCATAATTAATGTACCTAAAGTTGGAGTCTTTTTACCACTAGTTCCAATTCTGACTGCACTAAGCGCGTTAGGTAGTCTAGCCTCTGGTAGTGCAGCTATTGCAAAGGCAATAAACAATGCAAAGGCGGCAAAAGAACAGCTGGATGAGAGTAAGCGACACAATATGAAAATGGAGGGAGTTGCCTTGGGTGATGGAATGCACCTGAAACCATATCGTAAAGGTTATGGATTACACCTCAGTTCCTTTAGAAAAGGTTCTGGAGTAAAGAAACAAAAAAAAAACAAGTGGGAAAGGCTATAGTCGAGATCCCGACTATAGGATACCCGTTACTTATTTCACTACATATAAAAGTACTTTAAAGAAAATTTTCTAACAATACAAAATCTATTGCATACTCTAGGGGGCATGTATTGCCATGATTGCTTAAAGAATCATTTTCAGACAATAACTGCTGTTCTACTTGTCCGATCGTGTTTCGATTCAGTGGGATAATAAATAATAATAATAATAGATATCAGTAACTACAAGAAAAACTATATTATCTTAAAAACTGTGGGTGTGGTAGCTTTTCGCGATTTGTGGGGGCGGAGGGGGGCGTGGCCAAAATTTGAAACAAACTTGATCTGCGCTAGGTATATAGAAATCTGTGTGCCAAATTTGGTTACTCTATCTCTTATAGTCTCTGAGATCCTTTTGTTCATACGGACAGACGGACAGACGGACAGACACACATGGCTATATCGACTCGGCTGTTGATGCTGATCAAGTAGGGTCGGAGATGCCTCCTTCTCCCTGTTACATACATTCCAACGAACACAATATACCCTTATACTTATTTTTTATAAGTAACGGGTATAATAATAGGTAGGCTACCCAAAAGAGCGTTAACAAATTTAGACATTGAAAATATTGCTCACAAACACATACCGCATTTTCGAGGCGTATTTATGAAAGACTCACTACCAGAATCATTTCATAGTCAGGAATGTGGAGTCATAAACCTAGGTGATTCATCATCAAGTGATACGCATTGGGTAGCTTATAATAAAAAGAAAAAATTTGTGAAGTACTTTGACAGTTTTGGGAGCCTACAACCACCAAAAGTAGTTATCAAGTTCTTGGGAAATGCAATCAAATACAACTATGAGAGAGTGCAACGTTTTAATACATACAACTGTGGCCACCTGTGTCTCAAATTTTTGCTATCATTCAAATAAACGGTTAAGATGGAGTTTAATAGATTGTTAGATCACGTATATCTCAAAATAATGTGAGAGTGTTTTGTGATTGAATGCATATATATACACACCAATACACCCATACAAAATAATGTGTTAGTGGAAAGGGTGAGCTATAAAAGATGAGCTCAAATTGGTTCAAAGCACACTCAAAGTCATCACTTCATCTGGGCAAGACGATCAGCTTCATCAACACCAACTAAACAAGGACAAACAAGGCAACACTAACAACTTCAGCAATACCAGCTCAACAAGGACTTCAAAAATACTTTCTGAGCATGATATTTTAAATGACGCTATTTCCCTAGATTACCTAAAATGAAATTTATCTTGTATTTTGTTTTGAACATAAGCCTTAACATCATACGTAGACTGATTGTTAGAAAGCATAGAGATAAAAACATGTCTCATAGGTTTTGGAGGAGGAATTCCTTGGAGAAGCCTTGACACGCGAGGCGGTACGGTAGTCAGTTGATTGGCTGCCGTAACGACTGGCGTGACATTAAGATTCACACTATTGGGTACAGATGTTGATTGTAAGGCTGAAGCTTAACTAACATGTGGGTTATGGTGGGTCCCAGCATGTTGAAGTAATAAATTGGTTGACTGAGATGTGGAATTTGTATCCAGGTCTGATTGCGGGATCCAAAAGGAAGTCTGCGCATGGCGCGAAGCTGAGCTCGAACTACTCTTTTTCCGTTTATGCTGGAATTACTGAAAAGGCAACATTAGTTTTATGAAAAAGCTTCGATAATCCATAAAACTTGCTCTGGTTCGCTTCATATATATGCGAACTTGCACCTGAATGTCCCGGCAAGTTTCACAACGCCATCTCAAGCCAACGTTTTTCTCAAGACAATCTTTGACTTTAATATTTAAACCAGCACACTTTAAATGAAAATTCCGGTCACAGAAGTAGCACGAAGTAAACTCTTGCCTGGAATAAGTTACATGACACTTTTTAAAAAAAGCAGACCAAATCTAATGGCAAATTTTTTTAGTCGATTCAAAAGTTCACAAGGGAATGCAAATCGAAATGCCAATACAAAATAAAATCACAGATAACAACAAAAACAATTCTTTGTAGAATGTTGCAATGTTTAAGACGTTGTTAAGTGAGAGCGCAGCTAAGCACACTGAGAGCGAGAGAGCACGTTAACAGAATGTTAAGTACTCAAACAAAAACCATGCACTTAGCAGCTGATCAAGTAGAGAGAAAGAAGAAAATAATAAACAAAAACTAATATATATGCACACATTGATGCACATTGGATGTTTTTAGTTAAATAAAAGACTGCAAAAGTATTACAAATGTATAGATAAAACACCCATCACATGGGTAACACAATCACACACATGTATTTGATTAATTGGTTGTTAATATGCACAAAAACTAATAAATTCACAGAGCACAGTAAAACACGACTCGACACAGAGAGATTTAGTTTGAGCAATGTTTTTTAGGATATCTCAACCAAACTCTCGGATTGTGTTTTTTTTTGTCATATGTTAAGCCTTGACCAAATTTAGTTAAAATGGAATGACTATATCATATAGCTGCCATAGGCACATTCAAGCTCAAATTAACCTTTAGTAAGAAAAACTTTCTTGTTTCTTAAAACGAATCAACCAAACTCACAGATTGTGTATTTGAGAATGTCTGTTACACCCTGACCAAATTTGGTCAACATCGGGTAACTATATCATATAGCTGCCCTTGGAAAAATTGGTTGGAAATTAGCTGTATAAAATTAATGTTTGTTTGTTGAGCTATTTCAACAAAACTCTCATATGTTTTTGTTTTAATAAATGTTACACCCTGTTAAAATTTGGTCTAAATCCGATGACTATATCATATAGCTGTCATATGCTTTAAATTAAACTAAAGTAGGACAAACTTTTTTAATTTTAAATATCTTAGCCAATCTCACAGATTCGCTTATGCTAGCAAAATATCGAAAATTTCTGCAAAATCTAGCAGCGTGCATAAAAATTTTCGTTTATTTTACAAAAAAATGTTATTATTATATATTGGAACGAAGCTTTTCCAGCCGAGGTCGACGTCTCAGTCCGGCCAGGGCCATTTACAGAAAATTTTTAAATTCTGGGACAACTGGTGGTTAGAGCTACGGGAGCGCAAGAGGGTATGCGTGCGCTCTCGTAAAGATCGGCTAAATTCCCTATTCTCTTTGGTATTTGTATCACTGGTCGACCCAGGTGGGCATGGCCCCCTACCGTCGGGCGCAAGGGAGGATCCCCCGGACCAATTCCATGGAGACATCCCATTGAGCCTCCCGGCATGGTGCGTACGCTGCATCCGGGCCAGGTCCCAGTCCGACAGGTACCAAAAGTGAAAAGTGACGTAGGGGCAACGCCCTTTATTGTCCCGACCACAACACCCTTGGCGCCGCGTCAGACTGAGCCGGACCGGACTCCTCCAAAGGCTGGACAATATATTGCAAGATGACAGAGCTGTCACAGGAGAGGTAGGAGACGGCGCCCTTTATAGTCTCGCCATGATGCTCCAGCCACCTTGCCCGATCCAGGTCAGACCACGCCTAGGTGTCCTGTTACCTGAAAAGCCCATTAAACCCAAGAATAGAAAATATTTGCACGCATCGTTTTAAATTTATTGCATCTAGGGAGAAATCTCTGAGAGGGGATCGCAATGCACGGAGTTTATTTATCTGTTGCTCCTGATGCGAAAGGTCATACGAAGAATATAATGATGCACAAAGCTTACCGATAATCAAGGCTAAAACTTTGGGTTTTGCCTCGCTGTAACTTGCGGCGGAGTTACCATTGATGTTGTTGTTGTTATTGCGGCGAAATGCCTGCAGAGGCTGTGCGGTGGTTGTTATTGCTGTTGCAGGTGGAGCGGTAGCGGCGGCTCACACCAAGCACACACACACAGTCACGAGTGAAGAAGGCGTCGCTGTTTTGCCGTCCAGAGGCGTCTCAGCAATCACACACACACATGAACTTGTCGCACACGTGTCGTTTGTTTCACTGTTGTTATCTCCTCTTGCACGTCCGCACTCTTTAAGCTCGCCAGAAAAGTGACCTTGTCCGCCAATACGTTGTAACGATCCTGTCGATTCCCACTGGGCTAACTCGGTCGGCGAGTGAATACGTGCAACAAATTTATAAATGCAGCACTTGCGAATAAATAAGAACACAGAGTGCTTTCAATTCAATGGATTTGCTTAGATTTATTAGCGGCCTAAAAGCCGACTCGTAATGGTACAGAGTTAAATATGTATCTAAAGATGACGGGGATCCTGGAAACGCGAGGATATACTATGGGAATCCTGGCAACGCGAGGATATGCTGACGGGGATCCTGGCAACGCGAGGATATACTGATGGGATCCTGGCAACGCGAGGATATGCTGACGGGGTCCTGGTAACGCGAGGACAACTAGATCTTTACCTTAGAGCTTCGCCACTTCTCAAAAGACTGTCCCGCATCTGTGACTGCATGCCCTTTTATAGTTTGCGAGCCCAAAACTAACGGCACATGCACTCACCAGTCAATCGTTACCGTTCATTGTTTTAACGGTTGTTCCGTCGCGAGCGTCGCTGTAACGGTGACATAGTCCATGGGTGGCGCTGAGGGGGGGTCCAAAGTGTGGGTCAACCCGTTGTTGTTGAAATAAGAACTTGTATTTTGTGAGAAACAAATATGTTTGCAAATTCGGTTGACCGGCTGCTCTTTGCACAGCGCCACGACAGACGGTCTCATGCTGTATTGGAAATGGCAACATAATGCAGTTGCTCTGTCTGCTGACGTCATGGGTTCTCTCTTATCCTTGTCTTGCATTGCTTGCATTTTGGTTTGCCAATTTTTATGTTGGCGTGACACATGTGTACAGTGGGCCGATTCTGATGTTCCATTGCTGAATTCACTTGTTGTTCTTGTCTTTATATATATGCCCATATAAATGTAATAAGGTTATGAGTATAACCTCGATTTATTGATAATATTTGAGTAATTAGAGTTAATTGTGATTAATTAATTAAGTACACGGTTGGCGTATAGATCTTAAAACGAAACTGCTGGTAATCTCGTCACTTGAATGCTGACGACGATCCGACTGCTGCTGCGACTCAAACATCACTACCGATATTGAGAACGAACGACTGTTTTTCGATACCGATAAATTCGACGACTATCGACCTGCTGCCCCTGACCGATACCTTGTTGTATCGCTTGCCTTACTTATCCCTGTCACATTCGGCCATTCTGCATTATTCATCGGCCTCCGATGACCAGGCATCCTCGTTGTCGACTACATAGCGCCATAGCTTCATGTTATCGCAGCTTGTAGAGGTGTTGTTTGGTCCCTCGACATTTGCAGCCTTGCGAACTTCGTAGCGTCCGTTCCGTTTTACCTTCATCACCTCGTATGGACCCAGATATTCGCTAGCCAGTTTTCTACCAGCTACGAACTGTGTTCTTCGAATAGCTACAAGATCACCCTCCTTATAGCCCTTTTCGTTTTTACGCTTTTTGTCGAATTGCTTTTTGTAAATATCCTGAGCCCGTTGAATCTCTTCTTTGGCGTTCCTTCGTAATTGCTGTCTTTCATCATCAAAGTTGTCGCGAATCTCATTTTCCAAAAGCTGCAGCACCTCGTCTTCGGCCGTCGTCCTCATCTTTACACCAAAAACAAGCTCAAACGGCGATTTTTTCGTGGACACGTGAACGGTACTGTTAATAACTTTTTGGACTCTCGGGACAAACTGAAACCATTTCTCTGGATTTTCTGACGACAGCTTCGAGATGATTTCGAGTATTGTGCGGTTCACACGCTCTATTTGGCCATTTCCCCTTGGTACACCAGTAGTGCTCCACACGTGGTCGATGCCGTGTTCCTTTACGTACTCCTCAAATGCAGTTGCCGTGAATGCGGAACCTCGATCGCTAATGATTCGTTTCGGATTACCGAAGACCTGTGACCAATTATCCAGCTTCTTTAAGACCTCCTCGCAGCTTGTAGTCTTTGTCGGGTACATCCAAACAAACTTGCTGAATCCATCAACCATGGCGAAGATATATTTGTACAGTTTGGTGGTTGCATCCATTGGCCCAAGATGGTCTATGTGCAACGTGTGCAATGGCTCAGATCCTTTCTCTATTGGATATAGAAACCCTTCCTTTTTGCCCAGCTTTCTGTTATGCAATGTGCATTTAATGCAATTTCCAATTATCTTAGCCACCTTTCCTTCCATGTGTGGTATATAATAATTTTGTTTTATTACATGCATTGTCTTCTGTGTGGCAAAGTGTCCCGTGTTGTGAGCATCGACTATGATCTCTCGCTCCATGAGATTTGGTACCACCAGTAGATCAGTTCCTTCCACTGATTTAAACAGCAATCCTCCTTTGATTTTATAGTTCTCATATGGTCGGATGTTGAGAATCTGTATAACTGCTTTTATCATTGGATCTTTCTGCTGGGCTGCTTTTATTCGTGCGGAGAGCTCTGTTGTGACCACCATAATCTGCTGGGGATATCGGCTCAGGCAATCGACATGTTTTAGTCGTTCTCCGCATCTGTGCTCTATTTTGTATACAAAGTCCTCTAGGTATAAAACCCACTGTGACACCTCCCGTGGCATATCCTTTTTGGAAGTCGTTTGCTTAAATGCCGCACAGTCAGTAACAATCGTGATGGGTACTCCAAGTATATACGGGCGGAACTTTTTGCATGCCAAGAAAACCGCTTTAGCTTCTAGTATGTAGCTGTGCTGACGTGATTCTGTCTCAAAGGTTTTCTTGCTCCAGAAGAAAATTGGATGTAGACTGCCCTCATTCCACTGCAATAGTACTGCAGCAAACCCATCTTTTGAAGCATCCGCATGGATTTCTGTTCTTGCTCCTCTCTCGTAAATGCGCAGGACAGGCGCATTGATCAATGCTGCCTTTAACTGCTCAAATGCCCGTTTCTCTTCATGATTTATCTGGAATACCGCATCCTTTCTCAAAAGGTTGGTCAACGGCTTGGCAATCAATGAATATCCTTTAACAAATTTCCGGAAAAACCCCGTTAATCCTAGGTATGCTTGCAGAGCTTTAACGTTCTTCGGCAGAGTAAACTTGCTGATGGCTTTTGTTTTTTCGTCTCCTGGCTTGATCTTTCCATTTTCCACAGTATGGCCCAGAAAATTAATTTTATTTTGTAGAAAGTGACATTTCTTCCATTTTATCTTTAGACCATACTCAGCTGCCTTGTCAAACACCAGCTTTAACTTGTGCAAGGACTCCTTAGCAGTTGCTCCATACACAATGAGGTCATCCATGTACAAATCCAAAATACCATCATTTATCAAATTTTGGAACACATAGTTCACGAATCGTAAGAAACTTGCAGGAGAGTTGCAAAATCCAAACGGCGCCCTGTTGAACTCATAAAGCCCCTGCTTCGTAATAAATGCTGTAAACTTTTTGCTGCCTTCTTCAATTGGAACATGGAAGAAGCCGTTTTCCAGATCCATTACAGTGAATAAACTGGCGCTTTGCAACTTCTCCAAAACTTCGTCAACTACTGGAACCGGAAAGCAATCCTTTAGTACCATTTTGTTTAACTGTCGATAGTCCACGCAGACTCGGTTAGTTCCATCCTTCTTCTTTACTATTACCATACGACTGGCAAAGTTTGACGATGAAGGCCGAATTATGCCTGTGTCCAGCCACTCTTCGATCTGCTGCTTTACCGCTTCCTCCTCACTGATAGCGATGCGACTCGGTGATTGCCGAAACGGCATGATGTTGCCATCAGGAACAATTGTCAACTGGATCGGACACTCTGCGGTCTGCTTGGCGGCCTTGAACTCGCTTATCATTTCTTGAACAGCAGACTTGAACTGGAGAGGTATATCATGATCAGTTTCTGTTTCCACGATATTATAAATACTTATCTTATTATTCTGCTGAGTTTTCTCGCCGGTTGGGCAAGAAAACTCATATCCATTCGCCGACATCGAAACGTTGAACCTTGCGACGAAATCGTATCCGAGAAGAGCGTCGCATCCTATGGCATTATCAGCCACAACCAGGAACTTGTGGGTCACATTCATTTTGTCAATCTCCACGCTTGCTTGGAATTGACCATCCGGACGCACTAAGTTTGTGCCCAAACCTCTTAGCGCAGCAACACTGTTTTCCAATTGAACGCCTCCCATCTTCTTGAAAATCGATCTTTTAATAATAGAGACATCGGCTCCAGTATCGACAAGTGCATTCACCATTACGTTGCTAATTGCTAATTTCTTCAGACGCTTTTCTTCGTAGACCATGTTTGCGCTTGCCAAAGATGTACACTGAGCTGACATATGTCCACTTTTGTTGCAGCGAAAGCACTTGATCTCAGCCTTACAATCCTTTCTCAGATGATCCTCTGCCCCACAATTAAAACAATGGTGCTTCTTGCCACTTTTCACGGTTGTGCTTTTATTGTTGTCACTCTTATTTGGCTGGTGTTATTTTTTCTCCGTTGCTTCTTTTCCCGTTTCCAACACACTTTCGTACACTTCATATTTGTCTTTCAATTCTTTATACGATGTGCATCCGTACAGATTGTATTTAAAATCTCCTTTTATATTGATTCCGTTCACAACGTATCTTATCACTGATTCCGTATCCATTACACCGCGAGCAGCAATACGCTTCATTTGCAACAGATATTCATGGAAACTTTAATTTTTGCGTTTAGTACGTGCACTTAGTTGCCTATGTATTTCGGCACTGCAAATTATATCTCTTTTAAATTCGCTAATCAGCTGTTCGCGCATTGTTGTGTAGTCATACACTTCTGTTGATTCCAAGAACAGAGCAGCTGTGCGCGTCATTTTGGCGCGGGCTTGCACATACTTTTGTTTCATATTCAAGCCATAGGCATCGGCGTTAAGATCAAAATTCGAGAACCATTTTTCCACACGCATGTTTTCTCCGTCAAATTCAGGAATTATTTTTGAAAAATTTTCGACCACTAATTTTCCTTCATCTTTAGTAATTTCATCCGCCTGTATTTTTAGAGACAACAATTGTAAAAGATGCTGCAACATTTGGTTGTTTTCGCCTTCTATGTTTCGCCTTTCTTCCTGACTTGTGCCTGGCAACGCCTCCGCTTGCGCGTGTTTTTCCTTTTCCTCTGTGTCGCTCATCTTTGTTCTTGGCGCCGATGTTCGGCGCTTCGGCTCAGTCTTTTCTACGGCTGTTGCTGGGCGCACTGTCTGACTCCCTCGCACTGCTGGCTAGGGTTGTCGGAAATATGTCAAAATATCAATATATCGATATTTTTTTAAAAAAATGATATATTTATATCGCGATATTGGTTTTGCCGATATATCAAATATCCGATATTTTTTTTTGATATTTTATAAAATTTGTGAGTTGGTCACTCTGTGATTTCTAACAAGTGAATTAAGACGAATTGCGGAAAAATGGATGTGAATTTAATAAAATTAAACTATGATGAAATAAAAAACGGCACAGCAAAGTGTAAGCTGTGCGGAAAACAAATTAAAACAAGCGGAAACAGAACCAATTTGACGCATTTTGAATCGCATTTTCGTTTGCCTAATATATGAATAAAAAATATATTATGAAAAATTTGTATGAATAGATTTACTTCAACGAACTCTTTTTAATGTGGGGATTATTACTTTTTTTTAAGTAAAAAAAAAAATATCAAAAAATATCAAAATACGATATTTAAAAATGATATATTAAATATCATTTTGATATTTTTTCAAAACAAAAAATTTCATGGATACGATATTTTAAAAATATTCGACATCCCTACTGCTGGCTGCTTGGGGTTTGCGAGTGTATTGCGAGTGTATTTGCAAGTGTATTTGCCCTAGCCTGCTGTCTTGTTTGCACTGACGGCTGTACCTTGGCGGCTGTATTTTTTCTCTGTTTCTTTGCACTCATCCAACGGTTTTTGGCGCACTTCTTTTGATCTTTTCCTATGGGCACTTAATTTTAATACAATGCGGCACAGCTTCGACTTTAGCACGAGTATTTTCGATCGGTTGAGCCCCCAAATGTAATAAGGTTATGAGTATAACCTCGATTTATTGATAATATTTGAGTAATTAGAGTTAATTGTGATTAATTAATTAAGTACACGGTTGGCGTATAGATCTTAAAACGAAACTGCTGGTAATCTCGTCACTTGAATGCTGACGACGATCCGACTGCTGCTGCGACTCAAACATCACTACCGATATTGAGAACGAACGACTGTTTTTCGATACCGATAAATTCGACGACTATCGACCTGCTGCCCCTGACCGATACCTTGTTGTATCGCTTGCCTTACTTATCCCTGTCACATAAATATATATATTCCCCTCTTTCATCGGAAAAAAAAAATTGTGTGGGCATGGTAGAGTTGCCACCCGGAAAAAAAAATTAAATCATTAAAAAAAAATTGTTTTATTTTTTTTTGTCCCTTCGTGGTTGTCCGCCGTGTAGGAAATTTTTTTTTTTATTATAGGAAAAACCACTCCATGGCTTTCCGCTAGTGTGCCCGCCGTGGAAAAAAAAATTTTTTTTTTGGTTGTGGTACGGTTGCCATCCAAAACAAAAACAAAAAAAAATTTTCTTGTCTTCTCGTGAGTGTGACAGCCGTATGAGCCCAAAAAAAAAAATTTTGGGTTACCACCCAAAAACAAATTTTAGTTGCTACTCTGACCTTGTTTCTCCACTGCAGCGTGTGGTTTCAGATCTCCCACGTGTGCTCTTCGTACTTTCTTGTCCACCTGGGATTGTAATTTACAAATTACAGGTAATACAAAGTCCACGATCTGATATGGTCCTCCAAACCTAGGTGGCAATTTTGCCGCGAATCCGTCCGCCGCGTTGGACAGATGGTGCTCCTTCAACCACACCTGCTCTCCCACGATGGGTGTCCATGGTCTCCTGCGTAGATTATAATATCTGGCCTGGTCCTGTACAACTTTCTCCAGGCTTCTACGTACTATCTCGAAAATTTCCTTGAGTTTTCCAGCGTTTGCTCGGGGGTCTTGCGATGTTTGACCAGTGCCGATGGCTACCTCATCGTACAATGCCTGTGGCAGTCGAGGTTCTCGACCCTGTGTTATAAAAGCAGGGGTGTAGCCTGTAGATGCCGATACACTGGTGTTGACTGCCAAGGTGATCTCCGGCAATGCTTCATCCCAACACCGTTGATTTGTTCCTGCATATTGAGCTATCATCGTTTTTACGGTGCGATTTGCTCGTTCTGTTGGATTTTCCTGTGGTGTGTATGGTGCCGTATATTGATGTCTCACACCCAAATCCTGCAGGAAGTTTTTGGAAGCCTTGCTCGTAAACTGTGCGCCGTTGTCGGTGATGAGGACTTTTGGTACACCAAACCTTGCCAGTATTCTCTCCCTGAATGCCTTCTGTAGGGCTGCCGCCGTTGCACTTCGCAACGGTATCAGTTCGGTCCACTTCGAAAATCGGTCTATAAATACTAACAATGTAGTATTTCCGTGTTTTGACCACGGTAACGGACCTACGAAATCTGCGCACACCGTTGCCCATGGTTCCGCTGGAATCTGGGTTAGCATCTGGCCGGCTGCCTGTAACTGGTTCGGTTTGTATCGTTGTATCGCACCGTTGTACATAGTTGCGGACATCCGGGTGTAACCCTGGCCAATAATATCGTGCCGCCACTCGAGCTATTGTTTTTCTTGTCCCTGTGTGTCCTGCTGCTACTGCATCATGATTTTCGTGCAATACCCGCTGCCTCTTCATCGTTGGTACGCACAATTTCCATGATGGCACATCCTCATGCCCGGCTCGGTGAGGGATGTGTCTGTACAGATTGCCAGATTCCTCCAAGTAGTCTGGGAATTTTCTGGGGTCTTTGCCAATCTTCTGTAGCATCTTCTGTACCCATTTGCAGTCCGTGCCGCCGATATTTGTTGTTTCATTTTGAGCGTCGACTCGTGCGCAGATCACCTTTTCCAGTGGTTGCCTGGATAGCGCGTCTGCCACTACATTCAGCTTCCCTTTCCGATAAGCCACTTCGTAATCGTACCGCTGTAACTCAAACGCCCATCTGGCGATACGACCGGTGGGGCTGTTGATAGAATTTAACCATGTGGTCTGTCACGACCGCAAAATGGTAACCCTCTAGGTATGGTCGCATCTTTTGAATTGCCCAGACGATTGCCAAGCATTCTTTCTCTGTTGCTTTCTCTTCACTGGCATATGCGATCACACGCTCTCCCTCGCTGGTTTCCTGC
This sequence comes from Drosophila phalerata, assembly GCA_951394115.2. Lineage (NCBI taxonomy): Eukaryota > Metazoa > Arthropoda > Insecta > Diptera > Drosophilidae > Drosophila > Drosophila phalerata. The sequence continues at coordinate 2,409,417 of OX596008.2, read as the reverse complement.
GTGAGTATGGCTCGTAATCCATAGTTGCTAGCATCAGTTTGCAACGTGAACTGATGGCTAAAATCGGGACACGCCAATACTGGTGCCTTTGTCAGCTTCTCCTTCGCTATCTCGAACGCCTGCTGATGCTGTTCGCTCCATACCCACTTTACGCCTTTCTTCAATAATTCGTTGAGGGAATGTACCGTGTTTGAAAAATCAGGAACAAATCGTCTATACCAGGATGCCACTCCAAGATATTGCCGCAGCTCCTTGACATTCGTGGGTGGTTTTAATTGTGAAATTGCAGCCACTTTATCCGGGTCGGTGGATATTCCATGTTCGGTTACCAAGTGACCCAGATATTTTAATTCTTTTTTGAAGAAGTCGCACTTGTCGACGTTGATCTTCAAATTCGCTGCCCGCAGTCGTCGAAACACCTCTTTTAAATTGGCCATGTGGTCTTCCAACGTTTTCCCCATGACAATGATGTCGTCCAGGTATGCGAAAGCATGGGGCAACATTTCCGGACCAATCACCCGATCCAACGCACGCTGGAACGTTGCCGGCGGTGAATAGAGTCCGAATGGCATGACCTTCCAATGGAATAATCCTCTGCCTGGGACGGTGAATGCGGTCACTTGTCGACTTGATTTTTCCATTGGGATCTGCCAATAGCCGTCTTTCAAATCGAGGCTCGTTTTGTAGTGGGCTTCCCTCAGTTGATCCAAAATGTGGTGTACTCTGGGTAAAGGATATGCGGCCTTGACCGATCGACTGACCTTGACCATCACTATCGGTGCGCTGTGTGGACTGTTAGAAGCCTCGATACATCCTTTTGCGAGCAGTTCGTCGATCTGCTTGTTGATCTCCTCCTGCATTCTTGGATTCTTCGGGAAGTATCGTTGCTTAATCGGTCGGTCATCGTTCATCACAATTCGAAGTTCCGTAATTGGTGATGTTCTGTGTTGACCACCGAGAGTCTCTCCTCTCGTCCTTTGTTGATTTGTCGACGAGTCGGGATTCTGACTTCGATGCCGGCGCATTCAAAGATTGCTCCTATATTAGACAGAAAATCCCATCCCAGCACCAATTCGTCGATGACTCCTGGTAGAACTAATAGTGGCATATCCACCTTTATTTTTCCTAGTTTGATCTGCACCTCCACTTGTTCCGTCACAACACCAGTTCGGCCATCTGCCAATCGCACCTGTTTTTGTGTTGCTCCCAATTCAAATCCTTTTTCGCACAACGTCACTGCTAACTCCTCGCTTATGAAACTGCTCGTTGCCCCCGTGTCGATGGTAGCGTTGTAGAGGTTTTTGCCGATTTGAACTGTTGCCGACAGGCGTTGGCCCTCGTCCTTCAACATGCCCTGGTAGTATAACGCGGGGATGTCTTGACGGGGGTCCTGGCAGCGCGAGGACAACTAACTGGGATCCTGGCAACGCGAGGATATCGGTGGGGGTCCTGGCAACGCGAGGACAACTAACTGAGATCCTGGCAACGCGAGGATATCTTGACGGGGGTCCTGGCAGCGCGAGGACAACTAACTGGGATCCTGGCAACGCGAGGATATCTTGACGTGGGTCCTGGCAGCGCGAGGACAGCTGGGTGGGATCCTGGCAACGCGAGGACGTCTTGACGGAGGTCCTGGCAGCGCGAGGACAATTAAATGGAATCCTGCAACGCGAGGATTTACTGACGGGGATCCTGGCAACGCGAGGATATACTATGGGGATCCTGGCAACGCGAGGATATGCTGACGGGAATCCTGGCAACGCGAAGATATGCTGACGGGGATCCTGGCAACGCGAGGATATGCTGACGGGGATCCTGGCAACGCGAGGATATCGTGGCGGGGATCCTGGCAACGCGAGGATATACTGACGGGCTCCTGGCAACGCGATGACAACTAACTGGGATCCTGGCAACGCGAGGATATGCTGACGGGGTCCTGGTAACGCGAGCACGACTTACTGGGATCCTGGCAACGCGAGGATATGCTAAGCTGGGTCCTGGCAACGCGAGGACAACTAGCTGGGTTCCTGGCAACGCGAGGATATCTTGACGGGGGTCCTGGCAGCGCGAGGACAACTAACTGGGATCCTGGCAACGCGAGGATATCTTGACGTGGGTCTTGGCAGCGCGAGGATATACTATGGGGATCCTGGCAACGCGAGGATATGCTGACGGTGATCCTGGCAGCGCGAGGATATACTATGGGGATCCTGGCAACGCGAGGATATACTATGGGGATCCTGGCAACGCGAGGATATGCTGACGGGGATCCTGGAAACGCGAGGATATACTATGGGAATCCTGGCAACGCGAGGATATGCTGACGGGGATCCTGGCAACGCGAGGATATACTGATGGGATCCTGGCAACGCGAGGATATGCTGACGGGGTCCTGGTAACGCGAGGACAACTAGATCTTTACCTTAGAGCTTCGCCACTTCTCAAAAGACTGTCCCGCATCTGTGACTGCATGCCCTTTTATAGTTTGCGAGCCCAAAACTAACGGCACATGCACTCACCAGTCAATCGTTACCGTTCATTGTTTTAACGGTTCTTCCGTCGCGAGCGTCGCTGTAACGGTGACATAGTCCATGGGTGGCGCTGAGGGGGGGTCCAAAGTGGGGGTCAACCCGTTGTTGTTGAAATAAGAACTTGTATTTTGTGAGAAACAAATATGTTTGCAAATTCGGTTGACCGGCTGCTCTTTGCACAGCGCCACGACAGACGGTCTCTTGCTGTATTGGAAATGGCAAACATAATGCAGTTGCTCTGTCTGCTGACGTCATGGGTTCTCTCTTATCCTTGTCTTGCATTGCTTGCATTTTGGTTTGCCAATTTTGATGTTGGCGTGACACATGTGTACAGTGGGCCGATTCTGATGTTCCATTGCTGAATTCACTTGTTGTTCTTGTCTTTATATATATGCCCATATAAATATATATATTCCCCTCTTTCATCGGAAAAAAAAAATTGTGTGGGCATGGTAGAGTTGCCACCCGGAAAAAAAAATTGAAATCATTAAAAAAAAAATTGTTTTATTTTTTTTTGTCCCTTCGTGGTTGTCCGCCGTGTAGGAAATTTTTTTTTTTATTAAAGGAAAAACCACTCCATGGCTTTCCGCTAGTGTACCCGCCGTGGAAAAAAAAAATTTTTTTTTTGGTTGTGGTACGGTTGCCATCCAAAACAAAAACAAAAAAAAATTTTCTTGTCTTCTCGTGAGTGTGACAGCCGTATGAGCCCAAAAAAAAAAATTTTGCACCGTAGGGTTGCCACCCAAAAAAAAATTTTAGTTGCTACTCTGACCTTGTTTCTCCACTGCAGCGTGTGGTTTCAGGTCTCCCACGTGTGCTCTTCGTACTTTCTTGTCCACCTGGGATTGTAATTTACAAATTACAGGTAATACAAAGTCCACGATCTGATATGGTCCTCCAAACCTAGGTGGCAATTTTGCCGCGAATCCGTCCGCCGCGTTGGACAGATGGTGCTCCTTCAACCACACCTGCTCTCCCACGATGGGTGTCCATGGTCTCCTGCGTAGATTATAATATCTGGCCTGGTCCTGTACAACTTTCTCCAGGCTTCTACGTACTATCTCGAAAATTTCCTTGGGTTTTCCAGCGTTTGCTCGGGGGTCTTGCGATGTTTGACCAGTGCCGATGGCTACCTCATCGTACAATGCCTGTGGCAGTCGAGGTTCTCGACCCTGTGTTATAAAAGCAGGGGTGTAGCCTGTAGATGCCGATACACTGGTGTTGACTGCCAAGGTGATCTCCGGCAATGCTTCATCCCAACACCGTTGATTTGTTCCTGCATATTGAGCTATCATCGTTTTTACGGTGCGATTTGCTCGTTCTGTTGGATTTTCCTGTGGTGTGTATGGTGCCGTATATTGATGTCTCACACCCAAATCCTGCAGGAAGTTTTTGGAAGCCTTGCTCGTAAACTGTGCGCCGTTGTCGGTGATGAGGACTTTTGGTACACCAAACCTTGCCAGTATTCTCTCCCTGAATGCCTTCTGTAGGGCTGCCGCCGTTGCACTTCGCAACGGTATCAGTTCGGTCCACTTCGAAAATCGGTCTATAAATACTAACAATGTCGTATTTCCGTGTTTTGACCACGGTAACGGACCTACGAAATCTGCGCACACCGTTGCCCATGGTTCCGCTGGAATCTGGGTTAGCATCTGGCCGGCTGCCTGTAACTGGTTCGGTTTGTATCGTTGTATCGCACCGTTGTACATAGTTGCGGACATCCGGGTGTAACCCTGGCCAATAATATCGTGCCGCCACTCGAGCTATTGTTTTTCTTGTCCCTGTGTGTCCTGCTGCTACTGCATCATGATTTTCGTGCAATACCCGCTGCCTCTTCATCGTTGGTACGCACAATTTCCATGATGGCACATCCTCATGCCCGGCTCGGTGAGGGATGTGTCTGTACAGATTGCCAGATTCCTCCAAGTAGTCTGGGAATTTTCTGGGGTCTTTGCCAATCTTCTGTAGCATCTTCTGTACCCATTTGCAGTCCGTGCCGCCGATATTTGTTGTTTCATTTTGAGCGTCGACTCGTGCGCAGATCACCTTTTCCAGTGGTTGCCTGGATAGCGCGTCTGCCACTACATTCAGCTTCCCTTTCCGATAAGCCACTTCGTAATCGTACCGCTGTAACTCAAACGCCCATCTGGCGATACGACCGGTGGGGCTGTTGATAGAATTTAACCATGTGGTCTGTCACGACCGCGAAATGGTAACCCTCTAGGTATGGTCGCATCTTTTGAATTGCCCAGACGATTGCCAAGCATTCTTTCTCTGTTGCTGAATAGTTTATCTCGGGGTCGTGGAGTGTTCCACTGGCATATGCGATCACACGCTCTCCCTCGCTGGATTCCTGCGTGAGTATGGCTCGTAATCCATAGTTGCTAGCATCAGTTTGCAACGTGAACTGATGGCTAAAATCGGGACACGCCAATACTGGTGCCTTTGTCAGCTTCTCCTTCGCTATCTCGAACGCCTGCTGATGCTGTTCGCTCCATACCCACTTTACGCCTTTCTTCAATAATTCGTTGAGGGGATGCACCGTGTTTGAAAAATCAGGAACAAATCGTCTATACCAGGATGCCACTCCAAGATATTGCCGCAGCTCCTTGACATTCTGGTTGGTTTTAATTGTGAAATTGCAGCCACTTTATCCGGGTCGGTGGATATTCCATGTTCGGTTACCAAGTGACCCAGATATTTTAATTCTTTTTTGAAGAAGTCGCACTTGTCGACGTTGATCTTCAAATTCGCTGCCCGCAGTCGTCGAAACACCTCTTTTAAATTGGCCATGTGGTCTTCCAACGTTTTCCCCATGACAATGATGTCGTCCAGGTATGCGAAAGCATGGGGCAACATTTCCGGACCAATCACCCGATCCAACGCACGCTGGAACGTTGCCGGCGGTGAATAGAGTCCGAATGGCATGACCTTCCAATGGAATAATCCTCTGCCTGGGACGGTGAATGCGGTCACTTGTCGACTTGATTTTTCCATTGGGATCTGCCAATAGCCGTCTTTCAAATCGAGGCTCGTTTTGTAGTGGGCTTCCCTCAGTTGATCCAAAATGTGGTGTACTCTGGGTAAAGGATATGCGGCCTTGACCGATCGACTGACCTTGACCATCACTATCGGTGCGCTGTGTGGACTGTTAGAAGCCTCGATACATCCTTTTGCGAGCAGTTCGTCGATCTGCTTGTTGATCTCCTCCTGCATTCTTGGATTCTTCGGGAAGTATCGTTGCTTAATCGGTCGGTCATCGTTCATCACAATTCGAAGTTCCGTAATTGGTGATGTTCTGTGTTGACCACCGAGAGTCTCTCCTCTCGTCCTTTGTTGATTTGTCGACGAGTCGGGATTCTGACTTCGATGCCGGCGCATTCAAAGATTGCTCCTATATTAGACAGAAAATCCCATCCCAGCACCAATTCGTCGATGACTCCTGGTAGAACTAATAGTGGCATATCCACCTTTATTTTTCCTAGTTTGATCTGCACCTCCACTTGTTCCGTCACAACACCAGTTCGGCCATCTGCCAATCGCACCTGTTTTTGTGTTGCTCCCAATTCAAATCCTTTTTCGCACAACGTCACTGCTAACTCCTCGCTTATGAAACTGCTCGTTGCCCCCGTGTCGATGGTAGCGTTGTAGAGGTTTTTGCCGATTTGAACTGTTGCCGACAGGCGTTGGCCCTCGTCCTTCAACATGCCCTGGTAGTATAACGCGGGGATGTCTTGACGGGGGTCCTGGCAGCGCGAGGACAACTAACTGGGATCCTGGCAACGCGAGGATATCGGTGGGGGTCCTGGCAACGCGAGGACAACTAACTGAGATCCTGGCAACGCGAGGATATCTTGACGGGGGTCCTGGCAGCGCGAGGACAACTAACTGGGATCCTGGCAACGCGAGGATATCTTGACGTGGGTCCTGGCAGCGCGAGGACAACTAACTGGGATCCTGGCAACGCGAGGATATCGGTGGGGGTCCTGGCAACGCGAGGACAACTAACTGAGATCCTGGCAACGCGAGGATATCTTGACGGGGGTCCTGGCAGCGCGAGGACAACTAACTGGGATCCTGGCAACGCGAGGATATCTTGACGTGGGTCCTGGCAGCGCGAGGACAGCTGGGTGGGATCCTGGCAACGCGAGGACGTCTTGACGGAGGTCCTGGCAGCGCGAGGACAATTAAATGGAATCCTGCAACGCGAGGATTTACTGACGGGGATCCTGGCAACGCGAGGATATACTATGGGGATCCTGGCAACGCGAGGATATGCTGACGGGAATCCTGGCAACGCGAAGATATGCTGACGGGGATCCTGGCAACGCGAGGATATGCTGACGGGGATCCTGGCAACGCGAGGATATCGTGGCGGGGATCCTGGCAACGCGAGGATATACTGACGGGCTCCTGGCAACGCGATGACAACTAACTGGGATCCTGGCAACGCGAGGATATGCTGACGGGGTCCTGGTAACGCGAGCACGACTTACTGGGATCCTGGCAAAGCGAGGATATGCTAAGCTGGGTCCTGGCAACGCGAGGACAACTAGCTGGGTTCCTGGCAACGCGAGGATATCTTGACGGGGGTCCTGGCAGCGCGAGGACAACTAACTGGGATCCTGGCAACGCGAGGATATCTTGACGTGGGTCTTGGCAGCGCGAGGATATACTATGGGGATCCTGGCAACGCGAGAATATACTATGGGGATCCTGGCAACGCGAGGATATGCTGACGGTGATCCTGGCAGCGCGAGGATATACTATGGGGATCCTGGCAACGCGAGGATATACTATGGGGATCCTGGCAACGCGAGGATATGCTGACGGGGATCCTGGAAACGCGAGGATATACTATGGGAATCCTGGCAACGCGAGGATATGCTGACGGGGATCCTGGCAACGCGAGGATATACTGATGGGATCCTGGCAACGCGAGGATATGCTGACGGGGTCCTGGTAACGCGAGGACAACTAGATCTTTACCTTAGAGCTTCGCCACTTCTCAAAAGACTGTCCCGCATCTGTGACTGCATGCCCTTTTATAGTTTGCGAGCCCAAAACTAACGGCACATGCACTCACCAGTCAATCGTTACCGTTCATTGTTTTAACGGTTCTTCCGTCGCGAGCGTCGCTGTAACGGTGACATAGTCCATGGGTGGCGCTGAGGGGGGGGTCCAAAGTGGGGGTCAACCCGTTGTTGTTGAAATAAGAACTTGTATTTTGTGAGAAACAAATATGTTTGCAAATTCGGTTGACCGGCTGCTCTTTGCACAGCGCCACGACAGACGGTCTCTTGCTGTATTGGAAATGGCAAACATAATGCAGTTGCTCTGTCTGCTGACGTCATGGGTTCTCTCTTATCCTTGTCTTGCATTGCTTGCATTTTGGTTTGCCAATTTTGATGTTGGCGTGACACATGTGTACAGTGGGCCGATTCTGATGTTCCATTGCTGAATTCACTTGTTGTTCTTGTCTTTATATATATGCCCATATAAATATATATATTCCCCTCTTTCATCGGAAAAAAAAAATTGTGTGGGCATGGTAGAGTTGCCACCCGGAAAAAAAAATTGAAATCATTAAAAAAAAAATTGTTTTATTTTTTTTTGTCCCTTCGTGGTTGTCCGCCGTGTAGGAAATTTTTTTTTTTATTAAAGGAAAAACCACTCCATGGCTTTCCGCTAGTGTGCCCGCCGTGGAAAAAAAAAATTTTTTTTTTGGTTGTGGTACGGTTGCCATCCAAAACAAAAACAAAAAAAAATTTTCTTGTCTTCTCGTGAGTGTGACAGCCGTATGAGCCCAAAAAAAAAAATTTTGCACCGTAGGGTTGCCACCCAAAAAAAAATTTTAGTTGCTACTCTGACCTTGTTTCTCCACTGCAGCGTGTGGAGCTGAAAGGTCTCCCACGTGTGCTCTTCGTACTTTCTTGTCCACCTGGGATTGTAATTTACAAATTACAGGTAATACAAAGTCCACGATCTGATATGGTCCTCCAAACCTAGGTGGCAATTTTGCCGCGAATCCGTCCGCCGCGTTGGACAGATGGTGCTCCTTCAACCACACCTGCTCTCCCACGATGGGTGTCCATGGTCTCCTGCGTAGATTATAATATCTGGCCTGGTCCTGTACAACTTTCTCCAGGCTTCTACGTACTATCTCGAAAATTTCCTTGAGTTTTCCAGCGTTTGCTCGGGGGTCTTGCGATGTTTGACCAGTGCCGATGGCTACCTCATCGTACAATGTCTGTGGCTGTCGAGGTTCTCGACCCTGTGTTATAAAAGCAGGGGTGTAGCCTGTAGATGCCGATACACTGGTGTTGACTGCCAAGGTGATCTCCGGCAATGCTTCATCCCAACACCGTTGATTTGTTCCTGCATATTGAGCTATCATCGTTTTTACGGTGCGATTTGCTCGTTCTGTTGGATTTTCCTGTGGTGTGTATGGTGCCGTATATTGATGTCTCACACCCAAATCCTGCAGGAAGTTTTTGGAAGCCTTGCTCGTAAACTGTGCGCCGTTGTCGGTGATGAGGACTTTTGGTACACCAAACCTTGCCAGTATTCTCTCCCTGAATGCCTTCTGTAGGGCTGCCGCCGTTGCACTTCGCAACGGTATCAGTTCGGTCCACTTCGAAAATCGGTCTATAAATACTAACAATGTCGTATTTCCGTGTTTTGACCACGGTAACGGACCTACGAAATCTGCGCACACCGTTGCCCATGGTTCCGCTGGAATCTGGGTTAGCATCTGGCCGGCTGCCTGTAACTGGTTCGGTTTGTATCGTTGTATCGCACCGTTGTACATAGTTGCGGACATCCGGGTGTAACCCTGGCCAATAATATCGTGCCGCCACTCGAGCTATTGTTTTTCTTGTCCCTGTGTGTCCTGCTGCTACTGCATCATGATTTTCGTGCAATACCCGCTGCCTCTTCATCGTTGGTACGCACAATTTCCATGATGGCACATCCTCATGCCCGGCTCGGTGAGGGATGTGTCTGTACAGATTGCCAGATTCCTCCAAGTAGTCTGGGAATTTTCTGGGGTCTTTGCCAATCTTCTGTAGCATCTTCTGTACCCATTTGCAGTCCGTGCCGCCGATATTTGTTGTTTCATTTTGAGCGTCGACTCGTGCGCAGATCACCTTTTCCAGTGGTTGCCTGGATAGCGCGTCTGCCACTACATTCAGCTTCCCTTTCCGATAAGCCACTTCGTAATCGTACCGCTGTAACTCAAACGCCCATCTGGCGATACGACCGGTGGGGCTGTTGATAGAATTTAACCATGTGGTCTGTCACGACCGCAAAATGGTAACCCTCTAGGTATGGTCGCATCTTTTGAATTGCCCAGACGATTGCCAAGCATTCTTTCTCTGTTGCTGAATAGTTTATCTCGGGGTCGTGGAGTGTTCCACTGGCATATGCGATCACACGCTCTCCCTCGCTGGATTTCTGCGTGAGTATGGCTCGTAATCCATAGTTGCTAGCATCAGTTTGCAACGTGAACTGATGGCTAAAATCGGGACACGCCAATACTGGTGCCTTTGTCAGCTTCTCCTTCGCTATCTCGAACGCCTGCTGATGCTGTTCGCTCCATACCCACTTTACGCCTTTCTTCAATAATTCGTTGAGGGGATGCACCGTGTTTGAAAAATCAGGAACAAATCGTCTATACCAGGATGCCACTCCAAGATATTGCCGCAGCTCCTTGACATTCGTGGGTGGTTTTAATTGTGAAATTGCAGCCACTTTATCCGGGTCGGTGGATATTCCATGTTCGGTTACCAAGTGACCCAGATATTTTAATTCTTTTTTGAAGAAGTCGCACTTGTCGACGTTGATCTTCAAATTCGCTGCCCGCAGTCGTCGAAACACCTCTTTTAAATTGGCCATGTGGTCTTCCAACGTTTTCCCCATGACAATGATGTCGTCCAGGTATGCGAAAGCATGGGGCAACATTTCCGGACCAATCACCCGATCCAACGCACGCTGGAACGTTGCCGGCGGTGAATAGAGTCCGAATGGCATGACCTTCCAATGGAATAATCCTCTGCCTGGGACGGTGAATGCGGTCACTTGTCGACTTGATTTTTCCATTGGGATCTGCCAATAGCCGTCTTTCAAATCGAGGCTCGTTTTGTAGTGGGCTTCCCTCAGTTGATCCAAAATGTGGTGTACTCTGGGTAAAGGATATGCGGCCTTGACCGATCGACTGACCTTGACCATCACTATCGGTGCGCTGTGTGGACTGTTAGAAGCCTCGATACATCCTTTTGCGAGCAGTTCGTCGATCTGCTTGTTGATCTCCTCCTGCATTCTTGGATTCTTCGGGAAGTATCGTTGCTTAATCGGTCGGTCATCGTTCATCACAATTCGAAGTTCCGTAATTGGTGATGTTCTGTGTTGACCACCGAGAGTCTCTCCTCTCGTCCTTTGTTGATTTGTTGACGAGTCGGGATTCTGACTTCGATGCCGGCGCATTCAAAGATTGCTCCTATATTAGACAGAAAATCCCATCCCAGCACCAATTCGTCGATGACTCCTGGTAGAACTAATAGTGGCATATCCACCTTTTTTTTTCCTAGTTTGATCTGCACCTCCACTTGTTCCGTCACGACACCAGTTCGGCCATCTGCCAATCGCACCTGTTTTTGTGTTGCTCCCAATTCAAATCCTTTTTCGCACAACGTCACTGCTAACTCCTCGCTTATGAAACTGCTCGTTGCCCCCGTGTCGATGGTAGCGTTGTAGAGGTTTTTGCCGATTTGAACTGTTGCCGACAGGCGTTGGCCCTCGTCCTTCAACATGCCCTGGTAGTATAACGCGGGGATGTCTTGACGGGGGTCCTGGCAGCGCGAGGACAACTAACTGGGATCCTGGCAACGCGAGGATATCGGTGGGGGTCCTGGCAACGCGAGGACAACTAACTGAGATCCTGGCAACGCGAGGATATCTTGACGGGGGTCCTGGCAGCGCGAGGACAACTAACTGGGATCCTGGCAACGCGAGGATATCTTGACGTGGGTCCTGGCAGCGCGAGGACAACTAACTGGGATCCTGGCAACGCGAGGATATCGGTGGGGGTCCTGGCAACGCGAGGACAACTAACTGAGATCCTGGCAACGCGAGGATATCTTGACGGGGGTCCTGGCAGCGCGAGGACAACTAACTGGGATCCTGGCAACGCGAGGATATCTTGACGTGGGTCCTGGCAGCGCGAGGACAGCTGGGTGGGATCCTGGCAACGCGAGGACGTCTTGACGGAGGTCCTGGCAGCGCGAGGACAATTAAATGGAATCCTGCAACGCGAGGATTTACTGACGGGGATCCTGGCAACGCGAGGATATACTATGGGGATCCTGGCAACGCGAGGATATGCTGACGGGAATCCTGGCAACGCGAAGATATGCTGACGGGGATCCTGGCAACGCGAGGATATGCTGACGGGGATCCTGGCAACGCGAGGATATCGTGGCGGGGATCCTGGCAACGCGAGGATATACTGACGGGGTCCTGGCAACGCGATGACAACTAACTGGGATCCTGGCAACGCGAGGATATGCTGACGGGGTCCTGGTAACGCGAGCACGACTTACTGGGATCCTGGCAACGCGAGGATATGCTAAGCTGGGTCCTGGCAACGCGAGGACAACTAGCTGGGTTCCTGGCAACGCGAGGATATCTTGACGGGGGTCCTGGCAGCGCGAGGACAACTAACTGGGATCCTGGCAACGCGAGGATATCTTGACGTGGGTCTTGGCAGCGCGAGGATATACTATGGGGATCCTGGCAACGCGAGAATATACTATGGGGATCCTGGCAACGCGAGGATATGCTGACGGTGATCCTGGCAGCGCGAGGATATACTATGGGGATCCTGGCAACGCGAGGATATACTATGGGGATCCTGGCAACGCGAGGATATGCTGACGGGGATCCTGGAAACGCGAGGATATACTATGGGAATCCTGGCAACGCGAGGATATGCTGACGGGGATCCTGGCAACGCGAGGATATACTGATGGGATCCTGGCAACGCGAGGATATGCTGACGGGGTCCTGGTAACGCGAGGACAACTAGATCTTTACCTTAGAGCTTCGCCACTTCTCAAAAGACTGTCCCGCATCTGTGACTGCATGCCCTTTTATAGTTTGCGAGCCCAAAACTAACTGCACATGCACTCACCAGTCAATCGTTACCGTTCATTGTTTTAACGGTTGTTCCGTCGCGAGCGTCGCTGTAACGGTGACATAGTCCATGGGTGGCGCTGAGGGGGGGTCCAAAGTGTGGGTCAACCCGTTGTTGTTGAAATAAGAACTTGTATTTTGTGAGAAACAAATATGTTTGCAAATTCGGTTGACCGGCTGCTCTTTGCACAGCGCCACGACAGACGGTCTCTTGCTGTATTGGAAATGGCAACATAATGCAGTTGCTCTGTCTGCTGACGTCATGGGTTCTCTCTTATCCTTGTCTTGCATTGCTTGCATTTTGGTTTGCCAATTTTGATGTTGGCGTGACACATGTGTACAGTGGGCCGATTCTGATGTTCCATTGCTGAATTCACTTGTTGTTCTTGTCTTTATATATATGCCCATATAAATATATATATTCCCCTCTTTCATCGGAAAAAAAAAATTGTGTGGGCATGGTAGAGTTGCCACCCGGAAAAAAAAATTGAAATCATTAAAAAAAAAATTGTTTTATTTTTTTTTGTCCCTTCGTGGTTGTCCGCCGTGTAGGAAATTTTTTTTTTTATTAAAGGAAAAACCACTCCATGGCTTTCCGCTAGTGTGCCCGCCGTGGAAAAAAAAAATTTTTTTTTTGGTTGTGGTACGGTTGCCATCCAAAACAAAAACAAAAAAAAATTTTCTTGTCTTCTCGTGAGTGTGACAGCCGTATGAGCCCAAAAAAAAAAATTTTGCACCGTAGGGTTGCCACCCAAAAAAAAATTTTAGTTGCTACTCTGACCTTGTTTCTCCACTGCAGCGTGTGGTTTCAGGTCTCCCACGTGTGCTCTTCGTACTTTCTTGTCCACCTGGGATTGTAATTTACAAATTACAGGTAATACAAAGTCCACGATCTGATATGGTCCTCCAAACCTAGGTGGCAATTTTGCCGCGAATCCGTCCGCCGCGTTGGACAGATGGTGCTCCTTCAACCACACCTGCTCTCCCACGATGGGTGTCCATGGTCTCCTGCGTAGATTATAATATCTGGCCTGGTCCTGTACAACTTTCTCCAGGTTTCTGCGTACTATCTCGAAAATTTCCTTGAGTTTTTCAGCGTTTGCTCGGGGGTCTTGGGATGTTTGACCAGTGCCGATGGCTACCTCATCGTACAATGCCTGTGGCAGTCGAGGTTCTCGACCCTGTGTTATAAAAGCAGGGGTGTAGCCTGTAGATGCCGATACACTGGTGTTGACTGCCAAGGTGATCTCCGGCAATGCTTCATCCCAACACCGTTGATTTGTTCCTGCATATTGAGCTATCATCGTTTTTACGGTGCGATTTGCTCGTTCTGTTGGATTTTCCTGTGGTGTGTATGGTGCCGTATATTGATGTCTCACACCCAAATCCTGCAGGAAGTTTTTGGAAGCCTTGCTCGTAAACTGTGCGCCGTTGTCGGTGATGAGGACTTTTGGTACACCAAACCTTGCCAGTATTCTCTCCCTGAATGCCTTCTGTAGGGCTGCCGCCGTTGCACTTCGCAACGGTATCAGTTCGGTCCACTTCGAAAATCGGTCTATAAATACTAACAATGTCGTATTTCCGTGTTTTGACCACGGTAACGGACCTACGAAATCTGCGCACACCGTTGCCCATGGTTCCGCTGGAATCTGGGTTAGCATCTGGCCGGCTGCCTGTAACTGGTTCGGTTTGTATCGTTGTATCGCACCGTTGTACATAGTTGCGGACATCCGGGTGTAACCCTGGCCAATAATATCGTGCCGCCACTCGAGCTATTGTTTTTCTTGTCCCTGTGTGTCCTGCTGCTACTGCATCATGATTTTCGTACAATACCCGCTGCCTCTTCATCGTTGGTACGCACAATTTCCATGATGGCACATCCTCATGCCCGGCTCGGTGAGGGATGTGTCTGTACAGATTGCCAGATTCCTCCAAGTAGTCTGGGAATTTTCTGGGGTCTTTGCCAATCTTCTGTAGCATCTTCTGTACCCATTTGCAGTCCGTGCCGCCGATATTTGTTGTTTCATTTTGAGCGTCGACTCGTGCGCAGATCACCTTTTCCAGTGGTTGCCTGAATAGCGCGTCTGCCACTACATTCAGCTTTCCTTTCCGATAAGCCACTTCGTAATCGTACCGCTGTAACTCAAACGCCCATCTGGCGATACGACCGGTGGGGCTGTTGATAGAATTTAACCATGTGGTCTGTCACGACCGCGAAATGGTAACCCTCTAGGTATGGTCGCATCTTTTGAATTGCCCAGACGATTGCCAAGCATTCTTTCTCTGTTGCTGAATAGTTTATCTCGGGGTCGTGGAGTGTTCTACTGGCATATGCGATCACACGCTCTCCCTCGCTGGATTCCTGCGTGAGTATGGCTCCTAATCCATAGTTGCTAGCATCAGTTTGCAACGTGAACTGCTGGCTAAAATCGGGACACGCCAAGACTGGTGCCTTTGTCAGCTTCTCCTTCGCTATCTCGAACGCCTGCTGATGCTGTTCGCTCCATACCCACTTTACGCCTTTCTTCAATAATTCGTTGAGGGGATGTACCGTGTTTGAAAAATCAGGAACAAATCGTCTATACCAGGATGCCACTCCATGATATTGCCGCATTGTTTCTCACAACGTCTGCACACTTAAATCTCACCAGAAAAGTGACGCTCCCGCCGCATAATGGCTGACTATCCCCGATATCGATGCCCCTGGTATCGATATTGGTCTTCATGGTTGCCACCCTTGAAAATTAGATATTTATGGATCATCGTCCTAAAGGTGGACGGTGATCTAAAAATCAAAAAAAGGTCATCGTCCTAAATGTGGACTATGATCAAAAAATGAACTATTGCGTCCGGGCCAAATGAACTGCAGCCAAAAATGTGACGCAGCAGAATGCTGCCTCACAATATAAAGTTGTTTGCCCAACCGATTCACCGACTGACTGATTTAGCATTGTATAGGCCGAACGATTTAACGTACGACCTTGAAACTTGTGTTGTAGTAGAATTTGGTCAGGCGCAGCAAAGTGGTGCAGAGGATGATCTGTTAGATTCAGAAGCAGTAGCACCGGGTGCGAGTCTCGCTTGATCATGTATTTTTTAAAATCGAGTTGACAAAACAAAGAAATACATTTATTTGAGGTGCAATTGTTCAGAGGATGGTGTGTTTGACTCAACTGCTGGGAATCCCGGGTTCATTTCCCACACCATGCAAAATTTTTATACTCGTTACTTATAAAAAAAAAGTATAAGGGTATATTGTGTTCGTTAAAATGTATGTAACAGGGAGAAGGAGGGTTCTCCGACCACATAAAGTATATATATATTCTTGATCAGCAACAACAGCCGAGTCGAGTCTGTCCGTCCGTGTGAGCGCCTAGATCTCAGAGACCATAAGAGATAGACTAACCAAACTTTTACACGCAGATCACAAAGGCCTTGTAGCAGGTCAAGATTTTTTTAAATTTTTGTCCCGCCTCCTTCCACGCCCGTAAATCGTCCGTCTGTATAAACACAAGGATCTCAGAGACTATAAGAGATAGAGTAACCAAATTGGGCACACATAGTTTTATATACCCCACGCAGATCAAGTTTGTTTTAAATTCAAGCCACGCCCCCCTGCGCCCGAACAATTCGCGAAAAACCACAACACCCACAGTTTTTAAGAAAATACATTTTTTTGTGTTAATTAACGGTTTATATGAGTATTATCTATTATCTCACTGAATCGCATCAAGATCGGACAAGTAGAATGGCAGTTATGGCGAATAAAAGTTTTCTGAGTAAACAAAGTAATTTCTTTAAAGTACTTTTATATGTATTGATATAAGTAACGGGTATCCTATGGTCGGGATCTCGACTATAGCCTTTCCCACTTGTTTTTTATTAGACACCGTACTTAGTATGTATCAAGTTTGTTTCTTTTTTGGATCGGACCACAATATCATATATGCAATATCTCAACCAAAGTAATATAATATGCATATAACTTGGTTTTATACATCCTGTCCAAAGTTGGTTGAAATCGGACCACTATATCATATAGCTGCCATGGGACCGATCGGACGAAAATCAAGTCTTAGTAAGAAAAACTTTTTTGTTTTATGAGATATCTCAACCAAACTAATAGAATATGCTTGTAACTTGTTTTTGTTTTGAAATCGGACCACTATATCATATAGCTACCATATGAACGATAGGGCGAAAATCAAGTCTTAGTATGAAAAAATTGTATATTTAATGAGATATCTCAACCAAAGTAATATAATATGCATTTAAGTTAGTCTTATATATTCCGACCGAAGTTGGTTCAAATCAGTCCAATATATCATATAGCTGTCATTGAAAAAAGTAGTCGAAAATGTATTACAACTCTCTTTTAGTTGAGTGCAAATCTCCTGAAGATCATCAAGAGTATCAGCACCAGCAAGCATGTCAACGACATAGAAATTATTTTAAATAATTGGGTGTGATTTTTAATATAATCTGGCCAGTTCAAATAAATAACGAATAGCCAAAAACGGTGCTGATGCTGTTCCATATGTGACAGGATTGAGTCTATAAGCTTTAATATTATGGCGCACACTTTCTCGCCATAGGATGAGCTGAAATTTACGATCTTTTTCAGCAACATTAACTTGTCTATACATTTTCGAAATCACTGCGGACGGCAGTCCGCGCTAGTGACGAAAGCAGCACGAATGGTGCGAAAGGCGACTATCAATATATACAGCTAATTTGGAAAATTTGCTACGACAGTCCGATCAGATCGAGTTATATACCGATTGAAAGGTTTAGACTAGACATCTGCATGAATGCATCCATAACGGCAAATGAATGATTCATTCTGGAAGTGGGTACATATATTTTCTGTACAGAGTCAAGAGAGTGCAAGTGAATAGGGCTAATATTGCCTGTATTGACAGATAGTGCTCTCACTCACTTCTATGTTGACTAGCATATGATGTGTATAATAAATTTGGGTGCAGTTTACTCACGGTACAATGTTTTAGTGAGCAGCCTACTTACTGTACAGAGATAAATTTTTAAAAATACATATATTAGACGACATGAGTGAAACTTCATGACTAGTATGTCAAGTGCAAAAACAACACAGAGGACATTGGGTTATTTCATCATTTTAGATATATTTATTTTAAATTAAAGAATGCAACAAAATAAATATTTAAATCCAAATTAAAGTAAAATTAAAAAAAAAATTAAGAAACAAAACAAATATTTCAATTTAAATATAAGTAATTATGGTAATATTATAAATTAAAGAAAGTAACAAATAGTAATGTTTAAATTAAAAGTAATTCAATTAAGTATTTCACGCTAAAAATGATTCTATATTTAAGACATTAATATTTGAATGCAAAAACATAATTTTGTTAACCATGTCATCATTGGTGGCAATTCTGCAGCGTTTTTCAGTTTTTAGGTGTTTGGCAACCGAAAAAGCTATTTCGGATGCTGCACTGCTTGCCGGACCCGCCAATACCTTACAACTAGTTTTAAATAGCAACGGAAATTGGTCTTTGTTGTTTTCCCACCACTGCAGAATTTTGAAATCTTCGCTGTATGTAATATTAACAGTTTTATATGTTTGAATTTCGTTATTTATAATGGAATTTATATTATTGCTCTGAATGGGTTGGGAATAATCGGAAAAAATGGAAACTATTTCTAGGGTGGGGGGAACTATTTTTTTTATTTAATTATTTGGGTTATTTACATGAATTTCAATCATCATTTCTTCGAGGTCTTCGTATAGTGTTGACAAAGCAATGCGTTCTCTTACAAGTGAATTCTGAAATAGAAAAGACTTTAGTATTTTGTTTTCTTTTAATTTTTCCTTAATTTAAATTATTGTGAATATTTTGATTTTTTATTTTATTATTTCTCGTTCGTTGTGCTTTATTTCCGGGCGGGGAAAATACATTCCCTTTCTTTTTTTTTATATTTATAATTTTTTTATTATCGGCACCGGGCACGGTGGTCCGTATTTATCCGTCGCTTGTAAGCAAATTACCGCAGCTGTTATCATTTTTTTTTTAATTTTATACACAATTTATGCGCTCGCGAATAAGCCACGCAAGGTGTGGACAAATCGCTGCAGCGTGTTATTGATTTTTTCTTTTTGATTGCAGATTTTTTTGCGCCCGCGAATAGGCCACATGTACGTGAGCAAATCGCCGCGGCGTGTTACTGCTTCTTTATTATTCGTTATTTAAAACAACACTATGCGCCCGTGGAGAATACTGACTATGGAGAGCAGCATCTCCACCGAGGCGGGTAGTTGAACTTCACTTTAGACTTGATTCAATTTTATTTTCTTTCTATTTTTTTTTTTTCATTTTTCTTACTTATTATTTTTTTAATTTCTTTGTCGCACTCACACGTCAGCACCCAGAACACAGCACAGAGCAGAACATTTTACTTTTTTCTCATTCACATATTTCTTTTTATTTTATTTCTTTTCCTTTTATTCACATATTCATTTTTTTTCTTTTTCACTTTCGTCGGGCGCCCGGACTTAACTGGCGCCCGAGCAGGGACCCATCTATTAATAGGTGGGGACCTTACCAAATAAGTCGAAGGAAAAAATATGTGAAAACCAGAGGAAACAGATAAAAAATGTGCGAAATAAGAGACAAGTGTAGGCAGTGCAGTGTTCGTGAAATCCTATGACAAAAAGAAAAATGTAAAGAATTATTTTAAAAGAACTAGTGTATAAGATTGCAAAACCAAAAAATTAAAACCGGAAAGAAGAAAGAAATTAAAATTAAAAATTATACTTATTTTTTATAAGTAACGGGTATAATTAGTGTGTAAGACTACTAAATCAAAAAAAAAATGAAAACCGAAAAATAAATGAGCAACTTCCCGCTGCAGAGGAGACGTTTCCTTAACCCAATAAAGGCCAAGAGTCTTTTAACCCAAATGCAATTACGATTGTAATGTAAAAATATCTGATTGAGACTCATTCATAGCCACTTAGAGCAGTAATACGTATTTTCAAAATATTTCACACCTTCATCTTACTCTGGCGATTATGTTTGAATAAAAAAATGTTCTTCAACTTAAAACTATACAAAATAATTCAAGGAAAATAAGTGTCAATGCGTCATTGTGACGATCGTGAATGCAATTCAAAGAAAAGAAAGGTTAAAACGCGATAAAACAAATCCATTAATTGTTAAATAACAAACCCGCCGCGGTGATGACGCTATGAATCACGGGCGCAACAAAGGTTGGAAATAAAAACATCTAAACGATAACCGCTGCGGCAACTCGTTTGCGATCGGCCTTCAAAAAAAAATAAAATAAAATAACAACGACAAAGTGGTCAGTGGTAACTTACTAGATACACTCAGTGTTATCAGCACAAAAGAGTTGCCTTGTGAGTTGTGTGATCAACCGTACCCTAGTTGGCGAAATGCCAAAAAGGAGCAATACGGTCCACCATGCTCAAGACCGGATAAATTCGGAAGAAGAGAATTAGAATAAGAATAAATTCGGAAAGAAAAAATTAGAATAAAAAACAAAGGAAAAAAGTCACGCACGCTCAAGAAATTGCACAAGCGCACTTATCACTCTTCTGAATTAAGTGATTTATTTTATTTGCAATTCACTAAAGTCGTCTCTTATTTTCGTATAGAATCTGCAAATTGTGAGTGGGGCAACGCAAACAAGAGATAAAAATTGATAAATAAATTGGTAAATAAAATTTTTTTTTTTTTTTTTGTAAACCCTTTTTTGCATCGCTCTCCTAGTTTTTAAATACGACGCGCCGGTCATCCCCCTCCAGCAAGGAATCGTATGACGTGTGAACGGGGTATTCAAACTCGCACACGTCATCGACCTGGGACAACTCCAACAAGTCATTGACAAAACCACCAGTGAATCTTCACTGATCACCGACGGCAGAATCGGAGCCCTGGTATGCCATTACCTACTAGAGGCTACGGACGGTATTGCAAAAATTACCGCAACAACGCACTGTAAGCTTCGCTCCATCAATTGGCTAGGATCTGCGTGGAAATGGGTCGCAACCAATAGCAACCAACAAATCAGGATAAACACGAGGCTGTTTGATGTCACAAACGACTCGTTGCGAAAACTGGATGACGTTGTCACAAGAGTAAATGCCATTGACGGGGACGTACATGTGGCCACGGTTCTACTACACAAGGCGATGATCCTTGTAAACCAAGTCAACGAAATCACGAGGGCTTGACAACTGGCAAAGACGGGAGTCGTTAACACGAACCTTCTGGATCATAAGGAAGTGGAAACATTGTTAACGGAAACCCAGAGCCTACCATACAAAAATGTGGTGGAGGCAGTGGAGCTCCCCGAGCCATCAATACTGACCAACGGAACTTCTCTATTATACGTCCTATCGCTGGTTGAATTAGTAGACGACGGCACCTTACTTCTCACCAACTTTAACGGTACGATCATGGCGGATTCAGGGAATCATCACCTAAAGGGGTCGTTTATAGTCCAATTCGACAACGAAACCGTTAATATTGGAAACATATCTTACAACAGTTACTCGGCCACTCATGTGATGGCTATGCCTGCTGTTTTAACCAAGCTTTCAATTACGTGCATGATTTCATCCTTCAGAATTTAAAACAAGGGGGCTCCGCCCCCTGCTCGCTTCGCTCGCGATGAGGTGTGGTATGTCTACAGTCGAGCGCACTCGACAGTAACTTGCTCGATACCCAAACGTTCACAACCGATTAATTCAATTTAAGTAAAATATGGTCAACATAAAATGCTACAGACTATATGCTATCCTACAGTTAGGGGTGCTAGTCTGTGACAGAACTGGTATTAATACTAACTATAATACAATACGTGAATAATAAAATAGAGATTTTTTTATTAAATAATTAATTAGAAGTATTAATAAAATAAAATTTACTTTTTGCACAGTGCCGAATACCAATTTTCGTGTTTTTTTTTTTTTTAATAATTTTTATTTTTATTTAAAGTTTTTATAATAAACTGAATTTAGCTCGTCACACAATTGGATATCAGAAATTTTGGAGCTAAAAATTGCTTTCGTCACTAGACTTTTACCTCGTGTAGAGGTTTTTTTTGTGGGATATCAGAAATTTTTGCAATTGCTTTTGCTTTTGACATTTTAACTTTATCATAAATGCAGGGAGATAGTAAAAAATATAGCTAAGAGACTCCGCCCCTGTTTGCTTCGCTCGCGTTACTACTGTCTACTTTTCATACTAAGACTTTTCGCCCGATCGGTCCTATGTTAGCTATATGATATAGTGGTTTGATTACCGGTTACCAATTTCGGTCAGGATGTATAAAACTAACTTAAATGCATATTCATACTAAAAACTAATTTTGACCAGATCGGTCCTATGACAGCTATATGATATAGCGGTCCGATATGAACCAATTTCGGTCAGGATAAAACTAACTTAAATGCATATTCTATCAATTTGGTTAAAATATCTCTTAAAACAAAAAAGTTTTTCATACTAAAACCTAATTTTGATCCGATCGGTCCTATGACAGCTACATGATATAGTGGTCCGATTTGAACCAACTTTAGTCAGGATATATAAAACAATGTAAAATGCGTATTTTATCAGTTTGGTTGAGATATCTCATAAAACCAAAAAGTTTTTAGTACTAAAACGTGATTTTCGAACTAAAACGTGATTTTCGACCGATGGAAAAATATATATATTCAGTTGACAGGCAATATCTTCCAAACCCCTCAACCAAAATTTATGTTTTATATACCAAAAAACGCAGAAATTTACGTACTAAAACATACATCAATTTAATAAAAATCGTTAGAGCCGTTTTGTCAAAAATCGCCATAATAAGCTAAATAAGCTAAAAAACCTTATTTTACGTGTAAAATGTACTTTAGAAAAAAAGTTTGAAGGTACGCCAAAAGCCTCAAACTAACCTTTCCAATGATATATAGGACATAGATGTAGCTTCTATGGTTTGCAAACTATTGGGGTTTGAATTTTAGCGGGAAATAGCGTTTTCCCGCTAAACTAGCGGGAAATTCAAAAAGTCGTAGAACAAACATTTCTATATTTTTGAAAAGAAACAAATCCTTATCATTACATCTAAGCTTTTTTAGCGCTTTGATACGCGCAAACGAACCGACAAACAAACTGACTTTTCATCTCATTTTGAGAAGTCCACTAAAAATTTTTAATTTGATTATCTTTTGAACCAGTTATCGGATTTGGGTGATCGGGGTATCAATCGACGCGTATTTTGAATAAGAATTTTTATAAAAGAAAATATTTTAACAAAAAGCCCCAACGACCCCATTAGCTGCAATTATTTAAATTTTTTCCCTCCCACTTACACCCCCTTATCTCATGAACCAGGTGTGCTAGCAAAAGTTTTAGTACGCCATTTTGTAAGTTAGGTCTAAACCTTTCGATCGGTATATAACTCGATCTGATCGGACAGTCGTAGCAAATTTTCCAAATTAACTGTATATATTGCTAGTCGCCTTTCGCACCCTTCGTGCTGCTTTCGTCACTAGAGCGAACTGCCGTTCGCAGTGATTGTAATAAAGAAAATAGTTGACAAAAAAAAAGGAAATAGTTGACAAAAAAAAAAAAAAAAAAGTGGCACATGGGCAAGATTGAAACGGGATTCGAACTCTCGACTCATCGCCTCGAAATACACTGCTCTATCATCAGAGCCATCGAAGCATTATATTTGCATGTGGCAATATCAATGTATATCATTTTTTTTCGTTGTCCGTTTTGCACGTTTCTTTTGTTTCAATTATGTCTCGCTCGTTAGAAGAGAAGCCCTACATACACACATACATACATGTGCAAATAAAGCTATTTATAGAACCAAATAAATTGGCCTTGTATTTGGATATTTTAGTTCTTTGTCGATTACAGGATAGTTGGGGGGCGTGGCAAAATTCTAAAATAAACTTTATCTGCGTGCGCAACATAGCAGTATTGTCACTAAATTTGGAATCTCTATCTCTTATAGTCTCTGAGATCCAGGTGATTATATTTTCTCCATATATCATATTTTCTCAAACTACTTCCCTGTTTATAAACCGATCTCAATGAAATTTTCAGCACACCTCATCCTGTGTGCCAAGTCTCAATGCTGTAGCTTTAATAGTGCTCTTGTTATTAGATTTTATATCATTTACGTGGGCGGACGTGGGCGGGGTCAAATTTAAATACAAACTTAGTATAGATCAACATCCTAGGAGTACTGTCACCAAATTTGGTTGCTCTTACTTTTATAGTTGCGGAGATATATGTGTTCAAAATTCTGTACCATAATCGACACGAATCTAATAGGCTCTATACCCATTTTTTGGGTATCGAGCCAAAATTTATCAACCATGTTCAATAACTTTCTATTTTCAATCATAACAGAAGCAGCGATGGGCCTGATTGTGGTCGCTCTACTATATGTCATGTGGAGGAAAATCACTTCTACTAAAGGGATTCCGTCACATCATGGCATAGACGAACTGGAAGCACGGCCCTCCAGCTCAACCCCCCGAAAGGCCCTTGATCTGCGGGACACAGATCTTTGAAGGGGGAAAAGTTAACAGTGCAGATATTCCCCCTTGACTCTAGTCGCCCCTGCGACGAGCAAGCTACACATTCCAGTCGCCGTCGATGCTCGTATTGCAGACAGTGCAATTTGACCGCCACACGTTGTTGTTGTTTGGCCGCGTTGCCGTTGCCATGCACTCCATGGCTGATCGCGAGTTTTGGGTCGTCGCCCCGAACTTGCTGATGTTAAGCAACAGCGGATATGGTGACCGCTGCCCCAGCGTAGTCGTTGCTTCAGCGAGTCAACGGCACTTGGAACGGTGACTCGACGTGCAGTAGAACGTTGGGCTGTAAGCGGACACCGCGACACCGACGCCGCCGTCAAACCAAACTTTGTGGGAATCAGAACTGGCCGGCGAGAGCAGAGCTTTGCGGACCGGCATTTGGATTAGACGTTAATGTTAAACTAAACTATTAATAAACAAATAACGATTTGAATCAAAGTCTTATACACTTGGCATCATTGGGATCTTACTTACAGCTAAAACAGCACACCCCGGATATCAACGATGTTTAGGTAACTTAGTCGGGTGCCCACAGGGCGCCCAGACTTAGAAGTCGGGAGCTCACAGGGCGCCCGGACTTAACTTACATACATACATACATACATACATAGGAATGTTTGTATGTATGTAAAATGCCAACGCTTTGCATTGCCAGTGTATTCCTGTACTTTTGGATTTTCGGTTGCCTCATATTGTTATATATGCATTTTCTATTTATGTTTCTACATGTGTATAGATATATATATTTTAATTATGCCAAGGTGTGAACATTTTGGATTTATTGAATTCTTTTTTCACTAACTGTATATGGGCATTTCCAAACTCGCGCACGGGACATTCGTACACATTCAAAGTAAAAAAAGCGGTAAAAAAAAACGTTTTCTTTTTGATGAAGGACTTTCAAAGATGACTTTCACTTTTCTTTTTATTTCAATTTGATGCAAATTCGCACGGGACATTTTTTACCATCACTATTTTTATGTTTTTCGTTTACTTCGTATGAATTACATTTTAACTATTTAAGTCACTAAGAAGGATTATTAGTAGAATTGAAGTGTTTTCTTTGCATTTTCATTAATTTTTTTTTTTCCTTGAAGAAAAATATCGTCAAAAAATCAGTATAATACAAACACTGCATTTTGGAAGTCAACTTTTGGCAAAACAGGCAAAAATACGGAAAAGCCTAATTTATTCAAAGAGGCAGCTGGAATGGTCAGACTAATGAACTAATAAATGTATAAAATGATTAAACAAGTAATTTGAAAATGTTTCTGCAAGAAAATTTCACAAGATGTGAGTTTTTGATCAATTTTACATTTTTGACCGCGGTGGACCTTTCTGTGGAAATGCCCATATGCATAGAACGCACTATTTTGCCACACGTCAAAAACCAAAAAAGCGGACAAGACAGGCAAATCGCTGCAAATCGCGCTCTTCTTTGTTTTATGTATGCAATTCTTATGGCATTTCTTAATGTTGGGGAGTGGTACAGAGAAGTACTTTAACGTTTGGTTGTTTCAGAAAGACTAATTTATTTAACATAGATATGTTCTTAGCAGCTATGATCTTAACAGCGTTGCCACTTTACATTGGACATAGAATTGCCATATCAACACTCCTCCTCAATTCGTGTCGTTAGAATTATTTTAATCTGAGCAACGCAGTATATTTTATGTGATTTACTTTAGATAGATTTTTAGTAAGTATATCGGCAATCATTTCATTGGTTGGACAGTATTCAAAGTTGATTAAATTGTTTTCATAACAGTTTCGTACATGGTGATATTTTACATCAATATGTTTGCTTCTGGCGTGATATATTGGATTTTTTACAAGATTTAAAGCGCCTAAATTATCGCCATGCATAGTTACGCAATCAATCTTAAAGTACATTTTCATTTCACTTATCAGTTTACTTAAATAGATCGCTTTTTTTGCAGCATCCGAAAGCGCCATATACTCGGCCTCCGTACTGCTTAGCGCAACAGATTTCTGCTTTCTTGAAGTCCATGAAAAAGCTGAACCTCCCCACATGAATGTGTATCCGGTGAAGGATTTCCTGTCAGTTGAGTCGCCTGCCCAATCTGCATTTGCGTAACCAGTGATTGCCACGCCAGTCTTCTCATAGATCAGTGCTAAATCTGCAGTTGTGTGCAGATATCTTAAAACCTGCTTTGCTTCTGCCAGATGCTCGCCATGAGGGTTGGTATTCCTTTGCGACAGTTTGCACACTGAGTGGAGGACATCTGGTCGTGAGCAAAGCGCAGTATACATCAGCGATCCTATGACAGATTGATACTCTGTAACATCAACGCGCTTGCACGACTCGCTTTCGCAACTAACTTGGTAGTTAGCTTCCAGCGGCGTTGACGCTGTGCGGCAGTTGATCATGCCCATCTCTTGAAGCAAGCCCATGATATGTTTCTTCTGGCTCACACGAATCGCACCAGTTTCGCCTTCTCGTTGGATTTCCAGGCCCTGAAAGTTTGTTACAAGGCCTTTGTCGACCACCTGAAATTTAGAAGAGATAGCCCGTTTAGTAGCTAGCATCTCACCCTTGTTTGAACATGCTAGCAGCAGGTCATCAACGTAGACGGCAATCACGTTGATCGTCTTGGCCTTTGAACATTTCCTATACAGGCATGGCTCGCTCTCGCATGCCCTGTAGCCCATCTTCGTTAAGACACCATCCAGCTTTGCGTTCCAAACCCGGCCAGCTTGCTCCAAGCCGTACAACGATTTCTTTAGCTTCAGCACATAGCCAGACTTGTCGTCGTAGAGCTCTGGCTGCCGCATATAGATATCTTCCTCCAGATCCCCGTTCAGGTACTCCGTCGACACATCGAGTTGATGAACGTATAGTTCATATTCTACTGCCATAGCCAGGACCATGCGAATTGTAGCATAGCGCACTACAGGTGAGTAGGTCTCGTCATAGTCAATGCCGTACCTCTGACTGAAGCCTTTTGCAACCAAACGCGCTTTGTACCGCTCGACTTCTCCAGCTGGATTCGTTTTAAGGGTAAATACCCATTTGCAACCAATCGGCTTCAGACCAGCTGGTAACTCAACCAGCTCCCATGTTCCGTTGCATATCAACGCGTCGTATTCCTCTTGCATTGCCGTTTTCCATAGATTTGCTTGTGGACTTGATTGTGCTTGCTGCACTGTTGCACATTCAGAACATTGTACTGTTTAGTTGGCCGTCCTCGTAAGCCCGTTCTGATTATCTTTGGTCTTCCTGGTCCCCTCTTTGCTACCGCATTCTCCATGTCTTTATTATCGTCCTCCTCCTCAATATCATTGGCGTCCTTCTCATCATCGTCGCTTTCATCCAAGTCGTTTTGATCTTCAACCTCAGTATTATCCGGTATTATTGTAACGCTAGCATTTTCATTGAGCTTAGGCATACAGCTCTCAATGAAACAAACATCTCTGCTGATCTTCACGTCACCTGTTGTTTTGTCGAATAAACGATATGCTTTGGAAGACTCCGAGTATCCGACCATCGTATACTCTTTTCCTTTCTCCTGGAATTTCTTCTTTGGACTCTTTTCCAGTGCAATGACATCGCATCCGAACACTCTCAAGTGTTTTACAACTGGCTTATGTCCAGTAAATATCTCAAATGGTGTTTTACCATCCACTGCCTCGTTGGCGATCTGTTTCTCAAGTATGCAGCACAAGCGACTGCCTCCGCCCAGAAACTCTCATTTAAACCTGCACTATTTAGCATGGCTCTTGCCATTTCTACTAATGTCCGATTGCAGCGCTCGGCAACTCCATTCTGCTGAGGAGTGTAAGGTACCGTGAGCTGTCTTTTAATACCAGCAGTCTTTGGGTATTCGTCAAACTCTTTGTTGACATATTCAGTGCCATTATCGCTTCTTATGACCTTTACCTTCAAGTCCTTTTGACGCTCTACCATTGATACGTGCTCTTTAAATATCCTGGTTACCTCTGACTTCTGCTTCATAAAGTAAACATTAATATATCGGCTCTTGTCATCAATCATCGTTAAAAAATATCTGGCACCACCATTAGATACTTTATTTATAGGTCCACACACGTCGCTGTGTAGCAGCTCCAGCAGCTCATTAGCTCTTGTTTGGGACTTCTCAAATGGCCTCACGTGACATTTGTTTTTCATGCAACTTATGCAGTCCAGATTTTCTGATAAAAAATTCGATGTCAAACCACGCACCATATCCTTGCTTTTTAGCTCACGCAAACTCTGCACATTTAAATGACCATATCGCTCGTGCCATTTCATGACATCATCAGAAGCTTTACTTATACACAACTTTTCTTTATTCTTTGTCTCACAAAGAAACAATCCGCTGACCTTTTTGGCCTTTAATATCATGATATTCTTGTTGTCATAAACTTTAGCAACTTCCGCATAAAATCCATCAGAGCATTCATTAGAAACTGCTTTTCCAACGGAGATAAAATTGCATTGCAAACCAGGCACAAATAACACATCCCTTAACGTGATTTTAAAGAAGCCACACAGGCTATTGACAACCACTGTGCCTCGGCCACATGCCGTAGTGAAGTTATTGCCAGCCAACTCGATATTTTCATTATGCTGCTCAAATGAATCGAAAAACTCACGATGTGCGATGTTGCGCCACTATCGATAACCCAAACATCGCTGCTCATTCGATGATTTGCAGCAACACCAGAAAATGATCGCTGCGGTTCTTTATTCTTACTGTTTGTACTCTCGCTTTTTGCTCCATTCTTCCCGCGTCCTGCTTTGCTATCGTTTTCGTTCTCCTCTTTAGTTTTACATTTCGCAGCAAAATGCCCTGGCTGTCACTGATTTATTGCCTCGTGCTCTACCTCCTTGTCCCACGGGGCGTGCCGAAAACGCTTGCGAGTTCTCCTTTTGATCGCTTCCTTATCGACTCTCATTCTCCTCTGCTAACTTGCATTTTATAACGCTGAGACTTGGCAACTCATCACGAGCCTCTAATGCAACAACAAAATTTTCAAATGACATAGGTAGACTTGCCAGAAACATGATTGCAGTCAACTCTTCCTGCAAAGTAATGCCTATTGCTGATAAATTTTCAACTATATTTGAAAACTCCATAATATGCGTTTGCACACTTTCACCTTCTGCCATCCTTTTATTTAACATCTGTTTGAATAACGTCACTTTGCGTACAGGGCCAGTTGGTCGATGTAGCTTTTCTAGCTCGCTCCATATATCACTTGCTGATTCGCATTTCTTGATACAGTTAATTTGCGACGCACTTATTGACAAAATTAGCACCGCCATGGCCTTTTCATCTTGACGCTTCTATACTCTAAACTCCTCACTGGTTTCATCTTCCGGCTTTATAAATTCGTTTTGTAATCACGTTCCACAAGTTCTGATGCACCAACACACTTCGTGCCAACACGCACCAGGAGTTGTAATTGGTGTCATCCAATTTTTCAATGTTATACAAAGAAGTCATATTGAATATGCTTCACCTTTGATATCTCTTGCAATGTCCGTTATGCACAGAAAAATCACTGTCTCACTTTTCTTCTCTACTCTTTACACTATTTCTTAATATACAGGCATATGCCCTGGGCCCATAACCTGTTGGGGAGTGGTATAGAGAAGTACTTCAACGTTTGGTTGTTTCAGAGAGACTAATTTATTTAACATAGATATGTTCTTAGCAGCTATGATCTTAACAGCGTTGCCACTTTACATTGGACATAGAATTGCCATATCAACAATTAAGGGTGGATGGATTTTATTAAGGGACCGTTATAAGTTGGCAAGTAATTCTAATTTGGATAATTCTAATAAAAAGTGGAAAATATAATTTATAATTATTTCCAACTCAATTAGTATTTGCGGTCCCTACTTCTATTATAAATTGGTTGGTTTACTATATATATTTAATTATTTATCTTTATTTACTCATATACATTCGTACGCAGATGCTCAAATAACATACGATAATCTTCAATATATGACACCAGAGAACATTAAAGAAGCGATTCCACCACTGGGTATTAGAGTTGAGTTTAGAGAAAAATTTTTTCAGTGGAGTAAAAAACAGGTAAAAATTATGTATAATAATACATGTCTGTACAAACAGTTTGTCTGCAGTGATGAGAATGCCGCAGACTGGCTGATGACCGTGGCGTCCAGACTTCAGTCGTGGAAGGGTGTGCCGCTAGATGCCAGGATGGGAGACGACATACCGTCGCCCCACAACATCACGCTCTTGTTGGCTCTGCTGAGGAACCAGAATAAGTTGGATACCGATGCATGGAGAGTGCTATCCAGGAGAAACGAGGGAGGCGGTGCACTACTCGTCATTGGTATCGATGAGATATCCAAGGAGGAGATTATATCAAGAGGGCACCACATCTTCTTCCGTTTCGGGAAAATACCCGTCTGCAGACTGAAAAAGAAAGAGAGAGTCGGCGGGCAGACCACACCGGCCGCAACAGAGCAGGCAGTTGGCATGAAGGCTCCGCCTGCCCCAGCTGACCCCACAGCACCGACCCCACCCGATAACGATCCAAGCTATCGCACGCCGGAGCCCATCAACGCGTTGGAAGACCTAGCCGAGGATGAGGACCTGGCAGACGTAACGCTGGAGTTGCTATCGGATGGGGCGATGGATGACGAAGAGGCCATGTCTTCGCAGGAGCTCGAAGAGGAACTCAACATGGAGGAGGAAGAAGCGGATGACACACTCCGCGGCGACCCAGTCCCACCCAGTCGCCAGAGCAGGTGGAGCCGCAGTTGTGATGACTGAAGTCATCACCACAAGACTAGCCCAGGTGAATATCCATCACGCCAAAGCGGCCTCGGCCGTCCTGGCTAAGATATTCACCCACCAACAACTTGGGCTAGCCCTTGTACAGGAGCCATGGGTAAACAATGGCATAAAAGGCCTGTACACAGCTGACTCCAAGGTAATCTGGGATCAAAGGGACCCATTACCAAGAACATGTATAATGGTAAGGAAATGTATTAATTATACCATCCTTTCAGAATTCCTATCCAAAGACTGCGTCCCAATCGCAGTACAACATGTAGGAGCCGCCCATACAACGGTTGTAGCATCGGCGTATTTCGCAGGGGATGGAGCCTGCCCCCCACCAGAGGTTGTCAGACTTGTGGAGTACTGCCGAGATGAGCACATACCCATCATCATCGGATGCGATGCTAATGCCCATCATCAGGTATGGGGAAGCACAGAAACGAACCAACGTGTTGAGTACCTTATGGATTTTATATTTAAATATAATCTAGAAATTGGCAATGTCGGAAACACTCCGACATTTGTAACTAGAGTTAGAGAAGAGGTCTTAGACATCACCCTACTCAGTAGATCCCTTGTACCCCACCTAAGGGATTGGCATGTCTCGCCAGAAGAATCCATGTCAGATCATAGGATCATCCTGTATAAACTGCAAGTAAATACAGATAGTAGCATACCTACCCGCACTCCCAGAAAAACAAAATGGGATAAGTTTTCAGTGATCCTAGAGCACAATAGCTGTAGGGTCACTGAACAGTATCATTAGCAATGCATACTTAAGAAGCTGCCCTATGGGGAAGAAACGAAAAGAAAAAGATACCCCGTGGTGGAATGATAGCCTTGAAGTGCTAAGACTCACCACACGTCGCCTCTTCAACAGAGCGAAGAGAGACGGAACATGGGATCTTTACCGACAGGCACTGACCTCCTACAACAAAGAGATCCGGAAAGCCAAACGAAAGAACTATAGGGACTTCTGTGAAAGCATCGGAAGTACGTATGAAGGCGCTCGGCTCCATAGAGCGTTATCAAAACGGGCGCCAGAGGCAAACTTAGCCTTGAAGCGTAGGGACAACAGCTTCACTTGTAGTAATATGCAAAAGTTAGAGCTTCTGTTCGAAACACATTTTCCAGGGAGCATCCCCATGAATGAGGAAAGTCTCGAGCAAGGAAGGCGATTTAGGCCGGAGACCGAAGATTTTGCTATCGCAAAATCAACGGTCACATCCGAGAGACTGAGGTGGGCAATTGGAACTTTCCAGCCCTACAAATCACCGGGTCTAGATGGTATATACCCAATTTTCCTGCAACAGCCACAGGGCACACTCCTATCGGTCCTCAGGAAGATTTTGGTCAGTAGCCTCGCACTTGGACACATACCGAGCGCATCCCCAAGGCAGGGAAGAAAGACGTCACCAACCCAAAGTCCTTCAGACCCATCAGCTTAACATCGTTTTTATTGAAAACGTTGGAGAAGCTGGTGGACCACAGAATTAGGAGCACTCTTCTAATGCAAAGTCCGCTCCAGCCGACACAGCATGCATACAGAGCAGGTCGTTCTTCCGACACTGAACTGTACCAATTACAGCACGTTCTCAGCGCTGCAGTTGACAATAAGGAGGTGGCTATCTGTGCCTTCCTAGACATAGAGGGTGCTTTTGACAACGCATCACACGATGCAGTCAAGGCTGCCCTCGTCAGGAGGGGTCTGGATCATACCACCTGCAGATGGATCTCCTCCCTGCTGAGATCCAGGCAAGCCACAGCAACTATACATGAAAGTACGGTTACAGTAACAACCACAAAAGGATGTCCTCAAGGAGGTGTACTATCTCCACTATTGTGGAGCTTATTAGTAGACGAGCTGCTCGTAAGACTAGCTACTAGAGGGATTCAATGTTAAGGCTATGCTGATGACATTGTTATCATAGCGCGAGGCAAATTTGAAGGAACACTCTGTGACATAGTCCAGCTAGGGCTAAAGATGACTAGTGACTGGTGTACTGAGGTTGGCCTCAACCTTAACCCCACCAAAACTGTCATCGTACCCTTCACGAGACGTTACAAGTTACAGAGACTAAGGCAGTAGATTAAGCTTTGGCCCACACGTTCAGAATACGATAGGAAAGTGCTCAAGCGCACTTTACACATGTCGTAGTATAGCCGGGAAGTCGTGGGGCACTTCTCCAAAGATAATCAGGTGGCTATACCTAATGGTAGTAAGGCCGATGCTTACATACGGAGCAATCGCCTGGGGTGACAGAGCACGTCTGATCACAGTGCAAAAACAAATGCAAAAGCTGCAAAGACTAGCCTGCGTATGTATGACAGGAGCAATGAGAACCTGTCCGACAACGGCTATTAAAGTCCTAATGGAGCTCACACCACTCCATCATGTCATTGGACTACAAAAGAAAGCAACCTTGCTAAGGATGGCAAAGGGTGGAATAGGAGCGGACTGCATCCTTAACAATAGGTCTGCCGAAACACTATCAGGAGAATTACCCCTAATATTATTACCCAGGGATGAAATGGAATTTGAACATTTGTTCAATAAAAACTTCAGCGTGAGCCTAAGTAGCAAAGGGGACTGGACTTCATTAGAAGAAATCCACCCCATGAAGCCGCATACAATCAAGTGGTACACCGATGGATCACTTACGCACCAGGGCACTGGCCTAGGGGTCGTAGGCCCTCGGATATCCTACCACGAGTCTCTAGGGAAATACACCAGCATATTTCAGGCTGAAGAATGCGCAATAGGGAGGTGTGCAGACTTTAATCTAAGCCGTTACTATCACAATAGAGATATTGCAATCCTATCAGATAGTCAAGCGGCATTAAATGCACTTAGTAAGACGAAAATAACGTCAAAAGTTGTCCGGGAGGTCCGGTCTAAACTAGATCAACTGGGTTCGCTGAACAGGCTGACCCTCAGGTGGATCCCTGGACATAACGATATAGCAGGGAATGAAGCCGCTGACAAATTGGCAAGAATAGGATACAATAATCGCCTTACAGGTCCTGAACCGTTCTGTGGAATAGGCAAGCACACTTTCCGAGAACATCTCAGGAGAGATGAAAAGCATCTAATAGGCTATTTCCACGACAGCACATTCGGCACATTCGACGCCATTTTCATCATCCGACCCGAATGTGGACTTCATTTCAGTACAAAATCCGGATGATCTTTTTGGGTCATCCAAAATGAATGTGCCGATTTTTTGCCAGTATTTTCAGTATTTTTTTATCGAACACCCGATGTTTATCGATATACTCGTGAAAAAAACCAATTATCACCTAACCCAGCTGTTTTGTGCAATAAAAACAGAAGGCAATTAATTTTCGCCAATTATAATTTCAATATAAATATTAAATTGTTGTTATTGTCAGCTTTTTATTATATGTGCACAGAAATCGAACAGCTGATTTATTCTGCTGATATGGCAAGTCCATTGAATGTGTCACATTTGGTCGTGGAAAGCCAAAATTGAGTCACATCCGAATGTGCTCGGATGAGCCAAATGTGAGTGGTCGTGGAAATAAGCTATAAGACAGTCAGAGTGGGAGCAAACCACGGGTCTCCGACAGGCGAAACGTCTTATAGGCAACTATAATCAGAGGCGTTTCGATCAACTGATTCCCATAGGGAAGAATCGACTCAGAATACTGGTCGGTCTGCTGACCGGCCATTGTAGACTGAGAAGCCACCTACACAAAATATGTATAGTTAGTAACGGAACATGCCGCTACTGTGACATAGAGGAGGAAACCTCGATGCACATCATAGCAGAATGCGCAGCCCTGGCCAGACGCAGATGTAGTATCCTTGGAAAACATGTCATCCAGTTGGGAGACATAGCAGACCTCAACCCTAACAAAATCCTCGAATTCGTGCAGGCGATAGGGCTGATGGGAGAGCTATAGGCTCAGAAGGGGGTACAATAGATCTTTTAGGTCGCAGGTACAAACTTCCCCATCACATAATAATAATAACAAACAGTTTGTCAACTAATTGTTTGCAAACTGAAAAAAGTTAAAGCTGCTAGTTATGTTATTTATTGAATTTAATATATAAAAGCAAAATCTTGTAAAGAACTAAACAATTAACAAAAACTTTAACTTTTTACCTTTTTTAGACTATTATTTGACAAACTGTTTTTACTGATACATATATATACATATACATGTATATGTATTCGCACCGCGTGTTTTCGGGACATCTTCTATGTTTTACACAAATTTTGGGGATAATTCGGTATTTTGAGGACTGTCCTCAAAAATTTCAGCTGTCTATCGCCAATATTGAGGACATTCGTTTTGTCTTTATGTTACTAGCATAGAAATTTAATCAAATGTATTTTTATTTAATAATAGCATAACGCTTATTACTTTAAGCTATAGAGTTATCTGGTCAATATATTTTCGGCATCGCTATTGAAGATTTCCTTTTTTTTTCTTTTGATACAAGGTAAATTTCGAGGACACCATAAACTTTCAGCTAATTAAAACACATTAAATGATGAAAATTTAAATTTTCATTTAATTATGAAAAAAACAATAATATCTGCAATTAAAATATATTTTTTAACCATTCAAACTGTTCAAACTGTAAAGAAATAAAATTAAAAAGTATACAATTTCACTGATGTGGCAACTCTACTTTACTCACTTTATATACAGCTCTTTTCAGGGACCTGGCTCCATAATAAACGGGATACATAATATAAAGATATTATACAAATTTCGAAACATATATTTAGTTTAATTCGAGGACTATTTCAAAAAATTAATTAATGATATATTATGGGGACAAGGGAATAGTGGAATGGAACAGCTTTTCTATAATATGTGGTTTTTAAGGACATTGACCACAAAAGTGATAAAGGAAGATATTATGTATGATAACGTTTATCAGTTTACTTAAATTATTAATGACATTGGCCCCAAAATGATCAAACATTAATTTAATATTTTTAATGCCCACCACTTGTTTATAATAATATAGATTCTTGTTAATTAAAAATATTTATTGTTCAAGAAAATTAACATTCATTTCGGGTAAGTGTATTTCTTGTAATTAATTCTTAACAATATATTTTGATTTCAGCAATAATTTCGATTATTCAACGAGATACTTTGCACCTTAGGTTAAAAAACAATTACATAAAAAATATCTATTTACATAGATTTCAAGAAACAAATAACCAAAAGAAAGTATTTTAATAGTTAATAACTTAAGAAACTAAGATAATGGAAAGTTTATGTAATATTTTTTATATATTTAATGAAATTGTTTTTTAAATATACATTTATTAGTTGAACAAATTTCAATAAAAGTATATTATTTTATAATAGAAAAAAGTAGTAACGCTAAAAAAAAAATAACATAAAATAACAGCTTTGTAGGAGGATGAGGGTATAACTTGTTAATTATCCTAATATTTTCTTCATTCTTAATTTCTTTTTTAAACTTAAGAAACGAATATGCTTAATATGAGAAATTTTTTTCATTATACAGTTTATTTAATATTCTTTGCGTTACATTAAATTTTTTTATTGAGTAAAGTTGCTTACAGGGAAAAATCTTGGTACCGAAAAAGAAATTATGAGACAAGCGGAACACGTCTGTTCATATTCAAATTTTATTCGCAAGTAAGTTCACAATGTTAGTTGTGTGTACTTCATTTTGTGTGGCTGTTATTTTGCCACACTGTTATGCTTAACAGAAAATATCGATTACCATTCTTTCATTGTTGGTATTTTCAACACTCTTCCTCAATACAAGTATGTTTACAAAAATCAATTCAAATTTAACAATTTCGTAAATTGTAAATGTTTTGTCTTTGGCAAATTCTTTGTTAGAAGATCTGCGATCATGTCATTGGTCGAAACATATTCTAAAACGATTTGCCCAGTATTTACCACCTCCCGCGCAAAATGGTATCTTATATCAATATGCTTAGCCCTTGAGTGGTGAACCGGATTCTTGGCAAGTTGTTGCGCGCTCAAATTGTCGCTGTGAATCACCGTGGGAGTATCTTCAGCGCCGCAACCGATCTCGATGATGAGTCTTCGCATCACGATGGCTTCCTTGCACGCCGCCGACAAGGCCATATACTCAGCCTCAGTGCTGCTAAGAGCCACGCTGCGTTGTTTCTCCGACTTCCAGGATATTGGACCACCAGCTAAAAAATATACATAGCCAGTAAAGGACTTGCGGTCTACTTTGTCACCGCCCCAATCTGCATCAACATAGCCTTCAAACGGCTTTCCACACTTTCTGTAGTGTAGCTTTAGCTCCGTTGTTGACGACAAATAGCGCAGAACGTGCTTCACGCCTGCAAGGTGTTCAGCATGCGGATCCTTGTTTCGCTGAGCTAATTTTGCCACTGAATGCAAAATATCTGGCCTGGTTGTGAGAGCTAGCCACATTAACTCTCCGATCGTTGACTGATATGACGTCATGTCAACTTTCTGACATTGGTCACTTTCGCACGCTACCTGATGCCCTGCATCTAGTGGTGTTGAAGCCTCTCTGGACTTCTCCATGCCATGACGCCGCAAGAGATCTCTAATGTACTGCGAATGGCCCAATGAAATCTCGCCTAGCTCGCCATCGCGCTGGATTTCCATGCCTAGGAATAGTTCCAACGGTCCCTTGTCAACACACTCAAATGAATTTGAGATTGCCGTTTTAAAGTTGACCAGATCCACTTTCGATTGACATGCTATAAGAAGATCATCGACATAAACAAGAATTAATGAGAGCTTATCTATTGATTTGTGTTGATACAAGCAAGGCTCGTTGTCGCATGGTACAAAATCCAACTTCCGCAGCACGCCATCCAGCTTCGCATTCCACTCTCTTCCTGATTGCTTCAATCCATATATTGCCTTCTTGAGCAATAACACCTTTCCTGTTTGATTCTGGTCTTCGTACCCTTGTGGTTGCATCATATACACAGTGTCTGTAAGATCGCTGTTTAGGTATGCCGTGCACACGTCCATTAGATGCAAATACAACTGCAACTCCGATGACAGCGCCAGGATCAGCCGCATGCTCTCCAGTCGACACACTGGTGAAAACGTTTCGCCATAGTTCACGCCGTATTGCTGTGAGCATCCTTTTGCCACTAGTCGAGCTTTGAAACGCTGTATCTGCCCGCACGCATCTCGCTTCAGACTGAAGACCCATTTACAGCAAATTGCTCGCTGTTTCTTTGGCAATTCTGCAAGCTGCCACGTTTGGTTGGTCATCAAAGCCTCGTGCTCCTTTTGCATAGCATCGCGCCAATGTGTGGCCTGTATGCTGTTCATCGCTTCCTCATAGGATGATGGAACGATTACCTCGTCTGTAATCATTGCCCCAAGTACATTGAACACCTTCTTTGGGCGACCAGGTCTACCCGTTTTTAGAAACTTTGGTCTGCCAGGTCCTATCTGTATCTCCTTGTATACCTTCGCTCTCTTCTGCACTTGCAAAAGACTCAGTACTGCTACCCTCATCAGTAGCACCAGGTTCAGACCCATTGCTGGCGGTGTCCTTACTGAATTTCAGATTTTCATCGCCACTATCGCCTGTGTTTGAAGACTGCAAATGATTTGACGGCTGCAAATCAAATTCGACGACATCTTCAATTGGTCGTTCTAAGCCGCTGTGCTCATCAAAAACGAAATCTCGCTTCTCAAGCACCTGTTTTGACTCCGCATCGTAAAGTCGATAGCCATTAGCGTTCATAGAATATCCGACCATACGATACTCTTTGCCTTTTGCTGCAAACTTGCTCTTGTGGTGTCCCTTATCGAGTGCCACTGAAATAGAACCACAAACTTTTAAATGAGTGATACTTGGCTTCTTTCCAGTCCACGCTTCCATAGGCGTCATGTTGGGCAACGATCTAGTAATTGCACGATTACGTAAATACACAGCTGTATTTATTGCTTCTGCCCATAACATGTGACTCAATCCTGACTGCACCAACAAGCATCTGGCCATCTCCACCAACGTACGATTGGCCCTCTCCGCAACACCATTTTGTTGTGGAGTGTATGCCACTGCTAGCTGCCGATCAATGCCATGGCTCTTCAAGTAATCGTCGAACTTGTTGTTGATGTATTCGCGCCCGTTGTCGCTTCGAATACGTTTTAGCTTCCTTCCAGTTTGGCGCTCTACCAGATTCTTGTATTCCACGAACTTGTCAAAGACCTCGTCTTTGCCTTTCAGGAAATATACGAAAATGCGCCGTGAACAGTCATCAATGAAAGTCAAGAAATATCTGGATCCTCCAAGTGATTTCGTCTCAAATGGTCCACATACGTCTGTATGGATAAGTTCCAGTAACTGTTGTGCACGACTTTCACTTGCGCACGGAAAAGGTTGTACATGAACTATGCTTACCATGCACGTTTTGCATGACGCAACTGGCAATATATCAATCTTTTCAAGACCACGCACCAAGTCTTTCTTTGACATCTCCAGCAAACTTGCGTAGTTAACATGCCCGTATCTGCTGTGCCACAGCGCCGCATCAGACTTAACAGCGGCATAACATCTGTTAACTTCAGGTTCAAACATGTAAAGACTTCCAGCTCTGTTTATCTCCAGAATTATTTCACCACATTGCATAATTTTTGCGCTCTTTGAAATTGCTTGTCAATTTTGGCACGTACAACACGTTGATAAGACTCACTGTATACTTATCGGATTTAAGTACAACTTCGCCTTTGCCCTCAGCTTGCAAGAAAGCTGCATCTGCTAATCCAATCATTTCGCTTTGCTTCTCAATCTTAGTGAACATCTGCTTGTCACAACACATGTGACTCGTTGCTCCACTGTCCAGGCACCATTTCGATCTGTTAAAACTGCTTGCATCCAATGCATTCAGTAAGCTGAACTGCTTGTTTTCGCCCTTTGCTTTGCTTTCTTTTGCATCTTGCTTAACATCTTCTTTGCGGCAATTCGCCTTATAATGCCCTTTTTCGCCGCACTTAAAACAGACAACGTTTGTGTGTTTTTTCTTTCTGGCGCCATTCTTGCGACTTTGGTTTTGCGTTGCAGAAAAAGCGCGTGCACTGTCGCTGTGTCTCTCTGCATTATCTCTTCGCTCTCCTTCTTCTTTCATCTTTATACATAGAATTTCGACTTTGGGCAAAAAATCGCGCGTCTCAATAGCGACAACGAAATTCTCAAACTCTTCTGGAAGACTCGAAAGCAATATTATAGCCTGCAACTCGTCATTAATTTCAATATCAACAGCAGCAAGCTGATCTACGACTTCGCTAAATGTATTTAGATAATTTGCCATACTTTGACCTTCTGACATGCGTAAATTTAGCAACTTCTTGTATAGCGAAACCTTACGCACAGGTCCACTGGGCTGATGGATATCTCTTAGCTTAATCCATGCTTCATTTGACGACGTTCAATTTTTGAGAAAACCCAATTGCGAGGTTTTTACACTCAGCGTTATCATGGCCAATGCCTTCCGATCCAATGCACTCCAGTCAACTCCTTCAGACGCTTCTTATTCTAATAAATCGCCTGACGTCACATCCCATAACTCTGCATGTATCAATACGCTTTTCATTTGGACGCTCCAAGAATCGTAATTCTTCTCCTCCAACTTCTCGATTTGATACAGCGTGCCCATTTTGTTATTAGCGCGTCACTTTTTACTAATTTCACGAATGTCTGAACTTATTGTCTCTGAGTTCGTAACTCACACTTTTTTCTCACCAAGCCGTTGCCTGGGCCCATAACCTATTGAGTAAAGTTGCTTACAGGGAAAAATCTTGGTACCGAAAAAGAAATTATGAGACAAGCGGAACACGTCTGTTCATATTCAAATTTTATTCGCAAGTAAGTTCACAATGTTAGTTGTGTGTACTTCATTTTGTGTGGCTGTTATTTTGCCACACTGTTATGCTTAACAGAAAATATCGATTATCATTCTTGCATTGTTGGTATTTTCAACATTTTTTCTATTATTAGGTAATTTATCATTGTTATAGATTGTACAAACAATAGGCGTTTAATATGTAATAATAGATAAAACATTTGAAAACACAAAACATATTACATACATTGAACAATAATAGCAAAACATATTACATACATTGAATTGTATTTAATATGTTTTGCGTTTTCTTATGTTTTTATCTATTATTAAATAATATACATCTACTGTTTGTACATTTTTTAACAATAATATATTATTTAATAATGGAAATAAATTTAGTAACACGCATGGAATATAAAATAAACTGTGTAATGCAACGAAGATATTGCATATTAATTATCTCAGTTTCTTAAGCTATCAATATAAATTTAACTATTAAACATGAATACTATCAAAATAAATTTAACTATGAAACATGAATGCCTTAAAATTTCATTTTATTTTAAATTGGACTCTAACAGTAACAAAAATCCCATTAGAAAAAGTCGTTTCATATTTTGCATGCAGATAATTACATTTCTATTTTTTTTATATTCTTAGCCGATGTGTGTATAAAAAAGTTATATACATCAACATTCATTTATTCAACGTAGGATATTACAGAAACATTATGATAAATATTATTCAAAAATAAATAACATAATAACGAAATTAATTTGCACTTTATTAAATTAAATTTTTATAAATAAATAAAACAAAATTTGCCCAATACATAAATCGTATAAATAAACAAAATATAATGTGGCTTCACAAAATAGCTTAAATTTGCGACGCTAGCTTGACCATCATAAAGACTGAAATAATTTCGATAATTGATA
This sequence comes from Drosophila phalerata, assembly GCA_951394115.2. NCBI lineage: Eukaryota > Metazoa > Arthropoda > Insecta > Diptera > Drosophilidae > Drosophila > Drosophila phalerata. The sequence goes on along the minus strand of OX596008.2, from coordinate 2,367,510 downwards.
GGCGCTAAAACAAGAAATCGCAAAATGACATGATCTTCATACATATGTATGTGAAACCTGCAGCAAGTAATCGTGTGACCGGCAACTTTAAAAATGAGCAAAGATTTCTGCTTAATATTAGCGAAAAACATTTCGTGTTACCATCAAAAAAATTAAGCGACGAGGAAAATCAATGTATTGCCAAGCTATCGAGTGGCAGCTTTGTGGCTCAGCTAAAGACCACATTTTAAATGAACTTCAATCAAATAAACATTCCCCTGCAATTTCAGATCGCATAACATTGGAGAAAAAGCGCATTAAGCTAAACAAAGGTATTTACATGTATTGAAATTTAAAGTTGTACAGATGTACATAAATTTATTTACTTTAGTTATGTGCATATGTTCATATGTATGTATTTGGGAATCCGTTATTTTTTATGCGCTTCTATTTTGTATGGATGTATGTATGTATATACATATGTACGTACTTTTTCGTTTCAGTTATTAGGAATCCGTTATTTTTTTTTTATGACATTTCGATTTTGTATGTACGTACATACATATGTACGATACTTTTTATTTCGCTTCTATTTTGTATGTTAATATGTATGTATGTATATACATACATACAAACTTTTGTCTGCTTCAGTTATTAGGAATCCGTTATTTTTTATGGCATTTCGAGTTTGTATGTATGTACGTACATACATACATATGTACGTAAGTCTGTCCGTTTTAGTTATGTACATATATATTTAGGAATCCAATTTTTATACCCGTTACTTATAAAAAATAAGTATAAGGGTATATTGTGTTCGTTGGAATGTGCGTAACAGGTAGAAGGAGGCATCTCCGACCACATAAAGTATATATATTCTTGATCAGCATCAACAGCCGAGTCGATATAGCCATGTGTGTCTGTCCGTCTGTCCGTCTGTCTGTCCGTGTGAGCGCCTAGATCTCAGAGACCATAAGAGATAGAGTAACCAAACTTTCACACGTAGATCAGAAATGCGTTGGAGCAGGTCAAGTTTGTTTTAAATTTTGGACCCGCCTCCTTCCACGCCCGTAATTCGCGAAAAACTGGTCATCCGTCTGTATAAACACAAGGATCTCAGACACTATAAGAGATAATAACCAAATTTGTCACACAGATTTCCATATACCTCACGCAGATCAAGTTTGTTTCAAATTTAAGCCACGCCCCCCTCCGCCCCCGCAAATCGCGAAAAACCACCTCACCCACAATTTTTCATATAATACGTATTTTTTTGTAATAACCGATATCTGTTATTATTATCTATTATCCCACTGAATCGCAACAAGATCGGACAAGTAGAACAGCAGTTATTGCGTGCCTGAGTTGTGGAATCAACAGGTTCCCCCCAGAGTATGCAATAGTTTTTGTATTGTTAAACCTTATTAGAATGCACTATGGTCCGGATGACGATTTTTTAGGAATAAATTAATAACTCGAGAACGAATTAAGTTTTTTTGGTATAGTTTTTTGCATTGGGCTTATAATCAATATCAATACGCATATGGCCAAGAAAAGTGGGCATGGTCCCGCCTTTTTTTTGAATTCTGCGATATTTAAATTTTTTGTTTTTCAAGCTATCAACACCAAACTTACAGGATAGGCGTGTTACTATGTCCGTAACGTGTTGTCAAAATTTCATCCAAATCGGACAACTATATCATATACATACAATAGGAATAATCAGTCGAAAAGTCACTTTTTGCATAAAAACTTTTTTTCAAAATATCTGACCGAACTGAACGTATATATTTGATATTGGCTCCTCACATTCTGGCTAACCGATATCCAGATCGGAATACTATAATTTATAATATGATATTGTTCATATTATAAAAATCGGTCGTGAACTGACTTTTTGTATGAAACAAGAAATTTTTATTTTTAGTCGATTGTAAAGATTTAACTTTTATTCAATAAGTAAACATAAGTTTTTGTAATTTTCGCCAATGCGCACAATAAAAAAAGATTAAAAATCATAATTTTCGTCAAATTGTCTTATGTGTTGTCGACAACTATGCATTTTTCAACGTGAGGTTAGCTGAAAGAAAGTGGAATTTTTAGAAATGCGCAAAAATGTGCAACTTGAGCTTAATAGTACAAATTCAGAATTGATTACTTTACAAAATGCATATAGTCGCATTGCTAGCATATGCTAGCAAAATTAGTTATCTCCTTCCAAAGATAAAATTTAATCGAAAAAATTTTTAACGAAGCAAGTTTGTTAATTTGAAAAATACAATACAATGCACGTTGATTTTCAACAAAGCAAATATATAAACATAAAGTACAAACCATAATGAATACAATCCATGATAAATTTTGTTAAATAAGCTATCCAATTAGTGTTGTAAGATAATTCAAATTAACCTTAAATATGAGAAAATCTGTTTCATGTGCTATCTGTTCAAAGCAACACTGTTTCACATCTGTTTACTAAACAGTGTTGGAAAATGTCAAAATTTTGGGTATGCAACATATGATGTGGAAGTATTTTGAATGCATCGCCATCAAAATATTGTTAATTTGAACCACTTTAAATAATGACTTTTTTCCAAATAAATCGGCATCCGGACCATAGTGGAATGCTTCAAATTCTCAAGTAGTTCTGGCAACGCAAGTATGACATTAGAATTGAATCGCTAATGTATTGAAATAAGTAACGGGTATCCTATGGTCGGGATCTCGACTATAGCCTTTCCCACTTGTTTTATTTAACTTAATTTCGTTCGTCACAAAATGGGATATCAGATAGAATATGCTTTCGTCACTAGATTTTTACCTCGTGTAGAGGTTTTTTTGTGTGATATATATAGATATTGTAGTAATATGTATAATTTATGTTAATACATTTTCAGCATCTACTTCATAATGAATCGATGTATCTAAAATGAATTTATGGTTCTTAATAAAGTAAAGTATTTTTAATTAAACACTCTAATATTTATAAACCTTCATTGTTCTTAATATGTGACATCGTTTGGTTAATGGCTTTCTTTATTTATTATTTATTTGTTTTATATGTTGTTTTTTTTGTCAGAACATGTTTCATGTTCTTAAAGAATCTCACAAAGGCAGGGTCATTTTGGAATTTTGGGACAGAAATAAGCTCTTATCTCCTGCTTTGAGAGATGCTATTATAAATATTATTGTTGAGCAAACAGTGCGTTACAACATTTTAGTAAGAGTATCGAACTTTTCCATTTTGATGGATGAAATCAGTTTTTACTTTCCAAGTGAAGCTTAACTGAAGGTAATATTACCTTGATTTACTAAAGTTTTGTTAAATTAAAAAAAAAATTTGTTTAATCCATCAGGAATATTATTTTATTCCTCGAAAGCAAAAAAGCAATCCGTTTTTTTTTTATATAGCCGGACCAAATTTGGTTGAAATCGGACCACTATATCATATAGCTGTCATAGGACCAATCGGGCGAAAATTAGATCTTAGAATGAAAATTTTTTTTGTTTTATTAGATATTTAAACCAAATTCATAGAATATGCATTTAATTTAGTTTATAGATTCTGTCCGAAGTTGGTGCAAATCGAACCACTATATCATATAGCTTCCATAGGACCGATCGGGCGAAAATCAAGTATTAGTATGAAATACTTTTTTGTTTTATAAGTTATCTCAACCAAAGTAATATAATATTCATATAACTTGGTTTAAAATATCCTGTCCAAAGTTGGTTCAAATCGGACCACTATATCATATAGCTGCCATAGGAACGATTGGGCGAATATTAAGTCTGAGTATGAAAAACTTTTTTGTTTTATGAGATATCGTAACAAAACTTATAGAATATACATTAAAGTAAAATTTTTAGATCCTGACCAAAGGTGGTTCAAATCGGACCGCTATATTATATAGCTGTCAAAGAACCGATCGGGCGAAAATCAAGTTTTAGGATGAAAAACTTTATTTTCCATAGTAAGTACGGGGTCTTCGACAGTCAAGTATGCTCGACTGTAGCAGCTCAAACGAAGCGAGCGGGAGGCGGAGCCTCCTATTTTTCTTTACAAATAAAGAAAATATGTATTTAAAATAATTAAAAATAAAATTATATATATATTTTACTATCTTCCTGCATTAATGACAAAGTTACAATGTCAATAGCAAAAGCAATTGCAAAAATTTCTGATATCACACAAAAAGACCCCTACACGTTGTAAAAGTCTAGTGACGAAAGCATATTCTAGCTCCAAAATATCTGATATCCTATTTTGTGACGAACGAAATTAAGTTTAATATACAAAAATTAAACAAATATAAAAAAAGCAATACCTGAAAATTGGCATTCTGCACTGTGCGCAAAAAGGGTGAGCTTTTTGTACATAACAATTATTTTATGCGCAGTGCCGAATTCCAATTTTCAGGTATTGTTTGTTTTTATTTTGTCACTAGACTTTTACTTCGTGTAGAGGTTTTTTTTAAATTTATGTTAATACATTTTCAGCATCTGCTTGATAATGAATCGATGTCCGTAGCATCTAAAATGAATTTATGGACGATGCATCACATAACATTTTTCATGGAATGCAAGTTCTTAATGAGGTAAAGTATTTTTAATTAATCACACTAATATAATATTTAAAAACCTTCATTGTTCTTAATGTGTGACATCCTTTGGTTAATGGCTTTCTTTCTTTATTATTTATTTTTATACCCGTTACTTATAAAAAATAAGTATAAGGGTATATTGTGTTCGTTGGAATGTATGTAACAGGGAGAAGGAGGCATCTCCGACCCTATAAAGTATATATATTCTTGATCAGCATCAACAGCCGAGTCGATATAGCCATGTGTGTCTGTCCGTCCGTCCGTCTGTCCGTCTGTCCGTATGAACAAAAGGATCTCAGAGACTATAAGAGATAGAGTAACCAAATTTGGCACACAGATTTCTATATACCCAGCGCAGATCAAGTTTGTTTCAAATTTAAGCCACGCTCCCCTCCGCCCCCACAAATCGCGAAAAGCTACCACACCCACAGTTTTAAAGACAATATAGTTTTTCTTGTAGTCACTGATATCTATTATTATTATTTATTATCCCACTGAATCGCAACACGATCGGACAAGTAGAGCAGCAGTTATTGTCTGAAAATGATTCTTTAAGCAATACATGGCAATACATGCCCCCTAGAGTATGCAATAGATTTTGTATTGTTAGAAAATTTTCTTTAAAGTACTTTTATATGTAGTGAAATAAGTAACGGGTATCTATAGTCGGGATCTCTACTATAGCCTTTCCCACTTGTTTTTTTTTTAATTTATTTTTAGAATGATATGGATTTTAATTTACTATATTCTGGAAAAGAAATGCTGCTTTTGTCCAAATGGGACAATTTTAAAGATACGATAACATCGTATTACGAAGCAAACATTTCTAACGAGTCTTGCAAGCAACAACTGTTGCTGACCAAATCTTGCAAAAACAAAGGTAATTATTTTAGTTAGTGTTTGGTTCTTTAAATATTTTTGTTATATTTTCAGACGCACATGATTATTTAATAATACTGCAGTTAACAGCAGTTTTGCCATGCACTTGCAGACTCGCAACAGAGCTTAGTGTTGCGTTTACCAACGATCAACGACTTTCAGCGTCAAATTGACGGAGTAATTATTCATTAGAATTTGTGACCCGAAAATCAGGAATTTTTTGATACTTGTTTTAAAATATACCAAATACTTATATTACAGTACCCCAGCCTGTCGGAAAGTTTTGTTGTTAATTTAAACATATATATATGAAATAACTACTGCTTTCGACACAAAATCCTTAAATATATCAGTTCTTAAAGATTATTTAAGTCATAATTAAGATTTTGCAACTTGTTTGTTTTCTTCCGTTGACTCCTTGAGTTTTCAACTCCTCATATTTTAATAACGTATTTCAAAGAAAGTCACTTGATGAAAACTAAAGGAATGCAACTAAAATGTATGCAAAATAGATGCTACCAAATCTTCAAAAGCCCCAGTTATTTCCGAAAACATTGAAAAATACAAAAAACTCAAAACATTGACCGCATTGATAATGAATCCTTAAAGTCTCTCGAAAAGTTTTATCATTACAAACTCCATTAGAAGCTTTCTCATCTAAAGCAAACAAATTTTCAGATTTCTTCGATAATTCGGCAGAAGCTGTATTATTTACAACAACCGAATTATTAAAGAAACCTGATAATTTGATTGCGGTAGATGAGATTGCATCTAATGAAGTTTGTAAGGATAAAACTGTTTTGTCTGTATCAGAAGCCTCAGCATGTACCATTAATAATTTGAAAAAAAAAAAGCTGTACAATTTTCACTTCGGTTATTTGATCAAAATTATATCCCAAGAAACAATGTCATAAAAATTCAAAATTCAGTAACTTTGCTAATTTAAATTATATCAACAGCCATTGAAGGCCATTTATCTTAAACTGTAATAAATGAAGAATTAAAAATAATTAGAAATTTTTGTTAGGCTCCTTTTGCTGAAATTCGTTCTGAATATAGATTTTTTAACATTTTTAAAGATATGAACCATTACGAATATCCACAAATTTGTCAAATAGATAAAAAATATAATTTCAATTGTTTCTCATGGAAATCACACGTTAAGTCGTATAATATATATTTTGCCATTAGCTTTCATGTTTAAGCGAATTTTTGAAATTCCTAATTTGTTGGATATTACTTTAAATAATATTAATAATAGCTTGATTGAAACGACTTTCACAAATTTTTCAAATGGTGACATATTTAGAAATTTAAAAAAAAAATTGCCAGTCTGATTTAGTTATTCCCTTTGTTCTATATTTCGACGATTTTGAAATAGACAATCCACTTCGCAGTCACAAAATACCAATCTGTGGTTCATATATAGGCTTCCCGACAATGCCACAATTTTTTTTAGCGAAGTTGCAATATATTTTTCCAGCTGCATTTATTTCTGCTGCAGATTTAAAAATGTGCGGAAATTATAAGTCGTTTCATAATCTAGTAAAACAGTTAAATATATTTGAAAAGGGTATCGAGATCAGAACTGGTAATGGAATTCGTAAAGTGAGATTTATTTTACGTAGGATTAGTAATTGGTGATAATTTGGCAGTAAACATCATTAATGGCTTTGTAAAATCGTTTAACTCAAAAAGCTTTTGTCGCGTCTGCAAGCGGACAACAGATCAAATGCGAGTCGATGTTTCTGAAATAAAAAATAGTTTAAGACCCAAAAGTAATTATAGATCTGATTTGTTAAGAAATGAGACTGGATTATCAAACGAATGTATTTTTCACGATTCATGTTAGGTAAAGATTTTGTTTTGATTTGATGCACGACATTTTTGAAGGTGTCTGTGAATATGATCTATCTAATGTAATTCTAGCTTTAATTAAAAAGAAAATTCTAACGTTAAGTACTATAAATAGTAGAAAAGCAATGTTTCAATTTGGAGAAACAGCAATAGGAAATAAGTCAAAGTCCTTAGAGTATAATCGTTTGAAGAACTTTAACTTAAGTATGACCGCAAGTGAAATTAACTGTTTCACTCACTTTTGGCCATTAATAATTGCCGATTTGTTGCCTTATGATAATGAAGACTGGCAATTACTGTTAATTTTATTAGAAATTATTGAAATACTCTATAAATTTCAATATGATCTCAAAGATTTGTCCAAGTTAGACTTACTTGTTAAAAAGCACCATGAAATGTATTTAAAACTTTATGGTAATCTTAAACCAAAGAATCACTTTTTATTGCATTATTCATCTGCTATTAAAAAATGTGGACCACTCATGTATCTATGGTGTATGAGATTTGAGTCCAAACTTATGTAGTCGAAATTGTATGCACATAATATTAATTCTAGAGTCAATCCACCATTATCAATAGTATTTGAAGCCCAATTTAAATTTTCTCAGTGTTAATTAGATCATGAAAACGGTATTGAATCAGTTTATAGTTCAGCTTGTATTGAAGATACAGATTAAACAAGGGAAGTTTATATAGACAAAATAATCACTGCGGACGGCAGTTCGCGCTAGTGGCGAAAGCAGCACGAAGGGTGCGAAAGGCGACTAGCAATATATACAGCTAATTTGGAAAATTTGCTACGACTGTCCGATCAGATTGAGTTATATACCGATCGAAAGGTTTTGATACCTTGATCACCCAAATCCGACAGCTGGTTCAGAAGATAAAAATATTTGGAATTTTTGGTGGTCTTCTCAAAATGAGATGAAAAGTCAGTTTGTTTGTTTGTCCGTATCAAAGCGCTAAAAAAAAGGTTAAATGTAATGATCGGGATTTATTCATCTTCAAAAATGTAGAAATGTTTGTTCTACAACTTTTTGAATTTCCCGCTAGTTTAACGTTTTCCCGCTTGTAGTTTCCCAACCGTAGAAGCTACAGATATGTCCTATATAACATTGGAAAGGTGAGTTTAAAGGCTTTTAGGCGTACCTTTAAACTTTTTTCCTAAAGTAATCAGGTAACATTTAACAGGTGAAATAAGATTTTATAGCTTACTTTTTGGCGAATTATGACAAAACGGCTCTAACGATTTTTATTTATTTTAATATGTTGTAAAACGTAAGGTTTCTCGTTTTTATACCCGTTACTTATAAAAAATAAGTATAAGGGTATATTGTGTTCGTTGGAATGTATGTAACAGGGTGAAGGAAGCATCTTCGATCCCATAAAGTATATATATTCTTGATCAGCATCAATAGCCGAGTCGATATAGCCATGTCCGTCTGTCTGTATGAACAAAAGGATCTCAGATACCATAAGAGATAGAGATACCAAACTTTCACTAAAAGACTTTTATATACCCCACGCAGATCAAGTTTGTTTCAAATTTAAGCCACGCCCCCCTCCGCCCACGCAAATAACGAAAAACCGTCTGAACAAAGAAATCTCAGAGACTAAAAGAGATAGATTAACCAAATTTGGCACACAGATTTCTATATACCTCACGCAGATCAAGTTTGTTTCAAATTTAATCCACGCCCCCCTCCGCCCCCGCAAATCGCGAAAAACCACCACACCCACAGTTTTTGAGATAATACGTTTTTTGTGATTATTAGCGTTATCTATTAGCATTATCTATTATCCTACTGAATCGCATTAAGATCGGACATGTAGAACGACAGTTATGGCGAATTAAAGTTTTCAGATCAAAACAAGTATTTTCTTTAAAGTACTTTTCAATATATTAAAGTAAGTAACGGGTATCATAAGGTCGGGATCTCGACTATAGCCTTTCCCGCTTGTTTGGTATATGATACGTAACTGTTTTGTCTGTATCAGAAGCCTCAGCATTTACCATAAATAATTTGAAAAAAAAGCTGTAGAATTTTTACTTCGGTTATTTAGTTATATTTATTTTTGCACCATTATAATGCACGACTGAAAGCAGTCGGCAAAGAAAGAATTATTAAATATAAAAATTAAGATTAAAATTTAAAATAAAATTAATATTAAATATAAATATAAGCAATATACTGTAAAGAAAAAATTAAAATAAGAATTATATCTGGGGTAAGCAAAAATTAATAATTAAAAATGATCCAACATTTGTTGCAAGGATTGGGGAAAACCCAGAAAAACCCAATCAGATCAATAAATATTAGTGTTGTTGTTAGTAATAGTATGACTGATTGGCTATTAAAAATAATATAACATGTTATTAGTATTAGTAAGGTTAGGAATTTAATGATTTAAAATATTGGAAAAGTGCGGATTTTAGGGAAGGGAGAGGGAGAGAGAGTTCTGATTAGAATATGTGAAAAAGGCTATTATAGATAGTGCATAAAACACGGAACAAACCGTGTGAAGCGTATTCAGTTGTGCATGTAGGTAAAAATAAGGGCCTGTAATTCCTAGTAGACCTGCGGGAGACCGAAAATCTGAGGAGGCCCAAAAGGGAACTAGAATCAATGTCGCCATTAATAAATTTGTGAAGAAAAACCACACTAAGAGTTTTCCTACGATTAGTAAAAGACGGAAGGTCAATAAGACGAAGCATATGGGAGTACGGTGGTAAACGACGGTTGGGATCCCAGTTAAAACCAAGAAAAAGCAAGAATTGCTTTTGAACTGATTCAATTCGATTCTGATTTATTTGATACTGCGGGCACCAAATGCACGAACAGTATTCAAGGATGGGACGGACTAAAGAGACGTAAAGGAGCTTAGTGGTGAAAGGATCATTGAATTCTTTCGACCAACTTTTAATGAAACCAAGTACTCCTTTGGCATCATTAACTATAGTGGAGATGTGCAAATTGAAGCATAATTTGCAGTCAAATAAAACTCCAAGATCCTTTACAGTTTTTAGCTCGATACCCAAAAAATGGGTATAGAGCCTATTAGATTCGTGTCGATTATGGTACAGAATTTTGAACACATATATCTCCGCAACTATAAAAGTAAGAGCAACCAAATTTGGTGACAGTACTCCTAGGATGTTGATCTATACTAAGTTTGTATTTAAATTTGACCCCGCCCACGTCCGCCCACGTAAATTATATAAGATCTAATAACAAGAGCACTATTAAAGCTACAGCATTGAGACTTGGCACACAGGATGGGGGGACGAGTCCTGAGGTGTGCTGAAAATTTCATTGAGATCGGTTTATAAACAGGGAAGTAGTTTGAGAAAATATGATATATGGAGAAAATATAATCACCTGGATCTCAGAGACTATAAGAGATAGAGATTCCAAATTTGGTGGCAATACTGCTATGTTGCGCACGCAGATCAAGTTTATTTTAGAATTTTGCCACGCCCCCCAATTATCCTGTAATCGACAAAAAACTAAAATATCCAAATACAAGGCCAATTTAATAGGTACAGATGTCAAAATCTGCACACACACTAAACACAATTTTGATAATGCATCCTGAAAACTGCATTGCAATCGGATAACAAATACAGAAGATATTAAATCAAAACTTCACATTTCTCATGCCTACGTGCAGTGGCCAGATTTTGGTACAAAACTTGCAGCAATGCATGCGATTTGTGGGTACATTGGACTCGGGATCAAAACAACTCTTTGTTTTGAACCAAATTATTTATTATTATTATTATTTTTATTTTTTTTTTCATTGCATTAAATTAATTACATACTTTTTAAATGAATACTTTACATACTTAATCAATAATTTTATGTGATGCACATTTTGCAATCAGTACCATGAATTAGCAGCAAAACGAATTTGGTTCTATAAATAGCTTTAATTGCACATGTATGTATGTGTGTATGTAGGGCTTCTCTTCTAACGAGCGAGACATAATTGAAACAAAAGAAACGTGCAAAACGGACAACGAAAAAAAATGATATACATTGATATTGCCACATGCAAATATAATGCTTCGATGGCTCTGATGATAGAGCAGTGTATTTCGAGGCGATGAGTCGAGAGTTCGAATCCCGTTTCAATCTTGCCCATGTGCCACTTTTTTTTTTTTTTTTTGTCAACTATTTCCTTTTTTTTGTCAACTATTTTCTTTATACTTCTAATTAATTATTTAATAAAAAAATCTGTATTTTATTATTCACGTATTGTATTATAGTTAGTATTAATTCCAGTTCTGTCACAGACTAGCACCCCTAACTGTAGGCTATAGGATAGCATATAGTCTGTAGCATTTTATGTTGACCATATTTTACTGAAATTGAATTAATCGGTTGTGAACGTTTGGGTATCGAGCAAGTTACAGTCGAGTGCGCTCGACTGTAGACATACCACACCTCATCGCGAGCGAAGCGAGCCGGGGGTAGGCGAGCGAAGCGAGCAGGGGGCGGAGCCCCCTTGTTATACGTTGCAAAGGGATATTGTCAATCGAATAAGAACCAAAGTAGGGCCTAGAACGACTAAATGTCATAAACATACACTTTGAACAATTGAGATGCAACTTATTGGCCGAGCACCATAGTTGCATAGTGTTCAAATCGTCTTGCAGACGATTTTGAAACAGGGGATCAGTGTATGAAAAAATAATCTTAACATCATCTGCATACATTAAAATATAAGAATGGGACAAAATAGTGGGTAGATCGTTAATGAACAGTGTAAAAAATAAAGGTCCGAAGTGACTACCTTGATGTACACCAGAAGTTACACGAACCGAACTCGAAATGGTTGACCTAAGAAGCACTTTTTGGATCCTACCTTTTAAGTAAGTGGAAACCCAACGTATAAAGGCGGGAGGGAAACCTATGCAGTTAAGTTGGTAAAGTAAGAGTCATGGTTCACAGAGTCAAAGGCTTTACTGAAGTCAGTGTAAATGACATCAGTTTGATTTTTCTCTGAAAATGCATCATTTACCAGGGAGGTAAATTCAAGCAAGTTGGTCGTAGTAGACCGACCCTGTTGTGCAGGGGAAATTATCGTTTTACAGAGATGCTGCAAAGAAGAAACAAGGATATTTTCAAATAATTTACGAATGACTGATAGCTTTGCAATGCCTCAATAGGGGAATGATAAAAGATTATTTCCAAAGATATGGAAAGATTGAAGTTTCAAGGGATAAATTAAAAAGCTTATGCAACGGAGCAGTTATGGAAGAACAGCATTCCTTAAGTAGACAACTAGGAATGTTGTCTGGCCCAGGAATGAAAGAAGATTTTAAAGAGCTAATAGAAGAGATTATATTGTTATAGGAAATAGAGGGAGCAAACATAGTGTTAGATTGAAAAATAGAATAAGGATAAGATGAGTTGGAAGTGGAGATTGGAGAGTAGGTGGATTGAAAAAAGTTAACAAATAGTTCAGCGGCTGCAGAGTCGTTGCCAGCAATATCTGTCCCAAGAAAAAAGAGGAAGGTAAAATTTATAGATTTGATTAGGGCCACGGGAAAACTGTCTTTTGCAACGAGTTAGATATTTCTCGTAGCGAGTTTAAATTGGCAAAGTCTGACTTGGCCACTGTATACTTAGACCAGTCGAGACTTGAACCTGACTTCTAATATTTTTTAAAATATTTAGATTTAATATTCTTTAAATAAGAAAGTCTAGGTGTAAACCAAGGAGGCTTTATAGAACCAGACGATGGAATATATTTTGGGCTGCACACATCTAAGAGTGCATTTAGGGTCTCATAGAAAGAACTAAGAGCAATATCGATGTCAGTTGCTTTTTCTAAAAAGCACCAGTCGGTAGCAAGGATAAGTTCATTAAGCAATGAATAATTTCCCTTGCGAAAACAACGACGAGGTGATTGCTGACATAATAAAGGTGGACTAAAAGGTTTAGAGATTGAGATAGAAATTTCTATAGTAGGATGATGTAAGTCTTCAGGGATACTTAATGGGGATGACCTAGAGACGGCAGTATTTGCGAAGTCATTAATAAAAACTAGATCGAGAATTCGATCATTTTGATTTCTTATTGCGTTCATTTGAAACAACGAGAGATCAAGCATGTTATCTAAGAAAATATCTTGATTAAAGGGAATAAGGTAATTTGTGCTACTAAAAAGTGACCAAGAAATTTTAGGCAAATTAAAATCACCCAGCACAATAAATAAGTCGTTATCTTTAACTTTATGTTTAATTTCTTCAATACAGGCAAAATGTTGCAAGTAAACTGAAGGAGTAGCTCTTGGAGGGATATAAGAGCAGGTGATAAAAATTGATCGAGTTGAAAAGGTTACTTTGACAGCAACAATTTCAATATCAGTAGTCACATTAAAAGAAATGCGTTCTGACTGAAGAGCCGAATTAGTAGCAATAAGAACGCCACCACTTCGAGTCGGTCGATCATATCTATATAAAAGGTAGTTACTTGACATAACTTCAGAATCAGACACTGTAGGAGTTAATCAAGTTTCTGACAATGCAATTATATCAGAATCAAAGGACATACTACTCAAATATAGATTTGTGAGCTTAGTAAGGAGGCCTCTAACATTTAGGTTGGCTGCAGGTCTAGTTTTTTGAAGCCGTTCTGGCGGGGTCCTGTACGTTGGAGCTGCCGGCAGTAAGAGAAACAGGCAAGGGTTCACTACGCCTTTTGGGCTTAAACTCATGAACAATCATATGTTGTAGCCAAAATTTTGGATCACAAATGACAGAAAATGAGTCATGAGGGACACTTATTTTAAAAGATGCTATTTCGCGAGCAGTGGCAAAATTAAATTTAGTGATTGAGACACTAGCAGAGATTTTGCTAGAAATGTATGCCGCTACAGATTCACTAGTAGTGTCCGAGGATAACCTGGACACATGCTTACGAGGAGCAACAACATTTAATATAGGGACCTCCGATGTAGAGGCAGCTACGTTATCAGTAGTATTGTTAGGCGTTGCATTACGAGGAGGTCTACCCTTCCGACCCGAACCAGACCGCACCGAAGACGCGATGACTTGGCCTGGTTCAAATGTCTGAGTGATAGAATCACCTGCAGAAGGTGTAGGAGAATTGAATAGGTTAACAATAATCGGACTGGCCGATACGGACAACGTTGGGAGACATCTTGATAGTGACGAGATGCCAATGGAGTCACGGGAGGCTGATTAACTGGTATATTAGGGGGAACTGCTAAAAATTGAGGATCAGGTGGTGAGTTAAATTTATATTGGCTAAGCAGATCGAGACTAGAGTCAAAATCACTCGAAAGAAGCTTAGCCATCTTGTTAAGTTTTAAGAATTGGTTTCTCACAGAAGTATACATTCTTGAGAATTTAATTTGCAACTCGATAATAAATCTCGGTTGATCAAGACCATCGGCACACTTAATAGTGCAGTTTTTCTTACAGCACGACATATTTCCAACAGTGGTTAAAGATAAATAATTAGTTCGAATAGGCAGAAACAAGGCGTATTTAACTAGGTGGCAGCAGCGTCAACGTCGCGTTGCCTTAAGAAAAATGAGAGCAATCGAGAGAAAGAGAGCGAGAGCAAGAGAGTAATAAACTCGAAAAATTTGCTCTCGCATGCACATGCATACACACATACATATGCATATTTTCTTTTTTTTTTTTGCGCATATACAAAAGTCTCGCACAAAATCACAAAGCAAAACGTCCGTAATCGTGCGTCGCTAGCAACGTTTGAATCGAGATTGAAGCCGTAAGGCAACAGCAAAGAGGGCGAGGTCGACGCTGCTGCCACATAGTTAAATACGCCTTGTTTTAAGCTAGAGAGCAAACACAAAAACAATTTGCTGTGAGAGCTCGCAGCTAAACAAAACGAAATGCAGCAGCGAACACACACACAAACAAATGTATTAAGATGTGCGAAGCGCCAAAACTGAGATAAGGAGATGTAAATACAAACAAAAACAGTCGCTGTGCTTACAATAACAACAAACTTGTGTGAGCGAGGTGTAAAGCAAAAGCCGAAATACACAAACAAACACACGCACAAGAATGTAAAGATTTAAGGGAAAAAGCAAAACGAAGTTTAGCAAAAATAAAATGCTGTTTATTTTGACCAGAATGCACAAATGATACCACTTACACAGCAAGTCGATAGCTAGTTCACTTTTGCACAATTTTAGGTGTTAAAATATTACAACGGTGCGTTATTAATCACAAAAAATGATGAAAGTTTACGAGCCAAATTAAAACACGTCTGTTTCGCTTAAGCATAGAACTCTCTCTGAACAAAATTATATGCCAAGAAACAATGTCATAAAAATTCAAAATTCAGTAACTTTGCTAATTTAAATTATATCAACAGCCATTGAAGGCCATTTAACTGAAACTGTAATAAATGAAGAATTAAGAATTATTTAAAATTTTTGTTAGGCTCCTTTTGCTGAAATTCATTCTGAATATAGATTTTTTAACATTTTGAAAGATATGAACCATTACGAAAATCCACAAATTTGTCAAATAGATCAAAAAATAATTCCAATTGTTTCTCATGGAAATCACACGTTACGTCCAAGATCGTATAATATATATTTTGCCATTAGCTTTAATGTTTAAGCGAATTTTTGAAATTCCTAATTTGTTGGATATTACTTTGAATAATATTAATAATAGCTTGATTAACACGACTTTCACAAATTTTTCAAATGGTGACATATTTAGAAATGTAAACAAGAGGGCTCCGCCCCCTGCTCGCTTCGCTCGCCTACGGCTACAGTCGAGCGCACTCGACAGTAGAATACCCTGTGCCTAGTCTCTATTAAAAATATATTGTTTACAATAAAATTTATTATATATATATACATATGTATATTTAAAAATTTCGACGCTCGAATTTGCTTCCGATTTAAAAATCGGTTTCCAGGGAACACCACGTGGAGGCCATTACAATTGTAATGGGGTCACTTTCCAAATAATAATTTGGTGACCTACGAGTCGACTTGAGCTGCCTAAAAGCTCCTAATTTCCCCAAAATAAAAACTTAAAATTTTCAGCAAAATTCATCAGCAGATAATATAATATAATAAATATAATAATATAATAAAATAATGAACTGATAATATAAGGAAGACATAATAAATAAACTCTGCAAAATCCAAAAGCAGATATAATATTACTAGAAATACATAAGAATAATATGAAATACTAAATAACAAATGTAAAAATCCATTTAATAATGGATATTATTTGTTGGTTGGCGACCTTTCTATTTTGTATAGGGTAAGTTAAGCAAACACGAGGTGATGTTTTTATATTGTCAATAGACACTTTTTGACAACAACATACAAAACACTTGCAAAAAGCAAGGAGCATGGTTCGGCATACAGCTGTTTCAAGAGACACCAATCTCTATCATCAGTACCGTTCTGCTGACTTGACCATCGATTCAAGCTGAATGTCAATCTTGCGTCGATAAAACCTGCTGAGAATTCTAAGGCAAAAAATTGAAAAATAGCTGTAAAAGCTGATCTTGCCCTTTGTGTGTTGTTGTTGTTGCTGGTATTGAGTTGAGACACCATCGGCATTTTCGTCCAATAACATAGGCAAGTCTGCCTGTTTTTTTCAGAGGTACACACCGAAGTGTGTATATCCTCTCTGCGTAAGTAGCAAGAAAGTGTTGCTTACAAAGCAGTTCGGCGTGTCGTCCGTTTTTGGTTACTAAATAACAAATGTAAAAATCCATTTAATAATGGATATTATTTGTTGGTTGGCGACCTTTCTATTTTGTATAGGGTAAGTTTAGCAAACTCGAGGTCATGTTTTTATATTGTCAATAGACACTTGTTGACAACAACAACAACATAATAATATAAAATATATATAAATAAAGTATAAATATAAATCTGCAAAATTCAATAGCAGATATAACAATAATAGAAGAAATAAAATTTTACATACATAAAGTAATGGATAAATAAATAATAATAACATAAATGTATATCTGTACATGTATGTATACTATTCCATAGTACATACCAACTTAGTAATGTTAATCTATACTTTCTTCAACACTAACAGAAAGACCACTGTGGTAACTATAAATCGTCTCAAAAGTTCTGGCGCTTAAAATGTCTGCAGAGATATTTGAAAACGCCCAATCAATATGTGTGTCCAAATTGGTAGTGGACGTATTCAAATCTAGTAAGCTTCTAAATCCCCTCCTCTGCAAATTATTAAATATTTCCACTGTGGAACCTTCTAGCATTTTCAAACATAAATTAAAATCTCCTAAAATTATTGTTTTCCATTTAAAAATTCATATTGCAAAAATAGATTCTCAAGTTCTATTCTAAATACTGATGTCGGATAGGTAGGATTTTTATATAAAATAAGAAATGCTATGGATTTGTATCTGAATATAATATACTCAACGAATCTCGAATCAGTTATATTATTTCTACCGCTTACTGAAAAAGAAATTTCAAATCTGTGTACCACGAATTTGTTGGAGGCGGTGCTGGTGTTGGTAAGAGCCGACTTATTTTAGCAATTTTCCAATCCGTTCATAGGCCTAATAATGATCATAATAAATACATTCTTTTGTTTGCCCCGACCGGAAAAGCCGCATTCGGAATCAGTGGGTCAACTCTGCATTCCATGTTTTCTCTTCCAGTCAACCAGTCTCGCTCCCATTTGAGACCATTAAGTCATGATTTAGTTAACACATTGCATTCAAACTTAATAGACCTTAAATTAATTATTATTGATGAAATTTCAATGGTTAGTTCATTAATGTTTTTACACTTGGATTCCCGATTAAAACAAATTTTCAAAAATTCCTCTCCCTTTGGAAATATTTCTGTCATTGTTTTCGGTGATTTAAGATAATTGCGACCAGTAGGTGGTCGTTGGATTTTTGAATCCAATATTTGGCTCCTCTTTGTGGAACCTGTTTAAGTACTTTGAGCTCACAGAAATTATGCGACAACGGGATGATCAACAATTCGCGTCTGCCCTTAATAATATGGCATCGGGTTGCATGACTGCTGATGATATTCACAATAATGAGGTGGATAATTTTAACACAGCAAAAGTTAATTTGATTTCAACAGAACAGTTTTATTCTACCGCTGAAGATTTCATAAAAGCTGTCCATTTAAGTGCGGCACAAAGAAATAATGTTTTAGTAGGTGTTAGGAGCTTTAAAACTTCCGAAACGCAGGGACTTTGTATGTCTCTTCTTTTAAAAACCACTGCCAAATATATGATGACGGTCAATGTAGATACAGGGGATGGGTTAGTTAATGGAGCATCCGGCATGTTGATGCAAATAGATTTTGATATATCCAACACTTCAACTATTTTATGGATTAAATTTTCAGAGGAAACCGTAGGAGAAATTGCGCGCTCAAAACGTGCACACCAATCCGATCCTTTATGGACCCCTATTCGGAAAATAATAAGAAGCTTTCATTATAAGAACAATGAGCAAGTTACCATTGACCGTAAGTTTCCAGATGTACCTGCAGAACGTATTACTATTCACAAAAGTCAGGGCGCTACTTATGGCAAGGTGGTAGTCCACACCAGTTCAAGAATGGACCGTGCTTCCATATATGTTGCTTGTAGTGGGCAACCACAGCTTCAGGATTGTTTATAATAGGTAATTTCAATCCTCCTAAGCCTCCCCAAATCAATGATAAGGTCAAAAATCAATTAGAGAATTTGCGGACTGCTAAACTTCTTCGAACACATTATGATCACTTGCTTAACAGTTCCGCCTTAGATATTTTCTTTCATACACTCAAAGTCTTAATCTGCATATTGCAGATATTCGATCAGATAGACTTATGCTTCTATCGTCTATTCTGTGTTTTGTGGAAGCCACTACTTTTACAGAAAATATAGAAATTCCTGGGTTCAGTGTGGCTGTCCATCTTGAGTCTGTACGACGTTCATCAGGTATTTTAGTTTATGCCAAAAATGAAATAGTGAATGAAATTTTGGCATTGTGCATTACATGGGTTAAATAGGTTTTCTGTTTTAAATTGAGGGACAACAATATAAGATAAAGCTTCCTCTGAAACTAAGGGTGGAAGCTTAATCAAGCGAACGTTGTTGTCCCCTACATTGTAATCATCCCCATTGACGTTTAAGACATTTAGTTGAGGATCTATCTCAGGAAATCCTAGGACTCTAAACTCATTATCTTGTGGATTTTCTACATTATCCTCATCTTCTGCCTGTCTTCACAACCTTCGGGAAGATTTTGAAACTGTTCTCTTGATTTCAGAATTCTAACCCGTTTTTCTGGATGTGCAGTATTTATAAATACTACATTAGTACTGCTACTAGATAAAGGCATCCCTAAACAGCAATAAACGGCTTCCTGAGCAGAAATCTCAATGCCACAAATAAATTTGTTTCCTATGTGTTGTAACTTTTGCTTGATTTTTGGGTTTCTTTAGACTGGATCTCAGTGCATTAATATACTTCTCGTAGGTTAGGTTATGATGCACGTGGGACAGGAAGTTATTAAAATCTTCAAATAGCTCCAAGTATTCATTATTAAATGGATATTCATACACTGTTTGAATTTTTTCAAAATTTCTTCTATGCTCCTCTACATTTTGAGTGTTCTCTCCAAACGGGAACAAAATTTCAGTTTGAGGCATAGGAGGTTATGGAATACCGAATCGACAAATTTTGTTTCCTCTAACTTCTCGCTTGCAAGAATGTCCGTGATTGTGAGTTTGATACTCCAGAAATGGACGAATTTCTTGGCAAGTAGTATCAGTTGTTCTAAACTGATCAATAAATGACTTGATAGGTTGAATACTAGATTCATCATTTAATTCGAGCTTTGGGGCATCTTTCAGCCAAAATATGCCATGTACATGTGGAGAGCCTCTTTGCTGAAACTCAACTCGCCAATAAAACTGAATGACCCTATGGCTACCAAAAACGCCGCCATCTTGCTTCATTGTTTTTAAAGGCTCCCTATATCGATGCTCAAAATACCTAGCACATGTTACAGGATCCGCTCTAATAAGACGGGCTTTTGTATCAAAACTTACATTTATTGCAGCTTCTTCTGTTATAGTTTGCTTATCTACATTATAAGATAGCAAAACTAAAAGCTCCGTCCACTTAGTCTCTGCTGCCGAAAATGTTATGAAAAAGGTAGGCAGACCAATCTGCCTGATCATAGCCATAACTTTTTTCTTTTCAGCTTCCCAATGGACAGGAGAAGTGCGAATACCCTTTAACATCCTAAAGCCATCACCGTGTCTAATTAAAGATTCTATGTGATCCTCACTAAGGGCGTTTGCAGCCGAAATGCCATGAGTAGCGCCATGCTTACGTAACCAAATAGAAGTATTATTCCTAATTTTAATCATTTCTAACTTTTTATAGTTAAGAAATAATTTGTCAGCTCTACAACCTCTCCTATCACTATTCCTGAGTTCTGACCTTACTATGGTTGTAAAACTTTCCTGACACTTTTTTTTATTGCCAGCAAATATAGTTGGAAACGCCAACTCCTCAAAATCGTCATCCTGAATCATATCTAATGGACGCTGACCCTTTCCAGGAGCAATAATAATTCTTTGCATGGCAACATTTTCTGTAGGGACATTTTCTAACAGGGTTTCCTGACCTCCTGGGTTAATATTTTCCTCCTCTATATTATTTTGCTCATTTAAATTAGATCGTGCAGATCGTTCTAATAATTCTGTAACTAAATTCCTATCATCAGCTGATGCTACAAAAGGAACAGCCGTATCATTATTTGGAAACGTGGCCAACCACTGTTCATCAACAGTGACATGGTGTTTCATATACAGCTCTGTGTTCACTAGAAACCGAATTGCTTCAGCAATTTTGAATGGTCTGATGGTTTCAGCCATAAAATCATGGTTGTATTCCAATTTCCATTTCAAGTGTAGTTGAATTACATCAGCTTGATCAAACGCTCTTGGAAGTAACGTTACAACATTGGATACTGGAATTGGCACATTTACCACTGCGCCTTTAATAGCATTTTGACGACCATATCCCACAGTTTTAATTGTCATGAAAGGAAGACGAGGAGAAATAAGCCTTTCTTCTAACGGCGTTAAGCCTATCAAACTTTCATGAAAGTTTGGGAAATCAAGGCCATTTGCTATTGAAGCTCTTGGTTTTTTGCCTTTTTGAATGTCTGTAGTGCAAGTCTTGCAAAAACTATATTTATTATCCGTTGGGGATACAGATGCAAAATTTAAGAAATTTGAACTACTTGGAAGCTCAAATTTGCTTTCAATAGTTGCACGTGAGAGCTTTGTAATATTTTTTTTAAACCATAAACCCTTGCAGCAAAAGCAGACGTGAGTGGGCCCTTCCTTGACGTTTTTGTTAAATTCGGCTATCATTTTAATTAAACTATTGTTTCTACGCTGAGATTCTCTATCTTCCGGAAGGATATTCACTCGGTTTTGCCTATTTCGTGTCGCATTTCTCCTATTCTCTGCTGCTCTATTTGGACTATTGCTTCTATACTGACTAACACTTTGCGACACATTCAAATTAGCTTCAATGGCCCGCTGTCTTGCTAGTATTCGAGCACTTGTCTGTGCAACTGGTGTTGCAAGGTATTGGCTGCTTGCTCCAATTCTCTAACTGGAGTATCAGCCCTTCGAGAAGCATGTACTAAATTGTAGTTTAGCCTTTCTCTTTCTCGAAATTCTGGATCTTGTCTGTGCACCTGGTGTTGCAAAGAATTAGCTGCCTGATCAGTAATCCTGAGTATTCTACTACTTCTTCTAAGTTGATGTCTTATAATATCCCTAACCCTTTGAACTTGACTATATTCTTCATTTTCCCTACGCTCTCTTTGAGATAAAGCATTATCTTATCTCTCGCGTTCAGCGTATTCGAAATCTGACTGTTTCTATTTTGTTGTCTTCTAGACCTAGCGGAAGCTGACAATCTTTTCTGTCTTGGCATTTTTATAAAATAGTATTAAACTTATGTTAAAATGTTATTATATATAAATATAATACATAAAAGGTATAAAATATGTAAAAATATATAAAATATTAAAATTAATAAAATGTTATAGATAATAATAATTGCTATTAAGTTTTAAAATATAGTAATAACTATGAAAGAATATTAATATTACTAAAAATAATATTAATAACAATAATATTATTATTAAAAACAAGTGGGAAAGGCTATAGTCGAGATCCCGACTATAGGATACCCGTTACTTATTTCACTACATATAAAAGTACTTTCAAGAATATTTTCTAACAATAAAAATCTATTGCATACTCTAGGGGGCATTTATTGCCATGTATTGCTTAAAGAATCATTTTCAGACAATAACTGATGTTCTACTTGTCCGATCGTGTTGCGATTCAGTGGGATAATAAATAATAATAATAGATATCAGTGACTACAAGAAAAACCATATTATCTTAAAAACTGTGGGTGTGGTAGCTTTTCGCGATTTGTGGGGGCGGAGGTGGGCGTGGCCAAAATTTGAAACAAACTTGACCTGCTCCAACGCATTTGTGATCTGCGTGTGAAAGTTTGGTTACTCTATCTCTTATGGTCTCTGAGATCTAGGCGCTCACACAGACGGACAGACACACATGGCTATATCGACTCGGCTATTGATGCTGATCAAGAATATATATACTTTATGTGGTCGGAGAAGCCTCCTTCTGCCTGTTACATACATTCCAACGAACACAATATACCCTTATACTTATTTTTTATAAGTAACGGGTATAAAAATATAATACTTGCATTTAATGGATAAACAATGATATGATTATAATGACAATGAATGAAAAGATTTGAAAAAAAAAAAAACCACTGTGTTGTGTAGTAATGTATAAATGCATTGAAAAAAAAAAAAAGGCAAATACATGTACATGAAATTTTCGAGTGAACTGCTGTGAAGTACAACTGCTATCGGAATTAGAAAATGACAGTACAATAAACAATACGATATCAAAAGTACATTAATATTTACAACACGTCAAACAACTGAACCACCTGCCTGTGCGATGACCAGCACCGGCACCGCCTGAGCCCATAGGCCCCGGACAGCAGCAACAGTATACAAGTGTGAGAGGCAGTCCGCCGCTTACACCGACGTGGGACACTTAAATTGGAAACATTTACACATGGCAGAGGAGCCACAGTTTATCAACGCTGTTCCTACCGAACAAAGGGATTTGCCGACGTTGCAAGAGGCTTTGCAGGCAAATCCAGCCGATGGACCACGCCCACTCACAATAGCTGAGTACCGGGCTCGACAAAAAAAAAAGGCAGCCCCGAAACCCAAGAGAAGCGGAAACAGAGTAAAAATTTTACAACAACGGCGACTAATCAAGGACATGATTAAGTTGGCCAAAACCGAGTCAGACCGACAACGCTACACAGAGCGTCTTCATAAATTAAATGACCAGCTTCGCATTGGTGCGAAACAACGCAAACGGGCTGCATAATTGCCAGTGCCCCAATTTGCCTTAAATATAAGCTCTAATCTCAAGCCTATGCGGGGAACCGCTGCTTGAAAAATACTAAACTCTGTTAGGCTTTTTACTAACATATGTGGTTGGAGAATTTTTTTTTATATATATGAAATGTAATTTGACTTGTGAGCCAACCACATAAACTAAACAACTAACTTTTCCACGTCTCTGGCGCTGAGTATTTATACTTAGCTGCGTTTAGAATCTTTGTGTAATTGATAAATATTGCAACAAGTTCACTGCAATGAAAATATCACTCCAATCTTTATTTTCGATTTTCAAAACGAGGAATATATTTCTTCTTTCTTTATAAATCCCATATAAAAAAAAAGGTTAAATGAAAACTAAACTAAGATTTTGAAGATAAAATTCATTATTCTTTCATGAACGTTAGATCAAAAAAAAAAATTCTTTTCATTGAATATATACAAAGACAATTAGAACTACATAATGGGGTGGTTTAGTGATTCCAGCGAAGCAAAGGACAATACTGCAAACGTTGTAAACAACGTAAAGATAATTGATCATACGGATGACATAAACGCATTGTGGATCCTATTATTAATTATCACGATAGTATTGGTTTTGCAATTTCTGCTTACACTCTATGTTAAGCATAACAAAATTATCAAGAAAAGATACATGAGCAGAGCAATTAACCTGAATAGTGTATAAATAGCACAGAAAATTAAAGATTCAAAGTACTTCAAATACATCATAGTTTCTCTAACAAGGCTAAAGAATATATATATATATATCTTTACACATCTTTAAAAATCGAGATAAATTCAAAATGCATTCAAGCATTAAAGGCCTTATACAAAAATTACAGGTCGATGATCCCAGTAGATTACGTTGCGTATAAATATTAATGGATTGGCGAAAAGTAAGTGCCACCATTACCGAGCAACGAGCAGAATTTCAAAAGTCATTTAAATGCCTAAATAAAACTGTACCTGTCTCCAATAATACGAAACTCAAACATTTTCGAGTACTGGTGAATTCATTCAATACAGTACGCCAAATCGTAATTGACAATTTGGGGAAATGTGATTCGTTACAGTCCATACAATTAAAGGACGTAATAAAAAGGCTTAAGGAAAATCTCCTTTATGTCGCAGAACGGCACAACTTACACATTTTAGTGCCCAATACTCTAAATTTTCCAGCCGAGTTCGATGAATCGGTTCTACTAGAACCAGATACCGAACTAGGTATTGATTTCAAAGACCCGATGACCTCAGAGGTATCAAAAATACCCGAATTATCAGATCAAGTTAGCTCTGAATCTGATAGAGACATCGAAACACTAAAAGAAAGCGATCCAATCGAAACAAAACCGGAAACGACAACAATTTCAGAAATGGCACAAACAGTTACAGAATTTATCAAGCTAGCCACATCTCTACTACCAGAGTTTGATGGTAAGCCGGAAAATCTGCAAAGTTTTCTAGATTCTCTGAATCTATTGGATACTTTAAAAGGCACACATGAGCCAACAGCCATAAGCCTTATTAAAACAAAACTAAAAGGCCATGCAAAAAATCTAATATGTAATGAGCAGACA
This sequence comes from Drosophila phalerata, assembly GCA_951394115.2. Lineage (NCBI taxonomy): Eukaryota > Metazoa > Arthropoda > Insecta > Diptera > Drosophilidae > Drosophila > Drosophila phalerata. The sequence continues at coordinate 2,342,076 of OX596008.2, read as the reverse complement.
ATTGCTGCTATCATTACGCAACTGTCAACTGCAGTAAAAGGAGAATCGGTAGAAGTCGTATCTGCCAAGCTACTTAATCTGCAACAGAAAAACAAAACGGCTAACCAATACACCCAAGAGGTGGAAAAACTGACAAAGGCCCTTGAAGGAGCCTATGTCAGTGAAGGTCTAAGCCAATCACTTGCTAACAAATACAGCACTACAACAGCTGTAAAAGCTATGACACAAAATTGTTCGATTGATAAGGTAAAACTTATCATGCAGGCAGGCACATTCACAAATATGAATGATGCCGTCTCCAAATTCGTCAATAGTTTCACGGAGATAACAGGTCAAAGTAACACTGTCCTGTATTATCGACGAGGTGCAAACAACAATAATAGAGGAGGCCGAGGTTATAATCGTGGCAGAAATTACAACCACAACAGTTACAACCGAGGCGGTAACAACAACAACAATAGTTACAATAACCGTGGAGAAAGACGAGGCCACAATCGGGGAAGAGGCCGAGGTAACTCCAACCAAGGTTATAATAATAACAACGTGAGAGTGGCGCAAAATGCGTCGGAAAACCCTCAGAACCCTTTAGGAAACAATCAATAAATGTAAAAGTTCATTCAATCAATTATAGTCTTAATATATTTGTCACCTTTTGTAATCACTTAACTCATAATAAACTCACATTCCTAATAGATACTGGTGCAGATATCTCACTACTAAAAATAAATTCAGATATATTCCAAATTCAAAAAGATAAAATTATAAACATCCAAGGCATAGGCCAGGGTGTAATAAAATCTCAAGGAACAACTTCGATAGAACTTCAATCCACAAAATATATTATTCCACACGACTTTCATTTAGTAGACTCAGATTTTTCAATACCATGTGATGGAATAATAGGCATTGATTTTATAAAAAAATTCAATTGCCGATTAGACTTCAAACCAAACGAAGACTGGTTTATAATTAGACCTCAAAACTTAAATTATCCTATTTATGTTCCAATAACATATAGTGCTGGCAACAATACAGTTCTTCTGCCAGCCATATCCCAAGTAATTCGAAAAATAGAGATTAATTCAGTAAACGATTATATATTTGTTCCAAATCAAGAAATACATAATGGAATTTATGTTGCAAATACAATAGCAGCATCCAAACATGTATACATTCGCCTTCTAAACACAACTAATTTCGACCAATTGGTCAAAGTAAACAAAATTGAATATGAAAAACTAACAGATTACGATATTCATATAACTAATCCAATAAACAGGTCCGAACAACTTTCAAAGTTAAAGAAAAATTTTCCAGAACAATTCAGAAATCAATTAACAAAATTATGCGCCAAGTATAGTGATGTATTCGGACTGGAAACCGATCCAATAGCGACAAATAATTTCTATAAACAAACATTAAGACTGAAAGATGATGAACCCATTTATATCAAAAACTACAGAAGCCCGCATAGCCATGTTGAGGAAATCCAAAAACAAGTAGGAAAATTAATAAATGATAAAATCGTAGAACCGTCTGTGTCCGAATATAACAGCCCACTCTTGTTAGTTCCGAAAAAATCTTTACCAAATTCGGAAGAAAAGAAATGGCGATTAGTAATTGACTATCGTCAAATCAACAAAAAATTACTTTCTGATAAATTCCCGCTCCCCAAAATTGATGATATTCTAGACCAACTGGGTAGAGCTAAATATTTTTCATGCCTTGACTTAATGTCAGGCTTTAATCAAATTGAACTTGAAGAAAATTCAAGAAACATAACATCTTTTTCAACGAGCAATGGCTCATATCGTTTCACGCGATTACCATTTGGTCTTAAAATAGCACCAAATTCATGTCAGAGAATGATGACAATAGCATTCTCGGGATTAGAACCCTCTCAGGCATTCCTTTATATGGATGACTTAATGGTGATAGGATGTTCCGAAAAACACATGCTTAAAAACTTAACTGATGTTTTTAATGTATGTAGGAAATATAACCTTAAGTTGCATCCAGAAAAATTTTCATTTTTTATGCATGAAGTGACATTCTTAGGTCACAAATGCACTGACAAAGGAGTATTGCCAGATGACAAGAAATTTGACGTCATCAAAAATTATCCTGTCCCTCACGATGCGGACAGTGCGAGGCGATTTGTAGCATTCTGCAATTATTATCGTCGATTTATTGAAAACTTCGCCGATTATTCACGGCACATAACTAGATTATGTAAAAAGAATGTTCCTTTTGAATGGTCAAGTGAATGCCAAAATGCATTCCAATACCTAAAAGAAAAGCTTATGCATCCCACATTATTACAATATCCAGATTTTCGCAAAGACTTTTGCATTACAACAGATGCTAGTAAACAAGCTTGCGGAGCAGTTCTAACTCAGAACCGTGAAGGAATTCAACTCCCAATAGCTTATGCATCTCGTGCATTTATAAAAGGGGAAAGCAATAAAAGCACAACAGAACAAGAGTTAGCAGCAATTCATTGGGCAATTACCCATTTCAGACCATATATTTATGGCAAACACTTCACTGTTAAAACGGATCACAGACCATTAACATACATTTTTTCTATGACCAATCCCAGTTCAAAATTAACTCGCATGCGGCTAGAGCTTGAAGAATATGACTTCACAGTAGAATACCTAAAGGGGAAAGACAATTTTGTAGCAGACGCACTTTCGCGTATAACTATAAAAGAACTAAAAGACATACAACATAAAGTCCTGAAAGTCACTACCAGGCGACAAAGTAGACAAACAAAAAACTGTACAGTAGAAAATTATGAACTTCTGCCAAGGCAAAGTCATAAAAATGTATCCAAGCCCAACGTACATGAAGTCATTACAAATGATGAAGTACGAAAAGTAGTGACCTTGGGCATAACAGAATCTAAATGTTTATTTAAACATGGAAATAAAATTATCGCAAGAATTGAAGTTAGCGATTTATATACCAATGGAATTCTCGACTTAGGTCAGTTTTTCCAAAGGCTCGAAAAAGAGGCCGGTCTATTGAAAATCAGCAAACTCAAATTGGCACCGAGCGAAAAGATCTTTGAATCAGTTTCGATAGATTCTTTTAAAAAAATGGGCAATGAAATATTAAAATCATTAAGAGTAGCGCTACTCCAGCCGGTGACTCAAATAACAGATGAAAAAGAGATACAACAAATATTGTCTACTTACCATGACGACCCAATTCAAGGAGGCCACAGTGGCATAACAAGAACGCTAGCAAAAATAAAAAGACACTACTACTGGAAAAATATGACACGTCATATAAAAGAGTACGTACGTAGATGTCAAAAATGCCAAATGTCTAAAACAAAGACACACACTAAAACTCCTTTGACTCTCACAGAAACACCTGTGAATGCATTCGATATAGTGATAGTGGATACAGTGGGTCCACTACCTAAATCAGAAAATGGCAATGAATATATAGTCACATTAATCTGTGACCTTACAAAATATTTAGTAGCCATTCCAATTAAAAGCAAAAGCGCAAATAATGTCACAAAGGCTATATTTGAAAATTTCATACTCAAGTTCGGTCCAATGAAGACGTTCATTTCGGACATGGGAACAGAGTATAAAAACCAGATTTTAACCGATTTATGCAAGTATTTGAAGATCGAGAATCTCACCTCTACTGCATATCATCACCAAACATTAGGGACAATAGAACGAAGTCATCGAACATTCAATGAATACATTCGTTCATACATCTCTGCAGACAAAACTGATTGGGATGTCTGGATTCAATATTTCACTTATTGTCCATATGAACTAGTATTTGGCAGATTACCAAAACAGTTCGTAGATTTAAATAAAACTAATTACATAGATCCTATTTATTATCAAGATGACTACTCTAAGGAAATAAAGTTTAGATTAGAAATAGCATACAAACGAGCTAGAATTAAGTTAGAAAAAGCCAAGGCTTATAGGAAATTAGCATACGATATGAAAACAAAAAATTTTGAATTAAAAGTAGGAGATAAGGTACTTTTAAGAAATGAAGCAGGCCACAAATTAGAGCCAGTATATTTAGGACCATATATAGTAGAAAAAATAGAAGATAATAATAACATTTACATTAAAGATAGTAAGAATAAGATACAAAAAGTACATAAGGATAGGTTAAAAATATATATTCAATGAAACGTTTCAATAAAAAAAAAAAAAACAGGTCTGATCAAACTAAAAAAAAAAAAAAAAAAAAAAAATATATATAGTATAATGATATAATGAAAAACAAATGGGAATAAAATAAAGTAAATTTAAATTCTTTTATGAAAATCGAATGAAAATTTAAATTTGAATGGAGTTAAAGTAAAGTAAAAAAAAAAAAAATATTTTTATCAACAAACACAAATATTTTAAAACAGAGATAACACATTTCAATACACTTATAATATAAAAAAAAAAATTATTAAAATAATTATTATTTTTACTATTAATTATATTTTTACACTAAACTAACAATCTTCAAATGACTACATGTATTACGTCATTTCTTTAAAAAGGGAGGTGTAGTATACCTACCCTGCCAGCAATTCAAATCAAAGGGTATAACAATAATTACATACAATGTGACACTCTGTCATAATGATAATAAATATACAAATACCCAAAAGACCACACTTATACACATACACATTCCAGCGCACAAGAAATACGATCTATCGCTTATACATAAGCCGATCGCGGCGCGTGGGAATGCTGAGCATGCACTTTGCAGCTCAAGTGGTCAAGATATATACAGCATATGTATGCCCTCTGCATACATATGTATACACCAGTAAACTAACACATAAATATAAGACATATATATAAGTATTGCATGTTTCGGGTTAGCAAAGCCCAACATGAAGATATAAAGATGATTCTAAATAAAGACACCAAGAGGAGCAGACGCTCCATAAGAAATGAACTAAGTTTTTCAAACATTACACTAGTGACGAAAGCAATTTTTAGCCCCAAAATTTCTGATATCCAATTGTGTGACGAGCATAATTCAGTTTATTATAAAAATTTTAAACAAAAATAAAAATTATTAAAAAAAAACACAAAAATTGGCATTGTGCACTGTGCAAAAAGTAATTTTTATGTTCAAAGAAGCTCACCCCCAACGGTCCCATTAGCTGCGATCGTTTAAATTTTTCCCCTCCCACTTACACCCCCGTATCTCATGAACCAGGTGAGTTAGAAAAAGTATGCCATTTTGTAAGTTTGGACTCAACCTTTTGATCGGTATATAACTCGATCTGATCGGACAGTCGTAGCAAATTTTCCAAATTAGCTGTATATATTGCTAGTCGCCTTTCGCACCCTTCGTGCTGCTTATATTTGGAAAATAATAATATATTACATTATATTTTAAAAATATAATAATAATTATTAAGGTTTATTATATATATAAATATATATATAGAAATATAAATAAATTTAAGTAATAATAATAATAATAATTACTATTATATTTTTGAAATATAATAATAATTATTAAAATTTATTAGTATTTATAAAAAAGAATATTATTTTTAAATTAAAAATTTAGAAAAATTTAGAATAAATGTAGAAAATATAAAAGGTCAATATAAAAAATTATTAATTAAATTTATAACTTGCGATTATTATCAGCTTAATGTTCACAGCTCAAGGAAACACAACCGATACCGATACCGATAGTTGCACTCAAGCGCTCTCACTCAATATACACAGAATGCGTAACGGACAAAAGCAAATTCACGCGCGTACTTTACATATACATATATACATACATATGTACGTACATACAAGTTAAGTATTTTCATTATCCCCTGATAATGAAATACTTGGTTTCGTCGTTTCATCATGACGAAAACCCTGCATTACCTAAACATTGTAGGTAGAGAGATCCAAGTCCAAGAAGAAGGAGAAGAAGGTCCCAATCAACAAGTCGATGAATTCAGTGTAATCGTTATAATGTTTATTCAAGTTAAATTTAATTAAAGATATGTTTTCCAGTTTTCGTTCTGCTCCAGGCGATCCCAAAATATGCTCTGCCGTCGCTGGTTAGCTTATCTTTTAATAAGCCTCGTTGCTCGTGGTGTCGGCGTCAGCGTCGACGTCCGTATTGCAGACAGTGCAATTTGACCGGCACACATTGTTGTTGTTTTGCCGCTGCAGTCAAATTTCTGATCGCAAGTGTTGGACCGTCGCCAGCCCCGAACTTGCTGATGTTGTGCAAAAGGGGATATGGTGACCGCTGTCTCAGCGTAGCGGCCGCTTCATCGAGTCAATGGTACCAAAAACGCTCGACGGCGCGGGGGTTCACAAGGAAATTAGAACGTTGGACTTCGCGTGTGCTGTTCATCGCGGGGGGCGATGGGAGTAATGGGGTAAGAACTGCACTGTTAACTTACATATATACACAACCGATACCGATACCGATACCGATACCGATACCGATACCGACATCGACACCGACACCGACACCGACACTGTTACACTCAAGCGCTCACTCAAACTCGCGCTCGCATTCACATATACATATATGTATTGCAGAAAAAAAACACACGCGAAACTATGAATAACTCTCGGCTTTCTTAAATCACTGTATTTATCAGTGCAGTGTATGTAATTAATGCACCACTAAACTAATATATCACTCGGTATTGTATTGAAAGAAGATTAAATTAATTAAAAATTGATAAATCGCAAATCGTAATCGCTCGGAATCGATGTAGAGTGTGTCAAGAGTAGCCACAAACTACAACTTTTCTCAGTCTGTATTCTGGCAGCTCCCATTTTCCGCTATCACTCTCTCGCTCTCACGCAACAAATTCAAGCCTGCCAGAGGCTGCTGCATTGCGCGCGGAATTTGAAATAAAAGGCAAAGACTTAATTTTTAAGGCGGAAAATGTTAAACATTTTATTAAAATGATAAAACGCAGAAACTTATTAGATATATATGTAAGGAAACGGAAATATTAATGATTTTAATTATTAATTTTCAGCTTTCAGTGCTCGGTAACGATGCAAAAGTAGTGCTGCAAATGATCGCTTGTCCTCTTATGCAATTTCAAGGATAGCAATCAGCTTTTGTACGACTTTTTTGAAAAGTATGACGTCATACCGAATATTGCAATGCAAAACTACATAGTTAAATATTAACCAAATTATATTTTAATCTACTTGTACATTTGCATGTACATAAATTAAACATCAACATTCGATTTTTAGTTCGTTATTGTTTACTAATTTAAAACTGTTTACTAATTTCTGCTCGGTACCCGAAAAAAATGGGTACTATTTTGTGCGCTTTCTTTGCGTGCGGCTTGCATATAAACGTTTATATGCTGTCCCGCTCGCACGTTCATTTTGTTTTGCATGTGTAATTATTGAATTAAAAGTAATTCTTAAATATCTCCTTTATTTATGGATCAATCGCTTTGAAATTTTCAGGGTCGTTTAATATGCTTTCTTCTCAACTGGTTGTTCAGTTAGGGAGTGCTACCTTTAAAAATGCGCCTGTAAATCCTTTTGTGCGATTTGTGGGCGAAGGGGGAGTGGCATCCAAAATTGAAAACAAACTTGATCTGCGTACGGTATTCAGCAATCTACATACCAAGTTTGAAGTCTCTAGCTCTTATAGTCTCTGAGATCGACAGGTTCAAACAGACGAACAGACAGACGGACATGTCTCAATCGACTCGGCTATTGATCCTGATCAAGAATATATATACTTTTAGGGGTCTGCCACGCCCCCTTCTGCCTGTTACATACATTCTGCCAAATGCATTATACCCTTTTTTGCCCATTTTTAATGGGCACAGGGTATAAAAAACATTACCAGTCTGATTTAGTTATTCCCTTTGTTCAATATTTCGACGATTTTGAAATAGACAATCCACTTGGTAGTCACAAAATACTAATCTGTGGTTCATGCCACAATTTTTTTAGCGAAGTTGCAATATATTTTTCCAGCTGCATTTATTTCTGCTGCAGATTTAAAAATATGCGGAAATTATAAGTCGTTTCATAATCTAGTAAAACAGTTAAATATATTTGAAAAGGGAATCGAGATCAGAACTGGTAATGAAATTCGTAAAGTGAGATTTCTTTTACGTAGGATTAGTAATTGGTGATAATTTGGCAGTAAACATCATTAATGGCTTTGTAAAATCGTTTAACTCAAAAATCTTTTGTCGCGTCTGCAAGCGGACAACAGATCAAATGCGAGTCGATGTTTCTGAAATAAATAATAGTTCAAGAACCAAAAGTAATTATAGATCTGATTTGTTAAGAAATGAGACTGGATTAGCAAACGAATGTAAATTTTCACGCTTTCGTCACTTGACTTTTACCTCGTATAGAAGTTTTTTGGTGTGATTAGTAATACAAAAATTAATATTAATTTAAAAAAATGTTAAGTATGCTATAAAGGAACGCGATATAAGCAAATTATTATTTAGTTATTGATTGCTCAACAATACAGTTATATAAAATCATATGTTTTATAATTCATAATGAAATTGTTTATGTTATCTGCCAACAAATTTGTTTTAAAGCTTTTGATAATCATTTCCGCGCATAATCATTGTCGGGTCATCTACAAATAATTTTCATTTGATTAACATAAGTGAATTCATAAGCTCTGTACTACACATATATCCATTAAATAATGGAAACTCTTTGATTAGATTTAATTTTGTCTAACAGTGTTAAATAAACATAAAAAAAACATTTTATAAGGTACATAATAATCTTCTTTTTTTTTTAATTTGGGACCGGGACTGATTTAGGATTTTCTAATACTTAATAATATTTAATTCTAGATCGAAATGAACATAAATTTAAGAATGTTCTATACTTGAAACAAGTATGAGAACTTTTTGTACTAAAATCAAGTATATTTGGGGATCAGTTCAAGATTTTGTGTACTTAAATCAGTATATTTTAAGATTAAAATGTACTTAAGGTAAGAATGTTTCGTACTAAAATCAAGTACAATTCATTATAAGTTCAAGATTTTTGTGTACTTAAACTAGAATATTTCAAGATATCAATGAACTTAAAATAAGAAAGTTTCGCACTACAAACAAGTATGAATTGAGAAAAATTAAAGATTCTTGTGTACTTAAACTCGGATGTATCGAACTTGAATTAGTCCCAAAACGTACCAAAAGTATCCCGGAAAAATCTCTTTTTAAAATATCCGGACTTTCGATAACCGAACTTGAATTAAGATTTTGGTACTCAGTTTTAGGAATTCCGAACTTACCCAGCTTTTGAGAACGTTTGTACTTATAAATCGCCTGATTGAGTACGGAAATCTTGATTTTTTTTTCTGAGTGTATGTAATGATGAGTATTGATGTGTAAGCAAATGTTCTGATAAGTATTGATTGTTAAGAACACTCATTATAAAAGATCATGGTAGCTTAAGATTATAATCACTGCGGACGGCAGTTCGCTCTAGTGACGAAAGCAGCACGAAGGGTACGAAAGGCGACTAACAATATATACAGCTAATCTGGAAAATTTGCTATAACTATCAGATCAGATCGAGTTATATACCGAACGAAAGGTTTAGTTCTAACTTACAAAATGGCATACTAAAACTTTTTCTAACTCACCTCGTATATGAAATTCGGGGGTGTAAGTGGGAGGGGCAAAATTTAAACGATCGCAGCTAACGAGGCCTTTGGGGCCTCTTGGTTAATTTTTTTTATTTTTTATTAAATTCTTATCAAAAATTGATACCTTAATCAGCCAAATCCGACAACTAGTTCAAAAGATAATTAAATTTGAAATTTTTAGTGGACTTCTCAAAATGATATGTTTGTTTGTTTGTATCAGAGAGCTAAAAACTCTTAAATGTAATGATGGGGATTTATTCCGCTTCAAACATCTAGAAATGTTTATTCTACGACTTTTTGAATTTCCTGCTAGTTCAGCGGGAAAACTGAAATCTCCGTATTTTCCAAGCCGTAAAAGCTACACTGAAAACAAAGACCAACTTATAAAATCAAGAACATACATCTTGAATATTTGGTTCTTAAAATAAGTTTATTTTAAGACCAAATAACTAAAACTAAGATTTTTAATCTAAAAAATCATAAAATCTTAATATAAGAATAAAAATCTTAAATTGATAGGAAGATATAAATATGTACAGTTTCATATGTAATAAATGGTGGCTCCGTGGCGCTCTGGTTAGAGACGTTGCTTAGTTGTGAAGCAGTAGACGGCGGTTCGAACCCCACTGGTTACCAATTAAGAAAACATTTATTAAATTACCAAGTCAAGACAAAATAAAATAAATATAAATAAAAAGAACAAAAAAAAAAATAATATAAATATAAAAAATAATTTTTAATGTTTTTACTTTTTGATTTTAATTTCAAGAAAAAATTATAAATATAAAAAATAATTTTTTAATGTTTTTATTTTTAGACCCCGTACTTAAAAAAAGTACAGGGGTCTATTGGGTTTGTTTTACCGAAAATGTGCGTAACAGGCAGAAGGAGGCGTGGCAGACACTATAAACTATATATATTCTTGATCAGCATCAATAGCCAAGTCGATATAGCAATGTCCGTCTGTCCGTCTGTCTGTCTGTCTGTCTGTCCGTCCATCTGTATGAACACCTAGATCTCAGAGACTATAAGAGCTAGAGACACCAAACTTGGTATGTAGGTTCGTCTATATTGCAAGCAGATCAAGTTTGTTTCAAAATTTGGCCACGCCCACTCTGTCGCCCACAAATCGAAAAACAAAATTTCATATCCAAATTATAAGAACAATTTCAAAGCTAGGGACACCAAACTTAGTATGTAGAGTCCTCTATATTGCAGGCATATCAAGTTTGATTCTTTTTTGTATCGAACCAATATATCATATAGCTGCCATAGGACCGATCGTGCGAAAATCAAGTCTTAGTATAAAAAACTTTTTTGTTTTATGAGATATCTTAACCAAACTATTACAATATGCATATAAATTGGTTTTATATATCCGGTCTGAAGTTGGCTTTCATCGGACCACTATAACATATAGCTTCCATAGTACCGATCGGGCGAAAATCAATGAACGCTACAGAAGCAAAAACCAATCCTACTCCACTGTCAGCAACACAAAACAACAAACGGCACGAGACTCTATCTCTCTCTATGCCAATCAAACCCAACAGCAGGAACATCAAAACCACTCTTCACCCAAACTGGACCTGGAACTAAACCAACCTCAACGATCTCGATCCATAATACAGACAAATCATAGTCTATATTATCCCACAAAAAAATCCTCTACACGAGGTAAAAGTCTAGCCCCAAAATTTCTGCGGCTACAGTCGAGCGCACTCGACAGTAGAATACCCTGTGTCCAGTCTCTATTAAAAATATATTGCTTACAATAAAATTGATGATATATATATACATATGTATATTTAAGAATCGAGCGCACTCGACAGTAGAATACCCTGTGCCCAGTCTCTATTAAAAATATATTGTTTACAATAAAATTGATTATATATATTTAAAAATTTCGCCGCTCGAATTTGCTTCCGATTTAAAAAATCGGTTCCCAGGGAACACCACGTGGAGGCCATTACAATTGTAATGGGATCACTTTCCAAATAATAATTTGGTGACCTACGAGTCGACTTGAGCTGCATAAAAGCTCCTAAGTTCCCCAAAATAAAAACTTAAAATTTTCAGCAAAATTCATCAGCAGATAATATAATATAAAAAATATAATAATATAATAAAATAATGAACTGATAATATAAGGAAGACATAATAAATAAACTCTGCAAAATCCAAAAGCAGATATAATATTACTAGAAATACATAAGAATAATATGAAATACTAAATAACAAATGTAAAAATCCATTTAATAATGGATATTATTTGTTGGTTGGCGACCTTTCTATTTTGTATAGGGTAAGTTTAGCAAACTCGATGTGATGTTTATACCCGTTACTTATAAAAAATAAGTATAAGGGTATATTGTGTTCGTTGGAATGTGCGTAACAGGCAGAAGGAGGCTTCTCCGACCACATAAAGTATATATATTCTTGATCAGCATCAATAGCCGAGTCGATATAGCCATGTCCGTCTGTCCGTCTGTCCGTCCGTGTGAGCGCCTAGATCTCAGAGACCATAAGAGATAGAGATACCAAACTTTCACTAAAAGACTTCTATATACCCCACGCAGATCAAGTTTGTTTCAAATTTAAGCCACGCCCACCTCCGCCCCCGCAAATTGCGAAAAACCGTCTAAACAAAGAAATCTCAGAGACTATAAGAGATAGAGTAACCAAATTTGGCACTCAGATTTCTATATACCCAGCGCAGATCAAGTTTGTTTCAAATTTTGGCCACGCCCCCCTCCGCCCTCGCAAATCGCGAAAAGCTACCACACCCACAGTTTTTAAGATAATATAGTTTTTCTTGTAGTCACTGATATCTATTATTATTATTTATTATCCCACTGAATCGCAACACGATCGGACAAGTAGAACAGCAGTTATTGTCTGAAAATGATTCTTTAAGCAATCATGGCAATACATGCCCCCTAGAGTATGCAATAGATTTTGTATTGTTAGAAAATTTTCTTTTAAGTACTTTTATATGTAGTGAAATAAGTAACGGGTATCCTATAGTCGGGATCTCGACTATAGCCTTTCCCACTTGTTTTATATTGTCAATAGACACTTTTTGACAACAACAACAACATAATAATATAAAATATATATAAATAATGTATAAATATAAATCTGCAAAATTCAATAGCAGATATAATAATAATAGAAGAAATACAATTTTACATACATAAAGTAATGGAAAATAAATAATAATAACATAAATGTATATCTGTACATGTATGTATACTATTCAATAGTACATACCAACTTAGTAATGTTAATCTATACTTTCTGCAACACTAACAGAAAGACCGCTGTGGTAACTATAAATCGTTTCAAAAGTTCTGGCGCTTATAATGTCTGCAGAGATAATTGAAAACGCCCAATCAATATGTGTGTCCAAATTGGTAGTGGACGTATTCAAATCTAGTAAGCTTCTAAATCCCCTCCTCTGCAAATTAATAAATATTTCCATGAACCCAGGAATTTCTATATTTTCTGTAAAAGTAGTGGCTTCCACAAAACACAGAATAGACGATAGAAGCATAAGTCTATCTGATCGAATATCTGCAATATGCAGATTAAGACTTTGAGTGTTATGAAAGAAAATATCTAAGGCGGAACTGTTAAGCAAGTGATCATAATGTGTTCGAAGAAGTTTAGCAGTCCGCAAATTATCTAATTGATTTTTGACCTTATCATTGATTTGGGGAGGCTTAGGAGGATTGAAATTACCTATTATAAACAATCCTGAAGCTGTGGTTGCCCTACTATAAGCAACATATATGGTATGAACATATATATATGAACTAGTGTGGACTACCACCTTGCCATAAGTAGCGCCCTGACTTTTGTGAATAGTAATACCTTCTGCAGGTACAACTGGAAACTGCTTACGGTCAATGGTAACTTGCTCATTGTTCTTATAATGAAAGCTTCTTATTATTTTCCGAATAGGGGTCCATAAAGGATCGGATTGGTGTGCACGTTTTGAGCGCGCAATTTCTCCTACGGTTTCCTCTGAAAATTTAATCCATAAAATAGTTGGAGTGTTGGATATATCAAAATCTATTTGCATCAATATGCCGGATGCTCCATTAACTAACCCATCCCCTGTATCTACATTGACCGTCATCATATATTTGGCAGTGGTTTTTAAAAGAAGAGACATACAAAGTCCCTGCGTTTCGGAAGTTTTAAAGCTCCTAACACCTACTAAAACATTATTTCTTTGTGCCGCACTTAAATGGACAGCTTTTATGAAATCTTCAGCGGTAGAATAAAACTGTTCTGTTGAAATCCAATTAAGTTTTGCTGTGTTAAAATTATCCACCTCATTATTGCTAGTAAAGAGATGGATTGCGTCATCGGGCACATCAGATGGTTGACAAATGCGTGATCGGATAAGTTGAATATCATCAGCAGTCATGCAACCCGATGCCATATTATTAAGGGCAGACGCGAATTGTTGATCATCCCGTTGTCGCATGATTTCTGTGAGCTCAAAATACTTAAACAGGTCCCACAAAGAAGAGCCAAATATTGGATTCAAAAATCCAACGACCACCTACTGGTCGCAATTATCTTAGATCACCGAAAACAATGACAGAAATATTTCCAAAGGGAGAGGAATTTTTGAAAATTTGTTTTAATCGGGAATCCAAGTGTGAAAACATTAATGAACTAACCATTGAAATTTCATCAATAATAATTAATTTAAGGTCTATTAAGTTTGAATGCAATGTGTTAACTAAATCATGACTTAATGGTCTCAAATGAGAGCGAGACTGGTTGACTGATTCCGAATGCGGCTTTTCCGGTCGGGGCACACAAAAGAATGTATTTATTATTATCATTACTAGGCCTTTGAACGGCTCCTCCCTTCCGATTGTACATATCAGATAGGGATTGGAAAATTGCTAAAATAAGTCGGCTCTTACCAACACCAGCACCGCCTCCAACAAATTCGTGGTACACAGATTTTATTTTGGCATTGTGCATTACATGGGTTAAATAGGTTTTCTGTTTTAAATTGAGGGACAACAATATTAGATAAAGCTTCCTCTGAAACTTAGGGTGGAAGCTTAATCAAGCGAACGTTGTTGTCCCCTACATTGTTATCATCCCCATTGACGTTTAAGACATTTAGTTGAGGATCTATCTCAGGAAATCCTAGGACTCTAAACTCATTATCTTGTGGGTTTTCTACATTGTCCTCATCTTCTGCCTGGACAGCATTATCCAATGCATTCTCAAGCTCACAAGCATCTAATACATTATATTTCCTGCGATTGTTTTCTATTAAATCTTTGTTAACCTTACAAAATGCCTCGCAATCCCTGGTTAGTAACTAAACTTGCTTATCCCTCCATGGTGCATAGAGTATTAATATTAAATCTTCTATATCTAATGATCCTTGGACTGAGTCTTTTTCTAATAAACCCGCTACCATCGCGAAGGGGATATATCACAGATTCGGTAGCCCTTGGCTCTTCGTTATCGCCTTCTGGGTCATTCCGTGGATGGCGTTTGCTAAAAACATAAAAAGCAGCAAAATCGGCTAAGCATAAGCCCTCAAGAATGTCTGGACGTTGAATATAATGCTCTGTAAGTCCAATTTCGAAAATGTTTTCACAATCTTCGGGAAGATTTTGAAACTGTTCTCTTGATTTCAGAATTCTTACCCGTTTTTCTGGATGTGCAGTATTTATAAATACTACATTAGTACTGCTACTAGACCAGTGGTGTCCAAACTCATACATTCAAAAAATGCGCTTGTATGCGAAGCAGAGAAACACGAAGGCAACGTGACGAATCAAAATGCGCGAGCTTCAACCATCGTGAGAGCAAAAGCAGCCGAGCACTCGCTTCGTAAGAGAACAAGCTGCCGAGCGTGCTATTTATAGAATACACATATTCTCTCTCCCTATACGTGTGGAGGCTGCGACGCCGGCTTTTACTTCCCAAACAACTTTGTTTGACTTTGCAAATGTTGGACACCACTGTACTAGACAAAGGCATCCCTAAACAGCAATAAACGGCTTCCTGAGCAGAAATCTCAGTGCCACAAATAAATTTGTTTCCTATGTGATGTAACTTTTGCTTGATTGTTACATTACCTCGGCTAATTTCACTAACTGCTTCTCGCATTAATTGTAAAATTCCTCGTTGGGACTTGTTAATATAATTAACAACATAGGAGCAGCAAGCATAGGGATCCAAAATAAACTGAATATCTATATTTGCTCGCTGCATCAAGAGAAGATGCTTATTATAGCTGTTTATCTTAATAGCACTAAAAGATCGCTTTAAGAAAATTTTGGGTTTCTTTAGACTCGATCTAAGTGCATTAATATACTTCTCATAGGTTAGGTTAGGATGCACGTGGGACAGGAAGTTATTAAAATCTTCAAATAGCTCCAAGTATTCATTATTAAATGGATATTCATACACTGTTTGAATTTTTTCAAAATTTCTTCTATGCTCCTCTACATTTTGAGTGTTCTCTCCAAACGGGAACAAAATTTCAGTTTGAGGCATAGGTTATGAAATACCGAATCGACAAATTTTGTTTCCTCTAACTTCTCGGTTGCCAGAATGTCCGTGATTGTGAGTTTGATACTCCAGAAATGAACGAACTTCTTGGAAAGTAGTATCAGTTGTGATAAACTGATCAATAAATGACTTGATAGGTTGAATACTAGATTCATCATTTAAGTCGAGCTTTGGGGCATCTTTCAGCCAAAATATGCCATGTTCATGTGGAGAGCCTCTTTGCTGAAATTCAACTCGCCAATAAAACTGAATGACCCTATGGCTACCAAAAATACCGCCATCTTGCTTCATTGTTTTTAAAAGCTCCCTATATCGATGCTCAAAATACCTAGCACATGTTACAGGATCCGCTCTAATAAGACGGGCTTTTGTATCAAAACTTAAATTTGCAGCTTCTTCTGTTATAGTTTGCTTATCTACATTATAAGATAGCAAGACTAAAAGCTCCGTCCACTTAGTCTCTGCTGCCGAAAATGTTATGAAAACGGTAGGCAGACCAATCTGCCTGATCATAGCCATAACTTTTTTCTTTTCAGCTTCCCAATGGTCAGGAGAAGTGCGAATACCCTTTCACATCCTAAAGCCATCATCGTGTCTAATTAAAGATCCTCACTAAGGGCGTTTGCAGCCGAAATGCCATGAGTAGCGCTATGCTTACGTAAGCAAATAGAAGTATTATTCCTAATTTTAATCATTTCTAACTTTTTATAGTTAAGAAATAATTTGTCAGCTCTACAACCTCTCCTATCACTATTCCTGAGTTCTGACCTTACTATGGTTGTAAAACTTTCCTGACACTTTATTTTATTGCCAGCAAATATAGTTGGAAACGCCAACTCCTCAAAATCGTCATCCTGAATCATATCTAATGGACGCTGACCCTTTCCAGGAGCAATAATAATTCTTTGCATGGCAACATTTTCTGTAGGGACATTTTCTAACAGGGTTTCCTGACCTCCTGGGTTATTATTTTCCTCCTCTATATTATTTTGCTCATTTAAATTAGATCGTGCAGATCGTTCTAATAATTCTGTAACTAAATTCCTATCATCAGCTGATGCTACAAAAGGAACAGCCGTATCATTATTTGGAAACGTGGCCAACCACTGTTCATCAACAGTGACATGGTGTTTCATATACAGCTCTGTGTTCACTAGAAACCGAATTGCTTCAGCAATTTTGAATGGTCTGATGGTTTCAGCCATAAAATTATGGTTGTATTCCAATTTCCATTTCAAGTGTAGTTGAATTACATCAGCTTGATCAAACGCTCTTGGAAGTAAAGTTACAACATTGGCCACTGGAATTGGCACATTTACCACTGCTCCTTTAATAGCATTTTGGCGACCATATCCCACAGTTTTAATTGTCATGAAAGGAAGACGAGGAGAAATAAGCCTTTCTTCTAACGGCGTTAAGCCTATCAAACTTTCATGAAGGTTTGGGAAATCAAGGCCATTTGCTATTGAAGCTCTTGGTTTTTTGCCTTTTTGAATGTCTGTAGTGCAAGTCTTGCAAAAACTATATTTATTATCCGTTGGGGATACAGATGCAAAATTTAAGAAATTTGAACTACTTGGAAGCTCAAATTTGCTTTCAATACTTGCACGTGAGAGCTTTGTAATACTTTTTTTAAACCATAATCCCTTGCAGCAAAAGCAGACGTGAGTGGGCCCTTCCTTGACGTTTTTGTTAAATTCGGCTATCATTTTAATTAAACTATTTTTTCTACGCTGAGATTCTCTATCTTCCGGAAGGATATTCACTCGGTTTTGCCTATTTCGTGTCGCATTTCTCCTATTCTCTGCTGCTCTATTTGGACTATTGCTTCTATACTGACTAACACTTTGCGACACATTCAAATTAGCTTCAATGGCCCGCTGTCTTGCTAGTACTCGAGCACTTCGCCTAGCATTTGTATTACTTGCTTGATCTATAATCCTGCGAATGCGATTACCTCTAATCACAGCCCTTTGACTTCTATCCCTTTTATTTTCTAAAATTCTTCTATTCAAATCTTGACGCTGTGAAGCCCGCCGAGCTCTGTCTTCTTCTCGTTCTCTTTCCCGAAATTCTGGGACTTGTCTGTGCAACTGGGGTTGCAAGGTATTAGCTGCTTGCTCCAACTCTCTAACTGGAGTATCAGCCCTTCGAGAAGCATGGGCTAAATTGTCGTTTAGCCTTTCTCTTTCTCGAAATTCTGGATCTTGTCTGTGCACCTGGTGTTGCAAAGAATTAGCTGCCTGATCAGTAATCCTGAGTATTCTACTACTTCTTCTAAGTTCCCCTACTTCTTCATTTTCCCTACGCTCTCTTTGAGATAAAGCATTATCTTATCTCTCGCGTTCAGCGTATTCGGAATCTGACTGTTTCTATTTTGTTGTCTTTTAGACCTAGCGGAAGCTGACAATCTTTTCTGTCTTGGCATTTTTATAAAATAGTATTAAACTTATGTTAAAATGTTATTATATATAAATATAATACATAAAATGTTTAAAATATGAAAATATATAAATTATTAAAATAAATAAAATGTTATAGATAATAATAATTGCTATTAAGTTTTAAAATATAGTAATAACTATGAAAGAATATTAATATAACTAAAAATAAGCGATACCGATACCGATACCGACACCGACACTGTTACACTCCAGCGCTCACTCAAATTCGCGCGGGCATTCACTTATACATATACTCGTATATATATATGTATTGCAGAAAAAAACAGACGCGAAACTATGAATAACTCTCGGCTTTCTTAAATAACTGTATTTATCACATAAGTCTATGTAATTAATGCACCACTAAACTAATATATCACTCGGTATTGTATTAAAAGAAGATTAAATTAATTAAAAATTGATAAGTCGCAAATCGTAATCGTAATCGCTCGGAATCGATGTAGAGTGTGTGAAGAGTAGCCACAAACTACAACTTTTCTCAGTCTGTATTCTGGCAGCTCCCATTTTCCTCTATCACTCTCTCGCTCTCACGCAACAAATTCAAGCCTGCCAGAGGCTGCTGCATTGCGCGCGTAATTTGAAATAAAAGGCAAAGTCTTAATTTTTAAGGCGGTAAATGTTAAACATTTTAATAAAATGATAAAAAGCAGAAACTTATTAGATAAATATGTGAGGAAACGGAAATATTAATGATTATAATTGTTGGGAGCTGCCGCGCTTTTTCGGCAACTTTCTGCGCGATAGTTTTAGTAAAACACTTGCACCTCAAATATTTCTTATTTATTTTAAACTTATTTTATTTAGCGCTGAGGAGTACATTAGTAATTTTCAAAGTCGCGTGCCCGTGGGTCTTTTATTTAAACAATTCAATATAATTCACTTTCGTTTGCGAAGCTGCTGTTGCACACCTTTCTGTAGCAAAAATGAAGTGAATACAAAAAATAAGCAAAAGAGAAAAAAAGAACATGAGTGCAAATTTAGTGACTTTAGCACAACGGGTGCAACGGACAACGATAATTAGCAAGAAGATATGTAGCAAAATTAAATAGCTGATTACAGCCTAGAGCTGCAGCCGTTGCGATCAGCTGCTGCTCCGAACATCCTCCCCTCCTTTGAAAGGACAGGGTTTTCAACCGAATCCTCAACTGGAAGGACGCACAGCTTACTGACTGCTCGTCGAGTGGTACCCGAGGGTGTGCGCAAAACCTCAACTCGAATGACGCCATCCGATCCCGCTATGGTGTCGTTGACTCGCGCCAATGGCCACTTTAAGGGCGGAAGATTCTCGTCCTTGATGCTTACAACGTCGCCTATTCGAATAGGCTGCTGAGGAGTGCGCCACTTTGCGCGCTGCTGAAGAAGAGTTAGATCCTCCTCGCTCCAGCGCTTCCAGAAAATTTGCATGGGAGATGTAGCCTGCTGCCAGCGATCAAGGCGATTGTAGTTAAGCGCTGTGATGTCCGGTTCAGGAGGCGAATTAAATGGGCCACCGATGAGGAAATGCCCGGGCGTTAAAACATTTAAGTCGGCTATGCTTTCTGAAATTGATATACGAGGTCGTGAATTGATTACCGCTTGAATTTGGCACACAAGAGTGCGCAATTCATCGAATCCGAGTAGAGATGATCCTAGGGTTCGGTAGAGATGATATTTGGCCGTCTTTACGGCTGCCTCCCATAGGCCACCGAAGTGGGGAGATCGTGGCGGTATGAATTTCCAATCAAATCCATGCGCCAGACACCAAGCGTAGACTGCATCGCGATGCTTTTCGCTGCCAAACAAGCGTCGAAGATCCTCCAGCTCATTCTTGGCACCAACGAAGTTTGTAGCTTTATCTGACCAAATGCAGCTTGGCTCAAAAATGCAGCGGTTGAAAGGTCCTTAACCAGCTCCATCCATATAGCTTTCGTTGTAAAGCATATGAAAACGCTGATGTAGCATTTCTGAGGCGGCTTGTTGCGCACATCGGCTTTATATTGGAATGGACCACAGTAGTCCACACCACTGACAGCGAAAGGCCGAGTATATTGAATGCGATCCTTCGGGAGGTCAGCCATGATGTGCTGCATTAGCCGAGGCTTGGAGCGAGAACAAATGATGCATTTCCGCAAGGCTCCAGAAACGGTCTTTAGACCACCAATGGGCCAGTACTGCAGTCGAATTGAGGCCAGCAGTGATTGTGGTCCTGCGTGGAGATTCCTGAGATGCAGGTGTCTTATGATGGTCGGCGAAAACCCTCGACTGAACCCTCCACGAGGGTGCCGACTGGTAATAACACTCCAATTGTTCCTTTAGGAACTGGTGTTAGCCAAGACATCTGTCGAAGACATGTGTAATGGCTCCTCAATAGACTTAACGCATGCCTGAAGCTCCTGTCATGGTCTTGAGGTAACGAGGGCTGGACTAAGGTGTCATGCGACCCGTGCCGATAGTCAGCCTGGCTGGGGGCCCTTACCAAAAATAGCCCAGTCGTAAACGGAGCGGCCGGATACCTGGCGCCCTCCGGTCGTGATAGCCTTACCTGCATAGTGCGGATCTCTGTGCAGGCGGTCCACTCTTTCTCCGCAACTCGTGGGACTCAAAACATGAATACAATCAACAATAAAACACAAAAATAAATAACAACAAAAACATAAAAAATAAAAAACCACAAAAAAATAAAAACATTAACGACGACGGAACCGCGGGTTCTTCATCTTCGGCAGCGGCAGGGGCTTCAAAGCCTGGCCAAAGCCTACCACAGACGCCGGAGATGGTCACCATGCCAGCCGGTGGACCTTGCAAAGCTGGTCCAAGCAAACCCGTATTTCACCCGGGCCTTGGGGTAGATGGAGCGATTCCACCATCTCCTGTCACCAAAAAGGCACAGCAGAGCACTAGTGCGGCAGTGCCAGTTTCGGGTGCAGGTGCGATGGGGAAACCTCCAACAGCCAGCGTCGCAAGGAAGTAGTCATATGCTGAGAAAAGAACTGCTGGCAACATCCTTCAGCGTCAAAACGCGGGAGCAGAGGCCAATCCTTCAGCGGAGTGGCTGGAAAAGGTGGCATGGGCCAAGAGTGTGCTTCCCGCTTAGAGCGAGCAGGCACCTAGGGCGCAAGCAATGGCTGGTCTGCAAAGATGTCGGGTGGTACCAGGGTAGCGAAAGATTATAGCTTGCGACGATGAGAGGTCTGCAGAGCTGTACGGCAGTCTCAAATATCGGCGGGGTATATCCAGAAGCCAAGTTGGAGGCTGTAAAGTGGAGCGACATTCCAGTCCGGCCCAGGGCCAGAATGTGGATTCCATCCTCCATCAAGGAACCGGAGCGAATCGTAAAGATGCTCCAGCGTTGCAACCCGAGTCTCCCCACTCACGACTGGAAAGTTGTGAAGGTAGAGGAGATGAAGGGACCAACGAACCAGGTCGTGCTGATTCTCAATAAAGAATCGCTCGCCCCAATTGAGGCCGCTGGCAACGAGCTAAACTTCGGTTTTGGCTCTGTTTCTATCCGGGTTTACAAGTCGGATACCGCGGCCGGGATAGATTCTCCCGACATGCCAGTCGAGGAGGATATAACGGCAGAGCCAGAGGATCCGGAGCATAGCGACGCTGAACGCGGCTACACTTCCGATGCGTCCACCATAACGCGGGATCTAAAGGCAATGTGCCAACTGGGTGAAGGAGAGGCCACCTCTGATGTAGCGTCGGACGATGAGGACGCGAACGTGACAGTGGTGGAGGGACCATCTTCAGATGTCTGTAAAGATTCTGCAGATAAACCTCCACCACTGTAAAGCAGCCTCCGCTGCACTACTACTCCGTCTGGCTGGAGACGGAGCCGACATAGTCCTAGTCCAGGCACCCTGGTTGATTGGTGGTAAGATTTCTGGACTAGGAACACCAGATTACAAGCTAGTAGTTGCTGAAACACAAGGTAAAACCCGTACCTGCATTCTGGCCAGAAAACATTTGAGTATTTTCTTGCTTCATAATTTCAGCAATGAGGACAACACGGCAGCAAGCCTGGAACTCCAGTCAGCTCCGATAAGGTTGCTGTCCTGTTATATAGCCTATGACCAACCGGGCCCTCCTCCAGAAGAAGTCACGAGAAGTCTAATAAAAGACTGCGAGACGCGAGGTATCAACCTCATCATTGGATGCGATGCCAATGCACACCACACCCAGTGGGGCAGCACAGATATAAACATTAGGGGTGAGTCACTCCTAAACTACCTTCTCAACACTAACCTAGTTTTATGCAACAAAGGCTGCGAACCTACTTTTATAATTAAGGGCAGGAAGGAGGTCATTGATCTTACCCTGGTATCTTATCCTCTATATGATCTCATCAGAGACTGGAAAGTGGCAGACGATCACTCCTTCTCTGATCATAGATACATTGAATTCTCCCTCAAATCGAGGCACTCTAAACCAGCCCCGTTTACCAACCCAAGAAAGACCAAATGGCCAATATTTATTGATATCCTTAAAAAGGCTATCCCAGAGATAGCACCAGAAGGAATTCACTCTACAGAGCGACTAAGCCACCTAGTAAAAACCTTTACTGAGGCTTGCAACACGGCTTTTAGGGCAGCATGTCCCATCAGCAGACCCAAAAGGGGTAAGCAACCACCATGGTGGAACCCCAACCTAAACGAACTCCGCAAGAGCTCGAGAAACCTCTTCAATCAAGCCAAGGCTGTTAGAACAGAAGAAACTTGGCTAAACTATAAACACGCCCTATTGATATACAAAAAGGCGACTCGACAAGCCAAAAGAGATTCATGGAGAGATTTTTGTTCTGACATCGAATCAACACCGGATGCGGCCAGACTGAGGAAGATTTTATCGAAATCTGCCCCCACACTAGGGTACCTCAAAAAAGAGGATGACACCTGGACTACATCTAGCGAAGAATCGCTGGACGTACTCTTGAAAAAGCACTTTCCGGGCTGCAAAGCAACCAATCAAGGTAGACACCAAACCCCTACTGAGGTGCCAATCAGCCCCTCTCTTCTAAGCAGACGTAACATAACCTGGGCTATAAACAGCTTTAAACCGTACAAGTCACCTGGACCAGACGGCATTTTTCCTGCCCAATTACAACAAGCTGGGCACACTGCCATAAACTGGCTGCAATCTATCTTCACAGAAGTTTTAAAAACTGGCCATATCCCTGATACATGGCGAGTCTCAAAAATAGTCTTTATACCAAAAGCTGGTAAATCATCCCATACGACAGCAAAGGACTTAAGACCAACCAGCCTGTCGTCATTTATGCTCAAAACCTTCGAGCGACTCCTGGCTCTTCAGCTAAGAGCATTCATTTCCCCCCATCTCATATCCAATTCTCAACACCCATATCAGAAAGGCAAATCGACGGAAACAGCTTTGCACTCTGTTGTCGCCACTATTGAAAAATCCCTTTTGCTCACTGAATATAGCCTTCCTAGACATCGAGGGAGCTTTTAACAACGGAAGCAATCCCGGAAGCAATCACTGGACACTGACAAACTTGGGGATTGAAAGCCGGCTAGTGGGACTCATCGACCAATTGCTCACAAGCAGGGTCGTAACGTCCACACTTGGCTCTTCAACACTCACCAGGATCGTCAGAAGGGGAACACCTCAAGGAGGGGTTCTATCTCCTCTCCTATGGAACCTAGCAGTCAACAGGCTGTTATGCGACATAGAGGGTGGAGGCTGCCAGGTTGTTGCCTACGCGGACGACGTAGCACTAATTTTCACGGGAAAATTCCCTCAAACACTATGCGACCTGATGTCAGTCAAGCTACAAAAACTGGTCACCTGGGACGATGAGTGTGGCCTGGGAGTAAACCCAGCCAAAACGGAACTTGTACTTTTCTCTAGAAAATACAAAATCCCAACTCTAATACCCCCAAAAATAAAAGACTCCGTCCTCTCCTTCAGCGAAAGCGCCAGATACTTTGGTTTAATTCTGGACAGGAAGCTGGACTGGAAGATTAACACGCAAGATAGATGTAGAAAGGCAACAGTTGCACTCTACACACTCTAGCTATAGTCAGACCGATACTACTATATGGTATAGCAATATGGTGGCCTGCCTTAACAAAGCAGTCCATAAACAAACAGATCAACAAAATTCAAAGGATGGCCGAAATCTGCATCACAGGTGCTCTCAACACAACACCTGGCGAAGCTCTAGACGCCATTCTTAACATACAGCCAATCAGGCAAGTTAGCAAAAATATTGCCACCATTGCTCAACAGGGCACTCCGCTATCCTTAAGGATAACCAAATAGTTCCTTCTAGAACCGACTTCTGTATGCCAATAGAGCATTTCAAACAACCATTCCGCACAGGGAGGAGTGGTCATCACATACCCCAGGACAAAATGGGGCCATATCCTTCTACACAGATGGTTCAAAGCTGAACCATCAAGTGGGTGGAGGGGTATACCCTCAGGACCTAAATATACAGGTCTCTTTTAGGCTACCTGACCATTGCAGCGCCTTTCAAGCCGAAATCCTGGCTATAAACGAAGCCTTAAAACTCCTAAGGGAATCTCGAGTCAATTCGGGCCGTATTAACATAAACAGTGACAGTCTAGCAGCTATCAAGTCTATAGAATCGACCACAACAAATTCCACCTCAGTTTCGAATTGACCGTAAATCTCTACATGAGATGGCTGAGCATTTCGACATTTGCCTAATATGGGTACCAGGGCATCAAAACATTACTGGAAACTGTATAAGTGATGAACTAGCCAGAAAAGGTACAACAGTACACCTCCTTCCTGACAAGGAGGATACGCGTATGCCACTGGCGACCTGCAAGCTAGTACTTCTAGCTCAATCCATAACAGTTAGCGAAAACCGATGGCAAAACATGCACCATTGTCGTGCCGCGAGGCAATCCTGGCCTTACCTGAATAAGGCTCGTTCTAGTATTCTATGTAAACTAAGTAAAACATATTGTTCTGCAGTAGTAAGAGAAATGACAGGACATTGGCTGGTAGGTAACCACGCCACAAGGCTGAATTCCCCATACAATGACTTCTGCAGGAGCTGTAGAGACGAAGAAGAAATTGAATCACCTGAACATTTCTTCTGCTCCTGTCCCGCATTGAGTAATAGAAGACTCCACACCCTGGGAAAACCTTTTCTCTCCACTTTAGGTGAACTTGCCTCAATTACACCGCGCAAAATCTCTAAATTTATTCAGCTATCAAACTGGACGCCCTTCTGATTGACATGTCACTACAAAGGTAGAAAGGAAATCTAGATCCGCGGTACCACAATGGGCCCAACTGTGGCCTAAGTGAGTCGTTGAATCGACAGCCGCTCTAACCTAACCTAACCTATGATGGCCACAGTTAGTGGGTGGCGTTTGGGCAATATTGTGAGGCGCTCACATATGGGGCGTCATCGGCGCTGCTAGACCCGTTCATTTTATTATTAATTTTAGTATATTTTTCATTTTGATTTGTATTACTTTCTACTACTTTTTATTTTTCGTTATTATTTCAATTTGATTTTGTTATTTTTTATTACTTTTTATTTTTCGTTATGATTTCAATAAGCAGCCACGAAAGAGCGCTTAAGAGAGGGCCGCTGGATCGATTTCCCTCCATAGTGTTAAGAGTAGTTAAGTAAGAGAAGGAAGAGAGAAACAAGGAAGAGAGCGCCCAGTTCGTTCGTCGCTTAACGTGGTGAATTCGGGAGCGAAGGGTTCCGACGTTAAGCGGCGAACAAATTGCGGATTAATTAGATAGAGGCAACCGACGAGAAAAGTCGAAACGTTTGTGAAAAAAGTGAAGTGAAGAAATTAAGTAAAGAAAACCCTTTTGATTTTTGAAGAGGCGATTGGCGTATTTTCTTTTATTTGGACAAAGGTTTTTTGCGTAACAAGTGAGTATTGGCTGCAGTTTATATTGACAATTTGGTTAGTGACGGCAAACGGCGGTTGGTGTGCACATAACGGTAGTTGATCTTCGTTTTGCGTAAATCGTGAAGCGGCCAACGCGAGAGTTTTGCAAGCGCCGACGGCAAGATAGCCTGTTGAGTGGAGAACTGATTTTTGGAAGAAGAAAAGGTGTAGTGCGTGTGATTTCGAAGTCCGCTTTTGGTGATATGGGCTGAGTCAGATACCCCTTTATTTTGTGGCTATTTTCGCTACTGAGCCGAATCAGGGGTATATTAGAGTGAAACGTTTTTCTTGTTCCCCGAGTGTGGAGTGCCTTAATTTTGGTGGCGTAGCGAAAGCAATTTCGTTTTGCAAACGGCGGGTCTCCTAAAAATAAAATTTTCTTGTGGAGAAACCTTGGCTGCGGCTGAGTATATTACCTCGGCCAGGAATATACGTCTTTACAAGTGGCGCCCGAGCAGGGACCCTGTCGTTTGCAAATGTCACGCGGACGGACTTAAAACCCCAAAAACGTGAAGCTAGAGGTTAGGGTGAATGCTCGTCGAATATACCCCGACACGCGGTAAAAGAAAAAAAAAAAGAAGTGCAAAGCGGCAGCCAAAAAGGCTGATCGTCTTGGCAGCGAAAGGGAGAACGAGAGGGAAGACAAGTGCCGTTAGTTTTCGTTTTCGTGTTTATTAGTTTCTTCCGTTTGTTCTTTTGCGGGCACGTGTTCGAATTGTTGAAATCGACACTTGCGAGAAGGGGAGTCAGGGGAGGCGCGACACACTGAGAACAATCGGGTCGACTGACTGGAGTTATACCTCGCAATTTTATAATAAAACAGAATATAATAAAATCAAATAATATAAAATATAATAAAATAAAATAAAATATAATAAAAATAAAATATAATAAAATAAAATAAAATAAGATAATATAAAACAAAATAAAATATAATAAAATAAAATATGATGAAAATAAAATATAATAAAATAAAGTAATATAATATAAAACAAAATAAAATAAAATATAATAAATAAAATATAATATTATAAAATAAAATAATATAATTTAATATAAAACAAAATAAAATATAATATTATAAAATAAAATAATATAATGTAATATAAAACAAAATAAAATATAATAAAATAAGATAATATAATATAAAAATATAATAAAATAAGAAAATTAATTAAAATAAAATAAAATAACATAAAACTAAATAAAATAAAAATTTAATATAAAATTAAATATAATGAAATAAAATAATAGTAAATAGAACAAAATAAAACGAAAAAAATTAGATAAAATAAAGTTTAACAAAACAAAGAAAAAATTTTTAATATAACAAAACAAAGAAAAATTTTTAATATAAAATTAAAATAAACTTAATAAAATAAAATAAATTGAAACGAAATTAAAGTTAATAATAATAATAATAAATATATAAAAATAAATAAAGATAAATAATAATAAATTAAAATAGCGAGCAGTATGGCATCGTCAGATAATGAATCCGACACTACGCCGTTGGAAATAGTGAACCCCGGGGTCGGAGTGAAATGGATTTACCACTTACGAAAGGAAGAGTTGGAAGTCGTTGCTCGGGAGTTGGGGTTGGGTACGGGGATCAAGGTTGAAGATCTCCGACCCCAAGTGTCAGCAGCAATAAAGGGAGGTCGCTATTCGTCCGGGACGTGGGCTCGTTTGGCAGATATGGAGGGGTACTCCGCCAAATCAAAGGGAGTGACGGTCGCTAAGACAGCCTCAGAAGGTTTGGGGAGGAGGTGGCGAAAATCAGAATCGGATGTCCACAAAGCAGCGGAAATGGCGGGATCGGCCAAGGGGTTCGCGGGAACGGACAGAAAGGAGGACGTGATTCCGCCCTTGGATCGGGCAGGTAGGACAGAAAAGTTGCCGAGCGGACATACATCTACACCCGAGCGCACGGTGGCGACCCGACCCTATTACATGGAGGAAAGATGCCGAACGCCTATTCCGGAACGGGTCAGAAAGTGGGGTATACGTTTTGACGGGACAGGGGATCCTTTGTCTTTCCTCGAAAGCATTGA
Organism: Drosophila phalerata; assembly: GCA_951394115.2. Classification (NCBI taxonomy): domain Eukaryota; kingdom Metazoa; phylum Arthropoda; class Insecta; order Diptera; family Drosophilidae; genus Drosophila; species Drosophila phalerata. The sequence goes on along the minus strand of OX596008.2, from coordinate 2,313,456 downwards.
AGAACGAGCAATGTCACACGATATCGATAAGGATCGTTTGGCGCGAGTCATGGGTGAAGTGCTAACAGATAAGGCTTCACGCTGGCTAATGACTAGTCGGTTACGGGATGTGCCGTGGGCGACATTTCGGGCAGAGTTTTTAGAGTTTTTCTTGCCGCCACGATATTTCGATAGGCTGGAGGATGAGATCAGAGTTCGACGTCAAAAGGCAGGGGAGGAATTTCAGGACCACCTGATCGAGCTGCGGAGCATGATGTACCATGCGAGCTCAAGAGTTGCATAGGATTTATGAAAACTGTGCTCCTGAGTATCGCTTATACATTCGCAGGACGGATTTTTCGACCCTCTCACAACTCACGCAAATGGCGATCGAGTTTGAAAGTGTTCGCAAACAGAGTCGCGAATATTCTGCGACAAGTACGAGTTTTCCCGCGAATGTGAGGTCAAGCGTTGAAACGTCCAGACAGACACAGAATCCCTTCAGGACAGCGACTACCACGGACGATGAAAGGCGGGAGCAAACGTTCGGACAGTGCGACAGCAGCGGGGGTACGACCCGAGTTCTACTACCCGACAGACCCCAGAGTTCGCGGAATGTTTGTTTCCGGTGCGCTCAGGAAGGTCACTACAGTCGCGAGTGCCCGAACCCAAAAGTTTTGTTTTGCAGGCGATGTGGGACTCGAGGGGTGAGAACCGAGCAGTGTTGTCAGCTGCCGGAGGCGGGAAACGAGCAGCAGCGGCACCTGGGATGGGATCAGGCAGCCGCGCAGGGGACCGAAGCCCGTCAGTAGAAAGATGTCCTCTGTTTCTCGTCGATGGGCGCGTTGGCGCTCGTGTGACGGTGGGCAATCACGAGGTGATCGCCACCGTAGACACGGGTGCCACGCGAAGTTTTGTCAGGGAGGATTGTACGAAGAGGATTGCAAGAGGGGACAGGATAAGAGTAGACACGACGGTCAGGCTGGCTGATGGGACAAAGCAGCTGATCAGTCAGAAGGTGCGAGTCGATGTACAGTTGGCTGGGAAAAGGGTGACGACGGAGATGCTCGTCATGCCGATAATGCTCGACGAAATGATATTGGGGATGGATTTCCTAAAGGGACCACTATACAGTGTGGAGTTACTAATTTGCAATTGCGGGACAACATGATACCAGAAGCGACGGTGCCTGGGGGTGATCCCATGCCATCCGCGGATGACACGCATGGGGGAATAAAGCTGGGAGGAGTGGTCGACACGGTATCCAAGAATGAGGTCCTATCATCCCGTTCGCAGGATGGAGGGGTCACAGAAAAACTTACGGGGGGCGAATCGGTGTGCCCGGAGGGTTTGGCGGACGATTTATTAATCTTTCTGGAGGAAGAATTGTCCAAGTTTGACGGACTCAAGGGTGTGACGCATATAGCAGAGCATAGTTTCGTTATGAGGGACGATAAACCTCTCAAGCAACGATACTATCCCAAGAATCTGGCTATACAAAAGATCATTAATGACCAGGTGGAAGAGTTGCTCGATCAAGGGGCGATAGAGCCATCGAAGAGTCCCCACAGTGCCCCGATCGTGTTGGTGAAAAAAAAGACGGGTGATTGGCGAATGTGCGTCGACTACAGGCACGGTGCCGAGGATAAACCACATTTTGGAACGTCTCCAACAGGCTCGTTTCATATCAACACTGGATTTGAAACATGGATATTGGCAGATACCCATGGTTGAAGCTAGTCGAGAATGCACGGCATTTACTGTTCCCGGACGTGGCTTATTCCAATGGCGTGTTATGCCGTTCGGTCTACATTCTGCTGGTGCGACTTTTCAGAGAGCACCCGATACGGTGATCGGCCCGGAAATGGAACCGCACGCATTTGCGTATCTAGACGACATCATTGTGATTGGCAGAACCAAGGGGGAGCAGGGACAAATGTTCGTTCTTCAAGAAGAGCCTCGTGTATCTGGGGCATCTGGTGAGCGAATAGGGAATTCAACCAGACCCAGCGAAGGTGGAGGCCATCCAACTGTTGAAGCCGCCGACTAACCTGAGGGAGTTGCGACAATGCTTGGGAATGGCGTCCTGGTATAGGCGTTTTGTCCCCAATTTCGCAACGTTGGTGGCGCCGATGACACTACTTCTCAAGAACCCGTAAGTGGTGCTGGGGAGATGAACAGCAAGCAGCGTTTGAGGAAATCAAACGTCATTTGACGACGGCGCCCATATTGGCATTTCCGAATTTCTCGTCGTAGTTTACAGTGCAAACTGACGCAAGTGATTGCGGGCTCGGAGCGGTATTAACACAAATTGTTAACGACCAGGAGGTGGTGATCGCGTATGCGAGCCGGAAAGCGGAGGTGAATTATTCTGTCACGGAAAAGGAGTGCCTAGCAATCGTATGGGCGATACGCAAGTTCCGATGCTACCTCGAGGGATTTTGTTTTGGAGTAATCACGGTCATTTGGCACTCAAATGGCTGAACTCCATCGAGAGCCCGTCCGGGAGGATCGCTCGATGGGCTTTGGAGCTTCAACAATACCAATTCGACGTGCAATATCGGCGAGGCAAACTCAACGTGGTGGCGGACGCGCTTTCGAGACAACCAGCAGAGATATTGCGCCAGATGATGGAAGAAATACCCGAGTGCAAATGGCTTGCTAGCATGCGGAGGAAGATAATCCAGGAGTCCGAGAAATTCCCCGATTATACCCAAGAAAATAATCAGCTTTATCGTCATTTGGGGCACCGAGCCGATGACGAAGATTATATACCCTGGAAATTATGCGTGGGAGCATCAATGCGAAGACGAGTGCTAGAAGAGAGCCATGATATGCCCACTGCAGGACACCGGGGGGTGAGGAAGACGATAGCCAGACTGGCACAGCGGTATTATTGGCCCGGCATGAATAGAGATGCCATGAAACATGTGAGATGCTGTGAAATGTGCCAGAAGTTCAAAGTGGAACAAAGGAGACCCGCAGGACAGATGTTGACTCTTCCAGTGGCAGAGCCGATGGCGGTGTTATGTGCCGATTTCGTGGGACCCTTGCCCCGGTCGAAACATGGCAACACAATGCTGTTAGTGTTTCACGACGCCTTTTCAAAGTGGGTGGAGCTGATGCCTCTGAGGTAAGCGACGGCAGCACATTTGCAGAAGACATTTAGACAACTTATACTGTGCCGATACGGGATCCCCTAGAAGTTTGTATGCGACAACGGGGCACAGTTCACAAGTCGGAGCTTCAAGACGTTCATGAAGAATTTGGGCGTTGAGGTGGAACATACGGCCCCAGGCTGGCGAAGGAAGGAGAAAAGAAACGTAGGGTAGCTAACATAGCTCAGCTAAAACCTTTCCATCGGGATAGATCGATCGACAGCCGAGAAGAAGTCGATCACGCCGAACCAACCGCCAAACATTAACGATCGCTGATACTCTAAGAATGCATGCGCCGACGGGAAAATACCCGGTAGCGTGGAAAATTAACTCCGTTTGGTGGAAGTGAGTGTACAACGGGTTTAATTTATGGTCTGCTTGTGGGATTCGCTAGGGGACTTGAGCATGAAAGTGAGGCTTGCAGATTTATCCACTTTTCGCTGTTGAGGCGGGTCAGGGGCATATTAGAGGGAAGCGGTTTGCAAAAGGCAGGTCTCCCAAAATAAAAATTCCTTGTGGAGAAACCTATGGTTGCGGCTGAGTATATTACCTCGGCCGGGAATATACTTCTTTACATGGTTCTTGCCACACATCGCCTTTTGTAGCTTTAATAAAAACAAATTAAGATTGATATTCGACGCTGCCGCTCAAACAGAAGGAATGTCCTTAAACTCATGTCTGACGAAAGGAACAGACGCATATCAGCCGATTCCATTACCTTCATACTTGTTTCAGTTTCGGAATTTGTGCCCAAAGATTCTTACGGAGAGATGACGACAGTTCAAGACCACCAGATGTTTACATTATAAATGTTGTGATATTTGACTCAGCCAGTTTGCCTTGTTCAACACAATATGTAAAAAATTTAAACGCCGAGACCATAAACCCATAAGTAAAGCCATAACCGATCTTTACTACGTCGACGATTACGTGCATAGTTTTGACACAATTGATGAAGTCCACTCGTTACTGATAAAGTGATTTAAATACACAAGGCGGAAAATTTGGAGCTTTGTGGACTCGTCTCGAACTTTATGAAACTGTTAAAAAAAAAACTCAACGTGTCGCCGAGGACCACGGAATTGCCAACCCAGCTGAATCATTCAGAGCCGAATATTGAGAAAATATTAGGTCTTCACTGGGATCATTGTTCGGATAAGTTCTGCTTCATCTTGAAGTTGAAAGGAGTGGTAAATAATGTTGTCGAAGCAAAATAACTCTTAACCAAGAGACTTGTTCTTTCGATGGAAAGGTCGATTTTTGATCCTTTTGGATTCGTGGCTCCTTTTGTCATTAAGGCAAAAATATTGATTCAAGAGTTAACACAACTTGGAACGAGGTCATCCTAGAGCATTTGCATAAGACATGGTTCGGATGGTATGATGAACTAAAACAGACAAAAAACATTAGGACTCGTAGATTTTTTTTTTTTTTTTTTTTTTAAGTTGGCTTTATTTATTGAATCTTCTCCAAGGGAGACTTACAATAAGTTTATCAAATCTTATATTTAAAGCTTAACTAACAGTCATGTTGACTTAATATGAACTACGGTGCCCCAAGTTTTTATTGCTGGGCTGGAAGGTCGTTTCGTTGAAGACGGGCTCGACTGCAAACCCGAGTTAATTGCCGAGCAAGTGGATTGGGGTGCAGGGATAACTTAATGTTGTAGCTCGCCTTTTGTCGTGCTATCTCATCTTTAACGTATATAACGTTCAAATCTCTATGAATGTTGTCGTTTCGAACATACCACGGTGCCCCAGTGATAGTCCTCAAGATTTTCGATTGTACTCGCTGGATGATATCAATATTGCTACTGCACGCGTTTCCCCATAGCTGCGAGCCGTAGGTCCACACTGGTTTTATGGTGGAATTGTAGAGTAGGACCTTGTAGTCCAAGCTGAGAGGAGATCGGTGGTTTAAAAGCCAATAAAGTTTATTGGCTTTCAGTTTAATCTGCGTTTTCTTTGATTCAAGGTGACGACGCCAGGTGAGCCGCCTATCAAGATGAACGCCAAGGTACGTTACTTCTTTGGCTTGTGGAAGTTGCCTATTAGAGAGTGTTAACGAAGGACATGTTTGCATGTTGAGGGTAAACGTGATGTGTTTACATTTTTGGTTATTTATTTTAATACGCCAGTCGGCTAACCATTTCTCTACTACCGCCAAATGTTCAGCTAGACGTGCTGTTGCCTGAATAGGGCATCTGGAGCGACTGAGGATTGCGGTATCGTCTGCAAACGTGGATGTTGTTAGCCGCTCATTTATCGGGATGTCCGCTGTGTATATTACGTATAGTGTTGGTCCCAGAACACTTCCCTGAGGAACTCCAGCTTCTATAATGTGATCGTTAGATGTAGTAGTGTTGCATCTAACTGCGAAGACTCTATTGTAGAGGTACGACTCGAGTAGCTTATGAGTGTACACCGGAAGCGTCGTTTTGATTTTGTGCATGAGGCCATCAAGCCACACTCGATCGAAAGCCTGGGAGACGTCGAGGAATATTGCACTGCAGAATTCCCGATGTTCGTATGCTGTACGTATTTCTGATGTTATTCGGTTGACTTGCTCGATAGTTCCATGCTTTTCTCTGAAGCCAAATTGATGTGTTGGGATTGCATTGCGTGTTATCAGATGAGGAATTATGCGCGTCAGTAGGCATTTTTCAAAAAGCTTAGACAAGCACGGTAGTAGACTAATTGGTCTATAAGATGATGGTATTGTATGATCTTTTCCAGGTTTGGGTATCATTATAATGACCGAATTCTTCCATTTTTTTGGGAAGTAGCCAAGTGTTGTAATCGCGTTGAAAAGCTTACAGATGAGGGAAATAGCACAGTTTGGAAGTTCAATGATCATTTTTTGAGTTATTTGGTCACAGCCTGGAGCTTTTTTTGGTTTCATCTGTTCTTTTATGACTTTTCCAATTTCGTTCGCACGGAACTGAGGTGGATTATGAGGTGCACAGGAAGAAAGTACGAATGAATTTGTTGCGGGATTTGGTTGGAATACATTACGTAGGTGAGTGGCAAATGTGTTGGCTCTGTCTATGTCGCTACGGGCCCAGCAGCCTGAAGAGTTTCTTATAGGCGTTACCGTTTCGATCGGCGCACTTAGCGTTGGGTGAGCCCTCCACAAAGGATGCTTGGTACTGGTTGGTGACAATTGCTCTATGTAGCGGCGTTGGGCATCTGTTTCTTCTTGCTTTAGAGCTTTGCTGAGTCTGCGCGAAGCATCTTTAAAGCGTTGTTTGGTAGATGGCGACCGGTGGGACTGCCATTCACGTCGCAATCGTCGCTTTTCCAGAACAAGTTGTTCTATTTGAAGATTAGTTTTGCGTTGTTTGGTCTGCACATGCGCATGTTGTGGAGTAGAGATTTTAGCTGCTTCTACAAGTACAGATTCTAATAAATCAGCGGAGCAGTCGATGTCCGCTTCAATGTTGAATTGCGGGGTAAGATCGAGGTGAGTGCTTACGTATTTCTTGTACTTGAGCCAGTTGGTTCTGTGTGTTGTAAGTCTATTAGGATATTCCATATATTCCGGGGATTGGAGTAGATTTAATAACACGGGGGAGTGGTCGGATGACAGATCCGAAAGTGCTTTGGCGCTTATTAGATTGCGTGGGATGTTTTTTGTCACAGCAAAATCTATTAAGTCTGGTTGTTTGTTAGGGTCTGCTGGCCAGTATGTAGGACTACCCGGGGAAACATAATTGAGTTTGTTGCTTGGTTTTATGATTGCATTGTATAACTGCCTTCCCTTAGTGGTCACAAGGCGAGAGCCCCAGTGCGGGTGTTTCGCATTGTAGTCTCCTGCTGCTAAGAATCGCTGTCCCAGTGAGTTGTAGAATTGCATGAATTGATCTTCAGAGATTGTAAAACGGGGAGGACAGTATACAGCGGCAATAGTAAGATTATTGATGTCCGATTGTACAGTTATGGATGTGGCTTGTAGATAGTTTTTCGCGTGACTTTTGTGGAATTGATGTTTGATGCGGTTTCTTATTAGAATACCGGTTCCACCGTGTGCTTTTCCGTCCGGATGATCAGTGCCGTAGAATATATAGCCGTGAGTTTGGAAATTATATTTGTTAGTGAGATGCGTCTCAGAAAGCAGCATTACATCAATGTGTTTGTCGTTTAGGAATTGAGTAAGTTCAAGTTTATGCCGTGAAACACCGTTGGCGTTCCACAGAGATATTCGTAGAGGCGCCATTGATTATTTTGATTGTTGAGATGCGAGCATCTGTATCAAGGTGTTTTGATTTTGCATAAGGTTTTGCATAGTTGATCTCATAAACGACATGAATTCTATCGTACTTTGTTGTAGGGTGAAAATCATTGCTTCAATAGAGTTTTGTGACTGCTGCAAGGGCTGCTGAGCGTTAACCATACTCAAATCTTCTTGGATTACACTAGAAGGTGCTACTGAGGAAGATGGTTTTTGCAAGCCAGATTTTAAAGCACTAGCGAAAGAAATGCCGTTGATAGTGTTTGCGGGACCAAGTGAGGACCTGGCTGCTTTGGCGAAAAAGACGTCGGGTGTAGTTTGGGATGCTATAACTGCAGCTGGCAGGTGCTGATGACGCGTTGTTGGTACTCGTCGGATACGGTTTTTTAGTTCCTTGTACACTGGACAGCCTCTGTAGTTCGCTGTGTGATTTCCACCGCAGTTGCCGCACTTTTTTGTATTAGGGTCATCTTTGTTGACTGAGCAGGAGTCTGGGCCATGGGAGTCTCCACAAGCAACACATACCGTACGCAACGGGCAATACGACCTGGTATGCCCATATTCCTGGCAGTTCGAGCATTGAACTGGGCCGTTCCGTTTGTGTGGTTCCTCAACAGTGATCCGGCGATGCAACAGGAGCTGTATCTTGTAGATCGGGTGCACTCATTTTTCTTTGGAGCTTTACTGTCTGGCTCCAGCTCAACTTTGAAGAGAGGTTGCGGTATTTTATTTTTGTTTATTATATTTGTGACTCTCTTAGCGAGAAAGCCCTTTTCTTTTAACGCACTTGAGATCTCGGAAGGGGGGACATCCGGTTCAATACCTTTAAGTACCACCTGCAGGCCTTTGCTGCTTTTTAGTTGGTAAGTGTAGAAGCTTTTTTTTAGCTTCATTTAGATAACGGGAGATTTTACGGAAATGCTCCTCGTCTTTTGTTTGGAGCTTTATTTCGTGAATATTCCCTTTTATTAGAGGAATGACATGAAAGTTGTTGTTTCCAATGAGATCAACAATCTTGTTCACCAGTGCGTTGGATATCTTCTCCCTAATGTATATAGGTGGGGGCTTAAGTTTCTTTGGTCCATGTCCAGCTTCGGTAGGTTGTTCGTTGACAGTATCAGCCAGCGGCGCAAACCTATTGTTGGTGTTTATTGGGTCCCCAGCAGTTTGGTTTAAGTCACCGCGGTTTATTTTTGTTTTATTTCCCAGTATTTTTTGTGGGCTTAGTTTTCGCTTGGGTACTATTTGAAAGTAGCGATCCATTCCGGTCTGCCTAGCCGGAACCGTTGGTTTTGACGCTGCGCTTGCATTCGAAGCTGTAGTTGAGAAAGATTGTGCTTGGTCAGCAGAAGATGGTACGACGACTGTTGACACAGTTAAAGTTGTTGTTGCTGTAGCGTCAGCTGCAGCGGCTTGTGAGGGCAAATTTGGTGGTGATAGTGGTTTATGCGGGGAGACGATCGGCATTGGAGAGGCACACTCTTCGCTCCAGCTTTTTGGAGTTGTAGTTGGTAAATTCGGAGAGCAAGAACGCGCTCTCGTATCTTCTGCGGCTAAGAGGTTCTGCATTGATTTTTCGGTTATTTGTGCTGTTGTGTCGGAGACATAGCTAAAGTAAGCGTAATTTTTGGCCAAAGAGAGTCGTCGCTCGTCTTGCTCGCGCTGACGGTGGGCACGGGTATCGTAGTGACTCATCGTAGTTAGCACTTGTTCAATACAAATTCTATTTGATTTGTTTATAGTTTATAGAATAGTTTTATTATATTCGCAAAACTAGTTTAGTGGGCGCGCACATCGCACTAGGGGGCTCTTGGCCTAAATCTAGATTTTTACCGCACGTGGGTACTATTTAGATTAAGATTATTACGGAGCGCTTTATAGAAACACGTCTGCACGGTCCGAAGGTTTATAGTTTTTGATTCGTAGGATTCGTAGATGCTACCACAACCAATTTGAGGAATCTGATATTAATGTACAGCTTCATATATTTGTAGATGCTAGCGAAGAAGCATACGCTGCCGTCGCTTACTGGAGAGTACAAATTTTGAACAAAGTATCGGAATTATTTGTTATGGGCAAAGTCCAATAAAAACATTAACAGTTCCACGTCTTGATCTGCAAACCGCCGTCTTTGGTCCGCCTAAAAAATGCAATTTTATCCAGCTATCAAGGCAATCCAAAGGAAATCTATCGCTGGTCGGATGCCAAGACTGTAATCAATTGAATCCATTGAGATATTCGCCGAAATAAGCAGTACGTGACTGACCGCGTATCGGAATTTTTAGAATCTACGAAAGCCGCCGGAAATGGACAAAAAAAAACCTGCCGACGTCGCTACACGCATGTCATCAAAAGTAGATACAGCAATTTGGATCATCATTTTTAAAATTGATTTTCGACGAATGACCAGAACAACCTTGTACATGTAAAAGTACATGCCCAGACTAATGAGCAACGGCAAAGATTTGTTTACGTTACAACGGCGAACACAACGTTTGATTTGATTGAAAAGTTTATTTAATATGAAAAACTTCTAAAGAAAAACTTTGTTTAAGAATAAATCCAATGTTGCGACAAAGTCAAAGACAGTGACCGCCACTGAAGTATTCCTATGCCGATTGGTTCAGCAATCGTGCTTTGATAACGAACTAAAACAACTTCAAAACCATCAGCCTATCGAAAAATCAAGTTATATTTGGAATCTAACGCCCGAGTTTAATGAAAATGGTGTGTGAAAAAGCCTATTATTTTGCCAAAGAATCATAAATTGACTTTGCTGATAGCAAAGCACTATCACGAACATGGCAAGCATCAAAATTTCGAAACTATAAACAGTTGCATAACGCAAAAATTCTGGATTCCATCCATTCGTCGTTTGGCCAAGAATATAAAATCAAACTGTCAGCAATGTAAAAACCGATAAACAATGCCAAATCTGCCATTAATGGGACAGCTGCCGGATGATAGAGTTATAGCTTACGTCAGACCATTTACTTACACGGGCGTGGACTATTTTGGTCCAATATTGATAGCCATTGAAAGACGCCGTGAGAAGAGATGGAAAATCTCTTTAATTCATGACCTCTGATGCATGTACCAATTGACTCACATGAAGCCGAGCCGATTACTCCAAATCACTGTCTACTTGGATGTCCGAATACCATACAGACGCCAGCAGTAGACGAATATTCAGTGTGCCTAAGACAGCAATGGCAAATCAGGCAACAATTGATGCACACGTTCTGGAAGAGGTGGATCTTGGAGTATCTGCCGACTTTAACTCGACAAACCAAGTGATTCAAGCGAGTCGAACCAATAAAGATTGGAGATGTCGTCATAATCTGCGACGATAACGAAAGACGCAGTCAATGGAAAAAGGGCAGAATCATCGGAGTCCAAACAGCAGAAAACGGACAACCTTGATTCACGGGGGTCGGAATATTACATTATGTTTCTTTGTATTTCAATTTTATAATTTAATAACTTGTCATTATCGATAAATCAAATTTCTGAATATCGAAGCATTAATTTAACAGTGAATATCGCTATGTATTTGTTAACATAAATTATCGATTTAGGCACACTAAGAATCTCTAATGAATGTGCCGTCTCAAACAGCGTCATTCTTAAATTAGAGGTGAAAACGATTGGTACGTAATTTTAACGAACAATGTAAGACTTTGAAGACAAACACTGTAGTATCCTTGGGCGGGGGTATTGAAGTTCCACTAGCCCTCGCAGAGTATGAGGAGATATCGGAAAGGTGCACTTCTAGCTATGCTCTGACTAGCTCGCCGGTTTGTGTCGGGGCTCGGTCTTCTCTCTCCTGGATATTCCTACACTGATAAAAAAAATGTTCTAAAATCAAGATTTTTGGTCTCAGAACTAAGATTTTTGGTCTAAAAAATGCGTCGAGAACATAACATTCTTAGTTTAAGAGAACACATCTTGGTTTTAAGAACATTTAAAATAAGACCAAGTTCTTATTTTAAGAATAAATGTTCTTAAAATTAAAATCAAAAAATAAAAACATTAAAAAATATTTTTTATATTTATATTTATAATTTATTTTTTTTTTTCATTTACATTTCTTTTATCTTGATAATTTTATAAATTTTTTTTTATTTGTAACCAGTGGGGTTCGAATCGCCGTCTACTGCTTCTCAACTCAAGCAGTGTCTCTAACCACAGCGCCACGGAGCCACCATTAATTACATATGAAATTGTACATATTTATACCTTCCTATCAACTTAAGATTTTAATTCTTATATTAAGATTTTATGATTTTTTAAATTAAAAAATCTTAGTTTTAGTAATTTGGTCTTAAAATAATCTTATTTTAAGAACCAAATATTTAAGATGTATGTTCTTGATTTTAGAAGCTCGTCTCTTTATACCCATTGAAAATGGGCAAAAAAGGGTATAATGCATTTGGCAGAATGCATGTAACAGGCAGAAGGGGGCGTGGCAGACCCCTAAAAGTATATATATTTTTGATCAGGATCAACAGTCGAGTCGATTGAGCCATGTCCGTCCGTCTGTCCGTCTGTTTGAACGCGTCGATCTCAGAAACCATTAGAGCTAGAGACTTCAAACTTGGTATGTAGGTTCCTGGATACCGTACGCAGATCAAGTTTGTTTTTATTTTTGGATCGGACAACTATATCATATAGCTGCCATAGGAACGATACATTGAAAATAAAGTTTTTGTATGAAAAGCTTCTTTAATTTTTGAGATATCTCAACCAATCTCACACGATATATATTTGGGGTGGTATTATACATCCTGACCAAATTTGGTCCAAATCGGCCCACTATATCATATAGCTGTCATAGAGACTCTCTGCCGAAAATCAAGTTTTAGTATGAAAAAGTCATTTGTTTTTCGAGATATCGTAACCAAACTTATAGAATATGCAACTGGGCTGGAATTAAACATCCTGACCAAATTTGGTTCAAATCGGTCCACTATATCATATAGCTGCAATAGAGACGCTCAATCGAAAAGTAAGTGTTAGTATGAAAAATGTTTTGGTTTTTTGAGATATCTTAACCAAACTGATAGAATAGGCATTTATGTTGGTTTTGTACATTCTGACCAGATTTGGTTCAGATCGGTTCCATATATCATATAGCTGCCATTGGAATAATTGGTCGAAAATCAACATTTATAAAAGAGTACCTGGGCTCAGGGTATCCTACTGTCGAGCGTGCTCGACTGTAGCCGCACCTCACCGCGAGCGAAGCGAGCCGGGGGTAGACGAGCGAAGCGAGTAGGGGGCGGAGCCCCCTTGTTATACCCTGAGCCCATTAAAAATGGGCAAAAAAGGGTATAATGCATTTGGCAGAATGTATGTAACAGGCAGAAGGGGGCGTGGCAGACCCCCAAAAGTATATATATTCTTGATCAGGATCAACAGTCGAGTCGATTGAGCCATGTCCGTCTGTCTGTCCGTCTGTCCGTCTGTCTGTCCGTCTGTTTGAACGCGTCGATCTCAGAAACCATAAGAGCTAGAGACTTCAAACTTGGTATGTAGGTTCCTGGATACCGTACGCAGATCAAGTTTGTTTTTTTTTTTGGATCGGACAACTATATCATATAGCTGCCATAGGAACGATACATCGAAAATGAAGTTTTTGTATGAAAAGCTTCTTTAATTTTTGAGATATCTCAACCAATCTCACACGATATATATTTGGGGTGGTATTATACATCCTGACCAAATTTGCTCCAAATCGGCCCAGTATATCATATAGCTGTCATACAGTCGCTCTGCCGAAAATCAAGTTTTAGTATGAAAAAGTTTTTTGTTTTTTGAGATATCGTAACCAAACTGATAGAATATGTATCTGGGCTGGTATTATACATCCTGACCAAGTTTGGTCCAAATCGGCCCACTATATCATATAGCTGCAATAGAGACGCTCAATCGAAAAGTAAGTCTTAGTATGAAAAAATGTTTTGTTTTTTGAGATATCTTAAACAAACTGATAGAATATGCATTTATGTTGGTTTTGTACATTCTGACCAGATTTGGTTCAAATCGGTTCCATATATCATATAGCTGCCATAGGAACAATTGGTCGAATATCAACTTTTATAAAGGAGTACCTGGGCTCAGGGTATCCTACTGTCGAGCATGCTCGACTGTAGTCGCACCTTACCGCGAGCGAAGCGAGCAGGGGGTAGGCGAGCGAAGCGAGCAGGGGGCAGAGCCCCCTTGTTTTCGGTGTACTCGCACGCACACCAACATAATATTTAAGTGTACACTATTAAAGCCAAATATTATTAGAATGAGATTTAATTAAATAAAATAATGTGTAAACAGAGACTATATCCCGACTACTAATGTATTCTGTAATCCTAGTTATCTTTTGTGGAACTCAGATGAAAGTGAGCTCCATCGTCTTTACCCTCTCTACCTGCACAGAAGTCGAACTTATTGCGCCCTTTTAAAGGCTCTATATGATCATTATGTGATCCCAATGCTGACCATGCTTTACTAATGACGAATTAACAAAGTAATTAGTACATTATGGATGTTCTTTTAACTTAAAAAGATATATTTATGACCTCTCACAACAATAAATGAAAAGCTCTAAGTATAAAATATTCTAGTTGGCCATATGAGCCGTATTATCAATATCAACAAGAAATGGTTGGATTAGAATTGGGATTATCGAAGTTCAAAGCATAATACTGAACGGTTTCGGCTTTATAATATATATATATACTAACGTGTTATCGAAAACTTGAGTCGAATAAATGACCGGGCTAGGTAGCCTAAGGTCAACGCTGTAAAAATGTTAGTTAATAAAGACACGAGAATTTGCAAAGCACCCGTCCGTTTATTTCATTTATTAGATTAAGACTAAGTTGTACAAAAAAGTTTAAAAGGGAGAATGACAAATTGTGATTTGGCAGCGATCATGCGCGCGTTTCATATTTCAGCGTGAACTTATAAGAGAATTTGTTTGTTTAGCAAAGATTGGTTAGTCAGCGTGTTTTACAATTTACAGTGGCAGCATATGCTTATTATGCTACAAGTGGCAGAATATGCTTATTATGCTACTTCCCTCGCCTTAAAAGGGAAGCTTATGCTTCTTCTGAGCTTACCGGGTATAATCTGGGTAATGCAATTGGGTTGGTATCTTGTATTTCTATAGTTGTTTTAGATTTAACTTTCAAGTATATGAATACAATACAGGTTATAAGACTTATGATCACTACGATTGTGCTGACTGTGATATTGTTATTTGATATTAACTTTACAATGTCTTTATGTTCTATTGGTTTTAATTTTGTTAATTCTAAGGGTGCGTACAATGGAGTCAGGAGTCATTTTACATTGTTTTATTGTTATTATTTTATTGCCTTTCATCGTTAAGTTTTTATTTAATTCTTGGCAATCTTGTCTTATAATAGTATCATTTACATTCCAGGTTAGAACATTGTTTGGTTCTACATATTTAATTACCTGTTTGACCGTTATAAGAACGAAATTATATATCGGCTTAGCTCTTTTTATAATATTCTTAATACATTCATTGATAATTTATGTGTAATCTTGGTTGTAAACTTTGTTTTGTTCTTCGATATAAGTATCTTTTTCTAAATAATCAAGTTGGTAACCATTACTATCTGGGTAGGGTATTATGTTAATAGTATTAACAGTTTTTTGTTTGATAG
This sequence comes from Drosophila phalerata, assembly GCA_951394115.2. Classification (NCBI taxonomy): domain Eukaryota; kingdom Metazoa; phylum Arthropoda; class Insecta; order Diptera; family Drosophilidae; genus Drosophila; species Drosophila phalerata. Next base: position 2,298,398 of record OX596008.2, on the reverse strand, counting down.
GGATATGTTATATAATAAGTATTTGATTAGCATTAATCCAAGTAGATGTTTTAATTAGCAAAATATTACTACTATCTATGTTTTCTAACTTGTCATATTTAAGTAATTTTGGGTTGAAGATTCCTAGTCGAGAAAGTTGCATTCGGTAAATTGAATTAGTTCGTATATATTATTATCTTCAAAGTCTTTAATCTTCTGAATATTGTTGTTGATTAACTGGATTACTTCATCTATTTCATGTAAACTGATTGAACTTGTTGCTACTGAGTCTAGTTGGTTTTGAATTTTCATTCGGTCGTTGTTATCTAATGTTCCAAATATGTATTTAAATGCGGATAATACTATGTTAATCAATCCTCGTTTCTGTCTATTTGTATGGTGGAGGCTTATTCCGTTAATTTCCCTTAACATTTTATTGTGTAAAAACTTAATTTGTGGGATATTAGTATAATTTTCTGCTTTAGTATTGAAATAGTGGGTTAGGTTTTCTATATCAGTAAGGTTGATGCGGAGACAATGATCCTCATATTCTGATGGTAACCGTGATCAATATCGATGTTGTTGATTTGGATCTGTTGGCCTTGGCATGATTTTATGCAGGTAAGGAAAAGTAATTTGATGAACCAGAAGCCTGTGGGATGGGAATTTCATTAATTTTTTTGTTGTTGTTTGAATTGGGTCTTGTAATAATGTGTTTCTCTATTTCTGTTAGTGATTTTGTAATGATCTTCATCAGTTTGTTCGACATTTTTTGCTGTTTTAAATGGGTTTTCTAATTTGACTTTTTATAACGGTCCTTTTCTATATTTGGTGTCGACTTCGTATTCTTTTCTATTTTTATTTATTTCATTAATTTTATCTTCTTTGTTTTGTTGTGTATCTAAGGTTGGTTGTCCGGCGTAAAGTAATATGTGAGCAGGAGTTTGTCCGGTTGTGTCGTGTTTAGTTTTTTGGTTGTAAATATAGAGTATTGTTTCTATCTTACTTAATTTAGCTTCATTGTCGTCCGAGTTTTACGGATTTTTTCGTTAATGGTTTTATGGAGTCTTTCTATGTCTGCTAAGCCTGTTTTTGTTGTATTAAGTTGTAGTTCTATGTCTTCACTTTCGAGCCATCGAATTTCGGGTTTTAGAATTTCGGGTTTTCCTAAATATGCGCATAAGTGAATTTTTACATTCTCACCAATCTTTTGTTTTTATCTGTTCAAGGGTAGCAAATTTAGAGTAGATGTCTATGCAGCTTAAGTAGTGATTGCCATCGAAAAAATATATGTCTATTACGAATTTATCGCGGCAGTGTTCGGGTTTGGGCGTGATTTTCATGGGTATCTTTGTGTTACGATGTTCGGTTTTTGTTAAGTTACATATTTGGCATTCGTTAATTATATTTTGGATAAGAAGCTGGCTGTTGGGGAAATAATACGTTTCGCCGAAAAGCTTAGTATTTTTTTGGATTCCTGCGTGTAGAAATTTTTCGTGAGTAGTTAATACTAATTCATTAAGTTCTGCATAGGTAGATATATTTTTTAATAAAACGAGACTTCGAACTATTTTCGTATATTTCGGATTGATAGTTTCTCTACATGCATTTTGAAATATTTCAAAATCTGCATCACTATTTATGTATAGAGCGCTGGTTTTGGAATAAAATTGGTCAATTAGATATTGTTTAGCTAATTCTTTATTCATGTCTTAGAAGTAATGTGTATGATTTGTTTTTTTAAATAATTCTCATGTTGTATATTTCTGGGGCCTTTAGAAAATATGACATGTCGCTTATAACATTGTTAACATTTATGGGTTTCTCGGACAAACTTATTAGCAAGGCTGCAAATCGGTTCTGAACCGAATCTCTCTGAACCGGTTCGGTTCGGGTTTTTAAGCAATCCGAACCGGATCATGAACCGAACATTTGATTTTGCATACTCCGTCAACCCGAACCTGAAACGAACCCATTTCTTAAATAAAAGGTTCGGTTCGAAAAAAAAAAAAAAAACATTCTTTTTATTAGTGACGTAAAAATACATCGAAATATCGACAACTTGATTTTTGCGAAAGCGATGATCTATCGAATTGATTGAATCGATTTCCATGAAAACATCGACAACTCACTGAATTTTGTTCTTCGTAGTTCATTTGCAGAACTAAATGATCTGCAATCGAAACTTTTCTTGAAATTTAGTGCTTATCGAGAAGTGAAGTGAATTCAATCGCGTGGAAGCAAAACAAGCTCATTTCAAATATATTATAAATTAAATTTAATATAAATTTAAATTAAATTATATTAAAATAATAGATCATCTTTATACTTTTTAAGACTTTTATAAAATTATATATTTTTTTTTTAAATTCACTTCGATATAAAAATCAAGAAAAATTATATAAAAAAAAAAATTGTTTCCTTCGTAATTGAACCAAGGCTCGAACCCAATCCTTGGGTTTAGGAGGTGTATAAACTGGCTTACGAACCGAACCTAAGTCTTGCTCTATGGTTCGAACCATCGAACCGAACCTTTAACAAAATTTTGGTGTTTTGCAGCCTTGCTTAGTAAATTACTATTATCTTCTTCTGCGCTATGTTGTGTGGATTCTCCGAAAAATGCTTGTTCTATTTTTTATACCCGTTACTTATAAAAAATAAGTATAAGGGTATATTGTGTTCGTTGGAATGTGCGTAACAGGCAGAAGGAGTAAAGTATATATATTCTTGATCAGCATCAATAGCCGAGTCGATATAGCTATGTGTGTCTGTCCGTCTGTCTGTCCGTGTGAGCGCCTAGATCTCAGAGACCAGAAGAGATAGAGTAACCAAACTTTCACACGCAGATCACAAAGGCGTTGGAGCAGGTCAAGTTTGCTTCAAATTCAAGCCACGCCCCCCTCCGCCCCCGCAAAATGCGGAAAACCGTCTGAACAAAGAAATCTCAGAGACTAAAAGAGATAGAGTAACCAAGTTTGGCACACAGATTTATATATCCCTAACGCAGAACAAGTTTGTTTAAAATTTAATCCACGCCCCCCTCCGAAAAGCGCGAAAAACCACCACACCCACAGTTTTCAAGATAGTACGTTTTTTGGGATTATTAGCGTTATCTATTAGCATTATCTATTATCCTACTGAATCGCATTAAGATCGGACATGTAGAACGACAGTTATGGTGAATTAAAGTTTTCAGATCAAAACAATTATTTTCTTTAAAGTACTTTTCAATATATCTATCGGCTATAATTATATTTTATACCAGTGAATCGCAACAAGATCGGACAAGTAGAACAGCAGTTATTGCGTGCCTAAATTGTTGAAGCAACAGGTGCCCCCTAGAGTATGCGATAGTTTTTGTATTGTTAAACCTTATTAGAATGCTTCAAATTCTCAACTAGTTCTGGCAACGCAAATATGACATTAGGATTGAATCGCTAATGTATTGAAATAAGTAACGGGTATCCTATGGTCGGGATCTCGACTATAGCCTTTCCCACTTGTTAAAATTGGAAATTCTTTAGTTATGATATTCGCATTTGTCTAGCTGTATTTTTAGATTAGCATGTGAATGTTTTTCGAAAACTGCCTGTATGGATTGTAAGTGTTCTTCTAATGAAGTGGAATAAATTATAATATCATCTAAGTAAACTATGCAATTTTTATACATCTTTAAAATGTAACGGGGGCGTTTTTAAGACCAAATGGTATACGTGTGTATTCATAATGGCCATGCTTGGTTGAAAACGCGGTCTTGGGTATTGATTCTGAATCCATTTCTATTTGATGGAAGCCTTTTGCAAGATCTATTGTCGTGAAGTAGTTACATTGGCCAAGTATACCTAATATTTCGTCCATGTTCGGTAGAAGTTATCTGTCAGTTATATTGATTTCACTTAGTTTTCTAAAGTCAATTAAAATACGGAATTTTTTCTGTCCGGAAGCGTCTGTCTTTTTGGGTACAACACAGGTGGCGCTACAATATGGTGAGTTACTCTCTCGTATAATTCCTTGTTCTAACATGTCTTGGAATTGTTGCTCTACTTTTTATACCCTGAGCCCATTAAAAATGGGCAAAAAAGGGTATAATGCAATTGGCAGAATGTATGTAACAGGCAGAAGGGGGCGTGGCAGACCCCCAAAAGTATATATATTCTTGATCAGGAACAACAGCCATGTCGATTGAGACATGTCCGTCTGTCTGTCCGTCTGTCTGTCCGTCTGTCTGTCTGTCCGTCTGTCTGTCTGTCCGTCTGTCTGTCCGTCTGTTTGAACTTGGAATGTAGGTTCCTGGATACCGTACGCAGATCAAGTTTGTTTTTATTTTTGGATCGGACAACTATATCATATAGCTTCCATAGGAACGATACATCGAAAATGAAGTTTTAGTATGAAAAGCTTCTTCAATTTTTGAAATATCTCAACCAATCTCACACGATATACATTTGTGGTGATATTATTCATCCTGACCAAATTTGGTTAAAGTCGGCCCACTATATGATATAGCTGTCATAGAGACGCTCTGCCGAAAATCAAGCATATGTATGAAATAGTTTTTTGTTTTTTGAGATATCGTAACCAAACTGATAGAATATGCATCTGGGCTGGTATTATACATCCTCACCGAATTTGGTCCAAATTGGACCATATAGCTGCCATAGAGACGCTCAGTCGAAAATAAAGTTTAAGTAAGAAAAGTTTTGTTTTTAGAGATATCGTAACCAAACTGATAGAATGAACATTTAAGTTCGTCTCATATATTCTGGCCAAATTTGGTTCAGATCGGACCACTATATCATATAGCTGCAATAGAGACTCTTAATCGAAAAGTAAGTGTTAGTATGAAAAATGTTTTGGTTTTTTGAGATATCTTAACCAAACTGATAGAATATGCATTTATGTTAGTTTTGTACATTCTGACCAGATTTGGTTCAAATCGGTTCCATATATCATATAGCTGCCACAGGAACAATTGGTCGAAAATCAACTTTTATAAAGGAGTACATGGGCTCAGGGTATTCTACTGTCGAGCGTGCTCGACTGTAGCAGCACCTCACCGCGAGCGAAGCGAGCAGGGGGCGGAGCCCCCTTGTTTATACCCGTTTTTATACCCTGAGCCCATTAAAAATGGGCAAAAAAGGGTATAATGCATTTGGCAGAATGTATGTAACAGGCAGAAGGGGGCGTGGCAGACCCCTAAAAGTATATATATTTTTGATCAGGATCAACAGTCGAGTCGATTGAGCCATGTCCGTCCGTCTGTCCGTCTGTTTGAACGCGTCGATCTCAGAAACCATTAGAGCTAGAGACTTCAAACTTGGTATGTAGGTTCCTGGATACCGTACGCAGATCAAGTTTGTTTTTATTTTTGGATCGGACAACTATATCATATAGCTGCCATAGGAACGATACATTGAAAATAAAGTTTTTGTATGAAAAGCTTCTTTAATTTTTGAGATATCTCAACCAATCTCACACGATATATATTTGGGGTGGTATTATACATCCTGACCAAATTTGGTCCAAATCAGCCTACTATATCATATAGCTGTCATAGAGACTCTCTGCCGAAAATCAAGTTTTAGTATGAAAAAGTCATTTGTTTTTCGAGATATCGTAACCAAACTTATAGAATATGCAACTGGGCTGGAATTATACATCCTGACCAAATTTGGTTCAAATCGGACCACTATATCATATAGCTGCAATAGAGACGCTCAATCGAAAAGTAAGTGTTAGTATGAAAAATGTTTTGGTTTTTTGAGATATCCTAACCAAACTGATAGAATAGGCATTTATGTTGGTTTTGTACATTCTGACCAGATTTGGTTCAGATCGGTTCCATATATCATATAGCTGCCATTGGAATAATTGGTCGAAAATCAACATTTATAAAAGAGTACCTGGGCTCAGGGTATCCTACTGTCGAGCGTGCTCGACTGTAGCCTCACCGCGAGCGAAGCGAGCCGGGGGTAGACGAGCCAAGCGAGTAGGGGGCGGAGCCCCCTTGTTTTTATTTGTAACCAGTGGGGTTCGAATCGCCGTCTACTGCTTCTCAACTCAAGCAGTGTCTCTAACCACAGCGCCACGGAGCCACCATTAATTACATATGAAATTGTACATATTTATACCTTCCTATCAACTTAAGATTTTAATTCTTATATTAAGATTTTATGATTTTTTAAATTAAAAAATCTTAGTTTTAGTAATTTGGTCTTAAAATAATCTTATTTTAAGAACCAAATATTTAAGATGTATGTTCTTGATTTTAGAAGCTCGTCTTTTTATACCCTGAGCCCATTGAAAATGGGCAAAAAAGGGTATAATGCATTTGACAGAATGTATGTAACAGGCAGAAGGGGGCGTGGCAGACCCCCAAAAGTATATATATTCTTGATCAGGATCAACAGCTGAGTCGATTGAGCCATGTCCGTCCGTCCGTCTGTCCGTCTGTTTGAACGCGTCGATCTTAGAAACCAAAAGAGCTAGAGACTTCAAACTTGGTATGTAGGTTCCTGGATACCGTGAGCAGATCAAGTTTGTTTTTATTTTTGGATCGGACAACTATATTATATAGCTGCCATAGGAACGATACATCGAAAATGAAGTCTTAGTATGAAAAGCTTCTTCGATTTTTGAGATGTCTCAACCATTCTCACACGATATACAATTGGGGTGGAATTATACATTCTGACCAAATTTGGTCCAAGTCGGCCCACTTTATCATATAGCTGTCATAGAGACGCTCTGCCGAAAATCAAGTTTTAGTATGAAAAAGTCATTTGTTTTTCGAGATATCGTAACCAAACTTATAGAATATGCAACTGGGTTGAAATTATACATCCTGACCAAATTTGGTTCAAATCGGTCCACTATATCATATAGCTGCAATAGAGACGCTCAATCGAAAAGTAAGTCTTAGTATGAAAAAATGTTTTGTTTTTTGAGATATCTTAAACAAACTGATAGAATATGCATTTATGTTGGTTTTGTACATTCTGACCAGATTTGGTTCAAATCGGTTCCATATATCATATAGCTGCCCTAGGAACAATTGGTCGAATATCAACTTTTATAAAGGAGTACCTGGGCTCAGGGTATCCTACTGTCGAGCATGCTCGACTGTAGTCGCACCTTACCGCGAGCGAAGCGAGCAGGGGGTAGGCGAGCGAAGCGAGCAGGGGGCAGAGCCCCCTTGTTTTCGGTGTACTCGCACGCACACCAACATAATATTTAAGTGTACACTATTAAAGCCAAATATTATTAGAATGAGATTTAATTAAATAAAATAATGTGTAAACAGAGACTATATCCCGACTACTAATGTATTCTGTAATCCTAGTTATCTTTTGTGGAACTCAGAAGAAAGTGAGCTCCATCGTCTTTACCCTCTCTACCTGCACAGAAGTCAAACTTATTGCGCCCTTTTAAAGGCTCTATATGATCATTATGTGATCCCAATGCTGACCATGCTTTACTAATGACGAATTAACAAAGTAATTAGTACATTATGGATGTTCTTTTAACTTAAAAAGATATATTTATGACCTCTCACAACAATAAATGAAAAGCTCTAAGTATAAAATATTCTAGTTGGCCATATGAGCCGTATTATCAATATCAACAAGAAATGGTTGGATTAGAATTGGGATTATCGAAGTTCAAAGCATAATACTGAACGGTTTCGGCTTTATAATATATATATATACTAACGTGTTATCGAAAACTTGAGTCGAATAAATGACCGGGCTAGGTAGCCTAAGGTCAACGCTGTAAAAATGTTAGTTAATAAAGACACGAGAATTTGCAAAGCACCCGTCCGTTTATTTCATTTATTAGATTAAGACTAAGTTGTACAAAAAAGTTTAAAAGGGAGAATGACAAATTGTGATTTGGCAGCGATCATGCGCGCGTTTCATATTTCAGCGTGAACTTATAAGAGAATTTGTTTGTTAAGCAAAGATTGGTTAGTCAGCGTGTTTTACAATTTACAGTGGCAGCATATGCTTATTATGCTACAAGTGGCAGAATATGCTTATTATGCTACTTCCCTCGCCTTAAAAGGGAAGCTTATGCTTCTTCTGAGCTTACCGGGTATAATCTGGGTAATGCAATTGGGTTGGTATCTTGTATTTCTATAGTTGTTTTAGATTTAACTTTCAAGTATATGAATACAATACAGGTTATAAGACTTATGATCACTACGATTGTGCTGACTGTGATATTGTTATTTGATATTAACTTTACAATGTCTTTATGTTCTATTGGTTTTAATTTTGTTAATTCTAAGGGTGCGTACAATGGAGTCAGGAGTCATTTTACATTGTTTTATTGTTATTATTTTATTGCCTTTCATCGTTAAGTTTTTATTTAATTCTTGGCAATCTTGTCTTATAATAGTATCATTTACATTCCAGGTTAGAACATTGTTTGGTTCTACATATTTAATTACCTGTTTGACCGTTATAAGAACGAAATTATATATCGGCTTAGCTCTTTTTATAATATTCTTAATACATTCATTGATAATTTATGTGTAATCTTGGTTGTAAACTTTGTTTTGTTCTTCGATATAAGTATCTTTTTCTAAATAATCAAGTTGGTAACCATTACTATCTGGGTAGGGTATTATGTTAATAGTATTAACAGTTTTTTGTTTGATAGGGATATGTTATATAATAAGTATTTGATTAGCATTAATCCAAGTAGATGTTTTAATTAGCAAAATATTACTACTATCTATGTTTTCTAACTTGTCATATTTAAGTAATTTTGGGTTGAAGATTCCTAGTCGAGAAAGTTGCATTCGGTAAATTGAATTAGTTCGTATATATTATTATCTTCAAAGTCTTTAATCTTCTGAATATTGTTGTTGATTAACTGGATTACTTCATCTATTTCATGTAAACTGATTGAACTTGTTGCTACTGAGTCTAGTTGGTTTTGAATTTTCATTCGGTCGTTGTTATCTAATGTTCCAAATATGTATTTAAATGCGGATAATACTATGTTAATCAATCCTCGTTTCTGTCTATTTGTATGGTGGAGGCTTATTCCGTTAATTTCCCTTAACATTTTATTGTGTAAAAACTTAATTTGTGGGATATTAGTATAATTTTCTGCTTTAGTATTGAAATAGTGGGTTAGGTTTTCTATATCAGTAAGGTTGATGCGGAGACAATGATCCTCATATTCTGATGGTAACCGTGATCAATATCGATGTTGTTGATTTGGATCTGTTGGCCTTGGCATGATTTTATGCAGGTAAGGAAAAGTAATTTGATGAACCAGAAGCCTGTGGGATGGGAATTTCATTAATTTTTTTGTTGTTGTTTGAATTGGGTCTTGTAATAATGTGTTTCTCTATTTCTGTTAGTGATTTTGTAATGATCTTCATCAGTTTGTTCGACATTTTTTGCTGTTTTAAATGGGTTTTCTAATTTGACTTTTTATAACGGTCCTTTTCTATATTTGGTGTCGACTTCGTATTCTTTTCTATTTTTATTTATTTCATTAATTTTATCTTCTTTGTTTTGTTGTGTATCTAAGGTTGGTTGTCCGGCGTAAAGTAATATGTGAGCAGGAGTTTGTCCGGTTGTGTCGTGTTTAGTTTTTTGGTTGTAAATATAGAGTATTGTTTCTATCTTACTTAATTTAGCTTCATTGTCGTCCGAGTTTTACGGATTTTTTCGTTAATGGTTTTATGGAGTCTTTCTATGTCTGCTAAGCCTGTTTTTGTTGTATTAAGTTGTAGTTCTATGTCTTCACTTTCGAGCCATCGAATTTCGGGTTTTAGAATTTCGGGTTTTCCTAAATATGCGCATAAGTGAATTTTTACATTCTCACCAATCTTTTGTTTTTATCTGTTCAAGGGTAGCAAATTTAGAGTAGATGTCTATGCAGCTTAAGTAGTGATTGCCATCGAAAAAATATATGTCTATTACGAATTTATCGCGGCAGTGTTCGGGTTTGGGCGTGATTTTCATGGGTATCTTTGTGTTACGATGTTCGGTTTTTGTTAAGTTACATATTTGGCATTCGTTAATTATATTTTGGATAAGAAGCTGGCTGTTGGGGAAATAATACGTTTCGCCGAAAAGCTTAGTATTTTTTTGGATTCCTGCGTGTAGAAATTTTTCGTGAGTAGTTAATACTAATTCATTAAGTTCTGCATAGGTAGATATATTTTTTAATAAAACGAGACTTCGAACTATTTTCGTATATTTCGGATTGATAGTTTCTCTACATGCATTTTGAAATATTTCAAAATCTGCATCACTATTTATGTATAGAGCGCTGGTTTTGGAATAAAATTGGTCAATTAGATATTGTTTAGCTAATTCTTTATTCATGTCTTAGAAGTAATGTGTATGATTTGTTTTTTTAAATAATTCTCATGTTGTATATTTCTGGGGCCTTTAGAAAATATGACATGTCGCTTATAACATTGTTAACATTTATGGGTTTCTCGGACAAACTTATTAGCAAGGCTGCAAATCGGTTCTGAACCGAATCTCTCTGAACCGGTTCGGTTCGGGTTTTTAAGCAATCCGAACCGGATCATGAACCGAACATTTGATTTTGCATACTCCGTCAACCCGAACCTGAAACGAACCCATTTCTTAAATAAAAGGTTCGGTTCGAAAAAAAAAAAAAAAAACATTCTTTTTATTAGTGACGTAAAAATACATCGAAATATCGACAACTTGATTTTTGCGAAAGCGATGATCTATCGAATTGATTGAATCGATTTCCATGAAAACATCGACAACTCACTGAATTTTGTTCTTCGTAGTTCATTTGCAGAACTAAATGATCTGCAATCGAAACTTTTCTTGAAATTTAGTGCTTATCGAGAAGTGAAGTGAATTCAATCGCGTGGAAGCAAAACAAGCTCATTTCAAATATATTATAAATTAAATTTAATATAAATTTAAATTAAATTATATTAAAATAATAGATCATCTTTATACTTTTTAAGACTTTTATAAAATTATATATTTTTTTTTTAAATTCACTTCGATATAAAAATCAAGAAAAATTATATAAAAAAAAAAATTGTTTCCTTCGTAATTGAACCAAGGCTCGAACCCAATCCTTGGGTTTAGGAGGTGTATAAACTGGCTTACGAACCGAACCTAAGTCTTGCTCTATGGTTCGAACCATCGAACCGAACCTTTAACAAAATTTTGGTGTTTTGCAGCCTTGCTTAGTAAATTACTATTATCTTCTTCTGCGCTATGTTGTGTGGATTCTCCGAAAAATGCTTGTTCTATTTTTTATACCCGTTACTTATAAAAAATAAGTATAAGGGTATATTGTGTTCGTTGGAATGTGCGTAACAGGCAGAAGGAGTAAAGTATATATATTCTTGATCAGCATCAATAGCCGAGTCGATATAGCTATGTGTGTCTGTCCGTCTGTCTGTCCGTGTGAGCGCCTAGATCTCAGAGACCAGAAGAGATAGAGTAACCAAACTTTCACACGCAGATCACAAAGGCGTTGGAGCAGGTCAAGTTTGCTTCAAATTCAAGCCACGCCCCCCTCCGCCCCCGCAAAATGCGGAAAACCGTCTGAACAAAGAAATCTCAGAGACTAAAAGAGATAGAGTAACCAAGTTTGGCACACAGATTTATATATCCCTAACGCAGAACAAGTTTGTTTAAAATTTAATCCACGCCCCCCTCCGAAAAGCGCGAAAAACCACCACACCCACAGTTTTCAAGATAGTACGTTTTTTGGGATTATTAGCGTTATCTATTAGCATTATCTATTATCCTACTGAATCGCATTAAGATCGGACATGTAGAACGACAGTTATGGTGAATTAAAGTTTTCAGATCAAAACAATTATTTTCTTTAAAGTACTTTTCAATATATCTATCGGCTATAATTATATTTTATACCAGTGAATCGCAACAAGATCGGACAAGTAGAACAGCAGTTATTGCGTGCCTAAATTGTTGAAGCAACAGGTGCCCCCTAGAGTATGCGATAGTTTTTGTATTGTTAAACCTTATTAGAATGCTTCAAATTCTCAACTAGTTCTGGCAACGCAAATATGACATTAGGATTGAATCGCTAATGTATTGAAATAAGTAACGGGTATCCTATGGTCGGGATCTCGACTATAGCCTTTCCCACTTGTTAAAATTGGAAATTCTTTAGTTATGATATTCGCATTTGTCTAGCTGTATTTTTAGATTAGCATGTGAATGTTTTTCGAAAACTGCCTGTATGGATTGTAAGTGTTCTTCTAATGAAGTGGAATAAATTATAATATCATCTAAGTAAACTATGCAATTTTTATACATCTTTAAAATGTAACGGGGGCGTTTTTAAGACCAAATGGTATACGTGTGTATTCATAATGGCCATGCTTGGTTGAAAACGCGGTCTTGGGTATTGATTCTGAATCCATTTCTATTTGATGGAAGCCTTTTGCAAGATCTATTGTCGTGAAGTAGTTACATTGGCCAAGTATACCTAATATTTCGTCCATGTTCGGTAGAAGTTATCTGTCAGTTATATTGATTTCACTTAGTTTTCTAAAGTCAATTAAAATACGGAATTTTTTCTGTCCGGAAGCGTCTGTCTTTTTGGGTACAACACAGGTGGCGCTACAATATGGTGAGTTACTCTCTCGTATAATTCCTTGTTCTAACATGTCTTGGAATTGTTGCTCTACTTTTTATACCCTGAGCCCATTAAAAATGGGCAAAAAAGGGTATAATGCAATTGGCATGTATGTAACAGGCAGAAGGGGGCGTGGCAGACCCCCAAAAGTATATATATTCTTGATCAGGAACAACAGCCATGTCGATTGAGACATGTCCGTCTGTCTGTCTGTCCGTCTGTCTGTCCGTCTGTTTGAACTTGGAATGTAGGTTCCTGGATACCGTACGCAGATCAAGTTTGTTTTTATTTTTGGATCGGACAACTATATCATATAGCTTCCATAGGAACGATACATCGAAAATGAAGTTTTAGTATGAAAAGCTTCTTCAATTTTTGAAATATCTCAACCAATCTCACACGATATACATTTGTGGTGATATTATTCATCCTGACCAAATTTGGTTAAAGTCGGCCCACTATATGATATAGCTGTCATAGAGACGCTCTGCCGAAAATCAAGCATATGTATGAAATAGTTTTTTGTTTTTTGAGATATCGTAACCAAACTGATAGAATATGCATCTGGGCTGGTATTATACATCCTCACCGAATTTGGTCCAAATTGGACCATATAGCTGCCATAGAGACGCTCAGTCGAAAATAAAGTTTAAGTAAGAAAAGTTTTGTTTTTAGAGATATCGTAACCAAACTGATAGAATGAACATTTAAGTTCGTCTCATATATTCTGGCCAAATTTGGTTCAGATCGGACCACTATATCATATAGCTGCAATAGAGACTCTTAATCGAAAAGTAAGTGTTAGTATGAAAAATGTTTTGGTTTTTTGAGATATCTTAACCAAACTGATAGAATATGCATTTATGTTAGTTTTGTACATTCTGACCAGATTTGGTTCAAATCGGTTCCATATATCATATAGCTGCCACAGGAACAATTGGTCGAAAATCAACTTTTATAAAGGAGTACATGGGCTCAGGGTATTCTACTGTCGAGCGTGCTCGACTGTAGCAGCACCTCACCGCGAGCGAAGCGAGCAGGGGGCGGAGCCCCCTTGTTTTTCGTAGTTCTGTTGGTAGCTATACAGTTTTGAATAAATGGGGGCGTTCTGTGTAGTGTTAATAGTGTGTTTTTCTTGGTTGGTAAAAGTCAGTTTATCGCCTTCGTGATATTGGATATTTTGGAATCTTTAGCAAATTAGTTAGTTTATATTTTTCTTCTTTAATTAAATGGTCTAGTCGAAATAGATTTTCTTGTAAGGTCGAGTTTTTTAAAGATATGGGGTTTTCGTAGGATAAAGGATACTCTTGAATATGATTTTGTTCTATGTTGTTACTTGTATTGATTAACCTGTATTTTTTGTTAAAAAGGTTAACAGATTTTTTCTTGTAGTCTATTATCGCGTTAGCTTTTGATAACAATTTACGTCCAGTCAACATATCGAAATGATCTGAGAAATGGTGAATTCAAAATTCTTGGGCAATGGGGAAATAGTTGTTCAGTGGCTGGGTTGTAGTTTCATTTATTATTAAAGGGCCATTACTAGTGTGTATTAAGTGTTTAGTTTGTTGGATAGGGGTTTCGAAAATATTTTAGGTCAGCATATTTATTTTTGAACCGGTGTCAATCAGACACCTTACATTTTTATTATTGTATTTAATTACTATGTATTGGCTTGATCCTGGGCCACTAACTGAAAATTTTCCGATTGCTCCATGTCATGCGGTTCGTTGTCATTTGATTCTGGTTTTGTTTCTTCAATTTGGCTTGTGTTATCGGGTGCTTGCTCTGGAGTATTATAGGATGGGTTAGGAATGTCGTAAGCTTGATAATATTAAAAGTCCTCTTGAGGATAATATGGAAAATAAGAATAATAGGGGCAAGCTTGGTTGTATGGGTATTCAGACGGATATGGTGTTTCTTCTTAGTATTTCAGTTCTTCTATACTCATTCTTGACTGTCCGCTATCTGATGGTCTCTGCCTCTTAGCAACATTATTAGTTGTCATGTTTCCCCTTGGTTGGAAATTAGTCGGTACACCTACGTAATTGGGTCCAAAGCGATTCTCGTCAAATACACTATGCCTGTTAAATGGTGGGTTTGATCTGGGTGGTTGCATCATTGGTGGCTGTGAGTAAGTATAAGAAGGTCGATGTTGGGGAAAAGGCATGGGAATATTTCTGGGAATCGGTGGTGGTGGTTGAATAAATGGTCGGTAATATGGTTGATAACTTGGGTTGTATGATGATTTGGAAAGGAGTAATTGGTTTACCTTGATTATTTATTTGTCTGTTATGTAAATTCATTTGAGAGTTATTTTGATTCGAGATTGGTTTGAAATTGATTTTATTTGGGGTTGGTGTTTCATAAAGACCTTTTTCTTGTAAGATATTTATAAGTGATTTTTAGTTTGGGATATTAGAATTAATAATTTTAAGATAAATGTTAGTGGGTAATTTTTGAATTAAAGTTTCAATGCTTGTTTGGATTAGTCTATTGTACAAAATAGTTTCTGTCGTATCATTTTCTAATTCTAGTTTACTGGTTATATTTGCCTTCTTTTTTCGGCTTCTTCTAGAAATTGGCGGATGCACCCTTTGTATGGTGTATTCCTGAATTCTTCCAATAGATGATGGTTTTGTACCTGCGGCTTGTAATTAAGGATGAGCTGTTTCCTGAGTTCGCTCCAACTAGTAAGGTTGGTTACTCCGAGGGTTCGGATGACGTCGCCACTGATGTTCCGTTCTATGTGTCCAAAGATGATGAGTTTTTGTCTTTCTTCAGTTGTTTGATATAAAGCCAAGATGAAATCGATACGACTTATGAATGTGTATAATGTAGTCGGGTCACCTTGGAAACTCTTTACGGCGGATATTTGCTTTTCGACCTGAATCATATTCGAGTCAGAGAGAGTGGTCGCCATTGTGTATGTGTGTATTTACAATTTGCAGAATCTTAAGTAGTTTGGATCTTCGCTTATTTCGGGGTTGTGTCTTCGCTAGAATGTGTGTGTCTTGAATTAGGAAAAATGTGTCTTCGTTAATAATGTGGGTGGGTGAGTCTGGGGTTTACTGGAACGTGTCTTTGCTATGGGTGTGTGTCCTTCATCAATTGGAGTGTGTCAATGATTAGGAGTATGTCTTGGGTTATTAACAGAGGTGTCTTTACCTGGGTGTGTGTAATTGCTCACTTTAGGTGCACTTCTCGGGTTGAAATTAAATGGTGTCTTCTTTTGGGCTTTTTGTTTTAATTAATATTTAAATGTTTTTCCACTTATAATTTTTGTGTAAGCTTATTTGGGTTTACTTCACTTATTTATTTGTCAAAATATTTTTTTTTAGCACACTTAGCGTTTTCGCCTGTGTTAGATCAACCTTCAGGGATTTATTACTGTGGAATTTTGTTCTTGAACCGATTATCGCTTAGGTTTTGCGAAAGTTCTTTTACGGATAATAAATTAAAGAATTGAATAGTCAAGCTATCGCATCAATAATTAGTATCCTACCGGCTGCGCCACTAACGTGTTATCGAAAACTTGAGTCGAATAAATGACCGGGCTAGCCTAAGGTCAACGCTGTAAAAATGTTAGTTAATAAAGACACGAGAATTTGCAGAACACCCGTTATCAGCTTAAGACTTAATTGTACAGAAAAGCTTAAAAGGGAGAATGACAAATTGTGATTTGGCAGCGATCATGCGCGCGTTTCATATTTTACCGTGAACTTTAAAAGAGAATTTGTTTGTTAAGCAAAGATTGGTTAGTCAGCGGGTTTTACTATTTACAGTGGCAACATATGCTTATTATGCTACTAGTGGCAGAATATGCTTATTATGCTACTATATAAATATTTATCAAATTATGTTCATTCAATTTAAATCATATCATTTTACCAAACACTTACTCCGTGAAGTCGGTGTGCTCAGAGACGACGAAGTGAGAATTGCTGTGAATGAAAGTCGAAATACCCTAATAAGAATTTATATATTGAGATGATTACTATTTCAGATCCATACCCGCATGATATTCAACCACTTTTTAAAATTGAATAATTAACATTGATTTTCTTTGAATATTAATACAATATTTACATTAATTCACAATATTTGAAATAAATGTAAAACTTTTATACGGTATAAAGTCGTTGCTTACAAGTACTTCGTGTACTAATGGTAAGAGTATTATAAATGTGATTTAAATAAGAAATTAGTGCAATTAGGACAAGTTTACTTGTAACGGCATCGTGCAAAAAAAAACGTGATTATTTAAGTAACATTTAAACCGAGCCACAAGTCGTCTATCAAATAATATGGATGTTTATAAATGAAACGCCAGAAGTGTCACTGTTAAAGTTGATGTATATTTGTATTCACCGAACACTCCAAATCATTTACAAAATCGCGATGCGGTTGCATTGAAAGCAAAAATATGACTGACTGTACGTTTGATTGATAAGTACAAGAGTAGTCAGAATTAAGTCATAAACAAGTTACAGTTACGAATTAATGGAAAAGTACTGACCTAGACAATGCATGTGGCCAAAGCTTTCACGCATACATACAAAGTTAAGCTGCGCTCTGTATATCTGCGCGTGTGAGTACAATACAAATAGATAACGCATTGAAACTGCGTACAAAGTCAAGGATAATCAAATTTAAGAATATAGGGTGTCTGGTTCCCAAACATACCGGCCCCCCTGAACGGTTGTTCAGCAAAGAAGCAGTTCAGCAATCTTGGTGATTGCTCGCTTGAAGACTCCGTGGGCGGTTTTTACTGTAACGACCCGAACCTTGTCATCTTGTCCAGGGTGCACCTCTGCGATACGTCCAAGGATCCATTTGGATGGTCGTAGATTAGGCTCTTTAAGTGCCACCAGAGTATCGACCTTTAAATTGTCAGTCTCCAGATGCCACTTAGTACGCTCGTGCAGGGATGTCAGGTACTCCATGTGCCAGCGTTTCCAGAAACTTTGGACCATTGCTTGCAATTGATTCCACCGTTCTAATCGATTGATGGGAACCTCCAGACGAGATGGTTCCGGTATCGCAGTATAGGGAGCTTCGGTCAAAAAATGGGCTGGCGTGAGCGGATCTAAAGTATTATCTCCTGATGGACAAAGAGGACGGGAGTTTAGGATGGCTTCAATCTGCGTCAATACTGTAGAAAGTTCCTCGAACGTTAAGGCCGTTGTTCCCACTACCCGTCGCATATGTAGTTTAATTGATCGAACCCCGGCTTCCCACATACCTCCAAAATGGGGTGCAGACGGTGGTATGAAGTGCCAAGCGATCCCTTCGTTGGCCAAAAGGTTGGCTAAATCTTCATCCTTGGCTTGTTCCATTGCCAGAATCCTCATTTCATCTAAGTGCCGTTTGCTGCCATGAAAGGTGGTTCCGTTATCTGAGTAGAGATCAGTTGGCCTTGATCGGCGGGCAATGAACCGTCGAAACGCTGCGATGAAAGCCTTGGTAGATAGGTCGCTAACAACCTCAATGTGAATTGCCTTAGTTGTTAGACATACGAATATTGAAAACCAAGCCTTTCCGATCCGTGGTGTACGTCCCTTTGTTTCCTTGATTGAGACTGGACTGCATAATCCAAGCCAGTATGTTGAAAGCAGCGGCTTGCTTGAACTCGAGGAGAAGGTAACTCCCCCATTATCTGGTTACTTGTGCACTTCCGATGGAGAAAACAGCGTTTGTGTGGAAATACATGACATGAAAATGTCCAACTAGTAGTGGATTGGAGAACTCTTTGGAATCAAAATCGGATGCTTGACGTTGTAACCAAGAGTACACTTTTCGATTTGTCCTCCGACTCGCATTATTCCATGATCAAGGCCTCTCTCCAGCAGGCCAGGAACTAAAAATTCCTGTCAAAAGGCCTCTCTCCAGCAGGCCAGGAACTAATAATTCCTGTCAAACTTCATATAAAAAAAACTTTGGCAAGAATTTTTAGTTTTCGTTTTCGTTTCGTGTGTATCCAGCAACTTGAACGAAATCCACAAATTCATATCGATATTTGCCATATCGATAGCATGTGTGGATTGAGAGAACAGCTGATGAGTCTATCAAGAAAATATATATATCAATTTTTCCTGGTGGACTCATACAAATGTCAAACATGGAGACTCAATGTGCTGTGCGCAAAACAAAACAAGGGGGCTCCGCCCCCTACTCGCTTCGCTCGTCTACCCCCGGCTCGCTTCGCTCGCGGTGAGGTGCGGCTACAGTCGAGCACGCTCGACAGTAGGATACCCTGAGCCCAGGTACTCTTTTATAAATGTTGATTTTCGACCAATTATTCCAATGGCAGCTATATGATATATGGAACCGATCTGAACCAAATCTGGTCAGAATGTACAAAACCAACATAAATGCCTATTCTATCAGTTTGGTTAAGATATCTCAAAAAACAAAAAACTTTTTCATACTAAAACTTGATTTTCGGCAGAGCGACTGTATGACAGCTATATGATATTGTGGGCCGATTTGGACCAAATTCGGTCAGGATGTATAATACCACCCCATATATATCGTGTGAGATTGGTTGAGATATCTCAAAAATTAAACAAGCTTTTCATACAAAAACTTTATTTTCAATGTATCGTTCCTATGGCAGCTATATGATATAGTTGTCCGATCCAAAAATAAAAACAAACCTGATCTGCGTACGGTATCCAGGAACCTACATACCAAGTTTAAAGTCTCTAGCTCTAATGGTTTCTGAGATCGACGCGTTCAAACAGACGGACAGACGGACAGACGGACAGACAGACGGACATGGCTCAATCGACTCGACTGTTGATCCTGATCAAGAATATATATACTTTTGGGGGTCTGCCACGCCCCCTTTTGCCTGTTACATACATTCTGCCAAATGCATTATACCCTTTTTTGCCCATTTTTAATGGGCTCAGGGTATAAAAAAGAGATTTGAATTTTCAACGCGAGGAAAGATAACTTTAATTAAAGCAGTGGAGGCGCGACCATGTCTTTGACGAATCGCAAATTAGAATCATTTTGATAAAATATATGTGAAAAGTGCATGAAAAAGTGTTGCTGGAAAAATAATTGAATAATAATTGGCGCAACCAACACAATCACTTCATCATCCA
Organism: Drosophila phalerata; assembly: GCA_951394115.2. Taxonomy (NCBI): domain Eukaryota; kingdom Metazoa; phylum Arthropoda; class Insecta; order Diptera; family Drosophilidae; genus Drosophila; species Drosophila phalerata. The sequence goes on along the minus strand of OX596008.2, from coordinate 2,278,668 downwards.
AATTTATTTGCTTAATTTTTTAATTTTAGTTGACCTTTCAAATTTGGCGCTGCTTACAAGCCAAACTGATTTGTCAGAGTGACCATGTACGTTTTTGGTGAATGGTCAAAAATATGCCAGTTTTAGGTAAATATTTTATGCATATTAGGTGCTTGGTCTCACTGGTTTAGTTATGTTCCACAAACACAAAAAATAATTGTCAAATTCCTGATAAGGAATTTTAAGTTGCTGGAGTCAGGCCTTCATAAAGAAATGGAGAAAATCGAATTAACTGCGATTTAGAATGAAGCTGGCGTCGGTTTTCTAGCTGCTTGTACTCCTTATGAAAAGCCTTCCGTTGGATATGCCGAATGAGTTGGCATTGTGCTCCCAGCAGCTCTTTCGACGTGAGAAGTCTATGAACAAAGCGATAACAATAACTAGTTACCCTAGTCAGACGCGTCCATGATGAAATCTTATTGATGAGTAACTCGTCGATACTTCATCAGGAAAGCTATGTAGAGTTGTTGGCTCTATTGAACGTTCTTCGAGGTTGACCCCAGGATTAGAAGAAACTCGGAACTTGCTGGTCGACGGTGGCCATTCGGACTGCGACATGGCCAGCCAGGATGGGCCCTTCCACCAAAGTCCATGTTCAAGAAGTTTGGAAGGATGAAGTCCTCTGGATGCGCAATCGGCAGGATTGTCCTCCAAACGTACATGGCTGCAGCAGCTGCTTGGAAAGTCGTTCAGTATTTCAGCGGTTCTATTACAAACGTATGTGTTCCATTGCCGTGGTGGTGCTGACAGCCAGTGGAGTACTATTTCTGAGTCGGTCCAGCAACTGGTGCTGTAAAGAGGAATCGTTAATGAAGTTTTTACAATAGTCAGCAATCTGCTAAGCAGAAGAGCAGCATTCAGTTCCAAGCGTTGAATGGATACTGGTTTGATTGGGGCCACTAGTGTTTTCGCTGCAACGAGAGTAATTTGAAACTTGTCTCCAATTGCAACTCGACTGTAGACTACAGCTCCATACGCATGCGTGGATGCGTCAGCAAAACCGTGCAGTTGAATGGGTTGAAATCAAAACATCTCGATTTGGATGCCACTGAATTCCGAGAATCTTGACAGGGTGTTCCATGATTGATTCCTTGTCAAGTTGTACAGCGTCATAACTTCGATCCTCATAAGGCAACGATTGGAGAAGTCGCCAACAATTGGAGCTCCATTTTCGTAATTTAAATTTCGCCTTGTCTAACAGTCCAATCAGCTTGGTCTTCAGCATTAAGAGATCGTCGAGTGAGTCGCATCCTGTTGGAATATCATCTACATAAGCGTCGTAGGTTAAAGCGCGTAATGCTGCAGGGTAATCTAGGCGATGATCATCGGCTAACTGCTTTAAAACTCGAACCGCCAGAAATGGCGAGGGTGCCAGACCATAAGTAACCGTCAAAAGACGAAAATGAAGCAAAGGTTCAGTTTCATTCTTACGCCAAACAATGCGTTGAAAATTGGTGTGGTGTTTGTTAACTTGAATACCTCGGAACATCTTTTCAATATCGGCGCAAAGACATATCGGTGTTGTCGAAAACGTAGACAAACTCCAAGAAGGTCACGCTGAATCGGTGGACCAACATGAAGTCTGTCGTTGAGCGAAATCCCAGAGCTGTCCTTTACGGATCCATCAAACACTACCCGACATTTGGTAGTGAGGCTATCCAGCTTGATTACAGCGTGATACGGCAAATAAACGCAAGTTTCAGGTCTTTCCTCAACTTGAGTTGCTGTCAGCTGTTCCATATGACCACGTTGCAGGTAGTCATCCAAAAAAAACGTCGTATTGCTGCTTAAGCTCCGGGTTTCGACGAAATTTACGTTCCAAGGCGACCATACGATTGATGGCCTGTGGTAGAGTTGAATCAATAGGTGGCGCTTCATCCTTGAAGGGATACTCAACAATATACACTCCGTCTTTGGAGCGCGTGTGGGTTGACACAAAATGACGCTCTGTGGGATCGCTGGCGTCTAAGAGTGTCTGGCTAGGCTGAATACTATCCATCTCCATGAAAGACCGAACCAGAGTGTCAAGGTTAACATGATGTGTGACGGCCGTGATCAGCTTCTCATCGCGTGCAATGTACGAGCCTGCAATAAGCCATCCAAAAATTGTATTAAGGGCTATTGGAAATTCGTTACCAAAAGGTTTTTTTTCTCCAGTATATAGAGACCACAGTTGATCCAACAATGACATCTATAGATCCCGGCGTGCAGAAGGTTGAATCTGCTAAGGGGAGCGAGCAAATTTGCTTTCACGTTGAAGACGAGGTGTCAATAGCTTGCGCTGGAAGCGATGACGTCTGCGAAGTCAAGATGAAGGAAGCCAATTCAATGACTTGGTTCGAATAGCGAGAGCGCAACTTGAAGTGTGCGCGTCCTCGGGTAACGCCAGCGCTGTTGGTCCCGAGACCAAGAACTGAAATCCGTGGATGCGTTCGGCGCACGCCTATCCTGGGCAAATGATTCTGACGCCAATGTTATTGTAGATCCGGTGTCCAGGAGCATCCTGCACGTTGTGATGATTCCCCTGGCGTCGACGACGTCTGCGAGGATGGTTGGCAATAGAGCTGCGAACCTGCAATCAGAATATTTTCCAGGGTATGATGAAACAAGTTGCTGTCTGTGGGAGTAACGCTCCCCACTGGTTGAGGGTCTTGACTTAGAGGTTGATTGTGTACAATTGAAGCTTCAGTTCGTTGATTTGAAGAAAGATCATTGTTGGCCACGTTTGATGACGCAACGGGGTTACCATGCTCAGTACGCTGTCGTCGTGAACCAAAGAATGGTGTTTACGGCGGCAGATCCGACATGTGTGTTGCGATGTACATTTGGCCACCATGTGTGAGGGGCTGAGGCAATTGAAACAGAGTTTCTTAGTCTTCAGAAAGTCTCGGCGAGCTGCGATATCCATTGCTAAGAATTGATTGCACCTAAAAAGGTGATGATTCTTCTGGCATCCAGAACACTGTGGCTCATCCCGTCTCTGATGCGCAATGGCGTGGTGTGTTGTAGCTGATCGTCGTGCTTGTGGTGTACGAACGAGTTGGCTACCTTCTAAAGCGTCACAACGTGAGATTAGGAATTCCAGGAATTGGTTTATGGACCCCCCCACTTTCGTCAGACTCTGCACACTCTGCCCATGCGTAGCGAGTATCGTCATCCAACTTTGATAGCAATATGAAAATTAGCCAGGGATCTCGTTGGTCACATTTAAGCGCTAGCAGTCCACGAATCACTTCGTCTGCACCGTCTGCCAATTAACGCACGGTGCTGGTTTTTGTGGCTGTGACACTAGGAAGAGTCATAAAACTGCTGATAAATGATCGGATAATTAGCCTTTGTTTGTTGTATCGCTTTTCCAGCCTGTGCCAAGCTTCCCTGTAGTTCTCGTTAGTAACAGGAATGTGTTTGATTAAGTTAAGTGGATATCATTATTCTGCTGGCACTTATTGTAGACTTTTCCGCCCGGCTCGCGATGCTGAGCCCAGGGCGGCAAATTCCCTTATAGATTTCCAACGACGAGCGTGGTCCAGTAAATATTGTCGTGAACGCCGGCCCAATTAAATAAGTTACTTTTGAAGCCTCTTTTAGACGAAGGGCAAGACCGCTTAAGTGACGACTATTTTAATGCACAGGTACAGGCCTAAATAAAAAAACGTCGCACAACTTATCTCACGAAACAATTAATACCCCTTAACAAAGATTTACATGGCTTTTCAACACTTGATCTAAACTCTTAATTTATGATGACTCGATTTCCCTCTAAGCAACCACTCATGCAGATTTTCTCGATTTGAATTCCACGTGTAATTAATATATATATATATATATATTAGAGAAGAACTTTCGGTGTCTGAACTTTCAAAGTCGGTCCAGAACTTGTCGCGAGCTTTGGAAAGCGCTCTTTATCTATACCATTGTCTGTCTGCACTACTTACTCTACCGCCCATACATAGAAAGCATGCGTGGCGGCAACTATAACGTTACTATAAGATAACCGCTATGTTCTGCTTGGCTCAGAGAGTAGCTTAAGCTTTGGGCTGCTTGCAGATCGTATTCACACTGCTTGTGCCTTAGCCCTATGTTACTGCTTACTTTTTAACAGTGCATAACTATTATAGCCCTGCACTCAGTTAAGATTGATAAGAGTAGTAGAATTTCGTACCGACCAACCCAAACACATTACACCTCCACCACAAAAGTTTAAGGCGGCTGGTATACACATTTTCTAGAGAGCCTTAACTGGCAAGAGCATCGATCATTGCCTAATTTGAAAATCTTTAAGATGATACGTGCCTTATGTTTTATTCTGCTCGTCTGCTAGTTTATAATAAGATGCGCCTACTTTCTCGGTTACTATGGTTACGGGTATGAAGACCGGTGCCAGCTTGGCACGGAATTTCTTATGTGCGTTGCTCTGGCAAAAGTTTCGAGCGAAGACTGAGTCTCCAATTTTAAGCTGTAATGAACGGCTGCGGAGATTGTAGTTCCTCGTATTACTATCATGGGAATCTGTTATCTTTTGTTGAGCCGTCTGATGCATAACTTGAAGTGCGCTCTGATGATTAATTCTAGTGTCTTCTGACAACAATTCAAGACGCCGAAGAAGTTCATAGTCCTTGCCGTTTAAGACCATGTTCTGGCCGAACGCTAAAAAGTAAGGAGAGAATCCCGTACTTTAATACACATTAGCTCGCAGAGCAGCACTAATCTCAGGCAGTTTAATATCCCAATTTGTGTGATCTTTTCCTATATAAGCTCTTAGTCGTTGACTGTCGTTAGCCTGTGGTGAATAAAACGCCGTACACACATGTGAGACCTCGAATCTAGTCAAAAAGGATGTAAAAGCACCTGATACAAATTGGGATCCATTATCGGTCAGTATGGTTTCGGGCACTCCAAAAGTACAGAAAATCATATTTTCGAGGAATTCACAAATCACAAGATATAGAAAATGAAATTTTGTATTGTGATCCACTACGATCAGCAAACCTATATCTCCTGTTTTAGAACGAGGATATGGTCCTAAAATATCAATGTAAAGTTTCTGAAAGGGTCGTTCTGAAGCCATGGGTTTTCCCATTGGGGGTTTTAGCACGATGTTTGGACTTTTTGTTAGACGACAAACAGCGCACTGGGAGACATATTCGCGAATTTGTTTTACCATCTTTGGCCAAAAATAAATATCTCTTAATGCGGTCGATGGTTTTGCCAATACCGCTATAGCAGCGTTTGAAGGATCAGGCGCTCTAGAAATAATAGCTGCTGTGAGTCCAGATGGTACCCAAAGTTTCCATGAAAACTTGTCGTCAAGCTGGTCATATACATTCGATTCGGTTCTTTTAAACATTAAGTTGTTCTCTATTCGAAGGTCAGGTATCTTTGCTTGATTTGCCCGTGTCAGTTCTAACACTACTCGCGGGACTTAAATTCTTTTGAACTTAGATCTATAATAGGTCCGTGTTCATCGAGCTCTATTGCATTGAGCTCTTTCTGACGAGAAAGAGTATCCCCGACTACATTTTGAGATCCGCGACGATGTGAAATATTTAAAGAAAAACCTTGAAGTTTAATTGACCATCGGGCCAATCTTCCAGCTAAATCCTTTTGTCTCATAAGCCACTGTAATGAAGCGTGGTTAGTTATGACTTGAAAGTCTTGTCCTTCTATGTATGCCCTGAACATTTTAATGCCTTTGACTACAGCTAAGCACTCTAGTTCCGTAACCGAGTAGTTTCGCTGCGCTTTAGAAAGTTTCCCCGACATAAACGCTATCGGCCGTTCCTCTCCCTCCCCATCTAATTGTGATAGTACACAACCTATACTATAAGCACTAGCGTCACAGACTAAAATAAAAGGCTTTTTAAAATCAGGGGTTGACAAAACTGGAGAGGAGGTCAAACAAGATTTTAGTTTGTTAAACGACTCTTCGGCTGACGCATTCCAAATGAACGACTGACGCTTTTTTAGTAAATCCGTCAGCGGACAACTTATCGCAGCATAATTATCAATAAATCGGTACCAGCCGTCGTCGAAGCTGTTTCACTGACTTCGGGATCGGAAAATCAACAATAGCTTGTATTTTATTTGGGTCAGTTTTCAGCTGACCTTCACCGATTATGAAGCCTAAATATTAAATCCCAGTTATACAAAAGTGCGACTTGTCAATATTTATGGTGAGGTTGGCTTTTCGTAGGTGCAATGCAACTTCCTTTAATAACAACATATGTGAATCGAAATCATGTGACAGAATTAACAAATCGTCTAAATAGACAAAAGCGCGCGTACGTAAGGTAGCGGGTATTACCTGATCCATAGGGTGGCATAGAGTTTGAGCAGCATTTGATAGGCCAAATGGCATTACCTTATACTGGTAAAGAGGCCGATTTGGAACATTAAAAGCCGTATAATGACGAGAGATTTTTTCTAATGGAATCTGCCAGTACGCATGTTTCATATCTAATACGCTGATGTATCTAATAGGTGCCAAGGATACCGTCGATATGAGGCAATGGATAAGCGTCCTTTCTCGTGTGTTTATTAACTTCACGAAAATCCAAACTGAGGCGACTTTTAGTACCTTTGTAACGATCCTTAAAGCTTCACCGGGCTAACTCGGTCGGCGTTGTGGGTTTCGTGCAACAAATTTATATTTTGCAGCACTTGCGAATAAATAAGAACTCAGATATATTTTCAATATTTCAATGATGTGGTTTATTTGCGACTTCGATGCCGACTCTTAATTGTACAAAGGAAATGATTATGTAAATTGATTATGCTGGTATATCCTGTTTGGTCCGGTCGACGTCCTGCCGAGTCGATCCTTGGTCGTCGGCTATAGTGCGGCGTGGTTCCGCCGGCCCTGGGGGGGGGGAAATCCTGGTAATATAACTCGGGAATGGCTTGACGGGGTCCTGGCAACGCGAGGACAATTGGCTGGGGATCCTGGCAACGCGAGGATATTCTAAACTAGGTCCTGACAGAGCGAGGACGATTGGCTGGGGATCCTGGCAACGCGAGGATATTCTGAACTATGTCCTGACAGCGCGAGGACAATTGACTGGGGATCCTGGCAACGCGAGGATATTTTGAACTAGGTCCTGACAGCGCGAGGACAATTGGCTGGGGATCCTGGCAACGCGAGGATATTCTGAACTAGGTCCTGACAGCGCGAGTACAATTGACTGGGGATCCTGGCAACGCGAGGATATTCTGAACTAGGTCCTGACAGCGCGAGGACAATTAGATCTATACCTTCGAACTTCGCTACTTCTCAAAAACTGACTCGCATCTGTGACTGCATGCCCTTTTATAGTTTGTGAGCCGAAAACTAACGGCACATGCACTCACCAGTCAATTGTTTGTGAGCCGAAAACTAACGGCACATGCACTCACCAGTCAATTGTTTGTGAGTCGAAAACTAACGGCACCTCTGTTGCGAGCGTCGCTATAACGGTGACGTGTTCCAGGGGCGTCGCTGAGGGGGGTTCCAACCGTTGCTGCTGAAATAACTTGTATATTTTGTGAGAAACAAATATGTTTCTCACACTCCCCTCTTTCTTCGGGAAATGAAGAAGCCACTGCCCGCCCCATAAGTAAACATTCACCTATTATATTTCCTTTTTTTTTTTTATTTCATTTATTACATTGTTTGTCTTTTTTTTTAATTAACGTTCTGTTCCTTGTATACGAGGATTCGCCCTTGTCCGGCCTTGACGCGGTATCGTTTCACGGCGTGCCATACCAAGCGCACCTGCCGGCGGTACGGGTTCAACCTGCCCGCCTCTTCCCGTACCACCGGCGGCCACCTGTTGGATTCTACCTCGCTCCAAGGATTTTTAGGTGCTCGTACGCCTGGTGTGGGGAAGCGTACCGGTTCGTGCCTGCGTCGACTCGGCACCGCTTCCATCTCCGTCGCTTGTTGGACCGCTGGTGCAGCCACCTGTACACACGGGATGTACCAGGACGGGGCGAAGCGCGGCGTCATTGGCCGGTAGCCTGGTGACTCCACCCACGTCCCGGCCGATGGTGATGGCGGCGCGTAGTGCGGTGACGTCGGCTGTCCTCTGGGGATCGGCATACCGGGTGTTGTTGGTCGTCGCGGCGTCGGTGGTGATGGGGGCGTGTAGTGCGGCGACGTCGGCTGTCCACTGGGGATCGGTGCACCGGATGTTGTTGGTCGTCGCGGCGTCGGTGGTGGTGCGGTCCTCGGTGTGGGGGATTGACCGGACCTGGTCGTCGAATCGGCCGGTCCCCCTTCCTCCTGCTCCGATTCCGACGACAGCTCTATGTAGGCCACCGGGTCGGGGAGCGGCCAAGGTCCGAACACCGGTGCCGTTGAGGTGGTCGCCGCCTCGGACGTCTCCACCGTCGCTTCTACCTGTTCCGGCCAGGTGAACCCGCCCGCCTCGATGTCCCCGGTTGCTGGCGACGTCATTGGGCCTTCCCAGGTGGGTGACGGCATCAGTTCCAGCACGTCCGTCATCGTCTGATCAGGCGATGTATGGGCCCGCCTTGCCCTGGTGCTCCGCTGAGGGTGGAACGGTAACCGCGTGGGTTTCCGCTGCACTCGAGCTCGCCTGCTGCTGGCCTTCGTCACGTTTTTGCTGCGGTCACTCATATTTTTTGAATATGAGCGCATGCGTGGGCGTTTGTCCCTTTTATAGGCGGGCGCCGATGCACGTGTTTCGGTTAAACCGCGTTTCTCTTTGATCGTCCCGCTCTTAGTGTCGAAACACTGAATCTCTTTTTGCCTGTCTCGCATGTGTGGAGGGGGAGAAACATTTCCCTTCGTATATATATATATACATGTGTATATATATAACTCGCGGCTGGTGTACTTGGCACTTGAAATCATTTTAGTTAATTATCGAATATTATTAACTGTAAATTAATAATTATTAATTCAATTAGAACTAATATTTCTATTAGTGAGCGAGTTAATATTAACTAATAGTTAACCCGAACATAACGAGCGGGGAAAAGGGAGGGAAAGTGACAAGCAAAGTTGCTGTCGAAATGCGTCAAAGAGAAATTGCATCGGCCCATCAGAGCGGGGAATCGAACCGCGCCTACGGTTTGCAATTTGGTTGACCGGCCGCTCTATGCAGAGCGCCACGACAGATGGTCTCTTGCTGCATTGTTAATGGCAAACATAATGCAGTTGTTTCGTCTGCTGACGTCACGCTACATGTATGCAGATAAGAGCTTTCGTTTCTCTTATCTGTTCTAGCTTTGACGCTGGCTGCTGCTATGCAGGCAAAAGCTTTTATCTTCTTATCTGTGCTTTGCTCTGACGCCGGCTGCTGTTCGCCCTGCAGTGTATATGTATGTTTGGTTCTCTTTTTATACCCTGAGCCCATTGAAAATGGGCAAAAAAGGGTATAATGCATTTGGCAGAATGTATGTAACAGGCAGAAGGGGGCGTGGCAGACCCCTAAAAGTATATATATTTTTGATCAGGATCAACAGTCGAGTCGATTGAGCCATGTCCGTCTGTCCGTCTGCCTGTCCGTCTGTTTGAACGCGTCGATCTCAGAAACCATAAGAGCTAGAGACTTCAGACTTGGTATGTAGGTTCCTGGATACCGTACGCAGATCAAGTTTGTTTTTATTTTTGGATCGGACAACTATATCATATAGCTGCCATAGGAACGATACATCGAAAATGAAGTTTTTGTATGAAAAGCTTCTTTAATTTTTGAGATATCTCAACCAATCTCACACGATATATATTTGGAGTGGTATTATACATCCTGACCAAATTTGGTCCAAATCGGCCCACTATATCATATAGCTGTCATACAGACGCTCTGCCGAAAATCAAGTTTTAGTATGAAAAAGTTTTTTGTTTTTTGAGATATCTTAACCAAACTGATAGAATATGCATTTATGTTTGTTTTTCTGACCAGATTTGGTTCAAGTCGGTTCCATATATCATATAGCTGCCATAGGAATAATTGGTCGAAAATCAAAATTTATAAAAGAGTACCTGGGCTCAGGGTATCCTACTGTCGAGCGTGCACGACTGTAGCCGCACCTCACCGCGAGCGAAGCGAGCAGGGGGCGGAGCCCCCTTGTTTTTTCTTGCATTGTCTGCATTCTGGTTTGCCAATTTTGATGATGGTGTGACACATGTTTACAGTGGTCTGATTTCTATGTTCCGTTGCTGAATTCACTTGTTTGTCTGGTTGTTTTTGTTATATATATTTATATATGCTCATATAAATATATATATTCCCCTCCTTCTTCGGGAAAAAAAAATTGTGTGGGCGTGGTAGAGTTGCCGCCCTTAATAAAAAAAAATTGGATTTTTATATTAAAAAAAAAATCCTTGTATTTTTTTTTGTTGTCCCTTCGAGTGTGTTCGCCGTGGGTGTGGTAGGGTTGCCACCCAAAAAAAATTTTTTTTTTAAACAAATCCTTGTGCTTTGTGCATGTGCCCGCCGTGTGAAAAAAAAAAATTTTTGGGTGTTGTAGGGTTGCCACCCAAAAAAAAATTTTTTTTTTTTTTTTAACAAATCCTGGTGCTTCGTGACTATGCCCGTCGTGTAAAAAAAAAATTTTTTGTGGTAGGGTTGTCACCCAAAAAAAAAATTTTTTTTTTTTATAAAAAAAACAAATCCTTGTGCTTCGTGCATGTGCCCGCCGTGTAAAAAAAAATTTTGGTGTGGTAGGGTTGTCACCAAAAAAAAATAATTTTATTTAAAAACAAATCCTTGTGCTTCGTGCATGTGCCCGCCGTGTAAAAAAAAAAATTTTGGGTGTGGTAGGGTTGTCACCCAAAAAAAAATTTTTTTTTTTTTTTAACCAAATCCTTGTTCTTCGTGTATGTTCATGCCGTGTAAAAAAAAAATTTCCCGTAGGTTTGCCACAAAAAAAATTTTAGTTGTTACTCTGACCTTCAGCGTGTGGTTTCAGGTCTCCCACTTGTGCTCTTCGTACTTTCTTGTCCACCTGGGATTGTAATTTACAAATTACTGGTGATACGAAGTCCACGATCTGATATGGTCCACCAAACCTGGGTGGCAATTTTGCCGCGAATCCGTCCGCCGCGTTGGACAGATGGTGCTCCTTCAACCACACCTGCTCTCCCACGATGGGTTTCCATGGTCTCCTGCGTAGATTATAATATCTGGCCTGGTCCTGTACAACTTTCTCCAGGCTTCTACGTACTATCTCGAAAATTTCCTTGAGTTTTCCAGCGTTTGCTCGGGGGTCTTGCGATGTTTGACCAGTGCCGATGGCTACCTCATCGTACAATGCCTGTGGCAGTCGAGGTTCTCGACCCTGTGTTATAAAAGCAGGGGTGTAGCCTGTCGATGCCGATACACTGGTGTTGACTGCCAAGGTGATCTCCGGCAATGCTTCATCCCAACACCGTTGATTTGTCCCCGCATATTGAGCTATCATCGTTTTTACGGTGCGATTTGCTCGTTCTGTTGGATTTTCCTGTGGTGTGTATGGTGCCGTATATTGATGTTTCACACTAGAGGGCTGCACGGCTGCATTCAAACTTAAAGCGTCTCTGAGTCTTCATTAGTTTCATTCAGTTCACTGAGTGCAGTGAATTCTGTGATCCGGTTCTCATCGTATTGAATACTCATTCTTTGCGATGATTTGAGTATTCAATTGAACGGAATCGAGTAAAACGCGGAATGAACGAAATGAACGCAGCACAGATTCTCAGAGTACAACAGAGTTCTCTGAATACAAAAACCGCGCAATTATAAGCAGAGATTTCGTAAAAATGAGTTCGGAAAGTTTTACTTTAGAAATTGTAAGTAATTAATGTTTATGTTTATGAAAATTAACAAATTGCTTATGATTGTTCGTCCAATGCGATTACTTAGTTACTAACAATGTGGATTTGTTAATTGTTGTAGAATTGTGAATCTGTGAATTAAGGTTTGTTGTCTGTGTGAATCTTTAAACAAAACCATAATTTAATCAAAAATCGAATTTTCTTAGCTAACTATATGTAAATTAAGTGCAAGAAACATTCTTTTATTTCATTATTCCCTCATTCCTCTTACTCGTTTTATTTAAGATATTTTGTTATTCAATTCGCTCTCCATTTTTTGAATGCGAAAGTTTAGGCTTGCGGTTAGCGAAAGCACTCATTTCATTCATTGGAGTTCGGATGAGCACTCATTCGATTCAGTTGACAATGAACGTCTCATTTGCCGTTTTGAATGTATCCGTGCAGCCCTCTATTTCACACCCAAATCCTTGCAGGAAGCCTTGCTCGTAAACTGTGCGCCGTTGTCGGTGATGAGGACTTTTGGTACACCAAACCTTGCCAGTATTCTTTCCCTGAATGCCTTCTGTAGGGCTGCCGCCGTTGCACTTCGCAACGGTATCAGTTCGGTCCACTTCGAAAATCGGTCTATAAATACTAACAATGTCGTATTTCCGTGTTTTGACCACGGTAACAGACCTACGAAATCTGCGCACACCGTTGCCCATGGTTCCGCTGGAATCTGGGTTAGCATCTGGCCGGCTGCCTGTAACTGGTTCGGTTTGTATCGTTGTATCGCACCGTTGTACATAGTTGCGGACATCCGGTTGTAACCCTGGCCAATAATATCGTGCCGCCACTCGAGCTATTGTTTTTCTTGTCCCTGTGTGTCCTGCTGCTACTGCATCATGATTTTCGTGCAATACCCGCTGCCTCTTTATCGTTGGTACGCACAATTTCCATGATGGCACATCCTCATTCCCGGCTCGGTGAGGGATGTGTCTGTACAGATTGTCAGATTCCTCCAAGTAGTCTGGGAATTTTCTGGGGTCTTTGCCAATCTTCTGTAGCATCTTCTGTACCCATTTGCAGTCTGTGCCGCCGATACGACCGGTGGGGCTGTTGATAGAATTTAACCATTTTAACGCCATGTGGTCTGTCACGACCGCGAAATGGTAACCCTCTAGGTATGGTCGCATCTTTTGAATTGCCCAGACGATTGCCAAGCATTCTTTCTCTGTTGCTGAATAGTTTATCTCGGGGTCGTGGAGTGTTCTACTCGCATATGCGATCACACGCTCTCATTCGCTGGATTCCTGCGTGAGTATGGCTCCTAATCCATAGTTGCTAGCATCAGTTTGCAACGTGAACTGATGGCTAAAATCGGGACACGCCAAGACTGGTGCCTTTGTCAGCTTCTCCTTCGCTATCTCGAACACCTGCTGATGCTGTTCGCTCCATACCCACTTTACGCCTTTCTTCAATAATTCGTTGAGGGGATGTACCGTGTTTGAAAAATCAGGAACAAATCGTCTATACCAGGATGCCACTCCAAGATATTGCCGCAGCTCCTTGACATTCGTGGGTGGTTTTAATTGTGAAATTGCAGCCACTTTATCCGGGTCGGTGGATATTCCATGTTCGGTTACCAAGTGACCCAGATATTTTAATTCTTTTTTGAAGAAGTCGCACTTGTCGACGTTGATCTTCAAATTCGCTGCCCGCAGTCGTCGAAACACCTCTTTTAAATTGGCCATGTGGTCTTCCAACGTTTTCCCCATGACAATGATGTCGTCCAGGTATGCGAAAGCATGGGGCAACATTTCCCGACCAATCACCCGATCCAACGCACGCTGGAACGTTGCCGGCGCTGAATAGAGTCCGAACGACATGACCTTCTAATGGAATAATCCTCTGCCTGGGACGGTGAATGCGGTCACTGGTCGACTTGATTTTTCCATTGGGATCTGCCAATAGCCGTCTTTCAAATCGAGGCTCGTTTTGTAGTGGGCTTCCCTCAGTTGATCCAAAATGTGGTGTACTCTGGGTAAAGGATATGCGTCCTTGACCGATCGACTGACCTTGACCATCACTATCGGTGCGCTGTGTGGACTGTTAGAAGCCTCGATACATCCTTTTGCGAGCAGTTCGTCGATCTGCTTGTTGATCTCCTCCTGCATTCTTGGATTCTTCGGGAAGTATCGTTGCTTAATCGGTCGGTCATCGTTCATCACAATTCGAAGTTCCGTAATTGGTGATGTTCTGTGTTGACCACCGAGAGTCTCTCCTCTCGTCCTTTGTTGATTTGTCGACGAGTCGGGATTCTGACTTCGATGCCGGCGCATTCAAAGATTGCTCCTATATTAGACAGAAAATCCCATCCCAGCACCAATTCGTCGATGACTCCTGGTAGAACTAATAGTGGCATATCCACCTTTTTTTTTTCCTAGTTTGATCTGCACCTCCACTTGTTCCGTCACGACACAAGTTCGGCCATCTGCCAATCGCACCTGTTTTTGTGTTGCTCCCAATTCAAATCCTTCTTGGCACAACGTCACTGCTAACTCCTCGCTTATGAAACTGCTCGTTGCCCCCGTGTCGATGGTAGCGTTGTAGAGGTTTTTGCCGATTTGAACTGTTGCCGACAGGCGTTGGCCCTCGTCCTTCAACATGCCGATTAATTTTGTGGAGGCGCTTCTATCGGCATCCGCTCGCTCCTGGGCGCTGGATGCCGTCGATCGTTTCTCTGTCGGCAACACTGAACTGTGCGAGCCCCTATTCGTCCACATATCCAACAGAATAGAAGACTCGGGTTTTGACATTCTCTCGCCCAATGTCCTTCATTTCCACATCTTCTACATGCCTGTGTTGGGTTTGGAATATGCGTTGGCTGTCCCGCAAATGATCTTGGTGTTGGTTGTGGTTGTGACCTTGCGTGGTCTGTACAACGAAGACATGGGCCTCTGGTTTCTGTTGGCCTGGTGTCTTCTATGGCCATTAGTCTGGGACGGTTTACACGAGTTTGTTGCCGCAATTTCTCCCTGTCTCGCTCCAGCTCTTCAAACTCTTGCGCTAGTTGCATTAGCTCGATCAAACTGCCGTTCTGATATGGTCTTGCGAATGCTCGGAAGTCGGGAAGGCTGCTGTTGTATATCTTTTCCCGTTCCCTCTCCTTTGAAAGCCTTAAAGGCCTCATCAAAGTCTGCATCTCTACCATACTCTTCTTGAACGGTTCATCCATGCCCTGCTTTCTCCGAGCAACCTCCTCCGCCAGCTTTGAAAAGTAGTCTCTCGGCAGGAAAAATTCCTGGAAGCTTATAGCGAACGATGTCCAGGTCCTCCAGTGCTCGTTATTCGCTAAGTACCATTTGAGAGCCGTGCCTTTCAGGAGTTCTGGCATTGCTCGTGGGATCTGGTCCAGTTCTAAACCATAGGTTTCCGCCGACCATTCCACTTGCTCTAGAAATTCTAAGGGCTTTGAGGTGCCATCAAATTTGAAGCTCCATTCCCTCACTTGTTTGGCTACTGCTGCATAATCCCGTGTTGGATTCCTTTCTGTGTATTGCCGGTAATCGTGGTTCATGGTTGATGTGTTCTGTCGTTGCGATTCTTGGTATTCTCGTCTCTGTTGTTGTTCCCGTCGCTGCGCTTCCGTGCTTATTGAAGCGACATCCATGCTCTCCAAATCTGCCACTATTGTGTTTTTTTCTGTCTTTTCCCTTGTAGTGGTAGTCTCCCTAAATGGAGATGCGCGGGCGTGTTTCTTGGCCAATGTATCTAACCGTACGGCGTGAGGCATCTGTCCTTCTTGTGTTTGGACCCATTCGCCGAAGTCCCTTCGCATCGCATCTACATTTCCGGTCAATGGGATCCCGAACTCGGTGCCATATTGCAGCAGTTCTTCCTTTTTCAGGTTGTAAACCCATGCTCGTACCATCTTGAAATCTATCTGTTCTATTATTCGCAAGACCCTGCAAATTGGGCGCTAGTTGTAAAGCTTCACCGGACTAACTCGGTCGGCGTTGTGGGTTTCGTGCAACAAATTTATATTTTGCAGCACTTGCGAATAAATAAGAACTCAGATATGTTTTCAATATTTCAATGATGTGGTTTATTTGCGACTTCGATGCCGACACTTAATTGTACAAAGGAAATGATTATGTAAATTGATTATGCTGATATATCCTGTTTGGTCCGGTCGTCGTCCTGCCGAGTCGATCCTTGGTCGTCGGCTATAGTGCGGCGTGGTTCCGCCGGCCCTGGGGGGGGGAAATCCTGGTAATATAACTCGGGAATGGCTTGACGGGGTCCTGGCAACGCGAGGACAATTGGCTGGGGATCCTGGCAACGCGAGGATATTCTAAACTAGGTCCTGACAGAGCGAGGACGATTGGCTGGGGATCCTGGCAACGCGAGGATATTCTGAACTAGGTCCTGACAGCGCGAGGACAATTGACTGGGGATCCTGGCAACGCGAGGATATTTTGAACTAGGTCCTGACAGCGCGAGGACAATTGGCTGGGGATCCTGGCAACGCGAGGATATTCTGAACTAGGTCCTGACAGCGCGAGTACAATTGACTGGGGATCCTGGCAACGCGAGGATATTCTGAACTAGGTCCTGACAGCGCGAGGACAATTAGATCTCTACCTTCGAACTTCGCTACTTCTCAAAAACTGACTCGCATCTGTGACTGCATGCCCTTTTATAGTTTGTGAGTCGAAAACTAACGGCACATGCACTCACCAGTCAATCATTTGCGAGCCGAAAACTAACGGCACATGCACTCACCAGTCAATTGTTTGTGAACCGAAAACTAACGGCACATGCACTCACCAGTCAATTGTTTGTGAGTCGAAAACTAACGGCACCTCTGTTGCGAGCGTCGCTATAACGGTGACGTGTTCCAGGGGCGTCGCTGAGGGGGGTTCAAACCGTTGCTGCTGAAATAACTTGTATATTTTGTGAGAAACAAATATGTTTCTCACACTCCCCTCTTTCTTCGGGAAATGAAGAAGCCACTGCCCGCCCCATAAGTAAACATTCACCTATTATATTTCCTTTTTTTTTTTTATTTCATTTATTACATTGTTTGTCTTTTTTTTTAATTAACGTTCTGTTCCTTGTATACGAGGATTCGCCCTTGTCCGGCCTTGACGCGGTATCGTTTCACGGCGTGCCATACCAAGCGCACCTGCCGGCGGTACGGGTTCAACCTGCCCGCCTCTTCCCGTACCACCGGCGGCCACCTGTTGGATTCTACCTCGCTCCAAGGATTTTTAGGTGCTCGTACGCCTGGTGTGGGGAAGCGTACCGGTTCGTGCCTGCGTCGACTCGGCACCGCTTCCATCTCCGTCGCTTGTTGGACCGCTGGTGCAGCCACCTGTACACACGGGATGTACCAGGACGGGGCGAAGCGCGGCGTCATTGGCCGGTAGCCTGGTGACTCCACCCACGTCCCGGCCGATGGTGATGGCGGCGCGTAATGCGGTGACGTCGGCTGTCCTCTGGGGATCGGCATACCGGGTGTTGTTGGTCGTCGCGGCGTCGGTGGTGATGGGGGCGTGTAGTGCGGCGACGTCGGCTGTCCACTGGGGATCGGTGCACCGGATGTTGTTGGTCGTCGCGGCGTCGGTGGTGGTGCGGTCCTCGGTGTGGGGGATTGACCGGACCTGGTCGTCGAATCGGCCGGTCCCCCTTCCTCCTGCTCCGATTCCGACGACAGCTCTATGTAGGCCACCGGGTCGGGGAGCGGCCAAGGTCCGAACACCGGTGCCGTTGAGGTGGTCGCCGCCTCGGACGTCTCCACCGTCGCTTCTACCTGTTCCGGCCAGGTGAACCCGCCCGCCTCGATGTCCCCGGTTGCTGGCGACGTCATTGGGCCTTCCCAGGTGGGTGACGGCATCAGTTCCAGCACGTCCGTCATCGTCTGATCAGGCGATGTATGGGCCCGCCTTGCCCTGGTGCTCCGCTGAGGGTGGAACGGTAACCGCGTGGGTTTCCGCTGCACTCGAGCTCGCCTGCTGCTGGCCTTCGTCACGTTTTTGCTGCGGTCACTCATATTTTTTGAATATGAGCGCATGCGTGGGCGTTTGTCCCTTTTATAGGCGGGCGCCGATGCACGTGTTTCGGTTAAACCGCGTTTCTCTTTGATCGTCCCGCTCTTAGTGTCGAAACACTGAATCTCTTTTTGCCTGTCTCGCATATGTGGAGGGGGAGAAACATTTCCCTTCGTATATATATATATACATGTGTATATATATAACTCGCGGCTGGTGTACTTGGCACTTGAAATCATTTTAGTTAGGTTAGGTTAGGTTAGGTTAGGGCGGCTGTCGATTCAACGACTCACTTAGGCCACAGTTGGGCCCATTGTGGTACCGCGGATCTAGATATCCTTTCTACCTTTGTGGTGACATGTCAATCAGTATGGCGTCCAGTTTGATAGCTAAATAAATTTAGCGATTTTGCGCGGTGTAACTGAGGCAAGTTCACCTAAAGTGGAGAGAAAAGGTTTTCCCAGGGTGTGGAGTCTTCTATTACTCAATGCGGGACAGGAGCAGAAGAAATGTTCAGGTGATTCAATTTCTTCTTCGTCTCTACAGCTCCTGCAGAAGTCATTGTATGGGGCATTCAGCCTTGTGGCGTGGATACCTACCAGCCAATGTCCTGTCAGTGCTCTTACTACTGCAGAACAATCTGTTCTGCTTAGTTTACATAGAATACTAGAGCGAGCCTTATTCAGGTGAGGCCAGGTCTGCCTCGCGACACGACAATGGTGCGTGTTTCGCCATCGGTTTTCACTAACTGTTATGGATTGAGCTAGAAGTAGTAGCTTACAGGTCGCCAGTGGCATACGCGTATCCTCCTTGTCAGGAAGGAGGTGTACTGTTGTACCATTCCTGGCTAGTTCATCAGCTTTACAGTTTCCTGTAATGTCCTGATGCCCTGGTACCCATATTAGGGAAATGTCGAAATGCTCAGCCATCTCATGTAGAGATTTGCGGCAGTTCGAAACTGAGGTGGAATTAGTTGTGGTCGATTCTATGGACTTGATAGCTGCTTGGCTGTCACTGTATATCTTAATACGGCCCGAATTGACTTGGGATTCCCTTAGGAGTTTTAAGGCTTCATTTATAGCCAGGATTTCGGCTTGAAAGACGCTGCAATGGTCAGGTAGCCTAAAAGAGACCTGTATATTTAGATCCTGAGAGTATACCCCTCCACCCACTTGATTGTTCAACTTTGAACCATCTGTGTAGAAGGATATGGCCCCATTTTGTCCAGGGGTATTTGATGACCATTCCTCCCTGTGCGGAATGGTTGTTTGAAAGGGAGTTTCAATATGCTCAATTGGCATACAGTAGTCCGTTCTAGAAGGAACTATTTGGTTATCCTTAAGGATAGAGGAGTGCCCTGTTGAGCATTCTGTCCAAGAGTTAGAGTCTCTCAGTCGAATTGCTGTCATGGTGGCAATATTTTTGCTAACTTGCCTGATTGGTTGTATGTTAAGAATGGCGTCTAGAGCTTCGCCAGGTGTTGTGTTGAGAGCACCTGTGATGCAGATTTCGGCCATCCTTTGAATTTTGTTGAGCTGTTTGTTTATGGACTGCTTTGTTAAGGCAGGCCACCATATTGCTATACCATATAGTAGTATCGGTCTGACTATAGATATGTATATCCAGTGGACGATATATGGCGACATGCCCCATTTTAGGCCGATCGCTTTCCTGCAAGTGTAGAGTGCAACTGTTGCCTTTCTACATCTATCTTGCGTATTAATTTTCCAGTCCAACTTCCTGTCCAGAATTAAACCCAAGTATCTGGCGCTTTCGCTGAAGGAGAGGACGGAGTCTTTTATTTTTGGGGGTATTAGAGTTGGGATTTTGTATTTTCTAGAGAAAAGTACAAGTTCCGTTTTGGCTGGGTTTACTCCCAGGCCACACTCATCGGCCCAGGTGACCAGTTTTTGTAACTTGACTGACATCAAGTCGCATAGTGTTTGAGGGAATTTTCCCTTGAAAATAAGTGCAACGTCATCCGCGTAGGCAACAACCTGGCAGCCTCCACCCTCTATGTCGCATAGCAGCCTGTTGACTGCTAGGTTCCATAAGAGAGGAGATAGAACCCCTCCTTGAGGTGTTCCCCTACTGACAAACCTGGTGAGTGTTGAAGAGCCAAGTGTGGACGTTACGACCCTGCTTGTGAGCAATTGGTCGATGAGTCCCACTAGCCGGCTTTCAATCCCCAAGTTTGTCAGTGCTCCAGTGATAGCTTCCGGGACGACGTTGTTAAAAGCCCCCTCGATGTCTAGGAAGGCTATGAGGGAGTATTCAGTGAGCGAAAGGGATTTTTCTATAGTGGCGACTACGGAGTGCAAAGCTGTTTCCGTCGATTTGCCTTTCCGATATGCGTGTTGAGAATTGGATATGAGATGGGGGGGAATGGTTGCTCTTAGGTGAAGAGCCAGGAGTCGCTCGAAGGTTTTGAGCATAAATGACGACAGGCTGATTGGTCTGAAGTCCTTTGCTGTCGTATGGGATGATTTCCCAGCTTTTGGTATGAACACTATTTTTGAGACTCGCCATGTATCAGGGATATGACCAGTTTTTAGGACTTCTGTGAAGATAGATTGCAGCCAGTTTATGGCAGTGTTCCCTGCTTGTTGTAATTGGGCAGGAAAAATGCCGTCTGGTCCAGGTGACTTGTACGGTTTAAAGCTGTTTATAGCCCAGGCTATATTGCGTCTGCTTAGAAGAGAGGGGTTGATTGGCACCTCAGTAGGGGTTTGGTGTCTACCTTGATTGGTTGCTTTGCAGCCCGGAAAGTGCTTTTTCAAGAGTACGTCTAGCGATTCTTCGCTAGATGTAGTCCAGGTGTTATCCTCTTTTTTGAGGTACCCTAGTGTGGGGGCAGATTTCGATAAAATCTTCCTCAGTCTGGCCGCATCCGGTGTTGATTCGATGTCAGAACAAAAGTCTCTCCATGAATCTCTTTTGGCTTGTCTAGTCGCCTTTTTGTATATTAATAGGGCGTGTTTATAGTCTAGCCAAGTTTCTTCTGTGTTAACAGCCTTGGCTTGATTGAAGAGGTTTCTCGAGCTCTTGCGGAGTTCGTTTAGGCTGGGGTTCCACCATGGTGGTTGCTTAACCCTTTTGGGTCTGCTAATGGGACATGCTGTCCTGAAAGCCGAGTTGCAAGCCTCAGTAAAGGTTTTGATTAAGTAGCTCAGTCGCTCTGTAGAGTGAGTTCCTTCTGGTGCTATCTCTGGGATAGCCTTTTTAAGGATATCAGTAAATATTGGCCATTTGGTTTTTCTTGGGTTGGTAAACGGGGCTGGTTTAGAGTGCCTCGATTTGAGGGAGAATTCAATGTACCTATGATCAGAGAAGGAGTGATCGTCTGCCACTTTCCAGTCTCTGATGAGATCATATATAGGATAAGATACCAGGGTAAGGTCAATGACCTCCTTCCTGCCCTTAATTATAAAAGTAGGTTCGCAACCTTTGTTGCCTAAAACTAGGTTAGTGTTGAGAAGGTAGTTTAGGAGTGACTCACCCCTTGTGTTTGTATCTGTGCTGCCCCACTGGGTGTGGTGTGCATTGGCATCGCATCCAATGATGAGGTTGATACCTCGTGTCTCGCAGTCTTTTATTAGACCTCTCGTGACTTCTTCTGGAGGAGGGCCCGGTTGGTCATAGGCCATGTAACAGGACAGCAACCTTATCGGAGCTGACTGAAGTTCCAGGCTTGCTGCCGTGTTATCCTCATTGCTGAAATTATGAAGCAAGAAAATACTCAAATGTTTTCTGGCCAGAATGCAGGTACGGGTTTTACCTTGTGTTTCAGCAACTACTAGCTTGTAGTCTGGTGTTCCTAGTCCAGAAACCTTACCACCAATCAACCAGGGTTCCTGGACTAGGACTATGTCGGCTCCGTCTCCAGCCAGACGGAGTAGTAGTGCAGCGGAGGCTGCTTTACAGTGGTGGAGGTTTATCTGCAGAATCTTTACAGACATCTGAAGATGGTCCCTCCACCACTGTCACGTTCGCGTCCTCATCATCCGACGCTACATCCGAGGTGGCCTCTCCTTCACCCAGTTGGCACATTGCCTTCAGATCCCGCGTTATGGTGGACGCATCGGAAATATAGCCGCGTTCAGCGTCGCTATGCTCCGGATCATCTGGCTCTGCCGTTATGTCCTCCTCGACTGGCTTGTCGGGAGAATCTATACCGGCCGCGGTGTCCGACTTATACACCCGAATGGAAACAGAGCTGAAGCCGAAGTTCAGCTCGTTACCAGCGGCCTCAATTGGGGCGAGCGATTCTTTATTGAGAATCAGCACGACCTGGTTCGTTGGACCCTTCATCTCCTCTACTTTCACAACTTTCCAGTCGTGAGTGGGGAGACTCGGGTTGCATCGTTGGAGCATCTTAACGATTCGCTCCGGCTCCTTGATGGAGGATGGAATCCACATTCTGGCCCTGGGCCGGACCGGAATGTCGCTCCACTTTACTGCCTCCAGCTTGGCTCCAGGATACACCTCGCCGATATTGGAGACTGCCGCTCTGTAGAGCTCTGCAGACCTCTCATCGTCGCAAGCTATAACCTTCACGCTGCCCTGATACCACCCGACATCTTTGCAGTCCGGTGGTGGTCCAGGTTCCTGCTCCAGCATCTCGAAGCAGCGGATGGCCAGTGCCGTCTCCACCCACTTCCACTGGTTCCTGGGAATCCTCCCGCCCGAATCACCTCGGTCAACGACTCCAATGAGGATCCGATCCTTGGCGATTTGGGCGAAGGATTTGCCCACCTGAACCCTTGACTTCTTGGCGGATGGGCCAGGAGTCTCTTGAGACCGCTGTCTCTTTGCCTGAGCCATTGCTTGCGCCCTGGGTGCCTGCTCGCTGTAAGCAGGTAGCACACTCTTGGCCCATGCCACCTTTTCCAGCCACTCCGCTGAAGGACTGGCCTCTGCTCCTGCGTTTTGACGCTGAAGGATGTTGCCAGCAGTTCTTTTCTCAGCATATGAGAATTTCCTTGCGACGCTGGCTGTTGGAGGTTTCTCCATCGCACCTGCACCCGAAAGTGGCACTGCCGCACTAGTGCTCTGCTGTGCCTCTTTGGTGACAGGAGATGGTGAAATCACTCCATCTACCCCAAGGCCCGGGTGGAATACGGGTTTGCTTGGACCAGCTATGCAAGGTCCACCGGCTGGCATGGTGACCATCTCCGGTGTCAACGGTAGGCTTTGGCCAGGCTTTGAAGCCCCTGCCGCTGCCGACGACGAGGAACCTGCGGTTCCATCGTCGTTGTTGTTTTTATTTTTTTGGGTTTTTTTATTTTTTATATTTTTGTTGTTATTTATGTTTGTGTTTTTATTGTTGATTGTGTTCATGTTTGAGTCCCACGAGTTGCGGAGAAAGGGTGGTCCGCCTGCACAGAGATCCGCACTATGCAGGTAAGGCTATCACGACCGGAGGGCGCCAGGTATCCGGCCGCTCCGTTTACGACTGGGCTATTTTTGGTAAGGGCCCCCAGCCAGGCTGACTATCGGCACGGGTCGCATGACACCTTAGTCCAGCCCTCGTTACCTCAAGACCATGACAGGAGCTTCAGGCATGCGTTAAGTCTATTAAGAAGCCATTACACATGTCTTCGACAAATGCCTTAGCTAACACCAGTTCCTAAGGGAACAATTGGAGTGTTATTACCAGTCGGCACCCTCGTGGAGGGTTCAGTCGAGGGTTTTGCCGACCATTTATTTCATTTTAGTTAATTATCGAATATTATTAACTGTAAATTAATAATTATTAATTCAATTAGAACTAATATTTCTATTAGTGAGCGAGTTAATATTAACTAATAGTTAACCCGAACATAACGAGCGGGGAAAAGGGAGGGAAAGTGACAAGCAAAGTTGCTGTCGAAATGCGTCAAAGAGAAATTGCATCGGCCCATCAGAGCGGGGAATCGAACCGCGCCTACGGTTTGCAATTTGGTTGACCGGCCGCTCTATGCAGAGCGCCACGACAGATGGTCTCTTGCTGCATTGTTAATGGCAAACATAATGCAGTTGTTTCGTCTGCTGACGTCACGCTACATGTATGCAGATAAGAGCTTTCGTTTCTCTTATCTGTTCTAGCTTTGACGCTGGCTGCTGCTATGCAGGCAAAAGCTTTTATCTTCTTATCTGTGCTTTGCTCTGACGCCGGCTGCTGTTCGCCCTGCAGTGTATATGTATGTTTGGTTCTCTTTTTATACCCTGAGCCCATTGAAAATGGGCAAAAAAGGGTATAATGCATTTGGCAGAATGTATGTAACAGGCAGAAGGGGGCGTGGCAGACCCCTAAAAGTATATATATTTTTGATCAGGATCAACAGTCGAGTCGATTGAGCCATGTCCGTCTGTCCGTCTGCCTGTCCGTCTGTTTGAACGCGTCGATCTCAGAAACCATAAGAGCTAGAGACTTCAGACTTGGTATGTAGGTTCCTGGATACCGTACGCAGATCAAGTTTGTTTTTATTTTTGGATCGGACAACTATATCATATAGCTGCCATAGGAACGATACATCGAAAATGAAGTTTTTGTATGAAAAGCTTCTTTAATTTTTGAGATATCTCAATCAATCTCACACGATATATATTTGGAGTGGTATTATACATCCTGACCAAATTTGGTCCAAATCGGCCCACTATATCATATAGCTGTCATACAGACGCTCTGCCGAAAATCAAGTTTTAGTATGAAAAAGTTTTTTGTTTTTTGAGATATCTTAACCAAACTGATAGAATATGCATTTATGTTGGTTTTTCTGACCAGATTTGGTTCAAGTCGGTTCCATATATCATATAGCTGCCATAGGAATAATTGGTCGAAAATCAAAATTTATAAAAGAGTACCTGGGCTCAGGGTATCCTACTGTCGAGCGTGCACGACTGTAGCCGCACCTCACCGCGAGCGAAGCGAGCCGGGGGTAGGCGAGCGAAGCGAGCAGGGGGCGGAGCCCCCTTGTTTTTTCTTGCATTGTCTGCATTCTGGTTTGCCAATTTTGATGATGGTGTGACACATGTTTACAGTGGTCTGATTCCTATGTTCCGTTGCTGAATTCACTTGTTTGTCTGGTTTTTTTTGTTATATTTATTTATATATGCTCATATAAATATATATATTCCCCTCCTTCTTCGGGAAAAAAAAATTGTGTAGGCGTGGTAGAGTTGCCGCCCTTAATAAAACAAAATTGGATTTTTATGTTAAAAAAAAAAATCCTTGTATTTTTTTTTGTTGTCCCTTCGAGTGTGTTCGCCGTGTGTGGTGGAAAAAAAATTAGGGTGTGGTAGGGTTGCCACCCTAAAAAACATTTTTTTTTTAAACAAATCCTTGTGCATGTGCCCGCCGTGTAAAGAATAATTTTTAAGTGTGGTAGGGTTGTCACCCAAAAAAAAAATTTAATTTTTTTTAAGCAAGTCCTGGTGCTTCGTGACTATGCCCGTCGTGTAAAAAAAAATTTAGGTTTGGTAGGGTTGTCACCCAAAAAAAAAATTATTTTTTTTTTATAAAAAAAACAAATCCTTGAGCATCGTGCATGTGCCCGCCGTGTAAAAAAAAATTTTGGTTTGGTAGGGTTGTCACCAAAAAAAAAATAATTTTTTTTAAAAACAAATTCTTGTGCTTCGTGCATGTGCCCGCCGTGTAAAAAAACAAATTTTGGGAATGGTAGGGTTGTCACCCAAAAAAAAAAGTTTTTTTTTTTTTTTTTTTAACCAAATCCTTGTTTTTTGTGTATGTTCCCGCCGTGTAAAAAAAAAAATTTCCCGTAGGGTTGCCACAAAAAAAAATTTTAGTTGCTACTCAGACCTGCAGCGTGTGGTTTCAGGTCTCCCACGTGTGCTCTTCGTACTTTCTTGTCCACCTGGGATTGTAATTTACAAATTACTGGTGATACGAAGTCCACGATCTGATATGGTCCTCCAAACCTGGGTGCCAATTTTGCCGCGAATCCGTCCGCCGCGTTGGACAGATGGTGCTCCTTCAACCACACCTGCTCTCCCACGATGGGTTTCCATGGTCTCCTGCGTAGATTATAATATCTGGCCTGGTCCTGTGCAACTTTCTCCAGGTTTCTGCGTACTATCTCGAAAATTTCCTTGAGTTTTCCAGCGTTTGCTCGGGGGTCTTGGGATGTTTGATCAGTGCCGATGGCTACCTCATCGTACAATGCCTGTGGCAGTCGAGGTTCTCGACCCTGTGTTATAAAGGCAGGGGTGTAGCCTGTCGATGCCGATACACTGGTGTTGACTGCCAAGGTGATCTCCGGCAATGCTTCATCCCAACACCGTTGATTTGTCCCCGCATATTGAGCTATCATCGTTTTTACGATGCGATTTGCTCGTTCTGTTGGATTTTCCTGTGGTGTGTATGGTGCCGTATATTGATGTTTCACACCCAAATCCTTGCAGGAAGCCTTGCTCGTAAACTGTGCGCCGTTGTCGGTGATGAGGACTTTTGGTACACCAAACCTTGCCAGTATTCTCTCCATGAATGCCTTCTGTAGGGCTGCCGCCGTTGCACTTCGCAACGGTATCAGTTCGGTCCACTTCGAAAATCGGTCTATAAATACTAACAATGTCGTATTTCCGTGTTTTGACCACGGTAACAGACCTACGAAATCTGCGCACACCGTTGCCCATGGTTCCGCTGGAATCTGGGTTAGCATCTGGCCGGCTGCCTGTAACTGGTTCGGTTTGTATCGTTGTATCGCACCGTTGTACATAGTTGCGGACATCCGGGTGTAACCCTGGCCAATAATATCGTGCCGCCACTCGAGCTATTGTTTTTCTTGTCCCTGTGTGTCCTGCTGCTACTGAATCATGATTTTCGTGCAATACCCGCTGCCTCTTTATCGTTGGTACGCACAATTTCCATGATCGCACATCCTCATGCCCGGCTCGGTGAGGGATGTGTCTGTACAGATTGCCAGATTCCTCCAAGTAGTCTGGGAATTTTCTGGGGTCTTTGCCAATCTTCTGTAGCATCTTCTGTACCCATTTGCAGTCCGTGCCGCCGATATTTGTTGTTTCATTTTGAGCATCGACTCGTGCGCAGATCACCTTTTCCAGTGGTTGCCTGGATAGCGCGTCTGCCACTACATTCAGCTTTCCTTTCCGATAAGCCATTTTGTAATCGTACCGCTGTAACTCAAACGCCCATCTGGCGATACGACCGGTGGGGCTGTTGATAGAATTTAACCATTTTAACGCCATGTGGTCTGTCACGACCGCGAAATGGTAACCCTCTAGGTATGGTCGCATCTTTTGAATTGCCCAGACGATTGCCAAGCATTCTTTCTCTGTTGCTGAATAGTTTATCTCGGGGTCGTGGAGTGTTCTACTGGCATATGCGATCACACGCTCTCCCTCGCTGGATTCCTGCGTGAGTATGGCTCCTAATCCATAGTTGCTAGCATCAGTTTGCAACGTGAACTGCTGGCTAAAATCGGGACACGCCAAGACTGGTGCCTTTGTCAGCTTCTCCTTCGCTATCTCGAACGCCTGCTGATGCTGTTCGCTCCATACCCACTTTACGCCTTTCTTCAATAATTCGTTGAGGGGATGTACCGTGTTTGAAAAATCAGGAACAAATCGTCTATACCAGGATGCCACTCCAAGATATTGCCGCAGCTCCTTGACATTCGTGGGTGGTTTTAATTGTGAAATTGCAGCCACTTTATCCGGGTCGGTGGATATTCCATGTTCGGTTACCAAGTGACCCAGATATTTTAATTCTTTTTTGAAGAAGTCGCACTTGTCGACGTTGATCTTCAAATTCGCTGCCCGCAGTCGTCGAAACACCTCTTTTAAATTGGCCATGTGGTCTTCCAACGTTTTCCCCATGACAATGATGCAGAGCTTGCAAATAACTGTCGACCGTTTCTCGTTGTTCGCAAATATGTGTCTCTCTCTGACTCTTTACGAAAAGACTCAGAGAGCAACCGTTTCGTGGGTTCTCGAATGAGCTTGCTCGCGCTCAGAGCGAAACCGTTTTTTTCTATTCTGTTTTGTTTCGGTTGTTCCAAGACCGTTTTGTCGTGTTCAGTGAAGAAAAAAGTCTTTTGCGTATGTATTGGTATACATTCACACGCATAGGCAAGCAAATCGTTAAACGTTTAATTAATATTATTATTATTATTTAATTTATATTAAGTGAACGAAGAAGTTCGATTAGTGCAGAAAATCTAAACTCCTTACCAGTTGTAAAGATTAACACATAATATCTAAAAAATGTTACAAAAAATACAAAAAAAAAATTTTAAATCAAATTGTATTATTTCTTTGCATATGTATTGGTATACATTCACAAGCGTTCGTTTTGCATACGAAATATATTAATTGCAACAACAACGAAAGTAAATGTGAAGACCGTTTGCGTTGAGTTTTTCGGTCAATCGGTCTTTTGCTGACTCTCTTTGTGCGAGCGTTTCTCGTTCCGCTCTTTACGCACTGCTCATTGAACGACCGAAATAAAAAGAGCTCAACGAAAAGCGCTCAACAGAAAACAGAAATAAAGACAGCAAAACTCTCTTGCTCAGAGCGAGAGCGAGAGAGTATGAACTTTTTCGGTTGTGCTCGCAACGAGAGCACAAGAAAAAAAACGGTCGACAGTTATTTGCAAGCTATGCAATGATGTCGTCCAGGTATGCGAAAGCATGGGGCAACATTTCCGGACCAATCATCCGATCCAACGCACGCTGGAACGTTGCCGGCGCTGAATAGAGTCCGAATGACATGACCTTCTAATGGAATAATCCTCTGCCTGGGACGGTGAATGCGGTCACTGGTCGACTTGATTTTTCCATTGGGATCTGCCAATAGCCGTCTTTCAAATCGAGGCTCGTTTTGTAGTGGGCTTCCCTCAGTTGATCCAAAATGTGGTGTACTCTGGGTAAAGGATATGCGTCCTTGACCGATCGACTGACCTTGACCATCACTATCGGTGCGCTGTGTGGACTGTTAGAAGCCTCGATACATCCTTTTGCGAGCAGTTCGTCGATCTGCTTGTTGATCTCCTCCTGCATTCTTGGATTCTTCGGGAAGTATCGTTGCTTAATCGGTCGGTCATCGTTCATCACAATTCGAAGTTCCGTAATTGGTGATGTTCTGTGTTGACCACCGAGAGTCTCTCCTCTCGTCCTTTGTTGATTTGTCGACGAGTCGGGATTCTGACTTCGATGCCGGCGCATTCAAAGATTGCTCCTATATTAGACAGAAAATCCCATCCCAGCACCAATTCGTCGATGACTCCTGGTAGAACTAATAGTGGCATATCCACCTTTTTTTTTCCTAGTTTGATCTGCACCTCCACTTGTTCCGTCACGACACAAGTTCGGCCATCTGCCAATCGCACCTGTTTTTGTGTTGCTCCCAATTCAAATCCTTCTTGGCACAACGTCACTGCTAACTCCTCGCTTATGAAACTGCTCGTTGCCCCCGTGTCGATAGTAGCGTTGTAGAGGTTTTTGCCGATTTGAACTGTTGCCGACAGGCGTTGGCCCTCGTCCTTCAACATGCCGATTAATTTTGTGGAGGCGCTTCTATCGGCATCCGCTCGCTCCTGGGCGCTGGATGCCGTCGATCGTTTCCCTGTCGGCAACACTGAACTGTGCGAATCCCTATTCGTCTACATATCCAACAGAATAGAAGACTCGGGTTTTGACATTCTCTCGCCCAATGTCCTTCATTTCCACATCTTATACATGCCTGTGTTGGGTTTGGAATATGCGTTGGCTGTCCCGCAAATGATCTTGGTGTTGGTTGTGGTTGTGACCTTGCGTGGTCTGTACAACGAAGACATGGGCCTCTGGTTTCTGTTGGCCTGGTGTCTTCTATGGCCATTAGTCTGGGACGGTTTACACGAGTTTGTTGCCGCAATTTCTCCCTGTCTCGCTCCAGCTCTTCAAACTCTTGCGCTAGTTGCATAAGCTCGATCAAACTGCCGTTCTGATATGGTCTTGCGAATGCTCGGAAGTCGGGAAGGCTGCTGTTGTATATCTTTTCCCGTTCCCTCTCCTTTGAAAGCCTTAAAGGCCTCATCAAAGTCTGCATCTCTACCATGAACTTCTTGGACGGTTCATCCATGCCCTGCTTTCTCCGAGCAACCTCCTCCGCCAGCTTTGAAAAGTAGTCTCTCGGCAGGAAAAATTCCTGGAAGCTTATAGCGAACGATGTCCAGGTCCTCCAGTGCTCGTTATTCGCTATGTACCATTTGAGAGCCGTGCCTTTCAGGAGTTCTGGCATTGCTCGTGGGATCTGGTCCAGTTCTAAACCATAGGTTTCCGCCGACCATTCCACTTGCTCTAGAAATTCTAAGGGCTTTGAGGTGCCATCAAATTTGAAGCTCCATTCCCTCACTTGTTTGGCTACTGCTGCATAATCCCGTGTTGGATTCCTTTCTGTGTATTGCCGGTAATCGTGGTTCATGGTTGATGTGTTCTGTCGTTGCGATTCTTGGTATTCTCGTCTCTGTTGTTGTTCCCGTCGCTGTGCTTCCGCGCTTATTGAAGCGACATCCATGCTCTCCAAATCTGCCACTATTGTGTTTTTTTCTGTCTTTTCCCTTGTAGTGGTAGTCTCCCTAAATGGAGATGCGCGGGCGTGTTTCTTGGCCAATGTATCTAACCGTACGGCGTGAGGCATCTGTCCTTCTTGTGTTTGGACCCATTCGCCGAAGTCCCTTCGCATCGCATCTACATTTCCGGTCAATGGGATCCCGAACTCGGTGCCATATTGCAGCAGTTCTTTCTTTTTCAGGTTGTAAACCCATGCTCGTACCATCTTGAAATCTATCTGTTCTATTATTCGCAAGACCCTGCAAATTGGGCGCCAGTTGTAAAGCTTCACCGGGCTAACTCGGTCGGCGTTGTGGGTTTCGTGCAACAAATTTATATTTTGCAGCACTTGCGAATAAATAAGAACTCAGATATATTTTCAATGATGTGGTTTATTTGCGACTTCGATGCCGACACTTAATTGTACAAAGGAAATGATTATGTAAATTGATTATGCTGATATATCCTGTTTGGTCCGGTCGTCGTCCTGCCGAGTCGATCCTTGGTCGTCGGCTATAGTGCGGCGTGGTTCCGCCGGCCCTGGGGGGGGGGGGGGGAAATCCTGGTAATATAACTCGGGAATGGCTTGACGGGGTCCTGGCAACGCGAGGACAATTGGCTGGGGATCCTGGCAACGCGAGGATATTCTAAACTAGGTCCTGACAGCGCGAGGACGATTGGCTGGGGATCCTGGCAACGCGAGGATATTCTGAACTAGGTCCTGACAGCGCGAGGACAATTGACTGGGGATCCTGGCAACGCGAGGATATTCTGAACTAGGTCCTGACAGCGCGAGGACAATTGACTGGGGATCCTGGCAACGCGAGGATATTCTGAGCTAGGTCCTGACAGCGCGAGGACAATTGACTGGGGATTCTGGCAACGCGAGGATATTCTGAACTAGGTCCTGACAGCGCGAGGACAATTGACTGGGGATCCTGGCAACGCGAGGATATTCTGAACTAGGTCCTGACAACGCGAGAACAATTGGCTGGTGATCCTGGCAACGCGAGGATATTCTAAGCTAGGTCCTGACAACGCGAGGACAATTATATCTCAACCTTCGAACTTCGCTACTTCTCAAAAACTGACTCGCATCTGTGACTGCATGCCCTTTTATAGTTTGTGAGTCGAAAACTAACGACACATGCACTCACCAGTCAATCATTTGCGAGCCGAAAACTAACGGCACATGTACTCACCAGTCAATTGTTTGTGAGCCGAAAACTAACGGCACATGCACTCACCAGTCAATTGTTTGTGAGTCGAAAACTAACGGCACCTCTGTCGCGAGCGTCGCTATAACGGTGACGTGTTCCAGGGGCGTCGCTGAGGGGGGTTCAAACCGTTGCTGCTGAAATAACTTGTATATTTTATGAGAAACAAATATGTTTCTCACACCTTTTTGGACAAGTACGCAGTTGCTGCTCCAACAGCTATTGGATTCGTCAATCACGTCTAATGCAAGCATCTTTTCGACTTTATCAAACATGAGCTTTTCCTTAGCCGGTGAAATAGGCCAGAATCGCTGATTAATCGGTGAGACACCCTCCATCTCTATTTTATGTTGAATGACGGAAGGAATGAATGAAGGAAGGAAACGCATTAATTACGGCATTTAATCTATTTTTTTGAACCTCATTTAACACATGTTTTGGGGGACATCTTTGAGCTTAGTGTCGTCACCTACGTCTAATTCGTTGACTTTATTTTTATCAGATAAGATATGAGTCAACAAACCAAAACTCTTCCAAAAATCTATGCTTAAGAAGATATTCTGTTGTAGATCAGGTATAATGAAGAATTCAACTTCTCTTGTTTATTCACGGAACGTAACTATGCTCTCTCACGTTGATTTGTGACATGGCAGAGACAACTGGATTATTTTTTAGAACGCCGAGGTGGTTGCTTATTCGACTTCCGTTCAGGTAGATGTAGTCTGTGAAAAAGATGAGGTAGGTCCCAGAGATATGTTGTGCTTTCCCGTCGGAGGACACGACGTTCGTAGTGGCGTCGTTTACGATCACTATACCCTCGTCGACCAGCGTGATGGGCTCTAGGTGTCCCGTGCGCGTACCGCATGTGGCTGTGACTCCGGATACCAACTGTTGAGCGAAAATTTCTGTCTCGATTTTTCTCCAGAAAGTGGTGCTTACAGCATCCCGGCAGTTTCCCATGGCGAAGGTGTGTGTACCGCAGTCAGCGACCGTGTTGCCATCTTCAAAATCTAAGACTACCTTATTAGTTTGTACGGGATAGATATTGATTTTCTTGCAAACTTTCTGGGGGATTGTGAATTTAATTAAAAAATGTAATATTTCGGTTTTTCGAAAAGCCTTTATACTAGCTACTTCTAATATATTTGTTATGATAACATTAGTGAGATGTTCATTAAGCAGGTCTTTTATGTCGACGTTGTTGAGAATAGTTGGGCTGATGAGGTCAACTTTTGCCAATGTAAGGGTCAAAAAAAGATTTTCCAAGTCCGTGATTATTGTGTCAGCTACTGTATTTAGATGTTCTTGAATTTTTGAGTTTATATCTACCTGTCTGTTTTCTGCTTCTGTTAATTGTTGATCTCTGAACTTAGGATGTTCCCAATCGTCGAAGTCTGGTGTTCCTGCAACAACCTTCAGGGCAGTGCCTAATAAGTTTATGCTGCGAGCCTGTCTATGGTGAACCCTCAATGTAGCTATAAGAGTGATAATTCGTCCGAGGTCGGCGTTAAGTACCTTAGTCATGTGGTCCATGGTAAAAGCGTCTAATGTTAGTGGTGTGTCCCAGGTATCCGAGTTTGTCCCAGATTTTCACGTTTCCGTCCTCTATGGGTATGTGTCGAGCGTGTGAGTAGTCATTCAGTTTAGTCACGGCGGTAACGATAGTTACGATTGTCATCAGTAGTACTGTCCGAAGTCCTAGCATATGTCTAAGATAAAAATATGTAAAATTAATTCGAATCGTAAAGCTAGAGAAGGGTAAAAATAAGGACCGTCGTTCCGAGGTCCGCTTCTATAGTTTCTTCAGACCATAAGGGCGTGAGCTTGTTTCTAGGCACTTATTTTGTTTTACCCAGACTTGGTCTCCTATTTGATAGGTCTTATATTCTCTGTCCTTATTTACCTGTTCTAGAGTTTTATCCTGAGCTCTAATAATTCTATCGGTTATATTTTTTTTCAAATTCGACAGAAGCGTAGTGTATTATTTCGATTGGGCTTTTGTTCGTTACTGTGTGAATTGTTCGAATATATTTTATTGTAGCCATTAGAAGAAGATCTACTGTATCTTCGAGCTGTTTATCGATTTTAATACAACAAGCTATTTCTGTTAGGGTACTATGGAATCTTTCAACCTGACCGTTAGAGGTACGTTTGCTATGTGAATGTTGAAATTGTTAAATAAAATGGATTTAATTGTTTCCGAATTCAGTGATTTCTCGTTGTCACAATATATTGTCTTTACTTTTGGGAAAATGTAAACTAGCTATAATATTGGAGCTTTTATATTTATTATTGCCCGAAATTCTATTGGTTGTACTTTGGCGAATTTTGAGAACTTGTCGATACAAGTAAGAAAAAAATTCCTGTCCGTTGAAAATACATCGATGTGAAGTATTTCCCCAGCGTATGCTGCAATAGGGGTCTGTCCGAGTGCCTGTCTTGTTGGATGGCGATTGTACTTTTCCATCGAACAAGTTCTGCAGTTTAGTGCTACCTCCGTAGCCAAACAAATCATTTTTGGGAAGAAATAGTCCCTTAGGACTTTTTATGTTTTCCTGAGCTGCCCTATGGACACGATTATCACGATTATGTTCTGTTGTCATAGTCAGTAGGGTCGGTAATGTCGTTTCCAAAAAATTAACAATGCTTAAAAGGCTTCGATTAAATTATGTTGAATGAACGCTATAATTGGTAATTCGAAATGAATTGCATTGACTACATCGGCTTTTACCACGTCTAGCAGTTTGTAATCATTTGTTACAACTTTGGCTTTTTTATTATCCCATTGAATAAGATGAAGTGCTTTGTGCTTGGTGTCTCTGTTTCCTCTAGAAATATTTGATTTCGAAAACAGTTTACTGGTTAGTCTATTGTCTCTATTGTGTGTGTAAGGGACTCCTGACTGTAACAAGTTTTTTTTTTTTTTAATTTACATTGCCTCTACTTATTGAATCTTCTCCAAAGGAGACTTACAATAAGATTATCAAATCTTATATTTAAAGCTTAACTAACAGTCATGTTGTTTTAATATTAGCTACGGTGCCCAAAGTGTTTATTGCTGGGCTGGAAGGTCGTTTCGTCGAAGGCGGGTTCGACTTCAAACCCGAGTTAATTGTCGAGCAAGAGGATTAGGCTACAGGGATAGTTTAATGTTGTACAGGGAGGGCCATTTATTGGTACGTATTTGAATTTCGTCGTATGACAACACCAAACGAGTCATACCGTCCGCGGCACGAAACAACATGTTTTCTCTTGAAGATCGTTTTGAAATTTTAAAAACTTATAACTTATATAAAATTATATTTTAAAAACACTATCTGTGTCGCCGAAACTGTACGAATTTTGAAAAGAAATATGGGTCGTGATAAAGCACCCACCGAAGGAGCTATAAGCAAATTGGTGAGGAAAGTTCGTGAGAAAGGGATTTTAGTGGATGACAGAAGTGGAGCCATAGCTCGGACAGTGCGCACAGAACAGAACAGAATCCGACGACCTCAGATTATTCGCCTACAAGATCCATGGCCGCAAATCGACACTATGAATGTGGACGACCTTTGGTTTTAACAAGATGGCGCCACATGCCATACTAGCTGACTTACGATCGAAATCCTGCGCACCAAGTTCAACAACCGCATAATCAGCCGTTCAAAATATGTCAATTGGTCTGTGCGTAGCTGCGATGTGCTCGCTCGCAGTGCTGCAGTCGACTATACTCGACTGTCGGAGACCCCGTACTTACTATGGAAATAGAAAAGACTACAAAAATTAAAAAATATTTTGCTCGCTTGATGCTGTTGCAAACAGTTGTAATACATTTTAGACCACTTTTTTCAATGACAGCTATATGATATTTTGGACTGGTTTGAACCAACTTCGGTCGGAGTATATAATATACTAGGGGGCTCCGCCCCCTGCTCGCTTCGCTTGCGGTATTGATAAAATTTAACTATGTATTTAGAGTGTAGTCATAAAATTAGAAAAGTGTTCCTCATTTTCACACCACCACAGACATTTATATTACATCAATAAAAAATAAAAAAAACAAGTGGGAAAGGCTATAGTCGAGATCCCGACTATAGGATACCCGTTACTTATTTCACTACATATAAAAGTACTTAAAAGAAAATTTTCTAACAATACAAAATCTATTGCATACTCTAGGGGGCATGTATTGCCATGATTGCTTAAAGAATCATTTTCAGACAATAAATGCTGTTCTACTTGTCCGATCGTGTTGCGATTCAGTGGGATAATATATAATAATAATAGATATCAGTGACTACAAGAAAAACTATATTATCTTAAAAACTGTGGGTGTGGTAGCTTTTCGCGATTTGCGAGGGCGGAGGGGGGCGTGGCCAAAATTTGAAACAAACTTGATCTGCGCTGGGTATATAGAAATCTGTGTGCCAAATTTGGTTACTCTATCTCTTATAGTCTCTGAGATTTCTTTGTTTAGACGGTTTTTCGCAATTTGCGGGGGCGGAGGTGGGCGTGGCTTGAATTTGAAACAAACTTGATCTGCGTGGGGTATATAGAAGTCTTTTAGTGAAAGTTTGGTATCTCTATCTCTTATGGTCTCTGAGATCTAGGCGCTCACACGGACGGACAGACGGACAGACGGACAGACACACATGGCTATATCGACTCGGCTATTGATGCTGATCAAGAATATATATACTTTATGTGGTCGGAGAAGCCTCCTTCTGCCTGTTACGCACATTCCAACGAACACAATATACCCTTATACTTATTTTTTATAAGTAACGGGTATAAAAACCTTGTTCTGCATTGGTTCGATCTCTCGACAACGTGCGCGTGAGTCCACTACACCATCCGTTGCACTACCTAAGCATTTCGCCTGCCGGCTGACCAAACGCTGCTATATATAAATCAAAGTAACATTTTTTGAATGAGAAACGATTAATTATTCCACGCTGCCCGCTGCCGCTGAGATAACTGAAGAAACAAAAAAGTTTTTCATACTAAAGACTAATGTGAACCCGATGTAGCTACACTATATAGTAACCCGACTTTTATTAAGTTGTAAAATATCGTAAAATTAAAAAAAGTATTAAAAAAATTAAATTAAAAATTAAAAGTTAAAAAAAAATTCTGGCCGTTGCTGGGGTTTCAGAACAAGTTGTTCTATTTGAAGATTAGTTTTGCATTGATTGGTCTGCACATGCGCATGTTGTGGAGTAGAGATTTTAGCTGCTTCAACAAGGACAGATTCTAATAAATCAGCAGAGCATTCGATGTTCACTTCAATGTTGAATTGCGGGGTAAGATCGAGGTGAGAACTAACATAATTCTTGTACTTGAGCTGGTTCTGTGTGTTGTAAGTCTATAGGGATATTCCATATATTTCGGGGATTGGAGTAGATTTAATAACACGAGGGAGTGGTCGGATGACAGATCCGAAAGTGCTTCGGCGTTTATTAGATTGCGTGGGAGCGTGCTCGACTGTAGCCGCACCTCACCGCGAGCGAAGCGAGCCGGGGGTAGGCGAGCGAAGCGAGCAGTGGCCGGAGCCCCCTAGTTATCACAGCAAAATCTATTCAGTCTGGTTGTTTGTAAGGGTCTGCTGGCCAGTATGTAGGAATACCCGGGGAAACATAGTTGAGTTTGTTGCTTGGTTTTATGATTGCGTTGTATAACTGCCTTCCCTTAGTGGTCACAAGACGAGAGCCCCAGAGCGGGGGTTTCGCATTGTAGTCTTCTGCTGCTATAAATCGCTGTCCCAGTGAGTTGTAGAATTGCATAAATTAATATTCAGAAATTGTAAAGCGGGGAGGACAGTATACAGCACCAATAGTAAGATTGTTGATGTCCGATTCTACAGTTATGGATGTGGCTTGTAGATAGTTTGTCGCATACCTTTTGTGAAATTAATGTTTGATGCGGTTTCTTATTAGAATACCGGTTCCACCATGTGCTTTTCCGTCCGGATGATCTGTGCGTAGAATATATAGCGTGTATTAAAAATTTATATTTGTTAGTGAGATGTGTCTCAGAATGCAGCATTATATCAATGTGTTTGTCGTATAGGGATTGAGTAAGTTCAAGCTTATGCCGTGAAACACCGTTGGCGTTCCACAGAGATATTCGTAGAGTCGCCATTGATTATTTGGATTTTTGAGATGCAAGCATTTGTATCAAGGTGTTTTGATTTTGCATAGTTGATCTCATAAACGACATGAATTCCATCATACTTTGTTGTAGGGTGACTACTGCAAGGGCTGCTGAGCGTTATCCATACTCAAATCTTCTTGGATTACTCTAGGGGGTGCTGCTGAGGGAGTTGGTTTTTGTAAGCCAGATTTTAAAGCACTAGCAAAAGATATGCCGTTGATAGTGTTTGCGGGACCAAATGAGGACCTGGCTGCTTTGGCGAAAAAGACGTCGGGAGTTGTTTGGGATGCTATAACTGCAGATGGCAGCTGTTGATGGCGCGCTGTTGGTACTCGTCGGATACGGTTTTTTAGTTCCTTGTACACTAGACAGCCTCTGTAGTTCGCTGTGTGATTTCCACCGCAGTTGCCGCACTTTTTTGTATTAGGGTCATCTTTGTTGACTGAGCAGGAGTCTGGGCCATGGGAGTCTCCACAAGCAACACATACCGTACGCAACGGACAATACGACCTGGTATGTCCATATTCCTGGCAGTTCGTGCATTGAACTGGGCCGTTCCGTTTGTGTGGTTCCTCAACAATGATCCGGCGACAGGCGACAACAGGAGCTGTAGTTTGTAGATCGGGTGCACTTCATTTTTCTTACTGTCTGGCACCAGCTCAACTTTGAAGAAAGGTTGCGGTGTTTTACTTAACGAGATCTTGCGATCTCGGAAGAAGGGACATCCGGTTTAATACCTTTAAGTACCACCAGCAGGCCCTTGCTGCTTCTTAGTTGTTAGGTTAGGTTAGGTTAGAGCGGCTGTCGATTCTACGGCTCATTTAGGCCACAGTTGGGCCCATTGTGGTACCGCGAATCCAGGGTTCCTTTCTATCTTTGTGGTGACATGTCAATCAGTAGGGCGTCCTATTTGATAGCTAAATAAATTTAGCGATTTTGCGCGGTGTTATTAAGGCAAGTTCACCTAGAGTGGAGAGAAAAGGTTTTCCCAGGGTGTGGAGTCTTCTATTACTCAGTGCGGGACAGGAGCAGAAGAAGTCTTCAGGTGATTCAATTTCTACTTCGTCTCTACAGCTCCTGCAGAAATCCTTGTATGGGGCATTCAGCCGTGTGGCGTGGATGCCTACCAGCCAATGTCCTGTTGCTCTTACTCTCTTACTACTGCAGAACAGTCTGGTCTGCTTGGTTAACAAAGAAAACTAGAACTAGTCTTATTCAGGTGAGGCCAGGTTTGCCTCGCAACACGACAATGGTGCGTGTTTTGTCATCGGTTTCCGCTTACGGTTGTAGATTGAGCAAGAAGTAGTAGCTTGCAGGTCGCCAGTGGCATACGCGTATCCTCCTTGTCAGGAAGGAGGTGTACTGTTGTACTTTTTCTGGCTAGTTCATCACTATACAGTTTCCAGTAATGTTTTGATGCCCTGGTACCCATATTAGGCAAATGTCGAAATGCTCAGCCATCTCATGTAGAGATTTGCGGCAGTTAGAAACTAAGATGGAATTAGTTGTGGTCGATTTTATAGACTTGATAGCTGCTTGAGTGTCACTGTATATGTTAATACGGCCTGAATTGACTTGAGATTCCCTTAGGAGTTGTAAGGCTTCATTTATAGCCATTATTTCGGCTTGGAAGACGCTGCAATGATCAGGTAGCCTAAAAGAGACCTTTACATTTAGCTCCTGAGAGTATACCCCTCCACCCACTTGATTGCTCAATTTCGAACCATCTGTGTAGAAGGATAAGGGTCCACTTTGTCCTGGAGTATGTGATGATCATTCCTCCCTGCGCGGAATGTTTTTTTTTGAAGGAGTTTCGATATGCTCTATTGGCATATAGTAGTCGGTTCTGGAAGGAACGATTCGGCTGTCCTTAAGAATTGCGGAGTGCCCTGTTGAGCATTCTATCCAAGAGTTGGAGTCTCTCAGTCGAATTGCTGTCATGGTTTTTTTTTTTTTTTTTTTTTTTTTTTTTTTTACGTTGGCTTTATTTATTGAATCTTCTCCAAGGGAGACTTACAATAAATTTATCAAATCTTATATTTAAAGCTTAACTAACAGTCATGTTGACTTAATATGAACTACGGTGCCCCAAGTGTTTATTGCTGGGCTGGAAGGTCGTTTCGTTGAAGACGGGTTCGACTGCAAACCCGGGTTAATTGCCGAGCAAGAGGATTGGGGTGCAGGGATAACTTAATGTTGTAGCTCGCCTTTTGTCGTGCTATCTCATCTTTAACGTATATAATAGCCTCTTCACATTGAGCCCATCTACGGGGAACGCATGGGAATGATGGTAGATGTGAAACAGCAATTCACACTGCCAACATCTGACATCTACCATCAATTTACCTTTAATGTATTGTGATTGTGAAATTGCCTTACATTTTATAGAAAAACTAAATTTGAGAAGAAATTGGATTTTGTTGTTTTCATTGGTGGCATGAAATACAACAGACGAAACGGAGCAGAAAACAGACAGCCAAAAAGACGACTTGCCGATTTGCTGCCAATTTCTATAAAATGTTCAACTAAAAAATAGACATAAAAGTAAACAATAAAAATGCAGTTTTTATTTATTTATTTATTATTATCATGCATTGCAGCTAATTATTAATTATTATAATAATCTATTTTAAAAAAGTTTCTTCTGCGATTTGTGCTGCTCTTCGCGTAATTCAGTCTTCTGTTTCACTACTTGCACTCGCTCCCGCACTACCACATATCAATTCTATCTATTTGGTGGAGTTAACTGGAGGTACCTCTGTACTCTTCGGTTCACCTGGTGATAGCAAGTCTTCCATTCCACTAGGCAATCCCGCGACGTTGAGCATGAGGGTCCTGCGCGTTCCCCTCGTTAATCAGTTGATTCTCCAACTCTGCTGACCGTGTGACCTCGCAGGCAGTTCCTTTATTGGGCGCCATTGACTAAAATTCATTTAATATTAGCTATACTACAATTTTAAAATAGTTTTTACTTACCTGATTCGGTTATTTTTCATTGTTTTTGATTCTTGTTCTTGTTGTATTTGCCATTCATTTTAGTTGACATTGTTTACATTTTCGTAGCGAATGACAAATTTCCAGCGTTGCATTCGGAAAATAAAGTCCTAAAACTGATTGGGAACGTATGGGATAGCAACATCAATAATAGATGTTGAAACAAATGGCAAAATTTCGGCACGGGTTAACGTATGGCACCATCACGAAAATTGATGGTAGATGGTAGATGTTGCTCAGTGTGAATTGCCTATAACGTTCAAATTTCTATGAATCTTGTCGTTTCGAACATACCACGGTGCCCCAGTGATAGTCCTCAAGATTTTCGATTGTGCTCGCTGGATGATATTAATATTGCTACTGCACGCGTTTCCCCATAGCTGCGAGACGTAGGTCCACACTGGTTTTATGGTGGAATTGTAGAGAAGGACCTTGTAGTCCAAGCTGAGAGGAGTTCGGGGGTTTAAAAGCCAATAAAGGTTATTGGCTTTCAGTTTAATCTGCGTTTTCTTATCAAGATTAACGCCAAGGTACGTAACTTCTTTGGCTTGTGGAAGTTGCCTATTAGAGAGTATTAACGGAGGACATGTTTGCATGTTGAGGGTAAACGTGATGTGCTTACATTTTTGGTTATTTATTTTAATACGCCAGTCGGCTAGTCATTTCTCTACTACCTCCAAATGTTCAGCTAGACGTGCTGTTGCTTGAATGGGGCATCTGGAAAGACTAAGGATTGCGGTATCGTCTGCAAACGTAGATGTTGTTAGCCGCTCATTTATTGGGATCTCCGCTGTGTATATTACGTATAGTATTGGTCCCAGAACACTTCCCTGAGGAACTCCAGCTTCTATAATGTGATCATTAGATGTAGTAGTGTTGCATCTCACTGCGAAGACTCTATTGTAGAGTTACGACTCGAGTAGCTTATGAGTGTACACCGGGAGCGTCGTTTTGATTTTGTGCATGAGGCCATCAAGCCACACTCGATCGAAAGCCTGGGAGACGTCGAGGAATATTGCACTACAGTATTCCCAATGTTCGAATGC
The DNA here is from genome assembly GCA_951394115.2 of Drosophila phalerata. Taxonomy (NCBI): domain Eukaryota; kingdom Metazoa; phylum Arthropoda; class Insecta; order Diptera; family Drosophilidae; genus Drosophila; species Drosophila phalerata. The sequence continues at coordinate 2,236,893 of OX596008.2, read as the reverse complement.
TGTACGTATTTCTGATGTTATTCGGTTGATTTGCTCGATAGTTCCATGCTTTTCTCTGAAGCCAAATTTATGTGTTGGGATTGCGTTGTGTGTTCTCAGATGAGGAAATATGCGCGTCAAGAGGCATTTTTCAAATAGCTTAGACAACCACGGTATTAGACTAATTGGTCTATAAGATGATGGTATTGTATGATCTTTCCAGGTTTGGGTATCATTATAAGGACCGACTACTTCCATTTTTTTGGGAAGTAGCCAAGTGTTGTAATCGCGTTGAAAAGTTTACAGATGAGGGAAATAGCACAGTTTGGAGGTTCAATGATCATTTTTTGAGTTATTTGATCACAGCCTGTAGCTTTTTTTTGGTTTCATCTGTTCTTTTATGATTTTTCCAATTTCTTTCGGACGAAACTCAGGTGGTTCAGGCTCGTCTGAACTATGAGATGCACAGGAAGGAAGTACGAATGAATTTGTTGCTGGATTTAGTTGGAATACATTACGTAGGTGAGTGGCAAATGTGTTGACTCTGTCTTTGTAGCTACGAGCCCAGCAGCCTGAGAGGTTTCTTATAGGCGTTACCGTTTCGATCGGGGGCACTTAGCGTTGGGTGAGCCCTCCACAAAGGATGCTTGGTACTGGTTGGTGATAATTGCTCTATGTAGCGGCGTTCGGCATCTGTTGCTTCTTGCTTTAAAGCTTTGCTGAGTCTGCGCGAAGCATCTTTAAAGCAATCGTTGCTTTTTCAGAACAAGTTGTTCTATTTGAAGATTAGTTTTGCATTGATTGGTCTGCACATGCGCATGTTGTGGAGTAGAGATTTTAGCTGCTTCAACAAGGACAGATTCTAATAAATCAGCAGAGCATTCGATGTCCACTTCAATGTTGAATTGCGGGGTAAGATCGAGGTGAGAACTAACATAATTCTTGTACTTGAGCCAGTTGGTTCTGTGTGTTGTAAGTCTATAGGGATATTCCATATATTTCGGGAATTGGAGTTGATTTAATAACACGAGGGAGTGGTCGGATGACAGATCCGAAAGTGCTTCGGCGTTTATTAGATTGCGTGGGATGCTTTTTATCACAGCAAAATCTATTCAGTCTGGTTGTTTGTAAGGGTCTGCTGTTGTAGAATTGTATGAATTAATATTCAGAAATTGTAAAGCGGGGAGGACAGTATACAACACCAATAGTAAGATTGTTGATGTCCGATTCTACAGTTATGGATGTGGCTTGTAGATAGTTTGTCGCATACCTTTTGTGAAATTAATTTTTGACACGGTTTCTTATTAGAATACCGGTTCCACCATGTGCTTTTCCTGTGCGTAGAATATCTGTGCGTAGAATATATAGCGTGTATTAGAAAGTTATATTTGTTAGTGAGATGCGTCTCAGAATGCAGCATTACATCAATGTGTTTGTCGTATAGGGATTGAGTAAGTTCAAGCTTATGCCGTGAAACACCGTTGGCGTTCCACAGAGATATTCGTAGAGTCGCCATTGATTATTTGGATTTTTGAGATGCAAGCATTTGAATCAAGGTGTTTTGATTTTGCATAGTTGATCTCATAAACGACATGAATTCCATCATACTTTATTGTAGGGTGAATATCATTGCTTCAATAGAGGTTTATGACTACTGCAAGGGCTGCTGAGCGTTATCCATACTCAAATCTTCTTGGATTACTCTAGGGGGTGCTGCTGAGGGAGTTGGTTTTTGTAAGCCAGATTTTAAAGCACTAGCAAAAGATATGCCGTTGATAGTGTTTGCGGGACCAAATGAGGACCTGGCTGCTTTGGCGAAAAAGACGTCGGGAGTTGCTTGGGATGCTATAAATGAAGCTGGCAGCTGTTGGTGGCGCGCTGTTGGTACTCGTCGGATGCGGTTTTTTAGTTCCTTGTAGACTAGACAGCCTCTGTAGTTCGCTGTGTGATTTCCACCGCAGTTGCCGCACTTTTTTGTATTAGGGTCATCTTTGTTGACTGAGCAGGAGTCTGGGCCATGGGAGTCTCCACAAGCAACACATACCGTACGCAACGGGCAATACGACCTGGTATGTCCATATTCCTGGCAGTTCGTGCATTGAACTGGGTTGTTCCGTTTGTGTGGTTCCTCAACAATGATCCGGCGACAGGCGACAACAGGAGCTGTAGTTTGTAGATCGGGTGCACTTCATTTTTCTTACTGTCTGGCACCAGCTCAACTTTGAAGAAAGGTTGCGGTGTTTTACTTAACGAGATCTTGCGATCTCGGAAGAAGGGACATCCGGTTTAATACCTTTAAGTACCACCAGCAGGCCCTTGCTGCTTCTTAGTTGTTAGGTTAGGTTAGGTTAGAGCGGCTGTCGATTCTACGGCTCATTTAGGCCACAGTTGGGCCCATTGTGGTACCGCGAATCCAGGGTTCCTTTCTATCTTTGTGGTGACATGTCAATCAGTAGGCCGTCCAATTTGATAGCTAAATAAATTTAGCGATTTTGCGCGGTGTTATTAAGGCAAGTTCACCTAGAGTGGAGAGAAAAGGTTTTCCCAGGGTGTGGAGTCTTCTATTACTCAGTGCGGGACAGGAGCAGAAGAAGTCTTCAGGTGATTCAATTTCTACTTCGTCTCTACAGCTCCTGCAGAAATCCTTGTATGGGGCATTCAGCCGTGTGGCGTGGATGCCTACCAGCCAATGTCCTGTTGCTCTTACTCTCTTACTACTGCAGAACAGTCTGGTCTGCTTGGTTTACAAAGAAAACTAGAACTAGTCTTATTCAGGTGAGGCCAGGTTTGCCTCGCAACACGACAATGGTGCGTGTTTTGTCATCGGTTTCCGCTTACGGTTGTAGATTGAGCAAGAAGTAGTAGCTTGCAGGTCGCCAGTGGCATACGCGTATCCTCCTTGTCAGGAAGGAGGTGTACTGTTGTACTTTTTCTGGCTAGTTCATCACTATACAGTTTCCAGTAATGTTTTGATGCCCTGGTACCCATATTAGGCAAATGTCGAAATGCTCAGCCATCTCATGTAGAGATTTGCGGCAGTTCGAAACTAAGATGGAACAAGTGGGAAAGGCTATAGTCGAGATCCCGACTATAGGATACCCGTTACTTATTTCCCTACATATAAAAGTACTTTAAAGAAAATTTTCTAACAATACAAAATCTATTGCATACTCTAGGGGGCATGTATTGCCATGATTGCTTAAAGAATCATTTTCAGACAATAACTGCTGTTCTACTTGTCCGATCGTGTTGCGATTCAGTGGGATAATAAATAATAATAATAGATATCAGTAACTACAAAAAAAACTATATTATCTTAAAAACTTTGGGTGTGGTAGCTTTTCGCGATTTGTGGGGGCGGAGGGGGGCAGGCCAAAATTTGAAACAAACTTGATCTGCGCTAGGTATATAGAAATCTGTGTGCCAAATTTGGTTACTCTATCTCTTATAGTCTCTGAGATCCTTTTGTTCATACGGACAGACGGACAAACGGACAGACACACATGGCTATATCGACTCGGCTGTTGATGCTGATCAAGAATATATATACTTTATAGGGTCGGAGATGCCTCCTTCTCCCTGTTACATACATTCCAACGAACACAATATACCCTTATACTTATTTTTTATAAGTAACGGGTATAAATATGGATTTGGGGAGTAAACACAGATAGTAGAAGCATTTATAGAAGGTTCATATGTCAAATATGGGTTTATAATGGCGTATATTAGTGAATGAGATGGATTTGGGGAGTAACCACAGGTAATAGATGCATTTATGGAAGATTCATATGTCAAATATGGGTTTTTAATGAAGTATTCAGGTGAAAACAAGTGGGAAAGGCTATAGTCGAGATCCCGACTATAGGATACCCGTTACTTATTTCACTACATATAAAAGTACTTTAAAGAAAATTTTCTAACAATACAAAATCTATTGCATACTCTAGGGGGCATGTATTGCCATGATTGCTTAAAGAATCATTTTCAGACAATAACTGCTGTTCTACTTGTCCGAACGTGTTGCGATTCAGTGGGATAATAAATAATAATAATAGATATCAGTAACTACAAGAAAAACTATATTATCTTAAAAACTGTGGGTGTGGTAGCTTTTCGCGATTTGTGGCGGCGGAGGGGGGCGTGGCCAAAATTTGAAACAAACTTGATCTGCGCTAGGTATATAGAAATCTGTGTGCCAAATTTGGTTACTCTATCTCTTATAGTCTCTGAGATCCTTTTGTTCATACGGACAGACGGACGGACGGACAGACACACATGGCTATATCGACTCGGCTGTTGATGCTGATCAAGAATATATATACTTTATAGGGTCGGAGATGCCTCCTTCTCCCTGTTACATACATTCCAACGAACACAATATACCCTTATACTTATTTTTTATAAGTAACGGGTATAATTAGTTGTGGTCGATTTTATAGACTTGATAGCTGCTTGAGTGTCACTGTATATGTTAATACGGCCCGAATTGATTTGAGATTCCCTTAGGAGTTTTAAGGCTTCATTTATAGCCAGGATTTCGGCTTGGAAGACGCTGCAATGATCAGGTAGCCTAAAAGAGACCTTTACATTTAGCTCCTGAGAGTTGGAGTCTCTCAGTCGAATTGCTGTCATGGTTTTTTTTTTTTTTTTTTTTTTTACGTTGGCTTTATTTATTAAATCTTCTCCAAAGGAGACTTACAATAAGTTTATCAAATCTTATATTTAAAGCTTAACTATCAGTCATGTTGACTTAATATGAACTACGGTGCCCCAAGTGTTTATTGCTGGGCTGGAAGGTCGTTTCGTTGAAGACGGGTTCGACTGCAAACCCGAGTTAATTGCCGAGCAAGAGGACTGGGGTGCAGGAATATCTTAATGTTGTAGATCGCCTTTTGTCGTGCTATCTCATCTTTAACGTATATAACGTTCAAATCTCTATGAATCTTGTCGTTTCGAACATACCACGGTGCCCCAGTGATAGTCCTCAAGATTTTCGATTGTGCTCGCTGGATGATATTAATATTGCTACTGCACGCGTTTCCCCATAGCTGCGAGACGTAGGTCCACACTGGTTTTATGGTGGAATTGTAGAGTAGGACCTTGTAGTCCAAGCTGAGAGGAGATCGGGGGTTTAAAAGCCAAAGGTTTAAAGGTTATTGGCTTTCAGTTTAATCTGCGTTTTCTTATCAAGATTAACGCCAAGGTACGTTACTTCTTTGGCTTGTGGAAGTTGCCTATTAGAGAGTATTAACGGAGGACATGTTTGCATGTTGAGGGTAAACGTGATGTGCTTACATTTTTGGTTATTTATTTTAATACGCCAGTCGGCTAGCCATTTCTCTACTACCGCCAAATGTTCAGCTAGACGTGCTGTTGCTTGAATGGGGCATCTGGAGCGACTAAGGATTGCGGTATCGTCTGCAAACGTAGATGTTGTTAGCCGCTCATTTATTGGGATGTCCGCTGTGTATATTACGTATAGTGTTGGTCCCAGAACACTTCCCTGAGGAACTCCAGCTTCTATAATGTGATCATTAGATGTAGTAGTGTTGCATCTCACTGCGAAGACTCTATTGTAGAGTTACGACTTGAGTAGCTTATGAGTGTACACCGGGAGCGTCGTTTTGATTTTGTGCATGAGGCCATCAAGCCACACTCGATCGAAAGCCTGGGAGACGTCGAATATTGCACTACAGTATTCCCGATGTTCGAATTCTGTACGTATTTCTGATGTTATTCGGTTGATTTGCTCGATAGTTCCATGCTTTTCTCTGAAGCCAAATTGATGCGTTGGGATTGCGTTGTGTGTTCTCAGATGAGGAAACATGCGCGTCAAGAGGCATTTTTCTTTGTCTTTGTAGCTACGGGCCCAGCAGCCTGAGAGGTTTCTTATAGGCGTTACCGTTTCGATCGGGGGCACTTAGCGTTGGGTGAGCCCTCCACAAAGGATGCTTGGTACTGGTTGGTGATAATTGCTCTATGTAGCGGCGTTCGGCATCTGTTGCTTCTTGCTTTAAAGCTTTGCTGAGTCTGCGCGAAGCATCTTTAAAGCAATCGTTGCTTTTTCAGAACAAGTTGTTCTATTTGAAGATTAGTTTTGCATTGATTGGTCTGCACATGAGCATGTTGTGGAGTAGAGATTTTAGCCACTTCAACAAGGACAGATTCTAATAAATCAGCAGAGTAGTCGATGTCCACTTCAATGTTGAATTGCGGGGTAAGATCGAGGTAACAACTAACATAATTCTTGTACTTGAGCCAGTTGGTTCTGTGTGTTGTAAGTCTATAGGGATATTCCATATATTTCGGGGATTGGAGTAGATTTAATAACACGAGGGAGTGGTCGGATGACAGATCCGAAAGTGCTTCGGCGTTTATTAGATTACGTGGGATGCTTTTTATCACAGCAAAATCTATTCAGTCTGGTTGTTTGTAAGGGTCTGCTGGCCAGTATGTAGGACTACCCGGGGAAACATAGTTGAGTTTGTTGCTTGGTTTTATGATTGCGTTGTATAACTGCCTTCCTTTAGTGGTCACAAGGCGAGAGCCCCAGATCTCATAAACGACATGAATTCCATCATACTTTGTGAATATCATTGCTTCAATAGAGCTTTGTGACTACTGCAAGGGCTGCTGAGCGTTATCCATACTCAAATCTTCTTGGATTACTCTAGGGGGTGCTGCTGAGGGAGTTGGTTTTTGTAAGCCAGATTTTAAAGCACTAGCAAATGATATGCCGTTGATAGTGTTTGCGGGACCAAATGGGGGCCTGGCTGCTTTGGCGAAAAAGACGTCGGGAGTTGTTTGGGATGCTATAGCTGCAGCTGGCAGCTGATGGTGGAGCGCTGTTGGTACACGTCGGATACGGTTTTTTTACACTAGACAGCCTCTGTAGTTCGCTGTGTGATTTCCACCGCAGTTGCCGCACTTTTTTGTATTAGGGTCATCTTTGTTGACTGAGCAGGAGTCTGGGCCATGGGAGTCTCCACAAGCAACACATACCGTACGCAACGGGCAATACGACCTGGTATGTCCATATTCCTGGCAGTTCGTGCATTGAACTGGGCCGTTCCGTTTGTGTGGTTCCTCAACAATGATCCGGCGATGCAACAGGAGCTGTAGTTTGTAGATCGGGTGCACTTCATTTTTCTTACTGTCTGGCTCCAGCTCAACTTTGAAGAAAGGTTGCGGTGTTTTACTTAGCGAGATCTTGCGATCTCGGAAGAAGGGACATCCGGTTTAATACCTTTAAGTACCACCAGCAGGCCGTTGCTGCTTCTTAGTTGATAGGTTAGGTTAGGTTAGAGCGGCTGTCGATTCTACGGCTCATTTAGGTCACATTTGGGCCCATTATGGTACCGCGAATCCAGGGTTCCTTTCTACCTTTGTGGTGACATGTCAATCAGTAGGGCGTCCAGTTTGATAGCTAAATAAATTTAGCGATTTTGCGCGGTGTTATTAAGGCAAGTTCACCTAGAGTGGAGAGAAAAGGTTTTTCCAGGGTATGGAGTCTTCTATTACTCAGTGCGGGAAAGGAGCAGAAGAAGTCTTCAGGTGATTCAATTTCTACTTCGTCTCTACAGCTCCTGCAGAAATCCTTGTATGGGGCATTCAGCCGTGTGGCGTGGATGCCTACCAGCCAATGTCCTGTTAGTGCTCTTACTACTGCAGAACAGTCTGGTCTGCTTGGTTTACAATGAAAACTAGAACTAGTCTTATTCAGGTGAGGCCAGGTTTGCCTCGCGACACGACAATGGTGCGTGTTTTGTCATCGGTTTCCGCTTACGGTTGTAGATTGAGCAAGAAGTAGTAGCTTGCAGGTCGCCAGTGGCATACGCGTATCCTCCTTGTCAGGAAGGAGGTGTACTGTTGTACCTTTTCTGGCTAGTTCATCACCTATACAGTTTCCAGTAATGTTTTGATGCCCTGGTACCCATATTAGGCAAATGTCGAAATGCTCATCCATCTCATGTAGAGATTTGCGGCAGTTTGATATAGACTTGATAGCTGCTTGAATGTCACTGTATATGTTAATACTGCCCGAATTGACTTGAGATTCCCTTAGGAGTTTTAAGGCTTCATTTATAGCCAGGATTTCGGCTTGGAAGACGCTGCAATGATCAGGTAGCCTTAAAGAGACCTTTACATTTAGCTCCTGAGAGTATACCCCTCCACCCACTTGATTGCTCAATTTCGAACCATCTGTGTAGAAGGATAAGGCTCCACTTTGTCCTGGAGTATGTGATGACCATTCCTCCCTGCGCGGAATGTTTTTTTGAAAGGGAGTTTCGATATGCTCTATTGGCATACAGTAGTCGGTTCTGAAAGGAACGATTCGGTTGTCTTTAAGAATGGCGGAGTGCCCTGTTGAGCATTCTATCCAAGAGTTGGAGTCTCTCAGTCGAATTGCTGTCATGGTTTTTTTTTTTTTTTTTTTTTTTTTTACGTTGGCTTTATTTATTGAATCTTCTCCAAAGGAGACTTACAATAAGTTTATCAAATCTTATATTTAAAGCTTAACTAACAGTCATGTTGACTTAATATGAACTTCGGTGCCCCAAGTGTTTATTGCTGGGCTGGAAGGTCGTTTCGTTGAAGACGGGTTCGACTGCAAACCCGAGTTAATTGCCGAGCAAGAGGACTGTGGTGCAGGAATATCTTAATGTTGTAGATCGCCTTTTGTCGTGCTATCTCATCTTTAACGTATATAACGTTCAAATCTCTATGAATCTTGTCGTTTCGAACATACCACGGTGCCCCAGTGATAGTCCTCAAGATTTTCGATTGTGCTCGCTGGATGATATCAATATTGCTATTGCACGCGTTTCCCCATAGCTGCGAGACGTAGGTCCACACTGGTTTTATGATGGAATTGTAGAGTAGGACCTTGTAGTCCAAGCTGAGAGGAGATCGGGGGTTTAAAAGCCAAAGGTTTAAAGGTTATTGGCTTTCAGTTTAATCTGCGTTTTCTTATCAAGATTAACGCCAAGGTACGTTACATCTTTGGCTTGTGAAAGTTGCCTTTTAGAGAGTATTAACGGAGGACATGTTTGCATGTTGAGGGTAAACGTGATGTGCTTACATTTTTGGTTATTTATTTTAATACGCCAGTCGGCTAGTCATTTCTCTACTACCTCCAAATGTTCAGCTAGACGTGCTGTTGCTTGAATGGGGCATCTGGAAAGACTAAGGATTGCGGTATCGTCTGCAAACGTAGATGTTGTTAGCCGCTCATTTATTGGGATCTCCGCTGTGTATATTACGTATAGTATTGGTCCCAGAACACTTCCCTGAGGAACTCCAGCTTCTATAATGTGATCATTAGATGTAGTAGTGTTGCATCTCACTGCGAAGACTCTATTGTAGAGTTACGACTCGAGTAGCTTATGAGTGTACACCGGGAGCGTCGTTTTGATTTTGTGCATGAGGCCATCAAGCCACACTCGATCGAAAGCCTGGGAGACGTCGAGGAATATTGCACTACAGTATTCCCGATGTTCGAATGCTGTACGTATTTCTGATGTTATTCGGTTGATTTGCTCGATAGTTCCATGCTTTTCTCTGAAGCCAAATTGATGCGTTGGGATTGCGTTGTGTGTTCTCAGATGAGGAAATATGCGCGTCAAGAGGTATTTTTCAAATAGCTTAGACAACCACGGTATTAGACTAATTGGTCTATAAGATGATGGTATTGTATGATCTTTCCAGGTTTGGGTATCATTATAAGGACCGACTACTTCCATTTTTTTGGGAAGTAGCCAAGTGTTGTAATCGCGTTGAAAAGTTTACAGATGAGGGAAATAGCACAGTTTGGAGGTTCAATGATCATTTTTTGAGTTATTTGATCACAGCCAGTAGCTTTTTTTGGTTTCATCTGTTCTTTTATGACTTTTCCAATTTCGTTCGGACGAAACTCAGGTGGTTCAGGCTCGTCTGAACTATGAGATGCACAGGAAGGAAGTACGAATGAATTTGTTGCTGGATTTGGTTGGAATACATTACGTAGGTGAGTGGCAAATGTGTTGACTCTGTCTTTGTAGCTACGAGCCCAGCAGCCTGAGAGGTTTCTTATAGGCGTTACCGTTTCGATCGGGGGCACTTAGCGTTGGGTGAGCCCTCCACAAAGGATGCTTGGTACTGGTTGGTGATAATTGCTCTATGTAGCGGCGTTCGGCATCTGTTGCTTCTTGCTTTAAAGCTTTGCTGAGTCTGCGCGAAGCATCTTTAAAGCAATCGTTGCTTTTTCAGAACAAGTTGTTCTATTTGAAGATTAGTTTTGCATTGATTGGTCTGCACATGAGCATGTTGTGGAGTAGAGATTTTAGCTGCTTCAACAAGGACAGATTCTAATAAATCAGCAGAGCATTCGATGTCCACTTCAATGTTGAATTACGGGGTAAGATCGAGGTGAGAACTAACATAATTCTTGTACTTGAGCCAGTTGGTTCTGTGTGTTGTAAGTCTATAGGGATATTCCATATATTTCGGGGATTGGAGTAGATTTAATAACACGAGGGAGTGGTCGGATGACAGATCCGAAAGTGCTTCGCCGTTTATTAGATTGCGTGAGATGCTTTTTATCACAGCAAAATCTATTCAGTCTGGTTGTTTGTAAGGGTCTGCTGGCCAGTATGTAGGAATACCCGGGGAAACATAGTTGAGTTTGTTGCTTGGTTTTATGATTGCGTTGTATAACTGCCTTCCCTTAGTGGTCACAAGACGAGAGCCCCAGAGCGGGGGTTTCGCATTGTAGTCTTCTGCTGCTATAAATCGCTGTCCTAGTGAGTTGTAGAATTGCATGAATTAATATTCAGAAATTGTAAAGCGGGGAGGACAGTATACAACACCAATAGTAAGATTGTTGATGTCCGATTCTACAGTTATGGATGTGGCTTGTAGTTTGTCGCATACCTTTTGTGAAATTAATTTTTGATACGGTTTCTTATTAGAATACCGGTTCCACCATGTGCTTTTCCGTCCGGATGATCTGTGCGTAGAATATATAGCGTGTATTAGAAAGTTATATTTGTTAGTGAGATGCGTCTCAGAATGCAGCATTACATCAATGTGTTTGTCGTATAGGGATTGAGTAAGTTCAAGCTTATGCCGTGAAACACCGTTGGCGTTCCACAGAGATATTCGTAGAGTCGCCATTGATTATTTGGATTTTTGAGATGCAAGCATTTAAATCAAGGTGTTTTGATTTTGCATAGTTGATCTCATAAACGACATGAATTCCATCATACTTTATTGTAGGGTGAATATCATTGCTTCAATAGAGCTTTATGACTACTGCAAGGGCTGCTGAGCGTTATCCATACTCAAATCTTCTTGGATTACTCTAGGGGGTGCTGCTGAGGGAGTTGGTTTTTGTAAGCCAGATTTTAAAGCACTAGCAAAAGATATGCCTTTGATAGTGTTTGCGGGACCAAATGAGGACCTGGCTGCTTTGGCGAAAAAGACGTCGGGAGTTGCTTGGGATGCTATAAATGAAGCTGGCAGCTGTTGGTGGCGCGCTGTTGGTACTCGTCGGATACGGTACACTAGACAGCCTCTGTAGTTCGCTGTGTGATTTCCACCGCAGTTGCCGCACTTTTTTGTATTAGGGTCATCTTTGTTGACTGAGCAGGAGTCTGGGCCATGGGAGTCTCCACAAGCAACACATACCGTACGCAACGGGCAATACGACCTGGTATGTCCATATTCCTGGCAGTTCGTGCATTGAACTGGGCCGTTCCGTTTGTGTGGTTCCTCAACAATGATCCGGCGATGCAACAGGAGCTGTAGTTTGTAGATCGGGTGCACTTCATTTTTCTTACTGTCTGGCTCCAGCTCAACTTTGAAGAAAGGTTGCGGTGTTTTACTTAGCGAGATCTTGCGATCTCGGAAGAAGGGACATCCGGTTTAATACCTTTAAGTACCACCAGCAGGCCGTTGCTGCTTCTTAGTTGATAGGTTAGGTTAGGTTAGAGCGGCTGTCGATTCTACGGCTCATTTAGGTCACATTTGGGCCCATTATGGTACCGCGAATCCAGGGTTCCTTTCTACCTTTGTGGTGACATGTCAATCAGTAGGGCGTCCAGTTTGATAGCTAAATAAATTTAGCGATTTTGCGCGGTGTTATTAAGGCAAGTTCACCTAGAGTGGAGAGAAAAGGTTTTTCCAGGGTATGGAGTCTTCTATTACTCAGTGCGGGAAAGGAGCAGAAGAAGTCTTCAGGTGATTCAATTTCTACTTCGTCTCTACAGCTCCTGCAGAAATCCTTGTATGGGGCATTCAGCCATGTGGCGTGGATGCCTACCAGCCAATGTCCTGTTAGTGCTCTTACTACTGCAGAACAGTCTGGTCTGCTTGGTTTACAATGAAAACTAGAACTAGTCTTATTCAGGTGAGGCCAGGTTTGCCTCGCGACACGACAATGGTGCGTGTTTTGTCATCGGTTTCCGCTTACGGTTGTAGATTGAGCAAGAAGTAGTAGCTTGCAGGTCGCCAGTGGCATACGCGTATCCTCCTTGTCAGGAAGGAGGTGTACTGTTGTACCTTTTCTGGCTAGTTCATCACCTATACAGTTTCCAGTAATGTTTTGATGCCCTGGTACCCATATTAGGCAAATGTCGAAATGCTCAGCCATCTCATGTAGAGATTTGCGGCAGTTTGATATAGACTTGATAGCTGCTTGAATGTCACTGTATATGTTAATACGGCCCGAATTGACTTGAGATTCCCTTAGGAGTTTTAAGGCTTCATTTATAGCCAGGATTTCGGCTTGGAAGACGCTGCAATGATCAGGTAGCCTTAAAGAGACCTTTACATTTAGCTCCTGAGAGTATACCCCTCCACCCACTTGATTGCTCAATTTCGAACCATCTGTGTAGAAGGATAAGGCTCCACTTTGTCCTGGAGTATGTGATGACCATTCCTCCCTGCGCGGAATGTTTTTTTGAAAGGGAGTTTCGATATGCTCTATTGGCATACAGTAGTCGGTTCTGAAAGGAACGATTCGGTTGTCTTTAAGAATGGCGGAGTGCCCTGTTGAGCATTCTATCCAAGAGTTGGAGTCTCTCAGTCGAATTGCTGTCATGGTTTTTTTTTTTTTTTTTTTTTTTTTACGTTGGCTTTATTTATTGAATCTTCTCCAAAGGAGACTTACAATAAGTTTATCAAATCTTATATTTAAAGCTTAACTAACAGTCATGTTGACTTAATATGAACTTCGGTGCCCCAAGTGTTTATTGCTGGGCTGGAAGGTCGTTTCGTTGAAGACGGGTTCGACTGCAAACCCGAGTTAATTGCCGAGCAAGAGGGGTGCAGGGATATCTTAATGTTGTAGCTCACCTTTTGTCGTGCTATCTCATCTTTAACGTATGTAACGTTCAAATCTCTATGAATCTTGTCGTTTCGAACATACCACGGTGCCCCAGTGATAGTCCTCAAGATTTTCGATTGTGCTCGCTGGATGATATCAATATTGCTACTGCACGCGTTTCCCCATAGCTGCGAGCACATCCCATAGCTGGATGATATCAATATTGCTATTGCACGCGTTTCCCCATAGCTGCGAGACGTAGGTCCACACTGGTTTTATGGTGGAATTGTAGAGTAGGACCTTGTAGTCCAAGCTGAGAGGAGATCGGGGGTTTAAAAGCCAAAGGTTTAAAGGTTATTGGCTTTCAGTTTAATCTGCGTTTTCTTATCAAGATTAACGCCAAGGTACGTTACATCTTTGGCTTGTGGAAGTTGCCTTTTAGAGAGTATTAACGGAGGACATGTTTGCATGTTGAGGGTAAACGTGATGTGCTTACATTTTTGGTTATTTATTTTAATACGCCAGTCGGCTAGTCATTTCTCTACTACCTCCAAATGTTCAGCTAGACGTGCTGTTGCTTGAATGGGGCATCTGGAAAGACTAAGGATTGCGGTATCGTCTGCAAACGTAGATGTTGTTAGCCGCTCATTTATTGGGATCTCCGCTGTGTATATTACGTATAGTATTGGTCCCAGAACACTTCCCTGAGGAACTCCAGCTTCTATAATGTGATCATTAGATGTAGTAGTGTTGCATCTCACTGCGAAGACTCTATTGTAGAGTTACGACTCGAGGAGCTTATGAGTGTACACCGGGAGCGTCGTTTTGATTTTGTGCATGAGGCCATCAAGCCACACTCGATCGAAAGCCTGGGAGACGTCGAGGAATATTGCACTACAGTATTCCCGATGTTCGAATGCTGTACGTATTTCTGATGTTATTCGGTTGATTTGCTCGATAGTTCCATGCTTTTCTCTGAAGCCAAATTGATGCGTTGGGATTGCGTTGTGTGTTCTCAGATGAGGAAATATGCGCGTCAAGAGGTATTTTTCAAATAGCTTAGACAACCACGGTATTAGACTAATTGGTCTATAAGATGATGGTATTGTATGATCTTTCCAGGTTTGGGTATCATTATAAGGACCGACTACTTCCATTTTTTTGGGAAGTAGCCAAGTGTTGTAATCGCGTTGAAAAGTTTACAGATGAGGGAAATAGCACAGTTTGGAGGTTCAATGATCATTTTTTGAGTTATTTGATCACAGCCAGTAGCTTTTTTTGGTTTCATCTGTTCTTTTATGACTTTTCCAATTTCGTTCGGACGAAACTCAGGTGGTTCAGGCTCGTCTGAACTATGAGATGCACAGGAAGGAAGTACGAATGAATTTGTTGCTGGATTTGGTTGGAATACATTACGTAGGTGAGTGGCAAATGTGTTGACTCTGTCTTTGTAGCTACGAGCCCAGCAGCCTGAGAGGTTTCTTATAGGCGTTACCGTTTCGATCGGGGGCACTTAGCGTTGGGTGAGCCCTCCACAAAGGATGCTTGGTACTGGTTGGTGATAATTGCTCTATGTAGCGGCGTTCGGCATCTGTTGCTTCTTGCTTTAAAGCTTTGCTGAGTCTGCGCGAAGCATCTTTAAAGCAATCGTTGCTTTTTCAGAACAAGTTGTTCTATTTGAAGATTAGTTTTGCATTGATTGGTCTGCACATGAGCATGTTGTGGAGTAGAGATTTTAGCTGCTTCAACAAGGACAGATTCTAATAAATCAGCAGAGCATTCGATGTCCACTTCAATGTTGAATTACGGGGTAAGATCGAGGTGAGAACTAACATAATTCTTGTACTTGAGCCAGTTGGTTCTGTGTGTTGTAAGTCTATAGGGATATTCCATATATTTCGGGGATTGGAGTAGATTTAATAACACGAGGGAGTGGTCGGATGACAGATCCGAAAGTGCTTCGCCGTTTATTAGATTGCGTGAGATGCTTTTTATCACAGCAAAATCTATTCAGTCTGGTTGTTTGTAAGGGTCTGCTGGCCAGTATGTAGGAATACCCGGGGAAACATAGTTGAGTTTGTTGCTTGGTTTTATGATTGCGTTGTATAACTGCCTTCCCTTAGTGGTCACAAGACGAGAGCCCCAGAGCGGGGGTTTCGCATTGTAGTCTTCTGCTGCTATAAATCGCTGTCCTAGTGAGTTGTAGAATTGCATGAATTAATATTCAGAAATTGTAAAGCGGGGAGGACAGTATACAACACCAATAGTAAGATTGTTGATGTCCGATTCTACAGTTATGGATGTGGCTTGTAGTTTGTCGCATACCTTTTGTGAAATTAATTTTTGATACGGTTTCCTATTAGAATACCGGTTCCACCATGTGCTTTTCCGTCCGGATGATCTGTGCGTATAATATATAGCGTGTATTAGAAAGTATTATTTGTTAGTGAGATGCGTCTCAGAATGCAGCATTACATCAATGTGTTTGTCGTATAGGGATTGAGTAAGTTCAAGCTTATGCCGTGAAACACCGTTGGCGTTCCACAGAGATATTCGTAGAGTCGCCATTGATTATTTGGATTTTTGAGATGCAAGCATTTAAATCAAGGTATTTTGATTTTGCATAGTTGATCTCATAAACGACATGAATTCCATCATACTTTATTGTAGGGTGAATATCATTGCTTCAATAGAGCTTTATGACTACTGCAAGGGCTGCTGAGCGTTATCCATACTCAAATCTTCTTGGATTACTCTAGGGGGTGCTGTTGAGGGAGTTGGTTTTTGTAAGCCAGATTTTAAAGCACTAGCAAAAGATATGCCTTTGATAGTGTTTGCGGGACCAAATGAGGACCTGGCTCCTTTGGCGAAAAAGACGTCGGGAGTTGCTTGGGATGCTATAAATGAAGCTGGCAGCTGTTGGTGGCGCGCTGTTGGTACTCGTCGGATACGGTACACTAGACAGCCTCTGTAGTTCGCTGTGTGATTTCCACCGCAGTTGCCGCACTTTTTTGTATTAGGGTCATCTTTGTTGACTGAGCAGGAGTCTGGGCCATGGGAGTCTCCACAAGCAACACATACCGTACGCAACGGGCAATACGACCTGGTATGTCCATATTCCTGGCAGTTCGTGCATTGAACTGGGCCGTTCCGTTTGTGTGGTTCCTCAACAATGATCCGGCGATGCAACAGGAGCTGTAGTTTGTAGATCGGGTGCACTTCATTTTTCTTACTGTCTGGCACCAGCTCAACTTTGAAGAAAGGTTGCGGTGTTTTACTTAACGAGATCTTGCGATCTCGGAAGAAAGGACATCCGGTTTAATACCTTTAAGTACCACCAGCAGGCCCTTGCTGCTTCTTAGTTGATAGGTTAGGTTAGGTTAGAGCGGCTATCGATTCTACGGCTCATTTAGGCCACAGTTGGGCCCATTGTGGTACCGCGAATCCAGGGTTCCTTTTTACCTTTGTGGTGACATGTCAATCAGTAGGGCGTCCAGTTTGATAGCTAAATAAATTTAGCGATTTTGCGCGGTGTTATTAAGGCAAGTTCACCTAGAATGGAGAGAAAAGGTTTTCCCAGGGTGTGGAGTCTTCTATTACTCAGTGCGGGACAGGAGCAGAAGAAGTCTTCAGGTGATTCAATTTCTACTTCGTCTCTACAGCTCCTGCAGAAATCCTTGTATGGGGCATTCAGCCGTGTGGCGTGGATACCTACCAGCCAATGTCCTGTTAGTGCTCTTACTACTGCAGAACAGTCTGTTCTGCTTGGTTAACAAAGAAAACTAGAACTAGACTTATTCAGGTGAGGCCAGGTTTGCCTCGCGACACGACAATGCTGCGTGTTTTGACATCGGTTTCCGCTTACGGTTGTAGATTGAGCTAGAAGTAGTAGCTTGCAGGTCGCCAGAGGCATACGCGTATCCTCCTTGTCAGGAAGGAGGTGTACTGCTGTACTTTTTCTGGCTAGTTCATCACCGATACAGTTTCCAGTAATGTTTTGATGCCCTGGTACCCATATTAGGCAAATGTCGAAATGCTCAGCCATCTCATGTAGAGATTTGCGGCAGTTCGAAACTAAGATGGAATTAGTTGTGGTCGATTTTATAGACTTGATAGCTGCTTGAGTGTCACTGTATATGTTAATATGGCCCGAATTGATTTGAGATTCCCTTAGGAGTTTTAAGGCTTCATTTATAGCCAGGATTTCAGCTTGGAAGACGCTGCAATGATCAGGTAGCCTAAAAGAGACCTTTACATCTAGCTGCTGAGAGTTGGAGTCTCTCAGTCGAATTGCTGTCATGGTTTTTTTTTTTTTTTTTTTTACGTTGGCTTTATTTATTAAATCTTCTGCAAAGGAGACTTACAATAAGTTTATCAAATCTTATATTTAAAGCTTAACTAACAGTCATGTTGACTTAATATGAACTACGGTGCCCCAAGTGTTTATTGCTGGGCTGGAAGGTCGTTTCGTTGAAGACGGGTTCGACTGCAAACCCGAGTTAATTGCCGAGCAAGAGGACTGGGGTGCAGGGATATCTTAATGTTGTAGCTCACCTTTTGTCGTGCTATCTCATCTTTAACGTATATAACGTTCAAATCTCTATGAATCTTGTCGTTTCGAACATACCACGGTGCCCCAGTGATAGTCCTCAAGATTTTCGATTGTGCTCGCTGGATGATATTAATATTGCTACTGCACGCGTTTCCCCATAGCTGCGAGACGTAGGTCCACACTGGTTTTATGGTGGAATTGTAGAGTAGGACCTTGTAGTCCAAGCTGAGAGGAGATCGGGGGTTTAAAAGCCAAAGGTTTAAAGGTTATTGGCTTTCAGTTTAATCTGCGTTTTCTTATCAAGATTAACGCCAAGGTACGTTACATCTTTGGCTTGTGGAAGTTGCCTATTAAAGAGTATTAACGGAGGACATGTTTGCATGTTGAGGGTAAACGTGATGTGCTTACATTTTTGGTTATTTATTTTAATACGCCAGTCGGCTAGCCATTTCTCTACTACCGCCAAATGTTCAGCTAGACGTGCTGTTGCTTGAATGGGGCATCTGGAGCGACTAAGGATTGCGGTATCGTCTGCAAACGTAGATGTTGTTAGCCGCTCATTTATTGGGATGTCCGCTGTGTATATTACGTATAGTGTTGGTCCCAGAACACTTCCCTGA
The DNA here is from genome assembly GCA_951394115.2 of Drosophila phalerata. NCBI lineage: Eukaryota > Metazoa > Arthropoda > Insecta > Diptera > Drosophilidae > Drosophila > Drosophila phalerata. The sequence goes on along the minus strand of OX596008.2, from coordinate 2,218,433 downwards.
GGAACTCCAGCTTCTATAATGTGATCATTAGATGTAGTAGTGTTGCATCTCACTGGGAAGACTCTATTGTAGAGTTACGACTCGAGTAGCTTATGAGTGTACACCGGGAGCGTCGTTTTGATTTTGTGCATGAGGCCATCAAGCCACACTCGATCGAAAGCCTGGGAGACGTCGAGGAATATTGCACTACAGTATTCCCGATGTTCTAATGCTGTACGTATTTCTGATGTTATTCGGTTGATTTGCTCGATAGTTCCATGCTTTTCTCTGAAGCCAAATTGATGTGTTGGGATTGCGTTGTGTGTTCTCAGATGAGGAAATATGCGCGTCAAGAGGTATTTTTCAAAAAGCTTAGACAACCACGGTATTAGACTAATTGGTCTATAAGATGATGGTATTGTATGATCTTTCCAGGTTTGGGTATCATTATAAGGACCGACTACTTCCATTTTTTTGGGAAGTAGCCAAGTGTTGTAATCGCGTTGAAAAGTTTACAGATGAGGGAAATAGCACAGTTTGGAGGTTCAATGATCATTTTTTGAGTTATTTGATCACAGCCAGTAGCTTTTTTTGGTTTCATCTGTTCTTTTATGACTTTTCCAATTTCGTTCGGACGAAACTCAGGTGGTTCAGGCTCGTCTGAACTATGAGATGCACAGGAAGGAAGTACGAATGAATTTGTTGCTGGATTTGGTTGGAATACATTACGTAGGTGAGTGGCAAATGTGTTGACTCTGTCTTTGTAGCTACGAGCCCAGCAGCCTGAGAGGTTTCTTATAGGCGTTACCGTTTCGATCGGGGGCACTTAGCGTTGGGTGAGCCCTCCACAAAGGATGCTTGGTACTGGTTGGTGATAATTGCTCTATGTAGCGGCGTTCGGCATCTGTTGCTTCTTGCTTTAAAGCTTTGCTGAGTCTGCGCGAAGCATCTTTAAAGCAATCGTTGCTTTTTCAGAACAAGTTGTTCTATTTGAAAATTAGTTTTGCATTGATTGGTCTGCACATGAGCATGTTGTGGAGTAGAGATTTTAGCTGCTTCAACAAGGACAGATTCTAATAAATCAGCAGAGCATTCGATGTCCACTTCAATGTTGAATTGCGGGGTAAGATCGAGATGAGAACTAACATAATTCTTGTACTTGAGCCAGTTGGTTCTGTGTGTTGTAAGTCTATAGGGATATTCCATATATTTCGGGGATTGGAGTAGATTTAATAACACGAGGGAGTGGTCGGATGACAGATCCGAAAGTGCTTCGTCGTTTATTAGATTGCGTGGGATGCTTTTTATCACAGCAGTCTGGTTCAGTCTGGTTGTTTGTAAGGGTCTGCTGGCCAGTATGTAGGAATATCCGGGGAAACATAGTTGAGTTTGTTGCTTGGTTTTATGATTGCGTTGTATAACTGCCTTCCCTTAGTGGTCACAAGACGAGAGCCCCAGAGCGGGGGTTTCGCATTGTAGTCTTCTGCTGCTATAAATCGCTGTCCTAGTGAGTTGTAGAATTGCATGAATTAATATTCAGAAATTGTAAAGCGGGGAGGACAGTATACAACACCAATAGTAAGATTGTTGATGTCCGATTCTACAGTTATGGATGTGGCTTGTAGATAGTTTGTCGCATACCTTTTGTGAAATTAATTTTTGATACGGTTTCTTATTAGAATACCGGTTCCACCATGTGCTTTTCCGTCCGGATGATCTGTGCGTAGAATATATAGCGTGTTTTAGAAAGTTATATTTGTTAGTGAGATGCGTCTCAGAATGCAGCATTACATCAATGTGTTTGTCGTATAGGGATTGAGTAAGTTCAAGCTTATGCCGTGAAACACCGTTGGCGTTCCACAGAGATATTCGTAGAGTCGCCATTGATTATTTGGATTTTTGAGATGCAAGCATTTGAATCAAGGTGTTTTGATTTTGCATAGTTGATCTCATAAACGACATGAATTCCATCATACTTTATTGTAGGGTGAATATCATTGCTTCAATAGAGCTTTATGACTACTGCAAGGGCTGCTGAGCGTTATCCAGCGGGACCAAATGAGGACCTGGCTGCTTTGGCGAAAAAGACGTCGGGAGTTGCTTGGGATGCTATAAATGAAGCTGGCAGCTGTTGGTGGCGCGCTGTTGGTACTCGTCGGATACGGTACACTAGACAGCCTCTGTAGTTCGCTGTGTGATTTCCACCGCAGTTGCCGCACTTTTTTGTATTAGGGTCATCTTTGTTGACTGAGCAGGAGTCTGGGCCATGGGAGTCTCCACAAGCAACACATACCGTACGCAACGGGCAATACGACCTGGTATGTCCATATTCCTGGCAGTTCGTGCATTGAACTGGGCCGTTCCGTTTGTGTGGTTCCTCAACAATGATCCGGCGACAGGCGACAACAGGAGCTGTAGCTTGTAGATCGGGTGCACTTCATTTTTCTTACTGTCTGGCACCAGCTCAACTTTGAAGAAAGGTTGCGGTGTTTTACTTAACGAGATCTTGCGATCTCGGAAGAAAGGACATCCGGTTTAATACCTTTAAGTACCACCAGCAGGCCCTTGCTGCTTCTTAGTTGATAGGTTAGGTTAGGTTAGAGCGGCTGTCGATTCTACGGCTCATTTAGGCCACAGTTGGGTCCATTGTGGTACCGCGAATCCAGGGTTCCTTTTTACCTTTGTGGTGACATGTCAATCAGTAGGGCGTCCAGTTTGATAGCTAAATAAATTTACCGATTTTGCGCGGTGTTATTAAGGCAAGTTCACCTAGAATGGAGAGAAAAGGTTTTCCCAGGGTGTGGAGTCTTCTATTACTCAGTGCGGGACAGGAGCAGAAGAAGTCTTCAGGTGATTCAATTTCTACTTCGTCTCTACAGCTCCTGCAGAAATCCTTGTATGGGGCATTCGGCCGTGTGGCGTGGATGCCTACCAGCCAATGTCCTGTTAGTGCTCTTACTACTGCAGAACAGTCTGTTCTGCTTGGTTTACAAAGAAAACTAGAACTAGACTTATTCAGGTGAGGCCAGGTTTGCCTCGCGACACGACAATGGTGCGTGTTTTGTCATCGGTTTCCGCTTACGGTTGTAGATTGAGCTAGAAGTAGTAGCTTGCAGGTCGCCAGTGGCATACGCGTATCCTCCTTGTCAGGAAGGAGGTGTACTGCTGTACTTTTTCTGGCTAGTTCATCACCGATACAGTTTCCAGTAATGTTTTGATGCCCTGGTACCCATATTAGGCAAATGTCGAAATGCTCAGCCATCTCATGTAGAGATTTGCGGCAGTTCGAAACTAAGATGGAATTAGTTGTGGTCGATTTTATAGACTTGATAGCTGCTTGAGTGTCACTGTATATGTTAATATGGCCCGAATTGATTTGAGATTCCCTTAGGAGTTTTAAGGCTTCATTTATAGCCAGGATTTCGGCTTGGAAGACGCTGCAATGATCAGGTAGCCTAAAAGAGACCTTTACATTTAGCTCCTGAGAGTTGGAGTCTCTCAGTCGAATTGCTGTCATGGTTTTTTTTTTTTTTTTTTTGTTACGTTGGCTTTATTTATTAAATCTTCTCCAAAGGAGACTTACAATAAGTTTATCAAATCTTATATTTAAAGCTTAACTAACAGTCATGTTGACTTAATATGAACTACGGTGCCCCAAGTGTTTATTGCTGGGCTGGAAGGTCGTTTCGTTGAAGACGGGTTCGACTGCAAACCCGAGTTAATTGCCGAGCAAGAGGACTGGGGTGCAGGGATATCTTAATGTTGTAGCTCGCCTTTTGTCGTGCTATCTCATCTTTAACGTATGTAACGTTCAAATCTCTATGAATCTTGTCGTTTCGAACATACCACGGTGCCCCAGTGATAGTCCTCAAGATTTTCGATTGTGCTCGCTGGATGATATCAATATTGCTACTGCACGCGTTTCCCCATAGCTGCGAGCACATCCCATAGCTGGATGATATCAATATTGCTATTGCACGCGTTTCCCCATAGCTGCGAGACGTAGGTCCACACTGGTTTTATGGTGGAATTGTAGAGTAGGACCTTGTAGTCCAAGCTGAGAGGAGATCGGGGGTTTAAAAGCCAAAGGTTTAAAGGTTATTGGCTTTCAGTTTAATCTGCGTTTTCTTATCAAGATGAACGCCAAGGTACGTTACTTCTTTGGCTTGGGGAAGTTGCCTATTAGAGAGTATTAACGGAGGACATGCTTGCATGTTGAGGGTAAACGTGATGTGCTTACATTTTTGGTTATTTATTTTAATACGCCAGTCGGCTAGCCATTTCTCTACTACCGCCAAATGTTCAGCTAGACGTGCTGTTGCTTGAATGGGGCATCTGGAGCGACTAAGGATTGCGGTATCGTCTGCAAACGTAGATGTTGTTAGCCGCTCATTTATTGGGATGTCCGCTGTGTATATTACGTATAGTGTTGGTCCCAGAACACTTCCCTGAGGAACTCCAGCTTCTATAATGTGATCATTAGATGTAGTAGTGTTGCATCTCACTGGGAAGACTCTATTGTAGAGTTACGACTCGAGTAGCTTATGAGTGTACACCGGGAGCGTCGTTTTGATTTTGTGCATGAGTCCATCAAGCCACACTCGATCGAAAGCCTGGGAGACGTCGAGGAATATTGCACTACAGTATTCCCGATGTTCGAATTCTGTACGTATTTCTGATGTTATTCGGTTGATTTGCTCGATAGTTCCATGCTTTTCTCTGAAGCCAAATTGATGTGTTGGGATTGCGTTGTGTGTTCTCAGATGAGGAAATATGCGCGTCAAGAGGCATTTTTCAAAAAGCTTAGACAACCACGGTATTAGACTAATTGGTCTATAAGATGATGGTATTGTATGATCTTTCCAGGTTTGGGTATCATTATAAGGACCGACTACTTCCATTTTTTTGGGAAGTAGCCAAGTGTTGTAATCGCGTTGAAAAGTTTACAGATGAGGGAAATAGCACAGTTTGGAGGTTCAATGATCATTTTTTGAGTTATTTGATCACAGCCTGTAGCTTTTTTTGGTTTCATCTGTTCTTTTATGACTTTTCCAATTTCGTTCGGACGAAACTCAGGTGGTTCATGCTCGTCTGAACTATGAGATGCACAGGAAGGAAGTACGAATGAATTTGTTGCTGGATTTGGTTGGAATACATTACGTAGGTGAGTGGCAAATGTGTTGACTCTGTCTTTGTAGCTACGAGCCCAGCAGCCTGAGAGGTTTCTTATAGGCGTTACCGTTTCGATCGGGGGCACTTAGCGTTGGGTGAGCCCTCCACAAAGGATGCTTGGTACTGGTTGGTGATAATTGCTCTATGTAGCGGCGTTCGGCATCTGTTGCTTCTTGCTTTAAAGCTTTGCTGAGTCTGCGCGAAGCATCTTTAAAGCAATCGTTGCTTTTTCAGAACAAGTTGTTCTATTTGAAAATTAGTTTTGCATTGATTGGTCTGCACATGAGCATGTTGTGGAGTAGAGATTTTAGCTGCTTCAACAAGGACAGATTCTAATAAATCAGCAGAGCATTCGATGTCCACTTCAATGTTGAATTGCGGGGTAAGATCGAGATGAGAACTAACATAATTCTTGTACTTGAGCCAGTTGGTTCTGTGTGTTGTAAGTCTATAGGGATATTCCATATATTTCGGGGATTGGAGTAGATTTAATAACACGAGGGAGTGGTCGGATGACAGATCCGAAAGTGCTTCGTCGTTTATTAGATTGCGTGGGATGCTTTTTATCACAGCAGTCTGGTTCAGTCTGGTTGTTTGTAAGGGTCTGCTGGCCAGTATGTAGGAATATCCGGGGAAACATAGTTGAGTTTGTTGCTTGGTTTTATGATTGCGTTGTATAACTGCCTTCCCTTAGTGGTCACAAGACGAGAGCCCCAGAGCGGGGGTTTCGCATTGTAGTCTTCTGCTGCTATAAATCGCTGTCCTAGTGAGTTGTAGAATTGCATGAATTAATATTCAGAAATTGTAAAGCGGGGAGGACAGTATACAACACCAATAGTAAGATTGTTGATGTCCGATTCTACAGTTATGGATGTGGCTTGTAGATAGTTTGTCGCATACCTTTTGTGAAATTAATTTTTGATACGGTTTCTTATTAGAATACCGGTTCCACCATGTGCTTTTCCGTCCGGATGATCTGTGCGTAGAATATATAGCGTGTTTTAGAAAGTTATATTTGTTAGTGAGATGCGTCTCAGAATGCAGCATTACATCAATGTGTTTGTCGTATAGGGATTGAGTAAGTTCAAGCTTATGCCGTGAAACACCGTTGGCGTTCCACAGAGATATTCGTAGAGTCGCCATTGATTATTTGGATTTTTGAGATGCAAGCATTTGAATCAAGGTGTTTTGATTTTGCATAGTTGATCTCATAAACGACATGAATTCCATCATACTTTATTGTAGGGTGAATATCATTGCTTCAATAGAGCTTTATGACTACTGCAAGGGCTGCTGAGCGTTATCCAGCGGGACCAAATGAGGACCTGGCTGCTTTGGCGAAAAAGACGTCGGGAGTTGCTTGGGATGCTATAAATGAAGCTGGCAGCTGTTGGTGGCGCGCTGTTGGTACTCGTCGGATACGGTACACTAGACAGCCTCTGTAGTTCGCTGTGTGATTTCCACCGCAGTTGCCGCACTTTTTTGTATTAGGGTCATCTTTGTTGACTGAGCAGGAGTCTGGGCCATGGGAGTCTCCACAAGCAACACATACCGTACGCAACGGGCAATACGACCTGGTATGTCCATATTCCTGGCAGTTCGTGCATTGAACTGGGCCGTTCCGTTTGTGTGGTTCCTCAACAATGATCCGACGACAGGCGACAACAGGAGCTGTAGCTTGTAGATCGGGTGCACTTCATTTTTCTTACTGTCTGGCACCAGCTCAACTTTGAAGAAAGGTTGCGGTGTTTTACTTAACGAGATCTTGCGATCTCGGAAGAAAGGACATCCGGTTTAATACCTTTAAGTACCACCAGCAGGCCCTTGCTGCTTCTTAGTTGATAGGTTAGGTTAGGTTAGAGCGGCTGTCGATTCTACGGCTCATTTAGGCCACAGTTGGGTCCATTGTGGTACCGCGAATCCAGGGTTCCTTTTTACCTTTGTGGTGACATGTCAATCAGTAGGGCGTCCAGTTTGATAGCTAAATAAATTTACCGATTTTGCGCGGTGTTATTAAGGCAAGTTCACCTAGAATGGAGAGAAAAGGTTTTCCCAGGGTGTGGAGTCTTCTATTACTCAGTGCGGGACAGGAGCAGAAGAAGTCTTCAGGTGATTCAATTTCTACTTCGTCTCTACAGCTCCTGCAGAAATCCTTGTATGGGGCATTCGGCCGTGTGGCGTGGATGCCTACCAGCCAATGTCCTGTTAGTGCTCTTACTACTGCAGAACAGTCTGTTCTGCTTGGTTTACAAAGAAAACTAGAACTAGACTTATTCAGGTGAGGCCAGGTTTGCCTCGCGACACGACAATGGTGCGTGTTTTGTCATCGGTTTCCGCTTACGGTTGTAGATTGAGCTAGAAGTAGTAGCTTGCAGGTCGCCAGTGGCATACGCGTATCCTCCTTGTCAGGAAGGAGGTGTACTGCTGTACTTTTTCTGGCTAGTTCATCACCGATACAGTTTCCAGTAATGTTTTGATGCCCTGGTACCCATATTAGGCAAATGTCGAAATGCTCAGCCATCTCATGTAGAGATTTGCGGCAGTTCGAAACTAAGATGGAATTAGTTGTGGTCGATTTTATAGACTTGATAGCTGCTTGAGTGTCACTGTATATGTTAATATGGCCCGAATTGATTTGAGATTCCCTTAGGAGTTTTAAGGCTTCATTTATAGCCAGGATTTCGGCTTGGAAGACGCTGCAATGATCAGGTAGCCTAAAAGAGACCTTTACATTTAGCTCCTGAGAGTTGGAGTCTCTCAGTCGAATTGCTGTCATGGTTTTTTTTTTTTTTTTTTTGTTACGTTGGCTTTATTTATTAAATCTTCTCCAAAGGAGACTTACAATAAGTTTATCAAATCTTATATTTAAAGCTTAACTAACAGTCATGTTGACTTAATATGAACTACGGTGCCCCAAGTGTTTATTGCTGGGCTGGAAGGTCGTTTCGTTGAAGACGGGTTCGACTGCAAACCCGAGTTAATTGCCGAGCAAGAGGACTGGGGTGCAGGGATATCTTAATGTTGTAGCTCGCCTTTTGTCGTGCTATCTCATCTTTAACGTATGTAACGTTCAAATCTCTATGAATCTTGTCGTTTCGAACATACCACGGTGCCCCAGTGATAGTCCTCAAGATTTTCGATTGTGCTCGCTGGATGATATCAATATTGCTACTGCACGCGTTTCCCCATAGCTGCGAGCACATCCCATAGCTGGATGATATCAATATTGCTATTGCACGCGTTTCCCCATAGCTGCGAGACGTAGGTCCACACTGGTTTTATGGTGGAATTGTAGAGTAGGACCTTGTAGTCCAAGCTGAGAGGAGATCGGGGGTTTAAAAGCCAAAGGTTTAAAGGTTATTGGCTTTCAGTTTAATCTGCGTTTTCTTATCAAGATGAACGCCAAGGTACGTTACTTCTTTGGCTTGGGGAAGTTGCCTATTAGAGAGTATTAACGGAGGACATGCTTGCATGTTGAGGGTAAACGTGATGTGCTTACATTTTTGGTTATTTATTTTTATACGCCAGTCGGCTAGCCATTTCTCTACTACCGCCAAATGTTCAGCTAGACGTGCTGTTGCTTGAATGGGGCATCTGGAGCGACTAAGGATTGCGGTATCGTCTGCAAACGTAGATGTTGTTAGCCGCTCATTTATTGGGATGTCCGCTGTGTATATTACGTATAGTGTTGGTCCCAGAACACTTCCCTGAGGAACTCCAGCTTCTATAATGTGATCATTAGATGTAGTAGTGTTGCATCTCACTGCGAAGACTCTATTGTAGAGTTACGACTCGAGTAGTTTATGAGTGTACACCGGGAGCGTCGTTTTGATTTTGTGCATGAGGCCATCAAGCCACACTCGATCGAAAGCCTGGGAGACGTCGAGGAATATTGCACTACAGTATTCCCGATGTTCTAATGCTGTACGTATTTCTGATGTTATTCGGTTGATTTGCTCGATAGTTCCATGCTTTTTTCTGAAGCCAAATTGATGTGTTGGGATTGCGTTGTGTGTTCTCAGATGAGGAAATATGCGCTTCAAGAGGCATTTTTCAAAAAGCTTAGACAACCACGGTATTATACTAATTGGTCTATAAGATAATGGTATTGTATGATCTTTCCAGGTTTGGGTATCATTATAAGGACCGATTACTTCCATTTTTTTGGGAAGTAGTCAAGAGTTGTAATCGCGTTGAAAAGTTTACAGATGAGGGAAATAGCACAGTTTGGAGGTTCAATGATCATTTTTTGAGTTATTTGATCACAGCCTGTAGCTTCTTTTGGTTTCATCTGTTCTTTTATGACTTTTCCAATTTCGTTCGGACGAAACTCAGGTGGTTCAGGCTCGTCTGAACTATGAGATGCACAGGAAGGAAGTACGAATGAATTTGTTGCTGGATTTGGTTGGAATACATTACGTAGGTGAGTGGCAAATGTGTTGACTCTGTCTTTGTAGCTACGAGCCCAGCAGCCTGAGAGGTTTCTTATAGGCGTTACCGTTTCGATCGGGGGCACTTAGCGTTGGGTGAGCCCTCCACAAAGGATGCTTGGTACTGGTTGGTGATAATTGCTCTATGTAGCGGCGTTCGGCATCTGTTGCTTCTTGCTTTAAAGCTTTGCTGAGTCTGCGCGAAGCATCTTTAAAGCAATCGTTGCTTTTTCAGAACAAGTTGTTCTATTTGAAGATTAGTTTTGTATTGATTGGTCTGCACATGCGCATGTTGTGGAGTAGAGATTTTGGCTGCTTCAACAAGGACAGATTCTAATAAATCAGCAGAGTAGTCGATGTCCACTTCAATGTTGAATTGCGGGGTAACATCGAGGTGAGAACTAACATAATTCTTGTACTTGAGCCAGTTGGTTCTGTGTGTTGTAAGTCTATAGGGATATTCCATATATTTCGGGGGTTGGAGTAGATTTAATAACACGAGGGGGTGGTCGGATGACAGATCCGAAAGTGCTTCGGCGTTTATTAGATTGCGTGGGATGCTTTTAATCACAGCAAAATCTATTCAGTCTGGTTGTTTGTAAGGGTCTGCTGGCCAGTATGTAGGACTACCCGGGGAAACATAGTTGAGTTTGTTGCTTGGTTTTATGATTGCGTTGTATAACTGCCTTCCTTTAGTGGTCACAAGGCGAGAGCCCCAGATCTCATAAACGACATGAATTCCATCATACTTTGTGAATATCATTGCTTCAATAGAGCTTTGTGACTACTGCAAGGGCTGCTGAGCGGTATCCATACTCAAATCTTCTTGGATTACTCTAGGGGGTGCTGCTGAGGGAGTTGGTTTTCGAAGCCAGATTTTAAAGCACTAGCAAATGATATGCCGTTGATAGTGTTTGCGGGACCAAATGGGGACCTGGCTGCTTTGGCGAAAAAGACGTCGGGAGTTGTTTGGGATGCTATAACTGCAGCTGGCAGCTGTTGGTGGCGCGCTGTTGGTACTCGTCGGATACGGTTTTTTTACACTAGACAGCCTCTGTAGTTCGCTGTGTGATTTCCACCGCAGTTGCCGCACTTTTTTGTATTAGGGTCATCTTTGTTGACTGAGCAGGAGTCTGGGCCATGGGAGTCTCCACAAGCAGCACATACCGTACGCAACGGGCAATACGACCTGGTATGTCCATATTCCTGGCAGTTCGTGCATTGAACTGGGCCGTTCCGTTTGTGTGGTTCCTCAACAATGATCCGGCGATGCAACAGGATCTGTAGTTTGTAGATCGGGTGCACTTCATTTTTCTGACTGTCTGGCTCCAGCTCAACTTTGAAGAAAGGTTGCGGTGTTTTACTTAGCGAGATCTTGCGATCTCGGAAGAAGGGACATCCGGTTTAATACCTTTAAGTACCACCAGCAGGCCCTTGCTGCTTCTTAGTTGATAGGTTAGGTTAGGTTAGAGCGGCTGTCGATTCTACGGCTCATTTAGGCCACAGTTGGGCCCATTGTGGTACCGCGAATCCAGGGTTCCTTTCTACCTTTGTGGTGACATGTCAATCAGTAGGGCGTCCAGTTTGATAGCTAAATAAATTTAGCGATTTTGAGCGGTGTTATTAAGGCAAGTTCACCTAGAGTGGAGAGAAAAGGTTTTCCCAGGGTGTGGAGTCTTCTATTACTCAGTGCGGGACAGGAGCAGAAGAAGTCTTCAGGTGATTCAATTTCTACTTCGTCTCTACAGCTCCTGCAGAAATCCTTGTATGGGGCATTCAGCCGTGTGGCGTGGATGCCTACCAGCCAATGTCCTGTTGCTCTTACTCTCTTACTACTGCAGAGCAGTCTGTTCTGCTTGGTTTACAAAGAAAACTAGAACTAGACTTATTCAGGTGAGGCCAGGTTTGCCTCGCAACACGACAATGGTGCGTGTTTTGTCATCGGTTTCCGCTTACGGTTGTAGATTGAGCAAGAAATAGTAGCTTGTAGGTCGCCAGTGGCATACGCGTATCCTCCTTGTCAGGAAGGAGGTGTACTGTTGTACCTTTTCTGGCTAGTTCATCACCTATACAGTTTCCAGTAATATTTTGATGCCCTGGTACCCATATTAGGCAAATGTCGAAATGCTCAGCCATCTCATGTAGAGATTTGCGGCAGTTTGATATAGACTTGATAGCTGCTTGAGTGTTACTGTATATGTTAATACGGCCCGAATTGACTTGAGATTCCCTTAGGAGTTTTAAAGCTTCATTTATAGCCAGGATTTCGGCTTGGAAGACGCTGCAATGATCAGGTAGCCTAAAGGAGACCTTTACATTTAGCTCCTGAGAGTATACCCCTCCACCCACTTGATTGCTCAATTTCGAACCATCTGTGTAGAAGGATAAGGCTCCACTTTGTCCTGGAGTATGTGATGACCATTCCTCCCTGCGCGGAATGTTTTTTTGAAAGGGAGTTTCGATATGCTCTATTGGCATACAGTAGTCGGTTTTGGAAGGAACGATTCGGTTGTCCTTAAGAATGGAGGAGTGCCCTGTTGAGCATTCTATCCAAGAGTTGGAGTCTCTCAGTCGAATTGATGTCATGGTTTTTTTTTTTTTTTTTTTTACGTTGGCTTTATTTATTGAATCTTCTCCAAAGGAGCCTTACAATAAGTTTATCAAATCTTATATTTAAAGCTTAACTAACAGTCATGTTGATTTAATATGAACTACTGTGCCCCAAGTGTTTATTGCTGGGCTGGAAGGTCGTTTCGTTGAAGACGGGTTCGACTGCAAACCCGAGTTAATTGCCGAGCAAGAGGACTGGGGTGCAGGGATATCTTAATGTTGTAGCTCGCCTTTTGTCGTGCTATCTCATATTTAACGTATATAACGTTCAAATCTCTATGAATCTTGTCGTTTCGAACATACCACGGTGCCCCAGTGATAGTCCACAAGATTTTCGATTGTGCTCGCTGGATGATATTAATATTGCTACTGCACGCGTTTCCCCATAGCTGCGAGACGTAGGTCCACACTGGTTTTATGGTGGAATTATAGAGTAGGACCTTGTAGTCCAAGCTGAGAGGAGATCGGGGGTTTAAAAGCCAAAAAAGGTTATTGGCTTTCAGTTTAATCTGCGTTTTCTTATCAAGATTAACGCCAAGGTACGTTACTTCTTTGGCTTGTGGAAGTTGCCTATTAGAGAGTATTAACGGAGGACATGTTTGCATGTTGAGGGTAAACGTGATGTGCTTACATTTTTGGGTATTTATTTTAATACGCCAGTCGGCTAGTCATTTCTCTACTACCTCCAAATGTTCAGCTAGACGTGCTGTTGCTTGAATGGGGCATCTGGAGCGACTAAGGATTGCGGTATCGTCTGCAAACGTAGATGTTGTTAGCCGCTCATTTATTGGGATGTCCGCTGTCTATATTACGTATAGTGTTGGTCCCAGAACACTTCCCTGAGGAACTCCAGCTTCTATAATGTGATCATTAGATGTAGTAGTGTTGCATCTCACTGGGAAGACTCTATTGTAGAGTTACGACTCGAGTAGCTTATGAGTGTACACCGGGAGCGTCGTTTTGATTTTGTGCATGAGTCCATCAAGCCACACTCGATCGAAAGCCTGGGAGACGTCGAGGAATATTGCACTACAGTATTCCCGATGTTCGAATGCTGTACGTATTTCTGATGTTATTCGGTTGATTTGCTCGATAGTTCCATGCTTTTATCTGAAGCCAAATTGATGTGTTGGGATTGCGTTGTGTGTTCTCAGATGAGGAAATATGAGCGTCAAGAGGCATTTTTCAAAAAGCTTAGACAACCACGGTATTAGACTAATTGGTCTATAAGATGATGCTATTATATGATCTTTCCAGGTTGGGTATCATTATAAGGACCGACTACTTCCATTTTTTTGGGAAGTAGCCAAGTGTTGTAATCGCGTTGAAAAGTTTACAGATGAGGGAAATAGCACAGTTTGGAGGTTCAATGATCATTTTTTGAGTTATTTGATCACAGCCTGTAGCTTTTTTTGGTTTCATCTGTTCTTTTATGACTTTTCCAATTTCGTTCGGACGAAACTCAGGTGGTTCAGGCTCGTCTAAACTATGAGATGCACAGGAAGGAAGTACAAATGAATTTGTTGCTGGATTTGGTTGGAATACATTACGTAGGTGAGTGGCAAATGTGTTGACTCTGTCTTTGTAGCTACGAGCCCAGCAGCCTGAGAGGTTTCTTATAGGCGTTACCGTTTCGATCGGGGGCACTTAGCGTTGGGTGAGCCCTCCACAAAGGATGCTTGGTACTGGTTGGTGATAATTGCTCTATGTAGCGGCGTTCGGCATCTGTTGCTTCTTGCTTTAAAGCTTTGCTGAGTCTGCGCGAAGCATCTTTAAAGCAATCGTTGCTTTTTCAGAACAAGTTGTTCTATTTGAAGATTAGTTTTGCATTGATTGGTCTGCACATGCGCATGTTGTGGAGTAGAGATTTTAGCTGCTTCAACAAGGACAGATTCTAATAAATCAGCAGAGTAGTCGATGTCCACTTCAATGTTGAATTGCGGGGTAAGATCGAGGAGAGAACTAACATAATTCTTGTACTTGAGCCAGTTGGTTCTGTGTGTTGTAAGTCTATAGGGATATTCCATATATTTCGGGGGTTGGAGTAGATTTAATAACACGATGGGGTGGTCGGATGACAGATCCGAAAGTGCTTCGGCGTTTATTAGATTGCGTGGGATGCTTTTAATCACAGCAAAATCTATTCAGTCTGGTTGTTTGTAAGGGTCTGCTGGCCAGTATGTAGGACTACCCGGGGAAACATAGTTGAGTTTGTTGCTTGGTTTTATGATTGCGTTGTATAACTGCCTTCCTTTAGTGGTCACAAGGCGAGAGCCCCAGATCTCATAAACGACATGAATTCCATCATACTTTGTGAATATCATTGCTTCAATAGAGCTTTGTCAGGAAGGAGGTGTATTGTTGTACCTTTTCTGGCTAGTTCATCACCTATACTGTTTCCAGAAATGTTTTGATGCCCTGGTACCCATATTAGGCAAATGTCGAAATGCTCAGCCATCTCATGTAGAGATTTGCGGCAGTTTGATATAGACTTGATAGCTGCTTAAGTGTTACTGTATATGTTAATACGGCCCGAATTGACTTTAGATTCCCTTAGGAGTTTTAAAGCTTCATTTATAGCCAGGATTTCGGCTTGGAAGACGCTGCAATGATCAGGTAGCCTAAAAGAGACCTTTACATTTAGATCCTGAGAGTATACCCCTCCACCCACTTGATTGCTCAATTGCGAACCATCTGTGTAGAAGGATAAGGCTCCACTTTGTCCTGCAGTATGTGATGACCATTCCTCCCTGCGCGGAATGTTTTTTTGAAAGGGAGTTTCGATATTCTCTATTGGCATACAGTAGTCGGTTTTGGAAGGAACGATTCGGTTGTCCTTAAGAATGGCGGAGTGCCCTGTTGAGCATTCTATCCAAGAGTTGGAGTCTCTCAGTCGAATTGATCTCATGGTTTTTTTTTTTTTTTTTTTTTACGTTGGCTTTATTTATTGAATCTTCTCCAAAGGAGCCTTACAATAAGTTTATCAAATCTTATATTTAAAGCTTAACTAACAGTCATGTTGACTTAATATGAACTACGGTGCCCCAAGTGATTATTGCTGGGCTGGAAGGTCGTTTCGTTGAAGACGGGTTCGACTGCAAACCCGAGTTAATTGCCGAGCAAGAGGACTGGGGTGCAGGGATATCTTAATGTTGTAGCTCGCCTTTTGTCGTGCTATCTCATATTTAACGTATATAACGTTCAAATCTCTATGAATCTTGTCGTTTCGAACATACCACGGTGCCCCAGTGATAGTCCTCAAGATTTTCGATTGTGCTCGCTGGATGATATTAATATTGCTACAGCACGCGTTTCCCCATAGCTGCGAGACGTAGGTCCACACTGGTTTTATGGTGGAATTATAGAGTAGGACCTTGTAGTCCAAGCTGAGAGGGTTTAAAAGCCAATAAAGGTTATTGGCTTTCAGTTTAATCTGCGTTTTCTTATCAAGATTAACGCCAAGGTACGTTACTTCTTTGGCTTGTGGAAGTTGCCTATTAGAGAGTATTAACGGAGGACATGTTTGCATGTTGAGGGTAAACGTGATGTGCTTACATTTTTGGTTATTTATTTTAATACGCCAGTCGGCTAGTCATTTCTCTATGACCTCCAAATGTTCAGCTAGACGTGCTGTTGCTTGAATGGGGCATCTGGAGCGACTAAGGATTGCGGTATCGTCTGCAAACGTAGATGTTGTTAGCCGCTCATTTATTGGGATGTCCGCTGTGTATATTACGTATAGTGTTGGTCCCAGAACACTTCCCTGAGGAACTCCAGCTTCTATAATGTGATCATTAGATGTAGTAGTGTTGCATCTCACTGGGAAGACTCTATTGTAGAGTTACGACTCGAGTAGCTTATGAGTGTACACCGGGAGCGTCGTTTTGATTTTGTGCATGAGTCCATCAAGCCACACTCGATCGAAAGCCTGGGAGACGTCGAGGGATATTGCACTACAGTATTCCCGATGTTCGAATTCTGTACGTATTTCTGATGTTATTCGGTTGATTTGCTCGATAGTTCCATGCTTTTCTCTGAAGCCAAATTGATGTGTTGGGATTGCGTTGTGTGTTCTCAGATGAGGAAATATGCGCGTCAAGAGGCATTTTTCAAAAAGCTTAGACAACCACGGTATTAGACTAATTGGTCTATAAGATGATGGTATTGTATGATCTTTCCAGGTTTGGGTATCATTATAAGGACCGACTACTTCCATTTTTATACCCTGAGCCCATTAAAAATGGGCAAAAAAGGGTATAATGCATTTGGCAGAATGTATGTAACAGGCAGAAGGGGGCGTGGCAGACCCCCAAAAGTATATATGTTCTTGATCAGGATCAACAGTCGAGTCGATTGAGCCATGTCCGTCTGTCTGTCCGTCTGTCTGTCCGTCTGTCCGTCTGTCTGTCCGTCTGTTTGAACGCGTCGATCTCAGAAACCATAAGAGCTAGAGACTTCAAACTTGGTATGTAGGTTCCTGGGTACCGTACGCAGATCAAGTTTGTTTTTATTTTTCTATCGGACAACTATATCATATAGCTGCCATAGGAACGATACATCGAAAATGAAGTTTCTGTATGAAAAGCTTCTTTAATTTTCGAGATATCTTAACCAATCTCACGCGATATATATTTGGGGTGGTATTATACATCCTGACCAAATTTGGTCCAAATCGGCCCACTATATCATATAGCTGTCATACAGTCGCTCTGCCGAAAATCAAGTTTTAGTATGAAAAAGTTTTTTGTTTTTTGAGATATCTTAACCAAACTGATAGAATATGTATCTGGGCTGGTATTATGCATCCTGACCAAGTTTGGTCCAAATCGGCCCACTATATCATAAAGCTGTCATACAGACGCTCTGCCAAAAATCAAGCTTTAGTATGAAAAAGTCTTTTGTTTTTTGAGATATCTTAAC
Organism: Drosophila phalerata; assembly: GCA_951394115.2. Lineage (NCBI taxonomy): Eukaryota > Metazoa > Arthropoda > Insecta > Diptera > Drosophilidae > Drosophila > Drosophila phalerata. The sequence goes on along the minus strand of OX596008.2, from coordinate 2,201,322 downwards.
CAAACTGATAGAATATGCATTTATGTTGGTTTTGTACATTCTGACTAGATTTGGTTCAGATCGGTTCCATATATCATATAGCTGCCATTGGAATAATTGGTCGAAAATCAACATTTATAAAAGAGTACTTGGGCTCAGGGTATCCTACTGTCGAGCGTGCTCGACTGTAGCCGCACCTCACCGCGAGCGAAGCGAGCCGGGGGTAGGCGAGCGAAGCGAGTAGGGGGCGGAGCCCCCTTGTTTTGTTTACAGATGAGGGAAATAGCACAGTTTGGAGGTTCAATGATCATTTTTTGAGTTATTTGATCACAGCCTGTAGCTTTTTTTGGTTTCATCTGTTCTTTTATGACTTTTCCAATTTCGTTCGGACGAAACTCAGGTGGTTCAGGCTCGTCTGAACTATGAGATGCACAGGAAGGAAGTACAAATGAATTTGTTGCTGGATTTGGTTGGAATACATTACGTAGGTGACAAATGAGTTGACTCTGTCTTTGTAGCTACGAGCCCAGCAGCCTGAGAGGTTTCTTATAGGCGTTACCGTTTCGATCGGGGGCACTTAGCGTTTTGTGAGCCCTCCACAAAGGATGCTTGGTACTGGTTGGTGATAATTGCTCTATGTGGCGGCGTTCGGCATCTGTTGCTTCTTGCTTTAAAGCTTTGCAGAGTCTGCGCGAAGCATCTTTAAAGCAATCGTTGCTTTTTCAGAACAAGATGTTCTATTTGAAGATTAGTTTTGCATTGATTGGTCTACACATGCGCATGTTGTGGAGTAGAGATTTTAGCTGCTTCAACAAGGACAGATTCTAATAAATCAGCAGAGTAGTCGATGTCCACTTCAATGTTGAATTGCGGGGTAAGATCGAGGAGAGAACTAACATAATTCTTGTACTTGAGCCAGTTGGTTCTGTGTGTTGTAAGTCTATAGGGATATTCCATATATTTCGGGGGTTGGAGTAGATTTACTAACACGATGGGGTGGTCGGATGACAGATCCGAAAGTGCTTCGGCGTTTATTAGATTGCGTGGGATGCTTTTAATCACAGCAAAATCTATTCAGTCTGGTTGTTTGTAAGGGTCTGCTGGCCAGTATGTAGGACTACCCGGGGAAACATAGTTGAGTTTGTTGCTTGGTTTTATGATTGCGTTGTATAACTGCCTTCCTTTAGTGGTCACAAGGCGAAAGCCCCAGATCTCATAAACGACATGAATTCCATCATACTTTGTGAATATCATTGCTTCAATAGAGCTTTGTGACTACTGCAAGGGCTGCTGAGCGTTATTCATACTCAAATCTTCTTGGATTACTCTAGGGGGTGCTGCTGAGGGAGTTGGTTTTCGAAGCCAGATTTTAAAGCACTAGCAAATGATATGCCGTTGATAGTGTTTGCGGGACCAAATGGGGACCTGGCTGCTTTGGCGAAAAAGACGTCGGGAGTTGTTTGGGATGCTATAACTGCAGCTGGCAGCTGTTGGTGGCGCGCTGTTGGTACTCGTTGGATACGGTTTTTTTACACTAGACAGCCTCTGTAGTTCGCTGTGTGATTTCCACCGCAGTTGCCGCACTTTTTTGTATTAGGGTCATCTTTGTTGACTGAGCAGGAGTCTGGGCCATGGGAGTCTCCACAAGCAGCACATACCGTACGCAACGGGCAATACGACCTGGTATGTCCATATTCCTGGCAGTTCGTGCATTGAACTGGGCCGTTCCGTTTGTGTGGTTCCTCAACAATGATCCGGCGATGCAACAGGATCTGTAGTTTGTAGATCGGGTGCACTTCATTTTTCTGACTGTCTGGCACCAGCTCAACTTTGAAGAAAGGTTGCGGTGTTTTACTTAGCGAGATCTTGCGATCTCGGAAGAAGGGACATCCGGTTTAATACCTTTAAGTACCACCAGCAGGCCCTTGCTGCTTCTTAGTTGATAGGTTAGGTTAGGTTAGAGCGGCTGTCGATTCTACGGCTCATTTAGGCCACAGTTGGGCCCATTGTGGTACCGCGAATCCAGGGTTCCTTTCTACCTTTGTGGTGACATGTCAATCAGTAGGGCGTCCAGTTTGATAGCTAAATAAATTTAGCGATTTTGCGCGGTGTTATTAAGGCAAGTTCACCTAGAGTGGAGAGAAAAGGTTTTCCCAGGGTGTGGAGTCTTCTATTACTCAGTGCGGGACAGGAGCAGAAGAAGTCTTCAGGTGATTCAATTTCTACTTCGTCTCTACAGCTCCTGCAGAAATCCTTGTATGGGGCATTCAGCCGTGTGGCGTGGATGCCTACCAGCCAATGTCCTGTTAGTGCTCTTACTACTGCAGAACAGTCTGTTCTGCTTGGTTTACAAAGAAAACTAGAACTAGACTTAATCAGGTGAGGCCAGGTTTGCCTCGCGACACGACAATGGTGCGTGTTTTGTCATCGGTTTCCGCTTACGGTTGTAGATTGAGCTAGAAGTAGTAGCTTGCAGGTCGCCAGTGGCATACGCGTATCCTCCTTGTCAGGAAGGAGGTGTACTGCTGTACTTTTTCTGGCTAGTTCATCACCGATACAGTTTCCAGTAATGTTTTGATGCCCTGGTACCCATATTAGGCAAATGTCGAAATGCTCAGCCATCTCATGTAGAGATTTGCGGCAGTTCGAAACTAAGATGGAATTAGTTGTGGTCGATTTTATAGACTTGATAGCTGCTTGAGTGTCACTGTATATGTTAATATGGCCCGAATTGATTTGAGATTCCCTTAGGAGTTTTAAGGCTTCATTTATAGCCAGGATTTCGGCTTGGAAGACGCTGCAATGATCAGGTAGCCTAAAAGAAACCTTTACATTTAGCTCCTGAGAGTTGGAGTCTCTCAGTCGAATTGTTGGCTTTACGTTGGCTTTATTTATTAAATCTTCTCCAAAGGAGACTTACAATAAGTTTATCAAATCTTATATTTAAAGCTTAACTAACAGTCATGTTGACTTAATATGAACTACGGTGCCCCAAGTGATTATTGCTGGGCTGGAAGGTCGTTTCGTTGAAGACGGGTTCGACTGCAAACCCGAGTTAATTGCCGAGCAAGAGGACTGGGGTGCAGGGATATCTTAATGTTGTAGCTCGCCTTTTGTCGTGCTATCTCATATTTAACGTATATAACGTTCAAATCTCTATGAATCTTGTCGTTTCGAACATACCACGGTGCCCCAGTGATAGTCCTCAAGATTTTCGATTGTGCTCGCTGGATGATATTAATATTGCTACTGCACGCGTTTCCCCATAGCTGCGAGACGTAGGTCCACACTGGTTTTATGGTGGAATTGTAGAGTAGGACCTTGTAGTCCAAGCTGAGAGGAGATCGGGGGTTAAAAAGCCAAAGGTTTAAAGGTTATTGGCTTTCAGTTTAATCTGCGTTTTCTTATCAAGATTAACGCCAAGGTACGTTACTTCTTTGGCTTGTGGAAGTTGCCTATTAGAGAGTATTAACGGAGGACATGTTTGCATGTTGAGGGTAAACGTGATGTGCTTACATTTTTGGTTATTTATTTTAATACGCCAGTCGGCTAGTCATTTCTCTATGACCTCCAAATGTTCAGCTAGACGTGCTGTTGCTTGAATGGGGCATCTGGAGCGACTAAGGATTGCGGTATCGTCTGCAAACGTAGATGTTGTTAGCCGCTCATTTATTGGGATGTCCGCTGTGTATATTACGTATAGTGTTGGTCCCAGAACACTTCCCTGAGGAACTCCAGCTTCTATAATGTGATCATTAGATGTAGTAGTGTTGCATCTCACTGCGAAGACTCTATTGTAGAGTTACGACTCGAGTAGTTTATGAGTGTACACCGGGAGCGTCGTTTTGATTTTGTGCATGAGGCCATCAAGCCACACTCGATCGAAAGCCTGGGAGACGTCGAGGAATATTGCACTACAGTATTCCCGATGTTCTAATGCTGTACGTATTTCTGATGTTATTCGGTTGATTTGCTCGATAGTTCCATGCTTTTCTCTGAAGCCAAATTGATGTGTTGGGATTGCGTTGTGTGTTCTCAGATGAGGAAATATGCGCTTCAAGAGGCATTTTTCAAAAAGCTTAGACAACCACGGTATTAGACTAATTGGTCTATAAGATGATGGTATTGTATGATCTTTCCAGGTTTGGGTATCATTATAAGGACCGACTACTTCCATTTTTTTGGGAAGTAGTCAAGTGTTGTAATCGCGTTGAAAAGTTTACAGATGAGGAAAATAGCACAGTTTGGAGGTTCAATGATCATTTTTTGAGTTATTTGATCACAGCCTGTAGCTTTTTTTGGTTTCATCTGTTCTTTTATGACTTTTCCAATTTCGTTCGGACGAAACTCAGGTGGTTCAGGCTCGTCTGAACTATGAGATGCACAGGAAGGAAGTACGAATGAATTTGTTGCTCGATTTGGTTGGAATACATTACGTAGGTGAGTGGCAAATGTGTTGACTCTGTCTTTGTAGCTACGAGCCCAGCAGCCTGAGAGGTTTCTTATAGGCGTTACCGTTTCGATCGGGGGCACTTAGCGTTGGGTGAGCCCTCCACAAAGGATGCTTGGTACTGGTTGGTGATAATTGCTCTATGTAGCGGCGTTCGGCATCTGTTGCTTCTTGCTTTAAAGTTTTGCTGAGTCTGCGCGAAGCATCTTTAAAGCAATCGTTGCTTTTTCAGAACAAGTTGTTCTATTTGAAGATTAGTTTTGCATTGATTGGTCTGCACATGCGCATGTTGTGGAGTAGAGATTTTAGCTGCTTCAACAAGGACAGATTCTAATAAATCTGCAGAGTAGTCGATGTCCACTTTAATGTTGAATTGCGGGGTAAGATCGAGGTGAGAACTAACATAATTCTTGTACTTGAGCCAGTTGGTTCCATATATTTCGGGGGTTGGAGTAGATTTAATAACACGAGGGGGTGGTCGGATGACAGATCCGAAAGTGCTTCGGCGTTTATTAGATTGCGTGGGATGCTTTTAATCACAGCAAAATCTATTCAGTCTGGTTGTTTGTAAGGGTCTGCTGGCCAGTATGTAGGACTACCCGGGGAAACATAGTTGAGTTTGTTGCTTGGTTTTATGATTGCGTTGTATAACTGCCTTCCTTTAGTGGTCACAAGGCGAGAGCCCCAGATCTCATAAACGACATGAATTCCATCATACTTTGTGAATATCATTGCTTCAATAGAGCTTTGTGACTACTGCAAGGGCTGCTGAGCGTTATCCATACTCAAATCTTCTTGGATTACTCTAGGGGGTGCTGCTGAGGGAGTTGGTTTTTGTAAGCCAGATTTTAAAGCACTAGCAAAAGATATGCCGTTGATAGTGTTTGCGGGACCAAATGAGGACCTGGCTGCTTTGGCGAAAAAGACGTCGGGAGTTGCTTGGGATGCTATAAATGAAGCTGGCAGCTGTTGGTGGCGCGCTGTTGGTACTCGTCGGATACGGTTTTTTTAAACTAGACAGCCTCTGTAGTTCGCTGTGTGATTTCCACCGCAGTTGCCGCACTTTTTTGTATTAGGGTCATCTTTGTTGACTGAGCAGGAGTCTGGGCCATGGGAGTCTCCACAAGCAACACATACCGTACGCAACGGGCAATACGACCTGGTATGTCCATATTCCTGGCAGTTCGTGCATTGAACTGGGCCGTTCCGTTTGTGTGGTTCCTCAAAAATGATCCGGCGATGCAACAGGAGCTGTAGTTTGTAGATCGGGTGCACTTCATTTTTCTTACTGTCTGGCACCAGCTCAACTTTGAAGAAAGGTTGCGGTGTTTTACTTAACGAGATCTTGCGATCTCGGAAGAAGGGACATCCGGTTTAATACCTTTAAGTACCACCAGCAGGCCCTTGCTGCTTCTTAGTTGTTAGGTTAGGTTAGGTTAGAGCGGCTGTCGATTCTACGGCTCATTTAGGCCACAGTTGGGCCCATTGTGGTACCGCGAATCCAGGGTTCCTTTCTATCTTTGTGGTGACATGTCAATCAGTAGGGCGTCCAGTTTGATAGCTAAATAAATTTAGCGATTTTGAGCGGTGTTATTAAGGCAAGTTCACCTAGAGTGGAGAGAAAAGGTTTTCCCAGGGTGTGGAGTCTTCTATTACTCAGTGCGGGACAGGAGCAGAAGAAGTCTTCAGGTGATTCAATTTCTACTTCGTCTCTACAGCTCCTGCAGAAATCCTTGTATGGGGCATTCAGCCGTGTGGCGTGGATGCCTACCAGCCAATGTCCTGTTGCTCTTACTCTCTTACTACTGCAGAACAGTCTGGTCTGCTTGGTTTACAAAGAAAACTAGAACTAGTCTTATTCAGGTGAGGCCAGGTTTGCCTCGCAACACGACAATGGTGCGTGTTTTGTCATCGGTTTCCGCTTACGGTTGTAGATTGAGCAAGAAGTAGTAGCTTGCAGGTCGCCAGTGGCATACGCGTATCCTCCTTGTCAGGAAGGAGGTGTACTGTTGTACTTTTTCTGGCTAGTTCATCACCTATACAGTTTCCAGTAATGTTTTGATGCCCTGGTACCCATATTAGGCAAATGTCGAAATGCTCAGCCATCTCATGTAGAGATTTGCGGCAGTTCGAAACTAAGATGGAATTAGTTGTGGTAGATTTTATAGACTTGATAGCTGCTTGAGTGTCACTGTATATGTTAATATGGCCCGAATTGATTTGATATTCCCTTAGGAGTTTTAAGGCTTCATTTATAGCCAGGATTTCGGCTTGGAAGACGCTGCAATGATCAGGTAGCCTAAAAGAGACCTGCACATTTAGCTCCTGAGAGTTGGAGTCTCTCAGTCGAATTGTTGGCTTTACGTTGGCTTTATTTATTAAATCTTCTCCAAAGGAGACTTACAATAAGTTTATCAAATCTTATATTTAAAGCTAACTAACAGTCATGTTGACTTAATATGAACTACGGTGCCCCAAGTGTTTATTGCTGGGCTGGAAGGTCGTTTCGTTGAAGACGGGTTCGACTGCAAACCCGAGTTAATTGCCGAGCAAGAGGACTGGGGTGCAGGGATATCTTAATGTTGTAGCTCGCCTTTTGTCGTGCTATCTCATCTTTAACGTATATAACGTTCAAATCTCTATGAATCTTGTCGTTTCGAACATACCACGGTGCCCCAGTGATAGTCCTCAAAATTTTCGATTGTGCTCGCTGGATGATATTAATATTGCTACTGCACGCGTTTCCCCATAGCTGCGAGACGTAGGTCCACACTGGTTTTATGGTGGAATTGTAGAGTAGGACCTTGTAGTCCAAGCTGAGAGGAGATCGGGGGTTTAAAAGCCAATAAAGGTTATTGGGTTTCAGTTTAATCTGCGTTTTCTTATCAAGATTAACGCCAAGGTACGTTACTTCTTTGGCTTGTGGAAGTTGCCTTTTAGAGAGTATTAACGGAGGACATGTTTGCATGTTGAGGGTAAACGTGATGTGCTTACATTTTTGGTTAGACGTAGATGTTGTTAGCCGCTCATTTATTGGGATGTCCGCTGTGAATATTACGTATAGTGTTGGTCCCAGAACACTTCCCTGAGGAACTCCAGCTTCTATAATGTGATCATTAGATGTAGTAGTGTTGCATCTCACTGCGAAGACTCTATTGTAGAGTTACGACTCGAGTAGTTTATGAGCGTCGTTTTGATTTTGTGCATGAGGCCATCAAGCCACACTCGATCGAAAGCCTGGGAGACGTCGAGGAATATTGCACTACAGTATTCCCGATGTTCTAATGCTGTACGTATTTCTGATGTTATTCGGTTGATTTGCTCGATAGTTCCATGCTTTTCTCTGAAGCCAAATTGATGTGTTGGGATTGCGTTGTGTGTTCTCAGATGAGGAAATATGCGCTTCAAGAGGCATTTTTCAAAAAGCTTAGACAACCACGGTATTAGACTAATTGGTCTATAAGATGATGGTATTGTATGATCTTTCCAGGTTTGGGTATCATTATAAGGACCGACTACTTCCATTTTTTTGGGAAGTAGTCAAGTGTTGTAATCGCGTTGAAAAGTTTACAGATGAGGGAAATAGCACAGTTTGGAGGTTCAATGATCATTTTTTGAGTTATTTGATCACAGCCTGTAGCTTTTTTTGGTTTCATCTGTTCTTTTATGACTTTTCCAATTTCGTTCGGACGAAACTCAGGTGGTTCATGCTCGTCTGAACTATGAGATGCACAGGAAGGAAGTACGAATGAATTTGTTGCTGGATTTGGTTGGAATACATTACGTAGGTGAGTGGCAAATGTGTTGACTCTGTCTTTGTAGCTACGAGCCCAGCAGCCTGAGAGGTTTCTTATAGGCGTTACCGTTTCGATCGGGGGCACTTAGCGTTGGGTGAGCCCTCCACAAAGGATGCTTGGTACTGGTTGGTGATAATTGCTCTATGTAGCGGCGTTCGGCATCTGTTGCTTCTTGCTTTAAAGCTTTGCTGAGTCTGCGCGAAGCATCTTTAAAGCAATCGTTGCTTTTTCAGAACAAGTTGTTCTATTTGAAGATTAGTTTTGCATTAATTGGTCTGCACATGCGCATGTTGTGGAGTAGAGATTTTAGCTGCTTCAACAAGGACAGATTCTAATAAATCAGCAGAGTAGTCGATGTCCACTTCAATGTTGAATTGCGGGGTAAGATCGAGCTGAGAACTAACATAATTCTTGTACTTGAGCCAGTTGGTTCTGTGTGTTGTAAGTCTATAGGGATATTCCATATATTTCGGGGGTTGGAGTAGATTTAATAACACGAGGGGGTGGTCGGATGACAGATCCGAAAGTGCTTCGGCGTTTATTAGATTGCGTGGGATGCTTTTAATCACAGCAAAATCTATTCAGTCTGGTTGTTTGTAAGGGTCTGCTGGCCAGTATGTTGGACTACCCGGGGAAACATAGTTGAGTTTGTTGCTTGGTTTTATGATTGCGTTGTATAACTGCCTTCCTTGTGGTCACAAGGCAAGAGCCCCAGATCTCATAAACGACATGAATTCCATCATACTTTGTGAATATCATTGCTTCAATAGAGCTTTGTGACTACAGCAAGGGCTGCTGAGCGTTATTCATACTCAAATCTTCTTGGATTACTCTAGGGGGTGCTGCTGAGGGAGTTGGTTTTCGAAGCCAGATTTTAAAGCACTAGCAAATGATATGCCGTTGATAGTGTTTGCGGGACCAAATGGGGACCTGGCTGCTTTGGCGAAAAAGACGTCGGGAGTTGTTTGGGATGCTATAACTGCAGCTGGCAGCTGTTGGTGGCGCGCTGTTGGTACTCGTCGGATACGGTTTTTTTACACTAGACAGCCGCTGTAGTTCGCTGTGTGATTTCCACCGCAGTTGCCGCACTTTTTTGTATTAGGGTCATCTTTGTTGACTGAGCAGGAGTCTGGGCCATGGGAGTCTCCACAAGCAGCACATACCGTACGCAACGGGCAATACGACCTGGTATGTCCATATTCCTGGCAGCTCGTGCATTGAACTGGGCCGTTCCGTTTGTGTGGTTCCTCAACAATGATCCGGCGATGCAACAGGATCTGTAGTTTGTAGATCGGGTGCACTTCATTTTTCTGACTGTCTGGCTCCAGCTCAACTTTGAAGAAAGGTTGCGGTGTTTTACTTAGCGAGATCTTGCGATCTCGGAAGAAGGGACATCCGGATTAATACCTTTAAGTACCACCAGCAGGCCCTTGCTGCTTCTTAGTTGATAGGTTAGGTTAGGTTAGAGCGGCTGTCGATTCTACGGCTCATTTAGGCCACAGTTGGGCCCATTGTGGTACCGCGAATCCAGGGTTCCTTTCTACCTTTGTGGTGACATGTCAATCAGTAGGGCGTCCAGTTTGATAGCTAAATAAATTTAGCGATTTTGCGCGGTGTTATTAAGGCAAGTTCACCTAGAGTGGAGAGAAAAGGTTTTCCCAGGGTGTGGAGTCTTCTATTACTCAGTGCGGGACAGGAGCAGAAGGAGTCTTCAGGTGATTCAATTTCTACTTCGTCTCTACAGCTCCTGCAGAAATCCTTGTATGGGGCATTCAGCCGTGTGGCGTGGATGCCTACCAGCCAATGTCCTGTTGCTCTTACTCTCTTACTACTGCAGAGCAGTCTGTTCTGCTTGGTTTACAAAGAAAACTAGAACTAGTCTTATTCAGGTGAGGCCAGGTTTGCCTCGCAACACGACAATGGTGCGTGTTTTGTCATCGGTTTCCGCTTACGGTTGTAGATTGAGCAAGAAATAGTAGCTTGCAGGTCGCCAGTGGCATACGCGTATCCTCCTTGTCAGGAAGGAGGTGTACTGTTGTACCTTTTCTGGCTAGTTCATCACCTATACAGTTTCCAGTAATATTTTGATGCCCTGGTACCCATATTAGGCAAATGTCGAAATGCTCAGCCATCTCATGTAGAGATTTGCGGCAGTTTGATATAGACTTGATAGCTGCTTGAGTGTTACTGTATATGTTAATACGGCCCGAATTGACTTGAGATTCCCTTAGGAGTTTTAAAGCTTCATTTATAGCCAGGATTTCGGCTTGGAAGACGCTGCAACGATCAGGTAGCCTAAAAGAGACCTTTACATTTAGCTCCTGAGAGTATACCCCTCCACCCACTTGATTGCTCAATTGCGAACCATCTGTGTAGAAGGATAAGGCTCCACTTTGTCCTGGAGTATGTGATGACCATTCCTCCCTGCGCGGAATGTTTTTTTGAAAGGGAGTTTCGATATGCTCTATTGGCATACAGTAGTCGGTTTTGGAAGGAACGATTCGGTTGTCCTTAAGAATGGCGGAGTGCCCTGTTGAGCATTCTATCCAAGAGTTGGAGTCTCTCAGTCGAATTGATGTCATGGTTTTTTTTTTTTTTTTTTTACGTTGTCTTTATTTATTGAATCTTCTCCAAAGGAGCCTTACAATAAGTTTATCAAATCTTATATTTAAAGCTTAACTAACAGTCATGTTGACTTAATATGAACTACTGTGCCCCAAGTGTTTATTGCTGGGCTGGAAGGTCGTTTCGTTGAAGACGGGTTCGACTGCAAACCCGAGTTAATTGCCGAGCAAGAGGACTGGGGTGCAGGGATATCTTAATGTTGTAGCTCGCCTTTTGTCGTGCTATCTCATATTTAACGTATATAACGTTCAAATCTCTATGAATCTTGTCGTTTCGAACATACCACGGTGCCCCAGTGATAGTCCTCAAGATTTTCGATTGTGCTCGCTGGATGATATTAATATTGCTACTGCACGCGTTTCCCCATAGCTGCGAGACGTAGGTCCACACTGGTTTTATGGTGGAATTGTAGAGTAGGACATTGTAGTCCAAGCTGAGAGGAGATCGGGGGTTTAAAAGCCAATAAAGGTTATTGGCTTTCAGTTTAATCTGCGTTTTCTTATCAAGATTAACGCCAAGGTACGTTACTTCTTTGGCTTGTGGAAGTTGCCTATTAGAGAGTATTAACGGAGGACATGTTTGCATGTTGAGGGTAAACGTGATGTGCTTACATTTTTGGTTATTTATTTTAATACGCCAGTCGGCTAGTCATTTCTCTACTACCTCCAAATGTTCAGCTAGACGTGCTGTTGCTTAAATGGGGCATCTGGAGCGACTAAGGATTGCGGTATCGTCTGCAAACGTAGATGTTGTTAGCCGCTCATTTATTGGGATGTCCGCTGTGTATATTACGTATAGTGTTGGTCCCAGAACACTTCCCTGAGGAACTCCAGCTTCTATAATGTGATCATTAGATGTAGTAGTGTTGCATCTCACTGGGAAGACTCTATTGTAGAGTTACGACTCGAGTAGCTTATGAGTGTACACCGGGAGCGTCGTTTTGATTTTGTGCATGAGTCCATCAAGCCACACTCGATCGAAAGCCTGGGAGACGTCGAGGAATATTGCACTACAGTATTCCCGATGTTCGAATTCTGTACGTATTTCTGATGTTATTCGGTTGATTTGCTCGATAGTTCCATGCTTTTCTCTGAAGCCAAATTGATGTGTTGGGATTGCGTTGTGTGTTCTCAGATGAGGAAATATGCGCGTCAAGAGACATTTTTCAAAAAGCTTAGACAACCACGGTATTAGACTAATTGGTCTATAAGATGATGGTATTGTATGATCTTTCCAGGTTTGGGTATCATTATAAGGACCGACTACTTCCATTTTTTTGGGAAGTAGCCAAGTGTTGTAATCGCGTTGAAAAGTTTACAGATGAGGGAAATAGCACAGTTTGGAGGTTCAATGATCATTTTTTGAGTTATTTGATCACAGCCTGTAGCTTTTTTTGGTTTCATCTGTTCTTTTATGACTTTTCCAATTTCGTTCGGACGAAACTCAGGTGGTTCAGGCTCGTCTGAACTATGAGATGCACAGGAAGGAAGTACAAATGAATTTGTTGCTGGATTTGGTTGGAATACATTACGTAGGTGAGTGGCAAATGTGTTGACTCTGTCTTTGTAGCTACGAGCCCAGCAGCCTGAGAGGTTTCTTATAGGCGTTACCGTTTCGATCGGGGGCACTTAGCGTTGGGTGAGCCCTCCACAAAGGATGCTTGGTACTGGTTGGTGATAATTGCTCTATGTGGCGGCGTTCGGCATCTGTTGCTTCTTGCTTTAAAGCTTTGCAGAGTCTGCGCGAAGCATCTTTAAAGCAATCGTTGCTTTTTCAGAACAAGATGTTCTATTTGAAGATTAGTTTTGCATTGATTGGTCTACACATGCGCATGTTGTGGAGTAGAGATTTTAGCTGCTTCAACAAGGACAGATTCTAATAAATCAGCAGAGCATTCGATGTCCACTTCAATGTTGAATTGCGGGGTAAGATCGAGGTGAGAACTAACATAATTCTTGTACTTGAGCTAGTTGGTTCTGTGTGTTGTAAGTCTATAGGGATATTCCATATATTTCGGTGATTGGAGTAGATTTAATAACACGAGGGAGTGGTCGGATGACAGATCCGAAAGTGCTTCGGCGTTTATTAGATTGCGTGGGATGCTTTTAATCACAGCAAAATCTATTCAGTCTGGTTGTTTGTAAGGGTCTGCTGGCCAGTATGTAGGACTACCCGGGGAAACATAGTTGAGTTTGTTGCTTGGTTTTATGATTGCGTTGTATAACTGCCTTCCTTTAGTGGTCACAAGGCGAGAGCCCCAGATCTCATAAACGACATGAATTCCATCATACTTTGTGAATATCATTGCTTCAATAGAGCTTTGTGACTACTGCAAGGGCTGCTGAGCGTTATCCATACTTAAATCTTCTTGGATTACTCTAGGGGGTGCTGCTGAGGGAGTTGGTTTTTGTAAGCCAGATTTTAAAGCACTAGCAAAAGATATGCCGTTGATAGTGTTTGCGGGACCAAATGAGGACCTGGCTGCTTTGGCGAAAAAGACGTCGGGAGTTGCTTGGGATGCTATAAATGAAGCTGGCAGCTGTTGGTGGCGCGCTGTTGGTACTCGTCGGATACGGTTTTTTTACACTAGACAGCCTCTGTAGTTCGCTGTGTGATTTCCACCGCAGTTGCCGCACTTTTTTGTATTAGGGTCATCTTTGTTGACTGAGCAGGAGTCTGGGCCATGGGAGTCTCCACAAGCAGCACATACCGTACGCAACGGGCAATACGACCTGGTATGTCCATATTCCTGGCAGTTCGTGCATTGAACTGGGCCGTTCCGTTTGTGTGGTTCCTCAACAATGATCCGGCGATGCAACTGGATCTGTAGTTTGTAGATCGGGTGCACTTCATTTTTCTGACTGTCTGGCTCCAGCTCAACTTTGAAGAAAGGTTGCGGTGTTTTACTTAGCGAGATCTTGCGATCTCGGAAGAAGGGACATCCGGTTTAATACCTTTAATTACCACCAGCAGGCCCTTGCTGCTTCTTAGTTGATAGGTTAGGTTAGGTTAGAGCGGCTGTCGATTCTACGGCTCATTTAGGCCACAGTTGGGCCCATTGTGGTACCGCGAATCCAGGGTTCCTTTCTACATTTGTGGTGACATGTCAATCAGTAGGGCGTCCAGTTTGATAGCTAAATAAATTTAGCGATTTTGCGCGGTGTTATTAAGGCAAGTTCACCTAGAGTGGAGAGAAAAGGTTTTCCCAGGGTGTGGAGTCTTCTATTACTCAGTGCGGGACAGGAGCAGAAGAAGTCTTCAGGTGATTCAAATTCTACTTCGTCTCTACAGCTCCTGCAGAAATCCTTGTATGGGGCATTCAGCCGTGTGGCGTGGATGCCTACCAGCCAATGTCCTGTTGCTCTTACTCTCTTACTACTGCAGAGCAGTCTGTTCTGCTTGGTTTACAAAGAAAACTAGAACTAGTCTTATTCAGGTGAGGCCAGGTTTGCCTCGCAACACGACAATGGTGCGTGTTTTGTCATCGGTTTCCGCTTACGGTTGTAGATTGAGCAAGAAATAGTAGCTTGCAGGTCGCCAGTGGCATACGCGTATCCTCCTTGTCAGGAAGGAGGTGTACTGTTGTACCTTTTCTGGCTAGTTCATCACCTATACAGTTTCCAGTAATATTTTGATGCCCTGGTACCCATATTAGGCAAATGTCGAAATGCTCAGCCATCTCATGTAGAGATTTGCGGCAGTTTGATATAGACTTGATAGCTGCTTGAGTGTTACTGTATATGTTAATACGGCCCGAATTGACTTGAGATTCCCTTAGGAGTTTTAAAGCTTCATTTATAGCCAGGATTTCGGCTTGGAAGACGCTGCAACGATCAGGTAGCCTAAAAGAGACCTTTACATTTAGCTCCTGAGAGTATACCCCTCCACCCACTTGATTGCTCAATTGCGAACCATCTGTGTAGAAGGATAAGGCTCCACTTTGTCCTGGAGTATGTGATGACCATTCCTCCCTGCGCGGAATGTTTTTTTGAAAGGGAGTTTCGATATGCTCTATTGGCATACAGTAGTCGGTTTTGGAAGGAACGATTCGGTTGTCCTTAAGAATGGCGGAGTGCCCTGTTGAGCATTCTATCCAAGAGTTGGAGTCTCTCAGTCGAATTGATGTCATGGTTTTTTTTTTTTTTGTTTACGTTGTCTTTATTTATTGAATCTTCTCCAAAGGAGCCTTACAATAAGTTTATCAAATCTTATATTTAAAGCTTAACTAACAGTCATGTTGACTTAATATGAACTACTGTGCCCCAAGTGTTTATTGCTGGGCTGGAAGGTCGTTTCGTTGAAGACGGGTTCGACTGCAAACCCGAGTTAATTGCCGAGCAAGAGGACTGGGGTGCAGGGATATCTTAATGTTGTAGCTCGCCTTTTGTCGTGCTATCTCATATTTAACGTATATAACGCTCAAATCTCTATGAATCTTGTCGTTTCGAACATACCACGGTGCCCCAGTGATAGTCCTCAAGATTTTCGATTATGCTCGCTGGATGATATTAATATTGCTACTGCACGCGTTTCCCCATAGCTGCGAGACGTAGGTCCACACTGGTTTTATGGTGGAATTATAGAGTAGGACCTTGTAGTCCAAGCTGAGAGGGTTTAAAAGCCAATAAAGGTTATTGGCTTTCAGTTTAATCTGCGTTTTCTTATCAAGATTAACGCCAAGGTACGTTACTTCTTTGGCTTGTGGAAGTTGCCTATTAGAGAGTATTAACGGAGGACATGTTTGCATGTTGAGGGTAAACGTGATGTGCTTACATTTTTGGTTATTTATTTTAATACGCCAGTCGGCTAGTCATTTCTCTACTACCTCCAAATGTTCAGCTAGACGTGCTGTTGCTTAAATGGGGCATCTGGAGCGACTAAGGATTGCGGTATCGTCTGCAAACGTAGATGTTGTTAGCCGCTCATTTATTGGGATGTCCGCTGTGTATATTACGTATAGTGTTGGTCCCAGAACACTTCCCTGAGGAACTCCAGCTTCTATAATGTGATCATTAGATGTAGTAGTGTTGCATCTCACTGGGAAGACTCTATTGTAGAGTTACGACTCGAGTAGCTTATGAGTGTACACCGGGAGCGTCGTTTTGATTTTGTGCATGAGTCCATCAAGCCACACTCGATCGAAAGCCTGGGAGACGTCGAGGAATATTGCACTACAGTATTCCCGATGTTCGAATTCTGTACGTATTTCTGATGTTATTCGGTTGATTTGCTCGATAGTTCCATGCTTTTCTCTGAAGCCAAATTGATGTGTTGGGATTGCGTTGTGTGTTCTCAGATGAGGAAATATGCGCGTCAAGAGACATTTTTCAAAAAGCTTAGACAACCACGGTATTAGACTAATTGGTCTATAAGATGATGGTATTGTATGATCTTTCCAGGTTTGGGTATCATTATAAGGACCGACTACTTCCATTTTTTTGTTTACAGATGAGGGAAATAGCACAGTTTGGAGGTTCAATGATCATTTTTTGAGTTATTTGATCACAGCCTGTAGCTTTTTTTGGTTTCATCTGTTCTTTTATGACTTTTCCAATTTCGTTCGGACGAAACTCAGGTGGTTCAGGCTCGTCTGAACTATGAGATGCACAGGAAGGAAGTACAAATGAATTTGTTGCTGGATTTGGTTGGAATACATTACGTAGGTGAGTGGCAAATGTGTTGACTCTGTCTTTGTAGCTACGAGCCCAGCAGCCTGAGAGGTTTCTTATAGGCGTTACCGTTTCGATCGGGGGCACTTAGCGTTGGGTGAGCCCTCCACAAAGGATGCTTGGTACTGGTTGGTGATAATTGCTCTATGTGGCGGCGTTCGGCATCTGTTGCTTCTTGCTTTAAAGCTTTGCAGAGTCTGCGCGAAGCATCTTTAAAGCAATCGTTGCTTTTTCAGAACAAGATGTTCTATTTGAAGATTAGTTTTGCATTGATTGGTCTACACATGCGCATGTTGTGGAGTAGAGATTTTAGCTGCTTCAACAAGGACAGATTCTAATAAATCAGCAGAGCATTCGATGTCCACTTCAATGTTGAATTGCGGGGTAAGATCGAGGTGAGAACTAACATAATTCTTGTACTTGAGCTAGTTGGTTCTGTGTGTTGTAAGTCTATAGGGATATTCCATATATTTCGGGGATTGGAGTAGATTTAATAACACGAGGGAGTGGTCGGATGACAGATCCGAAAGTGCTTCGGCGTTTATTAGATTGCGTGGGATGCTTTTAATCACAGCAAAATCTATTCAGTCTGGTTGTTTGTAAGGGTCTGCTGGCCAGTATGTAGTACTACCCGGGGAAACATAGTTGAGTTTGTAGCTTGGTTTTATGATTGCGTTGTATAACTGCCTTCCTTTAGTGGTCACAAGGCGAGAGCCCCAGATCTCATAAACGACATGAATTCCATCATACTTTGTTATCCATACTTAAATCTTCTTGGATTACTCTAGGGGGTGCTGCTGAGGGAGTTGGTTTTTGTAAGCCAGATTTTAAAGCACTAGCAAAAGATATGCCGTTGATAGTGTTTGCGGGACCAAATGAGGGATGCTATAAATGAAGCTGGCAGCTGTTGGTGGCGCGCTGTTGGTACTCGTCGGATACGGTTTTTTTACACTAGACAGCCTCTGTAGTTCGCTGTGTGATTTCCACCGCAGCTGCCGCACTTTTTTGTATTAGGGTCATCTTTGTTGACTGAGCAGGAGTCTGGGCCATGGGAGTCTCCACAAGCAACACATACCGTACGCAACGGGCAATACGACCTGGTATGTCCATATTCCTGGCAGTTCGTGCATTGAACTGGGCCGTTCCGTTTGTGTGGTTCCTCAACAATGATCCGGCGATGCAACAGGAGCTGTAGTTTGTAGATCGGGTGCACTTCATTTTTCTTACTGTCTGGCACCAGCTCAACTTTGAAGAAAGGTTGCGGTGTTTTACTTAACGAGATCTTGCGATCTCGGAAGAAGGGACATCCGGTTTAATACCTTTAAGTACCACCAGCAGGCCCTTGCTGCTTCTTAGTTGTTAGGTTAGGTTAGGTTAGAGCGGCTGTCGATTCTACGGCTCATTTAGGCCACAGTTGGGCCCATTGTGGTACCGCGAATCCAGGGTTCCTTTCTATCTTTGTGGTGACATGTCAATCAGTAGGGCGTCCAGTTTGATAGCTAAATAAATTTAGCGATTTTGAGCGGTGTTATTAAGGCAAGTTCACCTAGAGTGGAGAGAAAAGGTTTTCCCAGGGTGTGGAGTCTTCTATTACTCAGTGCGGGACAGGAGCAGAAGAAGTCTTCAGGTGATTCAATTTCTACTTCGTCTCTACAGCTCCTGCAGAAATCCTTGTATGGGGCATTCAGCCGTGTGGCGTGGATGCCTACCAGCCAATGTCCTGTTGCTCTTACTCTCTTACTACTGCAGAACAGTCTGGTCTGCTTGGTTTACAAAGAAAACTAGAACTAGTCTTATTCAGGTGAGGCCAGGTTTGCCTCGCAACACGACAATGGTGCGTGTTTTGTCATCGGTTTCCGCTTACGGTTGTAGATTGAGCAAGAAGTAGTAGCTTGCAGGTCGCCAGTGGCATACGCGTATCCTCCTTGTCAGGAAGGAGGTGTACTGTTGTACTTTTTCTGGCTAGTTCATCACCTATACAGTTTCCAGTAATGTTTTGATGCCCTGGTACCCATATTAGGCAAATGTCGAAATGCTCAGCCATCTCATGTAGAGATTTGCGGCAGTTTGATATAGACTTGATAGCTGCTTGAGTGTCACTGTATATGTTAATACGGCCCGAATTGACTTGAGATTCCCTTAGGAGTTGTAAGGCTTCATTTATAGCCAGGATTTCGGCTTGGAAGACGCTGCAATGATCAGGTAGCCTAAAAAAGACCTTTACATTTAGCTACTGAGAGTATACCCCTCCACCCACTTGATTGCTCAATTTCGAACCATCTGTGTAGAAGGATAAGGCTCCACTTTGTCCTGGAGTATGTGATGACCATTCCTCCCTGCGCGGAATGTATTTTTGAAAGGGAGCTCCGCTCTAATGCTCTATTGGCATACAGTAGTCGGTTCTGGAAGGAACGATTCGGTTGTCCTTAAGAATGGCGGAGTGCCCTGTTGAGCATTCTATCCAAGAGTTGGAGTCTCTCAGTCGAATTGATGTCATGGTTTTTTTTTTTTTTTTTTTTACGTTGGCTTTATTTATTGAATCTTCTCCAAAGGAGCCTTACAATAAGTTTATCAAATCTTATATTTAAAGCTTAACTAACAGTCATGTTGACTTAATATGAACTACGGTGCCCCAAGTGTTTATTGCTGGGCTGGAAGGTCGATTCGTTGAAGACGGGTTCGACTAAAAACCCGAGTTAATTGCCGAGCAAGAGGATTGGGGTGCAGGGATAACTTAATGTTGCCTTTTGTCGTGCTATCTCATCTTTAACGTATATAACGTTCAAATCTCTATGAATCTTGTCGTTACGAACATACCACGGTGCCCCAGTGATAGTCCTCAAGATTTTCGATTGTGCTCGCTGGATGATATCAATATTGCTACTGCACGCGTTTCCCCATAGCTGCTTGCCGTAGGTCCACACTGGTTTTATGGTGGAATTGTAGAGTAGGACATTGTAGTCCAAGCTGAGAGGAGATCGGGGGTTTAAAAGCCAATAAAGGTTATTGGCTTTCAGTTTAATCTGCGTTTTCTTATCAAGATTAACGCCAAGGTACGTTACTTCTTTGGCTTTTGGAAGTTGCCTAATAGAGAGTATTAACGGAGGACATGTTTGCATGTTAAGGATAAACGTGATGTGCTTACATTTTTGGTTATTTATTTTAATACGCCAGTCGGCTAGCCATTTCTCTACTACCGCCAAATGTTCAGCTAGACGTGCTGTTGCTTGAATGGGGCATCTGGAGCGACTAAGGATTGCGGTATCGTCTGCAAACGTAGATGTTGTAAGCCGCTCATTTATCGGGATGTCCGCTGTGTATATTACGTATAGTGTTGGTCCCAGAACACTTCCCTGAGGAACTCCAGCTTCTATAATGTGATCATTAGATTTAGTAGTGTTGCATCTCACTGGGAAGACTCTATTGTAGAGTTACGACTCGAGTAGCTTATGAGTGTACACCGGGAGCGTCGTTTTGATTTTGTGCATGAGGCCATCAAGCCACACTCGATCGAAAGCCTGGGAGACGTCGAGGAATATTGCACTACAGTATTCCCGATGTTCGAATGCTGTACGTATTTCTGATGTTATTCGGTTGATTTGCTCGATAGTTCCATGCTTTTCTCTGAAGCCAAATTTATGTGTTGGGATTGCGTTGTGTGTTCTCAGATGAGGAAATATGCGCGTCAAGAGTCATTTTTCAAAAAGCTTAGACAACCACGGTATTAGACTAATTGGTCTATAAGATGATGGTATTGTATGATCTTTCCAGGTTTGGGTATCATTATAAGGACCGACTACTTCCATTTTTTTGGGAAGTAGTCAAGTGTTGTAATCGCGTTGAAAAGTTTACAGATGAGGGAAATAGCACAGTTTGGAGGTTCAATGATAATTTTTTGAGTTATTTGATCGCATCCTGGATCTTTTTTTTGGTTTCATCTGTTCTTTTATGACTTTTCCAATTTCGTTCGGACGAAACTCAGGTGGTTCAGGCTCGTCTGGACTATGAGATGCACGGGAAGAAAGTACGAATGAATTTGTTGCTGAATTTGGTTGGAATACATTACGTAGGTGAGTGGCAAATGTGTTGACTCTGTCTTTGAGCCTGAGAGGTTTCTTATAGGCGTTACCGTTTTGATCGGGGGCACTTAGCGTTGGGTGAGCCCTCCACAAAGGATGCTTGGTACTAGTTGTTGATAATTGCTCTATGTAGTGGCGTTCGGCATCAGTTTCTTCTTGCTTTAAAGCTTTGCTGAGTCTGCGCGAAGCATCTTTAAAGCAATCGTTGCTTTTTCAGAACAAGTTGTTCTATTCGAAGATTAGTTTTGCATTGATTGGTTTGCACATGCGCATGTTGTGGAGTAGAGATTTTAGCTGCTTCAACAAGGACAGATTCTAATAAATCAGCAGAGCAGTCGATGTCTGTTTGTTTGTTTGTAAGGGTCTGCTGGCCAGTATGTAGGAATACCCAGGGAAACATAGTTGAGTTTGTTGTTTGGTTTTATGATTGCGTTGTATAACTGCCTTCCCTTAGTGGTCACAAGGCGAGAGCCCAAGCGCGGGTGTTTCGCATTGTAGTCTCTTGCTGCTAAAAATCGCTGTCCCAGTGAGTTGTAGAATTGCATGAATTAATATTCAGAAATTGTAAAGCGGGGAGGACAGTATACAGCACCAATAGTAAGATTGTTGATGTCCGATTCTACAGTTATGGATGTGGCTTGTAGATAGTTTGTCGCATACCTTTTGTGAAATTAATTTTTGATACGGTTTCTTATTAGAATACCGGTTCCACCATGTGCTTTTCCGTCCGGATGATCTGTGCGTAGAATATATAGCGTGTATTAGAAAGTTATATTTGTTAGTGAGATGCGTCTCAGAATGCAGCATTACATCAATGTGTTTGACGTATAGGGATTGAGTAAGTTCAAGCTTATGCTGTGAAACACCGTTGGCGTTCCAAGCAAGCAAGCATTTGAATCAAGGTGTTTTGATTTTGCATAGTTGATCTCATAAACGACATGAATTCCATCATACTTTGTTGTAGGGTGAATATTGCTTCAATAGAGCTTTGTGACTACTGCAAGGGCTGCTGAGCGATATCCATACTCAAATCTTCTTGGATTACTCTAGGGGGTGCTGCTGAGGGTGTTGGTTTTTGTAAGCCAGATTTTAAAGCACTAGCAAAATATATGCCGTTGATAGTGTTTGCGGGACCAAATGAGGACCTGGCTGCTTTGGCGAAAAAGACGTCGGGAGTTGTTTGGAATGCTATAACTGCAGCTGGCAGCTGTTGATGGCGCGCTGTTGGTACTCGTCGGATACGGTTTTTTAGTTCCTTGTACACTAGACAGCCTCTGTAGTTCGCTGTGTGATTTCCACCGCAGTTGCCGCACTTTTTAGTATTAGGGTCATCTTTGTTGACTAAGCGGGAGTCTGGGCCATGGGAGTCTCCAGATGCAACACATACCGTACGCAACGGGCAATACGACCTGGTATGTCCATATTCCTGGCAGTTCGTGCATTGAATTGGGCCGTTCCGTTTGTTCCGGCGATGCAACAGGAGCTGTAGTTTGTAGATCGGGTGCACTTCATTTTTCTTACTGTCTGGCTCCAGCTCAACTTTGAAGAAAGGTTGCGGTGTTTTACTTAGCGAGATCTTGCGATATCGGAAGAAGGGACATCCGGTTTAATACCTTTAGGTACCACCAGCAGGCCCATGCTGCTTCTTAGTTGATAGGTTAGGTTAGGTTAGAGCGGCTGTCGACTCTACGGCTTATTTAGGCCACAGTTGGGCCCATTGTGGTACCGCGGATCTAGGGTTCCCTTCAAGCTTTGTGGTGACACGTCAATCAGTAGGGCGTCCAGTTTGATAGCTGAATAAATTTAGCGATTTTGCGCGGTGTAATTAAGGCAAGTTCACCTAAAGTGGAGAGAAAAGGTTTTCCCAGGGTGTGGAGTCTTCTATTACTCAATGCGGGACAAGAGCAGAAGAAATGTTCGGGTGATTCAATTTCTTCTTCGTCTCTACAGCTCCTGCAGAAATCATTGTATGGGGCATTCAGCCGTGTGGCGTGGATGCCTACCAGCCAATGTCCTGTCAGTGCTCTTACTACTGCAGAGCAGTCTGTTCTGCTTAGTTTACAAAGAATACTAGAACGAGTCTTATTCAGGTGAGGCCAGGTTTGCCTCGCGACACGACAATGGTGTGTGTTTTGCCATCGGTCTTCGCTAACTGTTATAGATTGGGCTAGAAGTAGTAGCTTGCAGGTCGCCAGTGGCATACGCGTATCCTCCTTGTCAGGAAGGTGGTGTACTGTTGTACCATTCCTGGCTAGTTCATCAGCTATACAGTTTCCTGTAATGTCCTGATGCCCTGTCACCCATATTAGGGAAATGTCGAAATGCTCAGCCATTTCATGTAGAGATTTGCGGCAGTTCGAAACTGAGGTGGAATTAGCTGTGGTCGATTTTATAGACTTGATAGCTGCTTGAGTGTCACTGTATATGTTAATATGGCCCGAATTGACTTGGGATTCTCTTAGGAGTTTTAAGGCTTCATTTCTAGCCAGGATTTCGGCTTGAAAGACGCTGCAATGGTCAGGTAGCCTAAAAGAGACCTGTATATTTAGATCCTGAGAGTATACCCCTCCACCCACT
Organism: Drosophila phalerata; assembly: GCA_951394115.2. Lineage (NCBI taxonomy): Eukaryota > Metazoa > Arthropoda > Insecta > Diptera > Drosophilidae > Drosophila > Drosophila phalerata. Next base: position 2,178,146 of record OX596008.2, on the reverse strand, counting down.
TGATTGTTCAACTTTGAACCATCTGTGTAGAAGGATATGGCCCAACTTTGTCCTGGGGTATGTGATGACCATTTCTCCCTGCGCGGAATGGTTGTTTGAAAGGGAGTTTCAATATGCTCAATTGGCATACAGTAGTCCGTTCTAGAAGGAACTCTTTGGTTATCCTTAAGGATAGCGGAGTGGCCTGTTGAGCATTCTGTCCAAGAGTTAGAGTCTCTCAGTCGAATTGCTGTCATGGTGGCAATATTTTTGCTTACTTGCCTGATTGGCTGTATGTTAAGTATGGCGTCTAGAGCTTCGCCAGGTGTTGTGTTGAGAGCACCTGTGATGCAGATTTCGGCCATCCTTTGAATTTTGTTGAGCTGTTTGTTTATGGACTGCTTTGTTAAGGCAGGCCACCATATTGCTATACCATATAGTAGTATCGGTCTGACTATAGCTATGTATAGCCAGTGGACGATATATGGCGACATGCCCCATTTCAGGCCGATCGCTTTCCTGCAAGTGTAGAGTGCAACTGTTGCCTTTCTACATCTATCTTGCGTGTTAATTTTCCAGTCCAGCTTCCTGTCCAGAATTAAACCCAAGTATCTGGCGCTTTCGCTGAAGGAGAGGACGGAGTCTTTTATTTTTGGGGGTATTAGAGTTGGGATTTTGTATTTTCTAGAGAAAAGTACAAGTTCCGTTTTGGCTGGGTTAACTCCCAGGCCACACTCATCGGCCCAGGTGACCAGTTTTTGTAGCTTGACTGACATCAAGTCGCATAGTGTTTGATGGAATTTTTCCGTGAAAATAAGTGCTACGTCGTCCGCGTAGGCAACCACCTGGCAGCCTCCACCCTCTATGTCGCATAACAGCCTGTTGACTGCTAGGTTCCATAAAAGAGGAGATAGAACCCCTCCTTGAGGTGTTCCCCTACTGACGAACCTGGAGAGTGTTGAAGAGCCAAGTGTGGACGTTACGACCCTGCTTGTGAGCAATTGGTCGATGAGTCCCACTAGCCGGCTTTCAATCCCCAAGTTTGTCAGTGCTCCAGTGATAGCTTCCGGGACGTTGTTAAAAGCTCCATCGATGTCTAGGAAGGCTATGAGGGAGTATTCAGTGAGCGAAAGGGATTTTTCTATAGTGGTGACTACGGAGTGCAAAGCGGTTTCCGTCGATTTGCCTTTCCGATATGCGTGTTGAGAATTAGACAAGAGATGGGGGGGAATGGATGCTCTTAGATGAAGAGCCAAAAGTCGCTCGAAGGTTTTGAGCATAAATGACGACAGGCTGATCGGTCTAAAGTCCTTTGCTGTCGTATGGGATGATTTGCCAGCTTTTGGTATGAAAACTATTTTAGAGACTCGCCATGCGTCAGGTATATGGCCAGTTTTGAGAACTTCTAGAAAGATAGATTGTAGCCAGTTTATGGCAGTGTCTCCTGCTTGTTGTAGTTGAGCAGGAAAAATGCCGTCTGGTCCAGGTGACTTATACGGTTTAAAGCTGCTTATAGCCCAGGCTATATTGCGTTTGCTTAGAAGAGAGGGAATGATGGGCACCTCAGTAGGGGCTTGGTATCTACCTTGATTGGTTGCTTTGCAACCTGGAAAGTGCTTTGTTAAGAGTACATCCAGCGACTCTTCGCTTGATGTAGTCCAGGTGTCATCCTCTTTTTTGAGGTATCCAAGTGTGGGGGCAGATTTCGATAAAATCTTCCACAGTCTGGCCGCGTCCGGTGTTGATTCTATGTCAGAGCAGAAAGCTCTCCATGAATCTCTTTTGGCTTGTCGTGTCGCCTTTTTGTATGTTAAAAGGGCGTGTTTTTAATTGAGCCAAGATTCTTCTGTGTTAACAGCCTTGGCTTGATTGAAGAGGTTTCTCGAGCTCTTGCGAAGTTCTTGTAGGTTGGATTCCACCATGGTGGTTTCTTTCCCCTTTTAGGTCTGCTGATGGGACAAGCAGCCTTGAAAGCATAGTTGCAAGCCTTAGTAAAGGTTTCTACTAGGTAACTTAGTCGCTCTGTGGATTGAAGTCCTTCTGGTGCTACCTCTGGGATAGCCTTTTTAAGGATAGCAGTAAATAATGGCCATTTGGTCTTTCTCAAGTTGATAAAAGGTAATGGTTTAGAGTGCCTCAAGTTGAGGGAGAATTCGATGTATCTGTGATCAGAGAAGGAGTGATCGTCTGCCACTTTCCAGTCTCTGATTAGATCATATAGAGGATAGGATACCAGGGTAAGGTCAATGACCTCCTTCCTGTCCTTGATTATAAAAGTAGGTTCACAACCTTTGTTGCCTAAAACTAGGTTAGTACTGAGGAAATAGTTTAGGAGTGACTCACCCCTTGTGTTTGTATTTGTGCTACCCCACTGGGTATGGTGTGCATTGGCATCGCATCCAATGATAAGGTTGATACTTCGCGTTTCGCAGTCTTTTATTAGACTTCTCGTGACGTCTTCTGGAGGAGGGCCCGGGTGATCGTAGGCCATATAGCAGGACAGCAACCTTATCGGAGCTGGCTGAAGTTCCAGGCTCGCTGCCGTATTGTCGTCATTGCTAAAATTATGAAGCAAGAAAATATGCATGTGTTTTCTTGCAAGAATACAGGTACGGGTTTTACCTTGTGTTTCAGGAACTACTAGCTTGTAGTCTGGTGTCCCTAGTCCAGAAACCTTACCACCAATCAACCAAGGTTCCTGGACTAGGACGATGTCGCCTCCGTCTCCAGCCAGACGGAGTAGCAGCGCAGCGGAGGCTGCTTTACAATGGTGGAGGTTTATCTGCAGAATCTTTATAGACATCTGAAGATTTACCCTCCACCACTGTCACATTCGCGTCCTCGTCGTCCGACGCTACATCAGAGGTGTCTTCTCCTTCACCCATTTGGCACAGTGCCTTGAGGTCCCGCGTTATTGTAGACGCATCGGATGTATAGCCGTGTTCAACGTCGCTATGTTCCGGATCCTCTGGCTCTGCAGTTATGTCCTCCTCGACTGGCATGTCGGAAGGATCTATACCGGCCACGGTATCCAATCTGTAGACCCGGATTGAAACGGAGCTGAAGCCAAAGTTCAGCTCGTTGCCAGCGGCCTCGATTGGGGCGAGCGATGCTTTATTTACAATCAGCACGACCTGGTTTGTAGGTCCCTTCATCTCCTCTACCTACCACAGTGTAAGTTTTGGATCTTTTTTTTTGGGCGTTGGCTTTGTACTAATATTTCGTTCGTTTTGAAAATCTTCTGATTATTCTTCTGATTTCTTCGCGGGTACTTTTATATGCTGGGGCCAATTAACCAGACTCTGTTTACGATACAATTGCATTTATTTTTATACCCGTTACTTATAAAAAATAAGTATACGGGTATATTGTGTTCGTTGGAATGTATGTAACAGGGATAAGGAGGCATCTCCGACCCTATAAAGTATATATATTCTTGATCAGCATCAACAGCCGAGTCGATATAGCCATGTGTGTCTGTCTGTCCGTCCGTCTGTCCGTATGAACAAAGGGATCTCAGAGACTATAAGAGATAGAGTAACCAAATTTGGCACACAGATTTCTATATACCCAGCGCAGATCAAGTAGGACATTGTAGTCCAAGCTGAGAGGAGATCGGGGGTTTAAAAGCCAATAAAGGTTATTGGCTTTCAGTTTAATCTGCGTTTTTTTATCAAGATTAACGCCAAGGTACGTTACTTCTTTGGCTTTTGGAAGTTGCCTAATAGAGAGTATTAACGGAGGACATGTTTGCATGTTAAGGATAAACGAGATGTGCTTACATTTTTGGTTATTTATTTTAATACGCCAGTCGGCTAGCCATTTCTCTACTACCGCCAAATGTTCAGATAGACGTGCTGTTGCTTGAATGGGGCATCTGGAGCGACTAAGGATTGCGGTATCGTCTGCAAACGTAGATGTTGTTAGCCGCTCATTTATCGGGATGTCCGCTGTGTATATTACGTATAGTGTTGGTCCCAGAACACTTCCCTGAGGAACTCCAGCTTCTATAATGTGATCATTAGATGTAGTAGTGTTGCATCTCACTGGGAAGACTCTATTGTAGAGTTACGACTCGAGTAGCTTATGAGTGTACACCGGGAGCGTCGTTTTGATTTTGTGCATGAGGTCATCAAGCCACACTCGATCGAAAGCCTGGGAGACGTCGAGGAATATTGCACTACAGTATTCCCGATGTTCGAATGCTGTACGTATTTCTGATGTTATTCGGTTGATTTGCTCGATAGTTCCATGCTTTTCTCTGAAGCCAAATTTATGTGTTGGGATTGCGTTGTGTGTTCTCAGATGAGGAAATATGCGCGTCATTTCGAATGAGAGTCATTTTTCAAAAAGCTTAGACAACCACGGTATTAGACTAATTGGTCTATAAGATGATGGTATTGTATGATCTTTCCAGGTTTGGGTATCATTATAAGGACCGACTACTTCCATTTTTTTGGGAAGTAGTCAAGTGTTGTAATCGCGTTAAAAAGTTTACAGATGAGGGAAATAGCACAGTTTGGAGGTTCAATGATAATTTTTTGAGTTATTTGATCGCATCCTGGATCTTTTTTTTGGTTTCATCTGTTCTTTTATGACTTTTCCAATTTCGTTCGGACGAAACTCAGGTGGTTCAGGCTCGTCTGGACTATGAGATGCACAGGAAGAAAGTACGAATGAATTTGTTGCTGAATTTGGTTGGAATACATTACGTAGGTGAGTGGCAAATGTGTTGACTCTGTCTTTGTAGCTACGGGCCCAGCAGCCTGAGAGGTTTCTTATAGGCGTTACCGTTTTGATCGGGGGCACTTAGCGTTGGGTGAGCCCTCCACAAAGGATGCTTGGTACTAGTTGTTGATAATTGCTCTATGTAGTGGCGTTCGGCATCAGTTTCTTCTTGCTTTAAAGCTTTGCTGAGTCTGCGCGAAGCATCTTTAAAGCAATCGTTGCTTTTTCAGAACAAGTTGTTCTATTCGAAGATTAGTTTTGCATTGATTGGTTTGCACATGCGCATGTTGTGGAGTAGAGATTTTAGCTGCTTCAACAAGGACAGATTCTAATAAATCAGCAGAGCAGTCGATGTCTGTTTGTTTGTTTGTAAGGGTCTGCTGGCCAGTATGTAGGAATACCCAGGGAAACATAGTTGAGTTTGTTGCTTGGTTTTATGATTGCGTTGTATAACTGCCTTCCCTTAGTGGTCACAAGGCGAGAGCCCAAGCGCGGGTGTTTCGCATTGTAGTCTCTTGCTGCTAAAAATCGCTGTCCCAGTGAGTTGTAGAATTGCATGAATTAATATTCAGAAATTGTAAAGCGGGGAGGACAGTATACAGCACCAATAGTAAGATTGTTGATGTCCGATTCTACAGTTATGGATGTGGCTTGTAGATAGTTTGTCGCATACCTTTTGTGAAATTAATTTTTGATACGGTTTCTTATTAGAATACCGGTTCCACCATGTGCTTTTCCGTCCGGATGATCTGTGCGTAGAATATATAGCGTGTATTAGAAAGTTATATTTGTTAGTGAGATGCGTCTCAGAATGCAGCATTACATCAATGTGTTTGACGTATAGGGATTGAGTAAGTTCAAGCTTATGCTGTGAAACACCGTTGGCGTTCCAAGCAAGCAAGCATTTGAATCAAGGTGTTTTGATTTTGCATAGTTGATCTCATAAACGACATGAATTCCATCATACTTTGTTGTAGGGTGAATATTGCTTCAATAGAGCTTTGTGACTACTGCAAGGGCTGCTGAGCGATATTCATACTCAAATCTTCTTGGATTACTCTAGGGGGTGCTGCTGAGGGTGTTGGTTTTTGTAAGCCAGATTTTAAAGCACTAGCAAAAGATATGCCGTTGATAGTGTTTGCGGGACCAAATGAGGACCTGGCTGCTTTGGCGAAAAAGACGTCGGGAGTTGTTTGGAATGCTATAACTGCAGCTGGCAGCTGTTGATGGCGCGCTGTTGGTACTCGTCGGATACGGTTTTTTAGTTCCTTGTACACTAGACAGCCTCTGTAGTTCGCTGTGTGATTTCCACCGCAGTTGCCGCACTTTTTAGTATTAGGGTCATCTTTGTTGACTAAGCGGGAGTCTGGGCCATGGGAGTCTCCAGATGCAACACATACCGTACGCAACGGGCAATACGACCTGGTATGTCCATATTTCTGGCAGTTCGTGCATTGAATTGGGCCGTTCCGTTTGTTCCGGCGATGCAACAGGAGCTGTAGTTTGTAGATCGGGTGCACTTCTTTTTTCTTACTGTCTGGCTCCAGCTCAACTTTGAAGAAAGGTTGCGGTGTTTTACTTAGCGAGATCTTGCGATATCGGAAGAAGGGACATCCGGTTTAATACCTTTAGGTACCACCAGCAGGCCCATGCTGCTTCTTAGTTGATAGGTTAGGTTAGGTTAGAGCGGCTGTCGACTCTACGGCTTATTTAGGCCACAGTTGGGCCCATTGTGGTACCGCGGATCTAGGGTTCCCTTCAAGCTTTGTGGTGACATGTCAATCAGTAGGGCGTCCAGTTTGATAGCTGAATAAATTTAGCGATTTTGCGCGGTGTAATTAAGGCAAGTTCACCTAAAGTGGAGAGAAAAGGTTTTCCCAGGGTGTGGAGTCTTCTATTACTCAATGCGGGACAAGAGCAGAAGAAATGTTCGGGTGATTCAATTTCTTCTTCGTCTCTACAGCTCCTGCAGAAATCATTGTATGGGGCATTCAGCCGTGTGGCGTGGATGCCTACCAGCCAATGTCCTGTCAGTGCTCTTACTACTGCAGAGCAGTCTGTTCTGCTTAGTTTACAAAGAATACTAGAACGAGTCTTTTTCAGGTGAGGCCAGGTTTGCCTCGCGACACGACAATGGTGTGTGTTTTGCCATCGGTCTTCGCTAACTGTTATAGATTGGGCTAGAAGTAGTAGCTTGCAGGTCGCCAGTGGCATACGCGTATCCTCCTTGTCAGGAAGGAGGTGTACTGTGGCGAAATGCTCAGCCATTTCATGTAGAGATTTGCGGCAGTTCGAAACTGAGGTGGAATTAGTTGTGGTCGATTTTATAGACTTGATAGCTGCTTGAGTGTCACTGTATATGTTAATATGGCCCGAATTGACTTGGGATTCTCTTAGGAGTTTTAAGGCTTCATTTATAGCCAGGATTTCGGCTTGAAAGACGCTGCAATGGTCAGGTAGCCTAAAAGAGACCTGTATATTTAGAGCCTGAGAGTATACCCCTCCACCCACTTGATTGTTCAACTTTGAACCATCTGTGTAGAAGGATATGGCCCAACTTTGTCCTGGGGTATGTGATGACCATTTCTCCCTGCGCGGAATGGTTGTTTGAAAGGGAGTTTCAATATGCTCAATTGGCATACAGTAGTCCGTTCTAGAAGGAACTCTTTGGTTATCCTTAAGGATAGCGGAGTGCCCTGTTGAGCATTCTGTCCAAGAGTTAGAGTCTCTCAGTCGAATTGCTGTCATGGTGGCAATATTTTTGCTTACTTGCCTGATTGGCTGTATGTTAAGTATGGCGTCTAGAGCTTCGCCAGGTGTTGTGTTGAGAGCACCTGTGATGCAGATTTCGGCCATCCTTTGAATTTTGTTGAGCTGTTTGTTTATGGACTGCTTTGTTAAGGCAGGCCACCATATTGCTATACCATATAGTAGTATCGGTCTGACTATAGCTATGTATAGCCAGTGGACGATATATGGCGACATGCCCCATTTCAGGCCGATCGCTTTCCTGCAAGTGTAGAGTGCAACTGTTGCCTTTCTACATCTATCTTGCGTGTTAATTTTCCAGTCCAGCTTCCTGTCCAGAATTAAACCCAAGTATCTGGCGCTTTCGCTGAAGGAGAGGACGGAGTCTTTTATTTTTGGGGGTATTAGAGTTGGGATTTTGTATTTTCTAGAGAAAAGTACAAGTTCCGTTTTGGCTGGGTTAACTCCCAGGCCACACTCATCGGCCCAGGTGACCAGTTTTTGTAGCTTGACTGACATCAAGTCGCATAGTGTTTGATGGAATTTTCCCGTGAAAATAAGTGCTACGTCGTCCGCGTAGGCAACCACCTGGCAGCCTCCACCCTCTATGTCGCATAACAGCCTGTTGACTGCTAGGTTCCATAAAAGAGGAGATAGAACCCCTCCTTGAGGTGTTCCCCTACTGACGAACCTGGAGAGTGTTGAAGAGCCAAGTGTGGACGTTACGACCCTGCTTGTGAGCAATTGGTCGATGAGTCCCACTAGCCGGCTTTCAATCCCCAAGTTTGTCAGTGCTCCAGTGATAGCTTCCGGGACGACGTTGTTAAAAGCTCCCTCGATGTCTAGGAAGGCTATGAGGGAGTATTCAGTGAGCGAAAGGGATTTTTCTATAGTGGTGACTACGGAGTGCAAAGCTGTTTCCGTCGATTTGCCTTTCCGATATGCGTGTTGAGAATTAGACAAGAGATGGGGGGGAATGGATGCTCTTAGATGAAGAGCCAAAAGTCGCTCGAAGGTTTTGAGCATAAATGACGACAGGCTGATCGGTCTAAAGTCCTTTGCTGTCGAATGGGATGATTTGCCAGCTTTTGGTATGAAAACTATTTTAGAGACTCGCCATGCGTCAGGTATATGGCCAGTTTTGAGAACTTCTAGAAAGATAGATTGTAGCCAGTTTATGGCAGTGTCTCCTGCTTGTTGTAGTTGAGCTGGAAAAATGCCGTCTGGTCCAGGTGACTTATACGGTTTAAAGCTGCTTATAGCCCAGGCTATATTGCGTTTGCTTAGAAGAGAGGGAATGATGGGCACCTCAGTAGGGGCTTGGTATCTACCTTGATTGGTTGCTTTGCAACCTGGAAAGTGCTTTGTTAAGAGTACATCCAGCGACTCTTCGCTTGATGTAGTCCAGGTGTCATCCTCTTTTTTGAGGTATCCAAGTGTGGGGGCAGATTTCGATAAAATCTTCCACAGTCTGGCCGCGTCCGGTGTTGATTCTATGTCAGAGCAGAAAGCTCTCCATGAATCTCTTTTGGCTTGTCGTGTCGCCTTTTTGTATGTTAAAAGGGCGTGTTTTTAATTGAGCCAAGATTCTTCTGTGTTAACAGCCTTGGCTTGATTGAAGAGGTTTCTCGAGCTCTTGCGAAGTTCTTGTAGGTTGGATTCCACCATGGTGGTTTCTTTCCCCTTTTAGGTCTGCTGATGGGACAAGCAGCCTTGAAAGCATAGTTGCAAGCCTTAGTAAAGGTTTCTACTAGGTAACTTAGTCGCTCTGTGGATTGAAGTCCTTCTGGTGCTACCTCTGGGATAGCCTTTTTAAGGATAGCAGTAAATAATGGCCATTTGGTCTTTCTCAAATTGATAAAAGGTAATGGTTTAGAGTGCCTCAAGTTGAGGGAGAATTCGATGTATCTGTGATCAGAGAAGGAGTGATCGTCTGCCACTTTCCAGTCTCTGATTAGATCATATAGAGGATAGGATACCAGGGGAAGGTCAATGACCTCCTTCCTGTCCTTGATTATAAAAGTAGGTTCACAACCTTTGTTGCCTAAAACTAGGTTAGTACTGAGGAAATAGTTTAGGAGTGACTCACCCCTTGTGTTTGTATTTGTGCTACCCCACTGGGTATGGTGTGCATTGGCATCGCATCCAATGATAAGGTTGATACTTCGCGTTTCGCAGTCTTTTATTAGACTTCTCGTGACGTCTTCTGGAGGAGGGCCCGGGTGATCGTAGGCCATATAGCAGGACAGCAACCTTATCGGAGCTGGCTGAAGTTCCAAGCTCGCTGCCGTATTGTCGTCATTGCTAAAATTATGAAGCAAGAAAATATGCATGTGTTTTCTTGCAAGAATACAGGTACGGGTTTTACCTTGTGTTTCAGGAACTACTAGCTTGTAGTCTGGTGTCCCTAGTCCAGAAACCTTACCACCAATCAACCAAGGTTCCTGGACTAGGACGATGTCGGCTCCGTCTCCAGCCAGACGGAGTAGCAGCGCAGCGGAGGCTGCTTTACAATGGTGGAGGTTTATCTGCAGAATCTTTATAGACATCTGAAGATTTACCCTCCACCACTGTCACATTCGCGTCCTCGTCGTCCGACGCTACATCAGAGGTGTCTTTGTGTTATTGTAGACGCATCGGATGTATAGCCGTGTTCAACGTCGCTATGTTCCGGATCCTCTGGCTCTGCAGTTATGTCCTCCTCGACTGGCATGTCGGAAGGATCTATACCGGCCACGGTATCCAATCTGTAGACCCGGATTGAAACGGAGCTGAAGCCAAAGTTCAGCTCGTTGCCAGCGGCCTCGATTGGGGCGAGCGATGCTTTATTTACAATCAGCACGACCTGGTTTGTAGGTCCCTTCATCTCCTCTACCTACCACAGTGTAAGTTTTGGATCTTTTTTTTTTGAGCGTTGGCTTTGTACTAATATTTCGTTCGTTTTGAAAATCTTCTGATTATTCTTCTGATTTCTTCGCGGGTACTTTTATATGCTGGGGCCAATTAACCAGACTCTGTTTACGATACAATTGCATTTATTTTTATACCCGTTACTTATAAAAAAAAAGTATACGGGTATATTCTGTTCGTTGGAATGTATGTAACAGGGATAAGGAGGCATCTCCGACCCTATAAAGTATATATATTCTTGATCAGCATCAACAGCCGAGTCGATATAGCCATGTGTGTCTGTCTGTCCGTCCGTCTGTCCGTATGAACAAAGGGATCTCAGAGACTATAAGAGATAGAGTAACCAAATTTGGCACACAGATTTCTATATACCCAGCGCAGATCAAGTTTGTTTCAAATTTTGGCCACGCCCCCCTCCGCCCCCACAAATCGCGAAAAGCTACCACACTCACAGTTTTTAAGATAATATAGTTTTTCTTGTAGTCACTGATATCTATTATTATTATTTATTATCCCACTGAATCGCAACACGATCGGACAGTAGAACAGCAGTTATTGTCTGAAAATTATTCTTTCAGCAATACATGGCAATACATGCCCCCTAGAGTATGCAATAGATTTTGTATTGTTAGAAAATTTTCTTTAAAGTACTTTTATATGTAGTGAAATAAGTAACGGGTATCCTATAGTCGGGATCTCGACTATAGCCTTTCCCACTTGTTATACCCGTTACTTATAAAAAACTAGGGGGCTCCGCCCCCTGCTCGCTTCGCTCGCCAACCCACCGCTCGCTTCACTCGCGGTGCTACAGTCAACCATACTCGACTGTCGGAGACCACGTACTTACTATAGAAATAGAAAAGACTACAATAATTTAAGAATATTTTGCTCGATAGATGCTGTTGCAGAGCGTTGTAATACATTTCCGACTACTTTTTTTAATGACAGCTATATGATATATTACACCGATTTAAACCAACTTCTGTCAGAATATATTAGACTAACTTAATAACATATTCCATAAGTTTTGTTGAGATATCTCATAAAACATACAATTTTTTCATACTAAAACTTGATTATCGACCGATTTTTCCTATGGGCGCAATACGATATAGTGGTCCGATTTCAGCCAACTTTGAACAGAATATATAAAACCAAGTTATTTGCATACTGTATTAGTTTGGTTGAGATATCTCATAAAAAAAAAGTTTTTCTTACTAAGACTTGATTTTCACCCGATCGGTCCCATGGCAGCTATATGATATAGTGGTCCGATTTGAACCAACTTTAGACAGGATATAGAAGACTAACTTAAATGCATATTATATTACTTTGGTTGAGATATCTCACAAAACAAAAAAGTTTTTCATACTAAGACTTGATTTTCGCCCGATCGGTCCCATGGCAGCTATATGATATAGTGGTCCGATTTGAACCAACTTTGGACAGGATATATAAAACTCAATCTTATGTATATTGTATCAGTTTGGTTGAGATATCTCATAAAACAAAAAAGTTTTTCATACTAACACTTGATTTTCGACCGATTGTTCCTATGGACGCTATATGATATAGTGGTCCGATCCAAAAAAGAAATGGACTTAGTATGCCTGCAATATAGAGGAACCTAAATACTAAGTTTGGTGTCACTAGCTTTTAAATTGTTCTTATAATTTGGATTTTAAATGTTTTTTTTCAGATTTGTGTGCGATAAAGGGGGCGTGGCCAAATTTTGAAACAAACTTGATCTGCTTGCAATATAGGCGAACCTACATACCAAGTTTGGTGGCTCTAGCTCTTATAGTCTCTGAGATCTAGGTGTTCATACAGACGTCAGGACAGACGGACAGACGGACATTGCTATATCGACTCGGCTATTGATGCTGATCAAGAATATATATACTTTATGGGGTCTGCCACGCCTCCTTCTGCCTGTTACGCACATTTTCGTTAAAACAAACCCAATAGACCCCTGTACTTTTTTTAAGTACGGGGTCTAATAAGTAAAAGGGTATATTGTGTTCGTTGGAATGTATGTAACAGGGAGAAGGAGGCATCTCCGACCCTATAAAGTATATATATTCTTGATCAGCATCAACAGCCGAGTCGATATAGCCATGTGTGTCTGTCCGTCTTTCCGTCCGTCCGTCTGTCCGTCTGTCCGTATGAACAAAAGGATCTCAGAGACTATAAGAGATAGAGTAACCAAATTTGGCACACAGATTTCTATATACCCAGCGCAGATCAAGTTTATTTCAAATTTTGGCCACGCCCCCCTCCGCCCTCGCAAATCGCGAAAAGCTACCACACCCCCAGTTTTTAAGATATTATAGTTTTTCTTGTAGTCACTGATATCTATTATTATTATTTAATATCCCATTGAATCGCAACACGATCGGACAAGTAGAACAGCAGTTATTGTCTGAAAATGATTCATTAAGCAATACATGGCAATATATGCCCCCTAGAGTATGCAATAGATTTTGTATTGTTAGAAAATTTTCTTTAAAGTACTTTTATATGAATTGAAATAAGTAACGGGTATCCTATAGTCGAGATCTCGACTATAGTCTTTCCCACTTGTTTTTATTTATAAGTTCAAAATATAAAGTATTTATGTCATTGTAAGAGGTTATAGATTATAACCCGTGAGGGCTTTATTAATTGTGAATTTATTAGCAACATCCGTGAGGGCCATTGTTGATCCAAATTAAAACTAAATTATATCTAGACTTAAGGTATCCCTCGAGGTTTCGTCGTACCGGCAGCGCTTCCGGCAGATTGCAGCGTCAGCGCCTCGTGACCGTCCATCGCAGATCACTTGCAGTGCGCATGCAAGTGTTTTGGATGCTGTATCGACTCTGTTCCCAGTCGAATGCAGCGTCAGCGATTATAATCGTCACTAATTAGTGACCGTTCTTCGTGGGTCACTAAGGGCGCGCGTGCCACGTCAACGGGTACCGTCGACCGTTCAACACCAAGTATGTGATGACCGTTGCGAACTCCGCATCCGGTCCAGTGTTGCCGTCAGCTACTACTTTGTTGCCGCTGACTTTGTTGCTCGTTTTAACTTTTAAACTAAAGCTATATTATGTTATCACTGCGAACGGCAGTTCGCTCTAGTGACGAAAGCAGCACGAAGGGTGCGAAAGGCGACTAGCAATATAAACAGCTAATTTGGAAAATTTGCTACGACTGTCCGATCAGATCGAGTTATATACCGATCGAATTGTTTAGACCTAACTTAAACAAGTGGGAAAGGCTAAAGTCGAGATCCCGACTATATTACTACATATAAAAGTATTTTAAAGAAAATTTTCTAACAATACAAAATCTATTGCATACTCTAGGGGGCATGTATTGCCATGTATTGCTTAAAGAATCATTTTCAGACAATAACTGCTGTTCTACTTGTCCGATCGTGTTGCGATTTAGTGGGATAATAAATAATAATAATAGATATCAGTGACTACAAACTATATTATCTTAAAAACTGTGGGTGTGGTACCTTTTCGCGATTTGCAAGGGCAGAGGGGGGCGTGGCCAAAATTTGAAACAAACTTGATCTGCGCTGGGTATATAGAAATCTGTGTGCCAAATTTGGTTACTCTATCTCTTATAGTCTCTGAGATCCTTTTGTTCATACGGACAGACGGACAGACACACATGGCTATATCGACTCGGCTGTTGATACTGATCAAGAATATATATACTTTATAGGGTCGGAGATGCCTCCTTCTCCCTGTTACATACATTCCAACGAACACAATATACCCTTATACTTATTTTTTATAAGTAACGGGTATAAAAATAAACTTTTGCTAGCACACCTGGTTCATGAGATAAGGGGGTGTAAGTGGGAGGGAAAAAATTTAAATAATTGCAGCTAATGGTGTCGTTAGGGCTTTTAGTTAAAATATTTTCTTTTATAAAAATTTGTATTAAAAATACGCGTCGATTGATACCCCGATCACCCAAATAACTGGTTCAAAAGATAATCAAATTTGAAATTTTTAGTGGACTTCTCAAAATGAGATGAAAAGTCAGTTTGTTTGTCGGTTTGTTTGTCTGCATGAACGCGATAAAGAAGCGAAAATGTAATGATGGGGATTCATTTCATTTCGAAAATCAAGAAATGTTTGTTCTACGATTTTTTGAATTTCCCGCTAGTTTAGCGGGAAAACGCTATTTCCCGCTAAAATTCCAATATATATCATTATATATATATTGGAAAGGTAAGTTTGAGGGCTTTTTGGTGTACCTGCAAACTTTTTTTCTAAAGTACTCAGGGAACATTTTACAGGTGAAATAAGGTTTTTTAGCTTATATTTTGGCGATTTCTGACAAAACGGCTCTAACGATTTAATTTGAGTATGTTGTAGTACGTAAGTTTAGCGTTTTTAGACCCCGTACTTAAAAAAAGTACAGGGGTCTATTGGGTTTGTTTTAACGAAAATGTGCGTAACAGGCAGAAGGAGGCGTGGCAGACCCCATAAAGTATATATATTCTTGATCAGCATCAATAGCCGAGTCGATATAGCAATGTCCATCTGTCCTGACGTCCTGCTGTCCTGACGTCCTGACGTCTGTATGAACACCTAGATCTTAGAGACTATAAGAGCTAAAGACACCAAAGCTGGCATGAAGCTTTGTCTATATTGCAAGCAGATCAAGTTTGTTTCAGAAATCGGCCACGCCCCCTATACCACCCAAAAATCGACATAGAAAATTTCATATCCATATTAAAAGAGCAGTTTAAATGCTAGAGATACCAAAATTGGTATGTAGGTTCCTCTATATTGCAAGCAGATCAAGTTTGTTTCAGAATTCGGCAACGCCCCCTATACCGTCCCAAAATCGACATAGAAAATTTCAGATCCATATTAAAAGAGCAGTTTAAATGCTAGAGACACCAAAATTGGTATGTAGGTTCCTCTATATTGCGAGCAGATCAAGTTTGTTTCCGAATTCGGCCACGCCCCCTTTACCCCCTAAAATTGACATAGAAAATTTCATATCCAAATTATAAGGGCCATTTAAAAGCTAGAGATTCAAGATTCAAGACGAAGAGAAAATTGTCATAGATTTTTGATGAAAATTTCATTCCGATCGGACAGTAAATAACCAAGATATTCAAATAACAAATTTTGCTGTTTCGATGATGGAGCGTTGACAGTAATTAAAATTTGAATAACTTGAAAACATGAAAATTAAGTCAACATATTATATTACAGATTGCCGTCCGATCAGTCATGGGCTTCTGTGGCGTAGTGTGCTGAGTCGCAGCACTCACGATATGGTTGGTCAGCCGGTCGTGAGTTCGAACCCTGGCAGGGACGTGTGTTTTTTGATTCAATAAATTTGCATTGACATTCAATTTGTATTTCTTAATGTTATGATAACATATAATATTAACATTTTTAGTGTTAATAAATATTTTGAAAATTATGGAATAGATTACCGTAAGACCAATATGGCAATTTGGCATCCTATTTACAACACCGAAGTTTTAAACTTTCTTTAAAATTAGGTCTTGGGTTCGATTCCCGGCTCCATCAAAAATTTTTTTTTTTATTTTATATTTTTTGTTTAATTTAAATTTTTTGTTTTTTTGACAATTTTTTTTGTCATGTATATATATATGTTTTATACATATGCATGTGTCTTCTTAACAAAATCTCGGAAATGAACATTTCGTTTGGAAAAAAATCAAGTTTATAATATATGTATCTTAACCAAATTAATAGCATTTGCATGTGGGTTATTTTTTCTAATTCATGACCGAAGTTGGTGCACATCGGACAGCTATATTATAGAGCATAGGAGTAATCGGAATAAATCAAGTTTTAGTATGAAAAACTTTCTTGTTGTACAATATATCGTTACCAAACTTTTACTATATAAGCATTTAAATTATATATCTTATATATCCTTAGCGAAGTTGGTTTAAATCAGACCACTATATCACATAGCTGTAATAGGAGCGATCGGTCGAAAATCAGGTTTAAGTATGAAAAACTTTTTTGTTTTATGAGATATCGTAACCAAACTGATATATTATGCATTAAAGTTAGTCTTATATATCCATACCGAAGTTGCTTCAAATCGGTCCAATATATAATATAGCTGTCATTGAAAAAAGTAGTCGAAAATGTATTACAACTCTCTGCAACAGCATCAAGCGAGCTAAATATTTTTTAATTGTTGTAGTCTTTTCTATTTCCATAGTAAGTACGGGGTCTCCGACTGCTAGCGAAGCGAGCGGGGGGTTGGCGAGCGAAGCGAGCAGGGGGCGGAGCCCCCTAGTTTGGTATATGACACATAAATTTTGGTTGATGGGTTTGGAAGATATTACCTGTTAACTGAAAATATACATTTTTCTATCGGTCGAAAATCACGTTTTAGTTTAAAAATCACGTTGTAGTACTGAAAACTTTTTGATTTTATGAGATATCTCAACCAAACTGATACAATACGCATTTTACATGGTTTTATATATCCTGACCAACCAACTATGGTTCAAATCGAACCACTATATCATATAGCTGTCATAGGGCCGATCGGGTCAAAATTAGGTTTTAGTATGAAAAACTTTTTTGTTTTATGAAATATTTTAACCAATTTGATAGAATTTGCATTTAAGTTAGAATGAAGTTGGTAATCTGTTATCAAACCACCATATCATATAGCTAGCATAAGAAAAAGTAGAAAAAAGTGAAAAGTAGACAGAAGTAACGCGAGCGAAACAAGCAGGGGCGGAGTCTCTTAGTTATATATTTTATTATCTTCCTTAATTAATGATAAAGTTACAATGTCAAAAGCAAAAGCCATTGCAAAAAGTTCTGATATCCCACAAAAAAAACCTCTACACGAGGTAAAAGTCTTGTGATGAAAGCAATTTTAGCCCCAAAATTTCTGATATCCAATTGTGTGACGAGCAATATTCCGTTTATTATAAAAAATTTAAATAAAAATAAAAAATATTTAAAAAAAAAAAAACACGAAAATTGGTATTCGGCACTGTGCAAAAAGTAATTTTTATGTACAAAGAAGCTTGCCCTTTTTGAGCACAGTGCACAATGCCAATTTTCGTGTTTTTTTTTTTAATATTTTTTATTTGTTCGTTGTTTATTATCCGATCGCAATGAAATTTTCAGCATACATCAAAATTATGCTAATCTATACGTGTGATGAATTTTCAAACTCTACTTGTTACATTGGCCTTGTTAATGGATATTTTAGTTTTTTGTCGATTACTAGGAGATTTGGTGGCGTGCCGAAATGCTAAAGCAAACTAAATATGCGTGCTCAACATAGCAGTATTGTCACCAAATTTGGTAGCTCTTATAGTCTCTGAGATCCAAGTGATTATATGTCCTCTATACGTGTATATCATATTTCCTTAAATATCTTCTCTGTATATTAACCGATCTTGATTCAATTTTCAGCACTGTAGCTTTAAAATTGCTCTTGGTATTCGATTTAAAATTATTTACGTGGGCGGACGAGGGCGTGGCAAAATTTTAAAATAAATTTGATATAGGTCAGCAACCTGGGAGTATTGTCACCAAATTTGGTTGCTCTTATACTGGGTTTCCACTATGGTTCGCTCGCCAACCCCCGGTTTATTTCGTTCGCCTGGGTCGCTGCGCTCGCCATGCTCGCTCCTTTCACCTCCTTTGTCACACAATTTAAAATTTTTCCTTTTATTTTCCCTTTTGTTCATTTT
Source organism: Drosophila phalerata (assembly GCA_951394115.2). NCBI lineage: Eukaryota > Metazoa > Arthropoda > Insecta > Diptera > Drosophilidae > Drosophila > Drosophila phalerata. The sequence continues at coordinate 2,160,052 of OX596008.2, read as the reverse complement.
TATACACGTTACTTATAAAAAATAAGTATAAGGGTATATTGTGTTCGTTGGAATGTATGTAACAGGGAGAAGGAGGCATCTCCGACCACATAAAGTATATATATTATCCCACAAAAAAAACCTCTACACGAGGTAAAAGTCTAGTGACGAAAGCAATTTTTAGCTCCAAAATTTCTGATATCCAATTGTGTGACGAGCTAAATTCAGTTTATTATAAAAACTTTAAATAAAAATAAAAATGATTAAAAAAATAAAAAAAACACGAAAATTGGCATTGTGCACTGTGCTCAAAAAGGGAGAGCTTCCTTGTATATAAAAATTACTTTTTCCACAGTGCCGAATACCAATTTTCGTGTTTTTTTTTTTTTTTTTTTAATAATTTTTATTTTTATTTAAAGACGTACTAAAACATACATCAATTTAATAAAAATCGTTAGAGCCGTTTTGTCAAAAATCGCCATAATAAGCTAAATAAGCTAAAAAACCTTATTTTACGTGTAAAATGTACTTTAGAAAAAAAGTTTGAAGGTACGCCAAAAAGCCTTCAAACTAACCTTTCCAATGATATATAGGACATAGATGTAGCTTCTATGGTTTGCAAACTGAATTTTAGCGGGAAATAGCGTTTTCCCGCTAAACTAGCGGGAAATTCAAAAAGTCGTAGAACAAACATTTCTATATTTTTGAAAAGAAACAAATCCTTATCATTACATCTAAGCTTTTTTAGCGCTTTGATACGCGCAAACGAACCGACAAACAAACTGACTTTTCATCTCATTTTGAGAAGTCCACTAAAAATTTTAAATTTGATTATCTTTTGAGCCAGTTATCGGATTTGGGATTCAGGGTATCAATCGACGCGTATTTTTAATAAGAATTTTTATAAAAGAAAATATTTTAACAAAAAGCCCCAACGACCCCATTAGCTGCAATTATTTAAATTTTTTCCCTCCCACTTACACCTCCTTATCTCATGAACCAGGTGTGCTATCAAAAGTTTTAGTACGCCATTTTGTAAGTTAGGTCTAAACCTTTCGATCGGTATATAACTCGATCTGATCGGACAGTCGTAGCAAATTTTCCAAATTAGCTGTATATATTGCTAGTCGCCTTTCGCACCCTTCGTGCTGCTTTCGTGCTAGAGCGAACTGCCGTTCGCAGTGATTGATCAGCATCAATAGCCGAGTCGATATAGCCATGTGTGTCTGTCCGTCTGTCCGTCTGTGTGAGCGCCTAGATCTCAGAGACCATAAGAGATAGAGTAACCAAACTTTCACACGCAGATCACAAAGGCGTTGGAGCAGGTCAAGTTTGTTTTAAATTTTTGATCCACCTCCTTCCACGCCCGCAATTCGCGAGAGACCGGTCGTCCGTCTGTATAAACACAAGGATCTCAGAGACTATAAGAGATAGAGTAACCAAATTTGGCACACAGATTTCCATATACCTCACGCAGATCAAGTTTGTTTCAAAATTAAGCCAAGCCCCCCTCCGCCTCCGCAAATCGCGAAAAACCACCTCACCCACAATTTTTCATATAATACGTATTTTTTGGTAATAACCAATATCTGTTATTATTATCTATTATCCCTTTGAATCGCAACAAGATCGGACAAGTAGAACAGCAGTTATTGCGTGCCTAAGTTGTTGAATCAACAGGTGCCCCCTAGAGTATGCAATAGTTTTTGTATTGTTTAACCTTATAAGAATGCTTAAATTTCTCAAGTAGTTCTGGCAACGCAAGTATGACATTAGGATTGAATCGATAATGTATTGAAATAAGTAACGGGTATCCTATGGTCGGGATCTCGACTATAGCCTTTCCCACTTGTTTAATATCATTTCATTTATGTCATAGGAATACAGTCTGATTTGCACTGGATAGTCCAGTTAGGTTAGAAACTCGGTTATTTTCCATTACGATTGATTTTTAAATACTATTCTATGTAGCCCTTTCCGTTTATCTTTCTGCTCTAATCTCATAAAGGCCAGTTCCGGTTTTCACTTCCTATTTTATCGGATTTCAAAAATTTAATTTTTACGTTCCATTTGGGATAAACATTTTAAAAATATATTTTTTCACTTTATTGAACTTAAATTCAAAAGCTAAAATTAAATTCAATACGCAAAGTATTTCCAGATTAAAATAAGAACAGGATAAAGTTATTCACTTCCGACAAATCTTACCGAAAGTAAAACCGGAACAAGCCTGATAGACTTTAACTGCTATGGAATTCAAACTTTGTACTTGTACTTTCCTGGATACCGTACGCCGATCAAGACTGTCTTTTATTTTGTAGCTGACCTTTATATTATAAAGCTGTAATGGGATCGATTGATCGAAATCTAAGATTTTGTATAATAAATCACTTGGTTTTTGATATATCTGAGCCAATCTGAAACAATATACATTTGGCTGGTTTTATACACTCCTCGTCACTTGAATAGGACACCCTGTACACTCTTTTTTCAATTGCTTATAACTAAAACGCGAAATGATAAAATAACGGAATTTTTGCACGCTCTCTTTGTGCAACTATTTATTTCTCTCAGCAACAATCTGCAAGTTCTGGAAAACAGCCGTTATATTTATTTCTTGCTTAAAGTTGGACTTCGCTTGAAATCGAGGCAACATTTTTGTGTCACTTGAATAGAACTTGCGTTTTGTTTGATCGTATACTTTCGCGCGAGCTCACGGTTCTTTCGCTGATTTAACTTTATTGTGATTTTCAACGATTTTCTTTAAAATAAAACTAAAATGGGTAGCGGAAAAGCAAGGACTCTCCTATCAATTGCAAAAATTGTAAAAAAAAAAAATCAACAGGAGCCGACATGTTTTATCGGGATTTTTACATAATGAGTCCGAATATGGAATCGGAAAGACGCCTCATACTAAGAAAAGCGTCAAATTCTCAAGACTCTGGGGCGAAGATTCGTGAAAAATGCGATATAAATGCTAGTCTATCCACTGTTAATCGCGTCATTTCTAAGGCTAAACACCTAAAGAGGTTAAAAATAAAGAAGAAGCCTCTCCTTAACCCGGCAAGAAAGGCGCAACGACTCAATTTTTGTCGGGAGCATGGGGCCTGGACCTCGCAGTGGCATAGCGTGGTGTTCTCAGACGAAAAAAAGTTTAATTTAGAAGGCCCAGATGGCTATAGTTATTATTTCCACGATCTGCGCAAGGAACCCCATCATTTGGGCTGATTGTATAGCCGAGCTGGAGGTGTTATGGTGTGGGGAGCCATTTCCTTCTGTGGCACCTTCAAACTAAAATTGTTATCAACAACTATGAATGCGCTGTGCTACAAAGAAATATTGAAACTGGCGTTTCCATATTTTCACAACCTTTTTGGACCTCTGCCATGGATATATCAACATGATAATGCGCCGATACATACTGCTCGGGTTGTATAATCTTATATACAGAGCCAAAATGTGGAACTTTTAAGCTGGCCGCCCTACTCACCCGACTTAAATATAATTGAAAATGTTTGGGGTTGGCTGACATGGGAAATCTATGGCTCTGGAAAGCAATATTCGAGTGTTCCCGAACTAATAAAAGCAGTCGTATTAGCTTGGGAATCAATCTCTTCCAAACCGGATGACAGAAGTTTTGGAAAGGCAAGGTGGCTCGACGCATTATTAAAACCATTTTATTTTCTTCTAAATTACATATATTACCTTATTTATTATTTAAATTAATGTTTAAAATAATCTGAGATCTCTGAAATGTTTTTTTTGTTTAAGTGTCCTATTCAAGTGACGCAATATTTGAGCCCCTAAATTTGACTTATTATACTTAAGAATTTTTTGTTATTAGTAAAAGCTGTACCATGAAGAATTCCAGGTGGTTAAGACACTGAAAATAAATGATCTTTAATTTAAAAAAAAAATTAAGTCTCTATCATCATTGGTTTGGGAGCAGTGGGGTGTCCTATTCAAGTGACGAGGAGTGTACAGCAGATTTGATTTGAATCGGACCACTTTATCATAAGTTTGCCATAGTAACAATGGGGGATGAGGTGTGCTGAAAATTTCATCGAGATCGGTTTATAAACAGAGTAGTAATTTGAGGAAATGTGATATATGGAGGTCATATAATCACCTCGATCTCAGAGAGATACAGATACAAAATTGGGTAACAATACTGTTTTGTTGCGCACGTAGATCAAGTTTGCTTTAGAATTTTACCACGCCCCCCAATTTTCCTGTAACCGACAAAAAACTATAATATCCAAATATAAGGCCAATTTAAAAGGTACAGATTTAAAAATCTGCACACACACTAAACACAATTTTGATAATGCATCCTGAAAACTGCATTGCAATCGAATAACAAATATATAAAATATTAATTAAAAACTTTACATTTCTCAAGCGTAGATTTTGGGTACATTGGACTTTGGATCAAAACGGCTCTTTTTTTTAACAAACATTTTGTTATTTTCTGTTCATTACATTAAATTAATTACATATTAATTAATTACATACTTTTTAAATTAATAATTTACATACTAAATCGACAATTTTATGTGTTGCAACTTTTTGTAATCAGTCCGCTGAATAAGCAGCAAAATGAATTTGGCTCTATAAATAGCTTTATTATAACATACTTACATGTACAGCGCTTCAGTTCTAGGCAGCGAGACATAATTGCAACAAAAAGAACGTGCAAAATGGACAAAGAAAAAAAAATATGCATTGATATGGCCACTCGCAAGAATAATGCCGCGATGGCTCTGAAAGTAGAGCCGTGTTTTTCGAGATGATGATGTGAGGGTTCGATTCGATTAATATTTTTTTTTACAACTTTTTTTATTTTTTACAGCTTGTATTTTTTTTTACAATTTGTATTTTGCTTTAATTTTGTGAATAGTGCAAAGCATGTATATGTATATGTATATGTATATGTATATGTATATGTATATGTATATGTATATGTATATGTATATGTATATGTATATGTATATGTATATGTATATGTATATGTATATGTATATGTATATGTATATGTATATGTATATGTATATGTATATGTATATGTATATGTATATGTATATGTATATGTATATGTATATGTATATGTATATGTATATGTATATGTATATGTATATGTATATGTATATGTATATGTATATGTATATGTATATGTATATGTATATGTATATGTATATGTATATGTATATGTATATGTATATGTATATGTATATGTATATGTATATGTATATGTATATGTATATGTATATGTATATGTATATGTATATGTATATGTATATGTATATGTATATGTATATGTATATGTATATGTATATGTATATGTATATGTATATGTATATGTATATGTATATGTATATGTATATGTATATGTATATGTATATGTATATGTATATGTATATGTATATGTATATGTATATGTATATGTATATGTATATGTATATGTATATGTATATGTATATGTATATGTATATGTATATGTATATGTATATGTATATGTATATGTATATGTATATGTATATGTATATGTATATGTATATGTATATGTATATGTATATGTATATGTATATGTATATGTATATGTATATGTATATGTATATGTATATGTATATGTATATGTATATGTATATGTATATGTATATGTATATGTATATGTATATGTATATGTATATGTATATGTATATGTATATGTATATGTATATGTATATGTATATGTATATGTATATGTATATGTATATGTATATGTATATGTATATGTATATGTATATGTATATGTATATGTATATGTATATGTATATGTATATGTATAATGCCTTCCAGAAAATTTGAAACTTTATCAGTCGTGGAATAAAAGATATAGCATTTTATTTATGGAACGACATTTTTAAGGACCTCATATTTAACAGATATTTTAAGGACCAGGTCTCCGAAATACACACTGCAAATTTTTCAAAATTGTTGTATTTTATTTTTAAGATAATTGCGGGGACATAAAAGTGGCGTTGCCACTTTATTTACGTAATTTTTTATAACGATAATTTCGAAGGCCTGCATTTTAACTCAAGAAACTTTTTAAGGACTCTGTCCCTTAAATGCCATTTGGATTTGGTGATATGTTCCAATTCCATTCCATCCCAAAATAAAGTATCTATTAAGCATTTTAAGGACTGCCCTTAAAAGAAACCTTAACACGGTCATATAACACAAAACGATTATTTCTGCGTCCCCTAAAGGTTCTCTAAACAAGTCAATTTGTTTCAATTCCATTTCAAGGGAATCTTCGTAACTGTAGACTTAACAGAATCGAATGGTTATATTTTGAACCATAGCTATAAACGAACATTTAACGTAATATTATCACATTTTCACATTTAGAAAATAATATTAAACAAAGATGAGTTTTATAATGTTATACAGCAATTTTACTTTAATAAAGGGAATCCGAATGTTAGCCAAATCTTAGAACTGGATTTGTTTTATGTGTGGTTATAATCCAAGCCTTAAAAATTATTAATCGATCACAGCCAATTCTAAGCTGGTTCGTTTCTATAAATAAAAGGATCGTGTAGGAAAAGAAATTAAGATTTTTAAAATTGATGCAAGACTTGACTACATCCCGAGGTTCGTAGAAACCTACTAATATGCGTCTTCAACATTTTTGAGATCTGCAGCCCAGATTGCACGAACATTTAACAAAAATATTTTAAAAACACTAAAAATATTAGCATCATGAATAACAATAATTATATGGGTATGCAAATCTCCTCAATAAAAAATTAAAAGTTACAACTGATCATTCACAGTTATGTTCAAGTAGCATTCATAATAATGAATACTGCTCAAGAAACTCAATATATTCATTTTAAATTTTTGTAACATAAGTAAAGGTTTTCTTAGATACGTTATCCAAAAATAACAAAACTTAATGTTGTTAAACAATATAAGTTTTCTATTTGAATATTGATTTTTGTACTAAATAACAATTTTAAAATTATGAAATAATACATCATATTAATTTTAATTTCTTTTCACCTAAAGAAATTGATAATTAAAGTGATTCATTATTTCTTAATTTTAATATTGTTATCTAGTACAAAATTCTATATAAAAAAGATAAATCTTATATTGTATAACAACATTAAATTTTGTTTGACATTATTCAGTGGTTGTGGAAAGCAAAAATTCGCACTAAGGCGTCCAAATTTCAATATTACAATGTAAGATAACATGATTAAGAGTTCTTAGTTCATTTGTAATAATAATTAAACATAAAAGTTTTTTTAAATACGTGATCCAAAAAAAAAACAAAACTTAATGTTATTACACAATATAAGTTTTATATTTTTAAGGCCTCTCTCCAGCAGGCCAGGAACTAAAAATTCCTGTCAAACTTCATATAAAAAAAACTTTGGCAAGAATTTTTAGTTTTCTTTTTCATTTCGTGTGTATCCAGCAACTTAAACGAAATCCACAAATTCATATCGATATTTGCCATATCGATAGCATGTGTGGATTGAGAGAACAGCTGATGAGTCTATCAAGAAAATATATATATCAATTTTTCTTGGTGGACTCATACAAATGTCAAACATGGAGACTCAATGTGCTGTGCGCAAAACAAAAAAAAGAGATTTGAATTTTCAACGCGAGGAAAGATAACTTTAATTAAAGCAGTGGAGGCGCGACCATGTCTTTGACGAATCGCAAATTTGAATCATTTTGATGAAATATATGTGAAAAGTGCATGAAAAAGTGTTGCTGGAAAAATAATTGAATAATAATTGGCGCAACCAACACAATCACTTCATCATCCAAATTTATTTGCTTTATTTTTTAATTTTAGTTGACCTTTCAAATTTGGCGCTGCTTACAAGCCAAACTGATTTGTCAGAGTGACCATGTACGTTTTTGGTGAATGGTCAAAAATATGCCAGTTTTAGGTAAATATTTTATGCATATTAGGTGCTTGGTCTCACTGTTTTAGTTATGTTCCACAAACACAAAAAATAATTGTCAAATTCCTGACAAGGAATTTTAAGTTGCTGGAGTCAGGCCTTTAATATAGATTTTAGCACTATATAACAATGCTAAAATTATGAAATAATACATCATATTAATTTTAATTTCTTTTTACCTAAAGAAATTGATAATTAAAATGATTCATTATTTCTTAGTTTTTGTATTGCTATCTAGTACAAAATTCTTTACAGAAAAGATAAATCTTATATTGTATAACAGCATTAAATTTTGATTTAACATTATTCAGTGATTGTGGAAAGCAAAAATTCGCACTAAAGCGTAAAAATTTAAATATTACAATGTAAGATAATATGATCAAGAGTTCTTAGTTCATTTGAAAACTTATATCATTTCTTAAATAAACAAGTGGGAAAGGCTATAGTCGAGATCCCGACTATAGGATACCCGTTACTTATTTCACTACATATAAAAGTACTTTAAAGAAAATTTTCTAACAATACAAAATCTATTGCATACTCTAGGGGGCATGTATTGCCATGATTGCTTAAAGAATCATTTTCAGACAATAACTGCTGTTCTACTTGTCCGATCGTATTGCGATTCAGTGGGATAATAAATAATAATAATAGATATTAGTAACTACAAGAAAAATTATATTATCTTAAAAACTGTGGGTGTGGTAGCTTTTCGCGATTTGTGGGGGCGGAGGGGGGCGTGGCCAAAATTTGAAACAAACTTGATCTGCGCTAGGTATATAGAAATCTGTGTGCCAAATTTGGTTACTCTATCTCTTATAGTCTCTGAGATCCTTTTGTTCATACGGACAGACGGACAGACGGACGGACGGACAGACACACATGGCTATATCGACTCGGCTGTTGATGCTGATCAAGAATATATATACTTTATAGGGTCGGAGATGCCTCCTTCTCCCTGTTACATACATTCCAACGAACACAATATACCCTTATACTTATTTTTTATAAGTAACGGGTATAAAAATACGATAACATAGTTAAGTAGTGAAAATGAAATGTAACAACTTATTTTCAATTAGCAACAACAAATTCTTAGTTGGCAGGTAAGTAAAAGAATCAAATTTAATACTATCCATGTTTTCAGCTAAGCAGAAGCACGATTGTAAGGAAAAAAAATACTAAACCGAGCGCTTTCGAGACTCTGCTTTGCGCTGATTATCAATCCATGTTTTTAATTGTGCAGGAGTACGGCTTTGAAGAAATTTGGAGCTTCTGATTAGCTGATTGCAAGTGTGCAATGATGGCAATGAATCCAACTGTTTTACGTCTCCCAGTAAGCTTGTAATTTTATTTCGCTCATCAAGAGTCCAACTCATTCTCTTGGTCTTGCCAAAAGGTGATCCTGTAAGTATTTAAATTCACATGTGTTATGGTGTAAACAGGATTTATTTGTTAAATACTTACGGCTACGCCGTTTTTTTCCTTGCATGGAATTTTCAAGATCCGATTCTTCAGTAGTTTCCAAATCATAATTTTCTGCAAAAGTAAGAGAAGAAGTTTTAATAACATTATTATAATATTTCAAATAGGAATTAAAAGAATGTATCACTTAAATTCAACTTACGTTTCTTTCTTTTTTGAATTCGTTTTTGCATGCAACTCGACTCTTTCATGACGTTTTCTTCGTCTGTCGATTCTTTATCCATAGCATCTACAAAATATTAATAAAAACATCAATTAGAATCTTGAAATTAAAATTAATATTTTTTTATACTCACTTTTCTGATTGTTTTCAACTTGTTTTTGATTACATCTCGAATCTTTCGTGGCGTTTTCGTCATCCGACGAAACTAAAAAGTTAATTAAAAACTAGGGGGCTCCGCCCCCTGCTCGCTTCGCTCGCGGTGCTACAGTCGAGCATACTCGACTGTCGGAGACCCCGTACTTACTATGGAAATAGAAAAGACTACAAAAATTAAAAAATAATTTGCCCGCTTGATGCTGTTGCAGAGCGTTGTAATACATTTTCGACTATTTTTTTCAATGACATATGAGATAGTTGTCCGATTTAAACCAAATTCGGTCAGGATATATAAAACCAAGTTATATGCATACTGTAATAGTTAAGTTGAGATATCTCATAAAACATAAAAGTTTTTCGTACTAAGACTTGATTTTCGCCCGATCGGTACTATGGAAGCTATATGATATAGCGGTCCGATGTAAGCCAACTTCGGACAGGATATATAAAACCAAGTTATATACATACTGTATTAGTTTTATTGAGATATCTCATAAAACAAAAAAGTTTTTCATACTAAGACTTGATTTTCGGCTGATCGGTCCTATGGAAGCTATATGATATAGTGGTCCGATTTAAGCCAACTTCGGACAGGCAATATAAATCCAAGTTATTTGCATACTGTATTAATTTTGTTGAGATACCTCATATAAAAAAAAAGTTTTTCATACTAAGACTTGATTTTCGCCCGATCGGTACTATGGAAGATATATGATATAGTGGTCCGATGTAAGCCAACTTCGGACAGGATATATAAAACCAAGTTATATGCACACTGTATTAGTTTTGTAGAGATATCTCATAAAACAAAAAAGTTTTTCATACTAAGACTTGATTTTCGCCCGATCGGTCCAATGGCAGCTATATGATATAGTGGTCCGATTTGAACCAACTTTGGACAGGATATATAAAGATATCTCATAAAACAAAAAAGTTTTTCATACTAAGACTAAATTTTCGCACGATCAGTCCTATGGCAGCTATATGATATAGTGGTCCGATCCAAAAAAGAATCAAACTTGATATGCCTGCAATATAGAGGAATCTACATACTAAGTTTGGTGTCATTAGCTTTGAAATTGTTCTTATCATTTGGATATGAAATTTTGTTTTTCGATTTGTGGGCGACAAAGGGGGCGTGGCCAAATTTAGAAACAAACTTGATCTGCTTGCAATATAGACGAACCTACATTCCAAGTTTGGTGTCTATAGCTCTTATAGTCTCTGAGATCTAGGTGTTCATACAGACGGACGGACAGACAGACAGACGGACATTGCTATATCGACTTGGCTATTGATGCTGATCAATAATATATATAGTTTATAGGGTCTGCCACGCCTCCTTCTGCCTGTTACGCACATTTTCGTTAAAACAAACCCAATAGACCCCTGTACTTTTTTTAAGTACGGGGTCTAAAAAGTTAAAATTAGAATCGTGATTTTAAAATATATAATATGCAATAAAGATACTTAGTTCTATATTTCATCCATAAAGATATTCGAAAACTATTGATCAAAAATTTTGTTACATAAAACCTTACATTAATGGAAGCAAACTTTTGAGTTAAATACATATTTAAGACTTACTCGGATGATCTGGATCATCTTCATCTTCATCTTCGTTTTCATTATCATTGTTTAAAGCTGCCATAAGCATTTTCGACACCTCGGTTATCTCTGTTACGGAAGCAGGAACACGATATACGCCTTTGTGAATGTCCTTGTGGTGGCCCATAAGGCGTGTACGTAGCTAAGTGTTTACGTAGTTTAGTTCCCCTTAGCGATTCTGGGCAAATAGCGCCACAATTCTTGGCAAAAACAGGCATGATGTGGCATCCCCGAATATATTTTTTGGAGCTGTTGGGTGCACTAAACACGTACTCATTATCTTCGCGAACGCCAGCATTCTTGTGATATTTGAGAATAGTATCAATACACATCCGATCGTGTGGTGTTAAGAGAACCGGCACGGTTCTATCTAGCTTTCCTCTTATTGTAATTCGCGTGAACTGCTTTGATATTTCTTTAACACTTTCTGACAATGTGCTCAAAATATCAGAGCTCATATTATCACTAACACCATGGGCAGCACTATAATTTTCAATCGTTAGTCGCTCTATTTCCCCAACACGCCGACGATTAAAGATTTGCAAACTGATAAGAGTACTTTCTACGAGCGATGTCCAAGCGTTTCTGTTAAAACCAGCTTTTAACTTTTTTAGGGCATTAGTTGTCATTTGCTTAGAATAGTCAAACAGTTTCTTGATATCATCCTTCGTTGGAAGACTCGTTTTTTTAGTACGTCTTATTCTGGCTTGGTCTTCTACTGCCTTTTTATTAATGTTGATATGCACTTCACTTTTCCAAACAGCCAAAAAGTCTTTTACAAGTTTTTTTTCTCGTGCTCGTGCTCCTTTATGTACTGAGTATGCATTATTTCGCCACATTTTCTAATAAGAGTTGTTAAATTAGTAGCAACAGCAGGAGTTTTGTAATACATGGTGTCATCACTCCACTTAGCAACTTCCCGTGTGCATACTTGAACAACATTAACGAATGAAGGATCAAAAACATCTTTAAACTCTTTAACTCGCGAATCTTTAGCTTTCCTTATGCACAAAACCAGTAATAGCTCTTCCATCTTTGGTGATGTCACGCACTCCCTTTTTGTGGGTACTTTTAGAGCAATTCGCAACATGATATCGAATAGTATTCTTCATATAATAGCCGGAACAATATTTACAAATAACGTAATCTTGAGCCGTATTAACATTTTGCAATCTTTTCTGGCGAGGTACAATAAAAATTCCAGTATTTAAATTTTCTGCTGTGTTATGAAGATGATCTCCACTTTTTCTTATTGCTTCTATAGCGTTCTTTCGTAAAATTGAGCCTTTCGGCAGTAGCAACAATTTTTTAACATCGTTTCCATTTTTGTGTTTATTTTCAAGATGGCGAGCAAACTTTGTCTGCAGCTTTTTACAGTACACGCAAAAGTGCTGTTTACACTTTTTTGCTATAGATGCCGTCGGAATATGTAAGTTCCTGACATCATAGAGTCGAGATTGAAGAAAATCGTAAAAATCATTATATAATCATTAAAAAGTGATTTTTAAAATAAAACTTATAATGGTTACGGTCCCTGCAAAAAATACAAAGCACAAAATACAAGCTGCAAAATAATTATTATTTTATGAGTTTTATTTTTTGCTCAAAACAATTAAAATCAAAAGTATCGATTGTTTTCTGAGTTTTATAATAAAACTTATAATGATTACATAAACAGCTTATAGATACGGTCCGTAACAGTTATATGTTTTAAGATAAAAATTATGACTTAAAGTTGAAAATAACTATTAATTTCAATTTTTAAATTGAAATTAAAATATTGGTTTTTATTATAAGAATTTAATATCCAAATTGAATGTTAATATATTTTGAAACAAGTGGTGTATTACAAAAAGGTAAATATTATTGTTCTATGATTCAGTACCTTTCGTGAATATTAATTGAAATTAAGTTATTTTAAATTTTTTTTAATTTTTAGATAATTAATAGTTATTTTAAATTTTTTATAATAAAAATTTTAAGAAATTTTATAATTAACTTTTTTTATACAAATTTTTTCGTATTCAACATTTTTAATTCAAAACCTTTATTTGCAGTCCCTGCATATAGTAACTGTCTTATATTTTTAATAATAAAACTATCTAACTAACACATAAAATGGAGTTTTAGTGATAGGTTAAAAGCATTACATTTTATATACAAAAAAAAACATAAATTTATAAAAAAAAAAAAAGAATGTAGACATAATTTGAACTAATAACTAAAAAACTTACTTATGAAATTCTCAGACTGGAATGAATGTAAATTGGCAGAACTGTCATCGATATCTGAAAAAAAAATTCAAAAATTAGTGGAAATAAACCAACTGATCTTTCACATAAATTAAAATGAACTTACTGGATGCATTTTCGGGTGAAGTTTCCGATGGATCTCCCGCATTGTTATCGACATCTGGCGGTTCGATATTTGAAACTATTTACAAAAACGGAAATTGAAGATTATTTAGTTACTAACACAAATAATTGACTTACCTGGTAGATCATTAATTAGAATACCATCAAGTCGGGACTTTAAGACATCTGACATCTCCATATCTTGACAACAGTCATCTGACTGCTCGATACTCGAAACTATAGTTCATAATAGAAGAAAATTATCGATTACACTAGGCAACAATTTTCAACTTTTTGTCTATTACACGAACCAAACCCACTTTTTTGGATAGATTTGGGGCCAAAAACGACGAATAACATTTTTTTTTTTTCTATGGTGAAATTTTTTTTTTTGAATTTTTTGAAATTTGGCTTTTTTTTTCGTCTTTTTTTTCAGAGGTGCGCCCAGTTTTTTCATCATTACTCGAGATCGCCGAAACCGATTTTAAAAACTTTACTTTTCCTGAAAGTCAATGAATATATCTATAATTCATTTATACAAAGTTTTGGATTTAAACTTATAGTTTAAGAGACATTAATTTTTGAATTAAGAAAATTATGATTTTTTTAAAAGCTTTTTTTTTTTAGCTTTTTTTACTTTAAAAATCGAGGAAAAGTCGAAAAAAATTTATTACATTTTGTCTTTAATTTTATTTGCATAGCTGCATTCATTACACGTCGTTAAAGATAAGTCTTATAAAAATCTGTGAAGAGACGGCGATATAATATTTTTTTGTGTCTAGGCATGTTTTTGTCGACTTTGATGACTTCCTTGTAGAGCGGCATGACCTTTAGTATGAACATTTTTTGTGATTTTTAAGATATCTTCACCAATCTCACACAATATCAAATTGTTGTAATTTTACACATTTTGACCATATTTTGTTAAAATCGGTGTACTATATCATATAGCTACCATAGGAACGATCGTTCAAAAATCAAGGTTTAGTATGATAAAGTTTTTTGTTTTTTAAGATATATTATTCAATCTCGCTGATTATGTATTTAGTAATGTGGTATGTATCCCTACCAAATTTGGTTCAAATCGGATCACTATTCAATATAGCTGCCATGGGAACGATCAGTCGAAAATTCACCTTTAGTATGAAAAACTTTTTTATTTTCTAAGATATTTTAATCGAACTCACAAATTGTGTACTCTATGTTGTCCTTTACATCTTTATTAATTTTGGTTCGAATCTGTCTACTATATCATACAGCTGCCATAGGACAAACTGATAGAATATGCATATAAGTTGGTCTTATGCATCCTGACCAAAGTTGGTTGAAATCGGTCTACTATATCATATAGCTGTCATAGGACCGATCGGTAGAAAATCATGTTTTAGTATAAAAAACTTTTTTTTTTTTGGAGAAATCTCAATAAAACTCATAAATTGGGTATCTTTAGTTGCCCATTACATTTTTACCAAATTTGGTAGAAATCGGACGACTATATCATGTAGCTGCCATAGGAACAATCGATACGAACGGTCGATAAGCAACCTTTAGTATGAAAAACTTTTTTGCTTTTTTAGTTATCTGTACCAAACTTACAAGTTATAAGCCTTCTATTGCCTTATACAACCTGTCCAAATTTGGTTGGAATCGGATCACTATAACATATAGCTTCCATGGGACCGATCAGTCGAAAATCTACCTTTGCGTAAAAATTGTTTCATTGTTAATATACTAATAACTTACCCGTCCTTCCATATATTTTAACGGTAAGCATATGTAACGATTGGTAATTAATATAGCTATATATATTTAAACAAATTTAATAGTTCAGCTGACCATCTTAAATGCATATTCTGTCAGATTGGTTAAAATATCTCAAAAAACAAAAAAAAAATTTCATACTAAACCTTGATTTTTGAACGATAGTTCCTATGACAGCTATATGATATAGTAGACCGATTTTAACCAAATTTGGTCAAAATGTGTTAAATAATAACAAATTGATATTGTGTAAGATTGGTGAAGATATCTTAAAAATCACAACAAATTTTCATACTTAAGGTTATGCCACTCTACAAGGAAGTCAAAACAGTCGACAAAAACATGCCTAGACACAAAAAAATATTATATCGCCGTCTCTTCACAGATTTTGATAAGACTTATCTTTTACGACGCGTAATGAATGCAGCTATGCAAATAAAATTAAAGACAAAATGTAATAAAATTTTTTCGACTTTTCCTCGAATTTTAAAGTAAAAAAAGCTTAAAAAAAAAGCTTAAAAAAAAAGCTTTAAAAAAATCAACATTTTCTTTATTCAAAAATTAATGTCTCTTAAACTATAAGTTTAAATCCAAAACTTTGTATTAATGAATTATAGATATATTCATTGACTTTCAGAAGTAGTAAAGCTTTTGAAAATGGGTTTTGTCATTCTCGAGTAATGATGACATAAGTCGGCGCACCTCTGAAAAAAGGTACGAAAAAAAAGACAGATTTTTAAAAAAATCTAAAAAAAAAAATTCACCATTAAAAAAAAAAAATGTTTTTCGTCGTTTTTGGCCCCAAATCTATCCAAAAAAGTGGGTTTGGTTCGTGTAATTTTTTGGCTGTTGCCTAGTGTTATTGGTCTAATTGCAAATAGAAAAAAGAAAAATAAGATTACCTAGTCGATTCTTATTTATATCATAATCAAAGTTATCCGACAGCTCTGTATCTGAAAGTACAATGAAAATATAAACGAGATTAAAATAAAGCACTTTTGTTATTAAACAAAGGATACAAATGAGATAACTTATACAAAAGGAAACAAACAAACAGATACTAAAGAGACAAAAAAAAAAAAAACAACAACAGAAATTTACTGGACGCATTCTCAGGTGAAGGAAGCCACACCTTAGGAAGCAATGAATTCTTTGCTTTGTTGTGGTCATCTGACTGCTCGATACTTGAAACTATATCACATGAAAGAAAAAAATTATCGATTATAATCAATAATTATTGATCTAATTGCAAAATAAAGAGAAAAATAAGATTACCTGGTCGATTCATATTTTGAATATCATCATGTGGAACCACAGCGTTTCGGAATTTAAAATTATCCGACAGCTCTGTATATGAAAATATAAATAAAATTATAATAATAACCCTTTTGTTATAAAACTAAGGTTACAAATAAGTCACCTTACACAAGATAAAACAAACAAACATATACTCATGTACGCATTCTCAGGTGTAGCTTTCAATGGATCGTTCGCTTTGTTATAGTCATCTGAATGCTCGATACTTGGAACTATATTACATAAAAAAAGAACCGATTATTTTTTTAATTCAAAAGAAAACTGTAAAAATAAACTTACCTGGTCGATTCTTATTTTGAAAATCATCATGTGCATCCGTAGAATTTTGGAATGCCAAGTTATCTGACAGCTCTTTATCTAAAAATATTAAAATGATATTATAATAAAACGATAATGTTAAAAAAACTATAGCTAAAATTATACAACAATCATACTTAAAATGTAATCTTAACGTGTTTTAAAATCACAAATATTATTTTACTGAAATTGTTAATATTCTTATCTTTGCTAAGATAATAAGAAGTTTTGTTGAAATCGATATTCATCGATAGGTTTAACAATGTAACTCTGTACTAGCTTTGCAACTCTGTTAGCTGTATATGTATGTAT
This sequence comes from Drosophila phalerata, assembly GCA_951394115.2. Classification (NCBI taxonomy): domain Eukaryota; kingdom Metazoa; phylum Arthropoda; class Insecta; order Diptera; family Drosophilidae; genus Drosophila; species Drosophila phalerata. The sequence goes on along the minus strand of OX596008.2, from coordinate 2,142,647 downwards.
GCGTGTAAGCTCTCTCTTGAAAAAAACAGCACCAAGCGAATGGACGCGAAGCACCAATTGAATTCTTATATTCTTAAAATAAATAAGTTAAATAAAAATCTGAGCTTATTTTATTTCTCATGCTGAGTTGCCACCTGCTGAAGATCACGGATTCTCATCAGGTTATGGGCCCAGGAACACGCGAGTGTGGGCACCAGCATTAGGAAGTTTATTAAAATTTAATTGCCGGATTTGAGGTTAAACACTACGCAAGCCACGCGGTAAAAATGACTTCGATTTACCAAATAGAAAAAATTGGATGTAGGGAATTATGACTCCTGGTGCATTCAAATGCAAAGCGTGTTGGTACACGCAGAGTTGTGGTTTGTGATAACCGCGCAGAGACCAGCCAAAGACCCTGCTGACTGGGATGTGCACAACGAAAAGGCACTTGCCATGATCACATTAAGTGTGAGGCCATCACAATTATGTTACCTCAAGAAGTGCATAACGGCAGCGAATGCTTGGATGAAGCTCAAGGATGTGCATGAGCCAAGCGGACCTATGAGGAAGGTGTCGCTATATAAAAAATTGCTCGGTTTGCGAATGGTTGGAGATGACGGTATGCGCGAGTATGTGAACACATTTTGCTCAACTGTGGATAAGCTTGCAGAAGTGGATATTACGTTAGGAGACCAGCTGTCGGCAGTAATATTGCTTTCAAGTTTGCCAAAGCAGTACGAAAATTTCGTCATTGCCATGGAAACCCGTGACAGTTTGCCAACACTAGAGCAGTTAAAGATCAAGCTGCTGACAGAAGGAGATCGCAGAGTTACGGAGGATATTTCGGTCCAAAAGGAGCAGCAAGCATTCCAAGCAAGAACTGGCCAGGGAAAACAAATGCCGACGCGCAAAAAGAAGAATAAGAAAGATGTCGAATGTTTTAATTGCGGTCAGCGCGGGCATTTCAAGAGAGATTGCAAGAATAAGAGCAAAGAAGAGACACCAAAGGGTCAGCAACAGCAACCATCGCGCTCGTTCACTGTTCTAGCTGCGTTGGACGCAGACAATTTAGACTGTTCGAGCTGGTGTGTAGATTCAGGAGCTACGACGCATATGTGTTGCGTGCGAAGTATGTTTGTAAATTATGCTCCACATCAGGAAGATGTTATGTTGGCTGACAGCAACGTTATACAGGCAATCGGCAGAGGCGACGTTAAGCTGAAAACGGAGTCTGGCGATTTGACGTTGGAGAACGTGCTGCATGTACCAGATATGAAGGGAAATTTCATATCAGTTGCTCAAGCTATTGATCGCGGATGCACAGTGATGTTCGATCGAAAGTTTGCAGTTTTTAGAAGAAATGGCGAGGATCTGTTGAAGGCACATAAGAGCAGCAAGCTATTTGTGTTTAGAGGCGAACGCAATTTGTGTTATGGCGCAGTACAGCAAAATGCAGGTGTATGGCACAACAGGTATGGACACTTGAACTATACCAGTCTAATGAATCTCGCAAAGAATAGAATGGTATGCGGCTTGGAGCATGTGCATTTTTCTGAGAAGACATCCTGTTTAACCTGTATGAAGTGCAAAATTCACACTCAACCGTTTCCAGCAGCAGCTGAAAATCGGGCCACGGATCAGCTGGAGCTCGTACATACCGATTTATGTGGACCATTCCAAAAGCGATCCCTTGGTGGCTCAGCATATTTCCTGACATTCATCGACGATATGTCAAGGCGCATGTTTACGTATTTTATTAAGTCAAAAGACGAAGTATTTGATAAATTTGTGGAGTTTAAAAACATGGCGGAAAGGCAGACTGGGAAAAAGTTAAAGATGCTGCGAAGCGACAATGGTCGCGAGTACATCAACAGGCAGTTTGATGAGTACTTGAAGAATCACGGCATTGTACGTCAACTGACAGTCCCATATAGTCCTCAACAGAATGGAGTTGCCGAACGGGCAAACAGGACTCTCGTTGAGATGGCAAGGAGTTTGCTAGTTCATGCAAACATGGACGAATTCCTGTGGGCCGAGGCAGTGCAATCCGCATGCTATATCCGGAATAGGTCGCCAATAACAGCATTGATTGGAAAGACGCCCTATGAAGCATAGTGCGGCAGAAAGCCCAATGTACAGAGTATGCGCACATTCGGATCAGTTGCAGTCGGTTTGGACAAGACTCGTCACGGCAAATTCGAGGCGAAAGGCAAGGAATACCGTTTCGTCGGCTACTCTATAGTCTCAAAGGCGTACAGGCTGTACGACAAGGAGAAAAGATGCATCATCGAGAAGCGAGATGTTTTGTTTCAGGAACCTTGCAGTGCAGAGAATACTGATTTTTCAGACATTGCTAATATTACCCCAGTGGAAGACGTTATTAAGATCATGCCAAGCATTGAGGAGGATAAACAGCAATCTGATGAAAGCAGTGACAATGGCATATTAAGCGAAGAGTATGCCAGCGCCGGGGAAGAAGACCAGGAGCATCAGCTTGTGCAAGAGGCATTGCAGAATAGCAGTCAGGAGGAGGATCAGGAGCATTGCAATGAACCTGAACAGAAGCAGCTGGAATGCGTGCGCGTGGGTCCAGGGAGGCCAAGGATTCTTCGGAGCGGAATGCCAGGTCGTCCAAAGAAGGCATATAATGTATTAAACGCATTGCATACCAAGGAGCTTATACTACCTCAGACGTTTCGAGAGGCAACGCAGGGTGAGGAGGCTTCATATTGGAAGGCAGCCATGGTCAAGGAGTTTGAAGCACTGGTGGCTAATGAAACGTGGACCTTGACAGATCTACCCGAAGGGCAACGTGCAATTGGTTGCAAGTGGGTGTACACGATCAAAAGAGACAGCTCAGGTAACGTGGAGCGTTACAAATCTCGTCTAGTGGCCAAAGGATGTTCCCAGAAATATGGCGTGAACTATATGGAGACGTTTTCTCCGGTGTGCAGATACGAAACGATACGGCTAGTTTTGGCTCTGGCGGCTGAGTTAAAATTACACTTGCATCAGATGGACGTGTGTACGGCGTATCTTAATAGCGAGTTAAGCGATGTGGTCTACATGAAGCAACCTGAAGGATACATCGACAATGTGCGTCCACAGCAGGTGTTGAAGCTGAACAAGGCAATATACGGCTTAAAACAGGCAGGAAGGGAGTGGAACGCCAAATTGAACGCAGCGCTATGCGAAATTGGACTAATCCCTTGCCAAAATGAGCCATGCTTATATAAGCAGGACATAGAAGGTAGTCTTTGTCTTGTATTAATCTATGTTGATGATTTACTTATAGCGTGCCAGAAACAAGAGGACCTGATAGCGATAAAATCCAAGATTGCAATGAAGTTCGAGTGCGTCGACAAGGGTCAACTGCAAATGTTTTTGGGCATGCAGGTTGAGCGAGATGGCGACACCGGAGCTATTTCTATGAACCAGGCTCGATATATCAAGGATATACTGGAGAGGCATAATATGCAAACATGCCGGAATGTATCAACACCATTGGATGCAGGTTTCCAAGTGGCATGTAACATCGAGAATTGCGCTGTTGAAGATGTTGAGGCGTATCAATCAGCGATTGGCGAATTAATGTGGTTGGCACTGACATCGAGACCAGACATCTATCATTCCGTTGTAAAGTTGGCACAGAGGAACAAGAAACCACATGGCGAACATGTCGCAGGTGTAAAGCATGTGATGCGATATCTGGCAGGAACAATAGACATGAGGATAAACTATCGTGCTTGTGGCTATGTGGACGCAGACTGGGGCGGCGACGTAAGCAATCGCAGATCATATACTGGATATGTGTTCTTCTTGGCAGGTGGACCAATCTCTTGGAAATCGGAAAAGCAAGGCTGCGTGGCCTTGAGCAGCACCGAGGCCGAGTACATGGCTATGTCTTCAGCGACGAAGGAAGCTCTACATTTGCGACGATTGATCATCGAAATTGGCTGTGGAGTTGCTGGATCATCAACGGTACTGTTTGGCGACAATTTAAGTGCGCAAAATTTGGCCAAGAACCCAGTTTATCATGCGAGATCAAAGCACATAGACATCAGACATCATTTCGTTCGAGAAGTTGTCCAGACGGGCGATATAGAACTACAGTTTGTGGGAACAAATGATATGGTTGCTGATATTCTCACAAAGAATCTGCCGAAACAGAAGCATTGTCATTTTGTAAAGTTAATGAATTTAAATTGAAATTTGTATTTGGCATTGCATACAGAATCACATTGAGGACGGGTGTTGAAATCGATATTCATCGATAGGTTTAACAATGTAACTCTGTACTAGCTTTGCAACTCTGTTAGCTGTATATGTATGTATCAGAGAGCTGCAACGGGTAGGTTCGATTATGTTCGTACATCAGTGCGACAAACGTTTTCGGTCGAGTCACGGGTCTCTTTGTTTTCGAACGAGTCACGGGCATGATTCGTTTTGTTTTCGGACGAGGCACGGGTATGATTCGTTTTGCTTCGGACGAGTCACGGGTATGATTCGTTTTGCTTTCGGACAATTCGGGTCGAGTAGACCGTTCGAGTATAATCGAAAACGACAGTGTTGTTTTTGTATTTTTTTTTCTGCTTGTACATGCATGTACATACATAAGTATTTATATTTCTGTTTTACAGCAGCGGTGGGCAAGCCCTTGCTCACGCTGCCCACTCTGCTCAAAACAGTAAATTGGCTTGCCTGCGATTTTTGACTAGAGATGGGCATGGGCCGCGCCGTGCCTACTTAAATAAATTCCGTGTTGGGCCTCAGATTTTACAAGCCGTGCTTGGGCCGTGCCGTTCCTCAAAAAGGAGGCCCATGCCCATCTCTATTTTTGACAATACAACAACAACTTTTGACGCTGCGCGCAAATTTTTTATGACCCCCAATAAAACAAAACAACAAACACACAGTAAATTCTCGAGATTCGGCTGCGACGCTGACCGTCATAAAAGTGTTCATTTCACTTCAGTAGCGTTTTGTACACTGTGTGAAAAGTTTTGATGCGTTTTGATACGTTTTGATCCTAACCACATAATAAGCGTTCGACTTACAAAATACAATTTATTAAAATTTCTTTAAGTGTATAATTGTTTTGGCTGATCAAAACCAACAACAACCACACAGATCTTTCGTCGCGGCGCACAGAGTCATACATTTTTACACACATAAATACATATATATTATTGTAAGCGCAAACGCAGCTGCGTGCGCGCTTTGTGTCGCACATTTTCTGAACGATTCGAGTATGACTCGATGCGACCGTTTGAAGAAAACGGGTATCGCATCAAATCAAATCAGCCAGCAATTTCGGTCATGACTCGTGACTCGTCCGAAACGAACAAATCACAACGGACACGAGTCAGCGTTCGTGCCTGACCGAAAATCTCTTACCCGTTGCAGTTCTCTGGTATGTATGCGTGTAAGCTCTCTCTTGAAAAAAACAGCACCAAGCGAATGGACGCGAAGCACCAATTGAATTCTTATATTCTTATAATAAATAAGTTAAATAAAAATCTGAGCTTATTTTATTTTTCATGCTGAGTTGCCACCTGCTGAAGATCACGGATTCTCATCAAGTTTCAAATATTTCAAAATTATATTAAAGAATTTTATTTTAAAGTTGATCTGTGCATACTTTTTGTTGTTATTATGTAGATAACTTTATTCAAGATAATTAAAAAATAAGTAACGGGTATAAAAATATAACAAAAACTTAAAAATTAATTTGTAAAGATAAAATTAACATCATTACAAAATCATTTTAAAATGTTTGTGTCTTGCATAAATATGCATTAAAATGAAAACACTACAAGATTGTTTTTATATTCTGTTTACTCACCAAGATTTTTATTAAGATCGATACATTTTTTTTTCAAAAACTCCTTGTCATCTGAAATTAATCAATATTTTTCAAATTTCTTGCAATTCTCGACTTTTGAAAACCTATCAAGTTAAATACTTACTTATCCCTCATTTACTAGAAGAGTGACATATCTCAAAAAGGGCATTTCGAGATAAACGCAATTATAGTTTTCACTTGCTGCATGCATACATAAACTATTCTTACGCTGTGCGTATTAAAGCTATGATAATGAAACACAACATAGATTATTACATAACGAACATTTCTGCATCAATAACTCAAAATTAGTGGCTTTTGACTTATGTCACTCTTCATGTAAATTAGCGATATGAACATACTTATGTACAAACGCATGTTCATATGAATTTACATGTGTTTTTAAAACAACTGGATCCATAGAAAATTATAGGAGCACTCAAATAAAAAATCTACTTACATATGTAAATACATACAATCATACACACGTACACATATGAAACGCATAGAAAACGAAAGGCGGTGGTACAAACACTCACACATGTACATACATACATATGAACTAATGCATACACCTGTAAATGCATATGTACATACAATTTCGTACATTAAAAAAACGAGTAACGATAAACGCCGCACCAGACGGACGGACATGCACACACTATATTAACATACATACATATGATGTATGTACATATGTATTTTCCTTAGAAACTGTACACCAGAAATACATAACCACGATCACTAACCACTTGATTCCAAAAGTTCAGCTTCAAACTTTGATCCGTTTATTTTGGCAACACATATATTTTTGTTTATTTCAGATATTTTGCCATTTGGAACAACAAAATATTTCCCGCATTTAATAAGTGAACACATTTTGTCTTAGATTTTATATGTGTGTCACGCTCGGTTGAAACTGGCATCGAAAATAATTTTATTTCTCACAGTTTCCTTCTTCTGCGCATCGCCCTTATTCTTTTGCACACTTTTGCAAAAATGCCTTTGTCCTTGTCTAGCACATGCGTTTTGCAAACGCAACGTTAGTAACGGTTCTTTTAACTCAAGGCAAAATACCAAAAACCAAAAGAAAAGGGGCCCACACACGACAAGCATGTGCGATGAACATGCTCGATGAACATGCTCGCTCCTTGACACGTTGTCAACAAATATTTTGTTTCATTTTGATCGGTGACGTGATGTTAAGTCAAAGTGATGAAACAAAATATTGTTTGAAATGTTAAATGTAGGCTTTCTACACAGTACTTAAGCAGCTCGCTGTCTGTGTCAACGAGCGCGCATGGCTGTCGTGTATGAGCCCCTTAATCACACTCACAACGAGGGCTGTAGAAAAGATCTAGGGAGGGAGAACATAATATCAGCTACTTTTTGAAAAGCTTGTTTGTACATATGCATAGGTAGTCAAGAAAGTTTTTTGATAAAATATTAATTCATATAAATGTTAGTAATCAGTATTATATTTGCAGAATTGCAGAACAAAATAATATGTTTTGCTTCACGGTACTATTTGCGTTGCGAAAAGTGTAAGTCACACTGCAGTGATGCCAAAAATAAAATCCAGAACAACTCGACCAAAAAATAGCCGAAAAATAGACAAAACATTTTGGCTTCATAAAAAATAAAACATATACAAGTGTGCCACAGAGTGCGAAACCAACAGAAATTCTCCCAAAAATTTTCGGTTGGCACCCCTAATATCTTACTTTTAAGCCATTTTCAACTTTTTTTGGTCGAGTTGTTATACTTTTTTTTGGCATCACTGCTGTGTGTCTCACACTTTTCGCAAGTTGTACCGTGATGCAAAAGCTTGTGTTTTGTTATGCAATTCTTTAATTCATCTATGTATACGTACTAATGTTCTTAATAACTGTAAAAAAAAAATGTATTTATATTTTCTAATTATGTATATTTATATTGAAAATGTGACATTTATATTTATTTCGTCGTAAGAATAGAAATTAATAAAGACATGTCTAAATTTATTGTGATATTTAATATACGGCAATAAAAAATATTGCAATATTATTAAACTGCAATGTTAGTTAGTTATAATTTTTATACATATTTTTCTTACTTTTACATTCGTCTAATCGATATGCTCCAATGTCTAAAATACAAGTAAACATAACTGATCACGATTCCTTAAAAAAAGCCGAAACGTTGTTCTTCCTCCCTTGTTTTTTTTTTCAGCCCTCGTTGTAGTTCTTGGTATTTTGTCTTAAGTAACATGTACGTACAAATCTCATGTGTTAGACAAGGACAAATGAATGTTTGCAGAAGTGTGTAAAAGCATAAGTGTGGCGCGCAGAATAAGAAAACAGATAAAAACCAAATCATTTCGATTTCCATTTTATCCGAGCTTGACGAAAATTTAAAAAATAATTCGAAATGTACTCAATTATAAAATTCGGAAAGTATTTCGTTATGTCAAATAGTGCATTAAGTGAAATAAACAACAACAAATGTATTGCAAAAATAAACGGTGTACAGCTTGAAGTCAAACTATTGGAATCTAATGGTAAGTTAATGTGCTTATTTCTGGTGATTCTAAAAAAAATGTGCATATATGTAAATATATTGTGTGCATGTCCGTCCGTCTTGTGAGTTGTTTTCAACGCGTTTTTTGTTAATGTACAAATCTATTTGTACATATGCATTTACAGGTACATATATTCATACATGTACATGAGTGTGCGCTGTACGTACGTATATATATATCGTTCATTTACATTAATAGTGGCATAAGTCGAAAAACACGAACTTTGAGTTATTGATGCAGAAATTTGTTATGTAATAATCTATCTTGTGTCAAGATTTCATTATTCTAGCATTAATACGCACAGCGTGAGCAGAGTTTATGTATGAGCGCTTTGCATGCAGCCATACGGCAATTGAAAATTTTAAACGCGCTTATCTCGAAATGCCATTTTTTGAGATATGTCACTCTTCATTTAAATGAGCGATATGTCTGTACATAAATATGCATGTTCATATGTATGTATGTACGTATGCATGAACGTAAGTATGTACGTATGTTTGAGCGTATGTATGTACATATGTACATACATATGTAAGTGGATTTTGTTAATTGTAAATCGTTTTCTATGTGTTCCTTTTCATATGTTTAAAAAACTTATTATGTGTAAGTTTATATGAACCTGAGTCTGTACATATGTATGCACATATGAATGTGCATATGTTTGTAGCTGATATTTGTCCTTCCGTTTTTTGTGTTCTAACCTTTTTTTCGTTTAAATAAGCTTTTTAAAAAAGTTTATACAAGTCTGCTATCCTTATGTTAAATTGCACGGTTTAAATTAGTCGTATTTCTATTTTTTAATTATAAACTTATATCGAAAAATGCATGAAATTTAAAACATTAAATAATTTCAGATGATAAGGAGTTTTTGAAAATAAAATGTGGCGAGCTTAATAAAAATCTTGGTGAGTAAAATAACTAATAATGTGGTGTTTTTATTTTAATGAAAATTTATGCAATGAAAAAAAATTTTAGAATCATTTTGTAATGATGTTATCATAATTTCAAGTTGACTTTCAATTTTTTGTTTTCGTTGTTATTATTTTTTACTAAAAGTGAAAATACTTTTTCACTTGACAACAACAAAAAGTACGCCCAGATTAACTTTTAAATACAATTTTTTGATATTTGAAGCTTTTTTATTATGTTACAATACAACAATTTAAAAATAATAAAATTTCATAAAAATATTTCTGAATAATTACACTAGGCAACAGCCAAAAATTTACACGAACCAAACCCACTTTTTTGGATAGATTTGGGGCCAAAAACGACGAAAAACATTTTTTTTTTTTTTTCTATAGTGAAATTTTTTTTTTTGAATTTTTTAAAAATCTGGCTTTTTTTTCGTACTTTTTTTCAGAGGTGCGCCGACTTATGTCATCATTACTCGAGAATGACAAAACTGATTTTCAAAAGCTTTACTATTTGTGAAAGTCAATGAATATATCTATAATTCATTAATACAAAGTTTTGGATTTAAACTTATAGTTTAAGAGATATCAATTTTTGAATTAAGAAAATGATGATTTTTTTAAAGCTTTTTTTTTTTAGCTTTTTTTACTTTAAAATTCGAGGAAAAGTCGAAAAAAAATTTATTACATTTTGTCTTTAACTTTATTTGCATAACTGCATTAATTACGCGTCGTTTATGATATGTCTTATCGAAATCTGTGGAGAGACGGCGATGTATTATTTTTTTTTGTCTAGGCATGTTTTTGTCGAATTTTATGACTTCCTTGTAGAGCGGCATGACATTTAATATAAAAAACTTTTTTGTTTCTAGAATATATATAGAATATAGATATATTCAATGGCTTTCCGGAAAAGTAAAGTTTTTGTAAATCGGTTTTGGCGTTCCCGAGTAATGATGAAAAAACTGGGCGCACCTCTGAAAAAAGTACTGAAAAAAAAGGCAAATTTCAAAAAATTCTGAAAAAAAAATTTCACCATAGAAAAAAAAAAAATGTTTTTCGTCATTTGGAGCCCCAAATCTATCCAAAAAAGTGGGTTTGGTTCGTGTAATAGACAAAAAGTTGAAAATTGTTGCCTAGTGTTATTAATGATTTTAAAAGTTCAGTGGTGGTACAGAAATGTAAGCTACCTTAAATCCCATTTTTGGCTGTTTTACATTTTTGAAACACCCTTAATTAGCAAATTTTTTATATAACCATTACATAAATTTTACACAAGTTCTTCAAAATAATTGTTTTATTATAATCTCATTTATACTTTGATATATATTATATTTTAGATATGGAACTGTCAGAAAACTTTGAATCGTCAAGTGATACCGATGATGCCGATTTAGAAAATGATGTTCAAATTAAGAATCAACCAGGTTAGTAAATATTTTTTTTCATTAGATCTATAATCTTTTATAAAATTATTTTTTTATATATATAGCTTTAAATATCGAACATCAAGATGATATTAAAACTGACTGATGATGCCGATTTAGAAAATGATGTTCAAATTAAGAATCAACCAGGTTAGTAAATATTTTTTTTCATTAGATCTATAATCTTTTATAAAATTATTTTTTTATATATATAGCTTTAAATATCGAACATCAAGATGATATTAAAACTGACAGTCCAATGGAAGCTCCATCCGATAGTGCGTAAGTATTAAATAACTGTGACATTTTCCCCCATATTATAATAAATTTAAATACTTACAGAAACTCTTTTTGAAAAACGAAAAGTTTTCCTTTGAGATGATAACTGATGGAATCGTAGAAAATCCTGTTTTCTTCTTACAGCCATTTCTTGCATAACTGATAACATGGATACCGTAAAACCGCAGTCGCCAAAGATCCCGATTTAATATTTAATTTTCTTATTTAAATTAATTCTGTTACTTACCTTCCAACTGTGAATTTGTAGTTGCTAATTTATTATAAGTTGATACATTTCATTTTCACTACATTATGTTATCTTATTATTTAAACTGTCACGTTTTATATTTGAAATATGTGAAACAACTTAATAAGTATTTTCTCTTGCGACATACTAAATAATGATAAAAAACTTAATGTATCTACTTAAATATTAGTTGAAACTTTTTCACTTATTACTTTGTATTACATAACAATGTTTTAGTTATGAAATAATGAATTACTTTATTTATAATTTTCTTCAGGTAAAAAAAATAAAAAATTAAAATAATGTATTATTTTATAATTTGAACATTATTATGTAGTACAAATTTCTAAGTTAAAAATTGAAAGCTGATATTTAAAAAGCACCATTAAGTTTATTTTATCGTTCAGTTATATGAAATGCTTGGATAATTTTTCGATGTTAAATGAAGTTATATTACGAATAAGCTCAGAATTTTGTATCATATGATCTTTATATTTAAGTTATTACTTAAAAATGAGAATTTTCGCTTTCTACATTCACTGAATAATGTTAAAATTAATTTTAGTGTTGCTACATAAATATAAGTTTTATCTTTTTAACATAGAACTTCTTTTTACCACATAATGCTAAAATTGCGAAATAATAAATCATTTCAACTTTCATTTTCTTTAGGTGAAAAGAAATGAAAATTTTAATGATTTATTATTTGGCAATTTTAACATTGTTATGTGGGATTAAATTCTAAATTAATAAATTAAAACAAATATCCTAATGTTGCCATTAAGTTTGTTTTTGTTCTTCAGTTATTTAATATATTTGGATCACATATATGAATTTCATCTTTACTTATGTTAAAAACTTCTTAAATATGAATGCTTCTTGAACATAAATATGACTAAAAATAAACAATATGATTAGTTAAAACCTTTTAATTTTTAATTGAAGAGAATTGCACACCCATACTTTTAACTGTATTTAGTTTAATAGCCATATTATTATATTTGGTTCGTCTAAATCATACATGGACTAATGCTTATTGTATTTTTCAAAATTCCTGTCGTTTAAGGAACGTTGCTTTCAGGGACAGGTAATGAAATCAACCATGAAATCAAAAGTTTCACAGAGAGTCCTCAAAATAGTCATTGTAAATATGTATGTTCCAGGTTTCCACTGTTCCAAATGACGGAGTTGCCACCTCGTCGAAACGGTGTCAACAAATTGTATTAAAGAAATGCATTTGGGGTCCACAAACCTTTAAAATTGCCAATTTTTTATAAGAAACTAACGTAAATTAATAAAAAGAAAAAAGAACATTGTGCAAATATCCTTCAGGATTTTCCTAAGAAGGATTTTACGGTCCTGTCCCCATTAGTTTCCTTACATATATTGAAGTGGAAATTAGATTTTAAAAAATATATACCAAGAGCTAAATATTTTTGTGAAAGTAAACTATCTTTAACAGAAAATGGGGGTGCTTTTTTCGGATAAAAAATCAGATAAAATAATTTAGCACTCTTTCATATCGCTATATTAATTACCAATCGTTGCGTATGTTTACCGTTAAAATCTATGGAAGGACGGCTAAGTAATAAGTATATTAACAATGAAACAATTTTTACGCAAAGGTAGATTTTCGAATGATCGGTCCCATGGAAGCTATATGTTATAGTGATCCGATTCCAACCAAATTTGGACAGGTTGTATAAGGCAATAGAAGGCTTATAACTTGAAAGTTTGGTACAGATAACTTAAAAAACAAAAAAGTTTTTCATACTAAAGGTTGCTTATCGACCGTTCGTATCGATTGTTCCTATGGCAGCTATATGATATAGTGGACCGATTTCTACCAAATTTCGTAAGGATGTAATGGGCAATGAAAGATGCCCAATTTATGAGTTTTACAGAGATTTCTCCAAAAACAAAAAGTTTTTTATACTAAAACATGATTTTCTACCGATCGGTCCTATGACAGCTATATGATATAGTGGACCGATTTCAACCAACTTTGGTCAGGATGCACAAGACCAACTTATATGCATATTCTATCAGTTTAGTTAAGATATCTCAAAAAACACAAAAGTTTTTCATACTAAAACTTGTTTTTAGACCGATCGGTCCTATGGCAGGTGTATGATATAGTAGACAGATTCGAACCAAAATTAATAAAGATGTAAAGGACAACATAGAGTACACAATTTGTGAGTTTGATTAAAATATCTTAGAAAATAAAAAAGTTTTTCATACTAAAGGTGAATTTTCGACTGATCGTTCCTATGACAGCTATATTGAATAGTGATCCGATTTGAACCAAATTTGGTAGGGATACATACCACATTACTAAATACATAATCAGCGAGATTGAATAATATATCTTAAAAAACAAAAAAATTTATCATACTAAACCTTGATTTTTGAACGATCGTTCCTATGGTAGCTATATGATATAGTACACCGATTTTAACAAAATATGGTCAAAATGTGTAAAATAACAACAATTTGATATTGTGTGAGATTGGTGAAGATATCTTAAAAATCACAACAAATTTTCATACTTAAGGTTTTGCCACTCTACCAGGAAGTCATCAAAGTCGACAAAAACATGCCTACACACAAAAAATTATTATATCGCTGTCTCTCCACTGATTTTGATAAGGCATACCTTAAACGACGCGTAATTATTGCAAATAAAATTAAAGATAAAATGTTATAAATTTTTTTCGACTTTCCTCGAATTTTAAAGTAAAAAAAGCTAATAAAAAAGCTTAAAAAAAATCATCATTTTCTTAATTAAAAAATTGATATCTCTTAAACTCTAAGTTTAAATTTTGTATTAATGAATCATAGATATATTTAATGGCTTTCAGGAAAAGTAAAGTTTTTGAAAATCGGGTTCGGCGTTCTCGAGTAATGATGAAAAAACTGGGCGCACTTCTGAAAAAAAGTACGAAAAAAAAAGCCAAATTTCAAAAAATTCTAAAAAAAAAATCTCACTATAGAAAAAAAAAAAAAGTTTTTCGTCATTTGGAGCCCCAAATCTATCCAAAAAAGTGGGTTTGGTTCGTGTAATAGACAAAAAGTTGAAAATTGTTGCCTAATGTTATAGTGTTATATATATAGTAACGTAGTTATAGAGCTAGATGCACGTACCAATACAAACATAACTCAACCGACAGAACCACAGCCAGATACAATTCATAACATAAACACTTCTCAGGAAGCTCAAATTCAAAACATAACAATTAAGAAACAGAACGATTCACAGGCAGATCATATAAGCCAAATGTAAACATAAAATATCTTGATAAGTCCCGCAGCTGCCGATTCAACTTATAAATAAATAATTTGCATCGACAGCATAATTTCTCCAACATATGCGCCTCGCGACAATGGTCACGTAGGCCGCAGCTGAAAATGAATTGTAAACATAACTTTTGAGGTTTCTTTATTCATTTCGATCGAAGATCGAGTTAGTCTTAATTTATTCTTAAGCTCACAAAGAACACGCTGAATAAAAACTTATCTGCACTCAAATGTGTTTGTGTTTTTTGTTCTAATATAAAGTTTCTATCCGCTAAAGAACTACATTTCCAATACCGCGTTAATTACAACATTCGGTTAGTGAAATATTAAATCAATCAAAGCTCGAACAAAGCTTTTTGGTGAAAAAAAAATAATAAACTTAAAAATAAAAATCTTAATTTCCTAAACCGCGTTAATTACAACATTCGGTTAGTGAAATATTTAATCAATCAAAGCTCGAACGAAGCTTTTTGGTGAACAATAATAAACTAAAAAAAAAAAAAAGTTAATAAATTAAAAAATGGCACCAGATCCAGATGCAGCCAGCAGTGCTAACGCCGAGCTTGGCGTTGAGCAAATAGGAATGTGCTTAAAATATATTAACAGCCTACGGAAATTCGATGGCAACCCAACGCACCTGTGCTTGTTTGTGAAGAGCATCGATTCAGCGCTTTTGCTGTTTTTCACCGGTAGACCAATCCAGATGACACTCCAGCTGAATGCAGTGAAGGGGCTTCTCATCGGAGACGCTATGCGGGTATTGATGAAGGCGAACTACGAAACGTGGTCCACCTTAAGGGCAGCCCTACTACAACATTTTGAAGACCGGGCACCATTACATCAGTTAATAGCGAGCATCAGGACGATTAAATTTAAAGGAGATCTCAGTAAGTTCATAAACGATCTTGAATTTACATCAAATCGGGTTTATAATCGACTAAATTTAAGCGGAACTCCAAGTGAGAAATTAATGTATTCGTCATCCCTTGATGACTTTTTAAGTGATTGCATTTATGAAGAATTACCAGAAAGAATTTTGTTTAGACTAAGTAGATTTGACATAAGTACACCTATGAAATTAAGACAAATAGTTGTGGAAAAGGGATTATTAAACAATTGTCCACAAAATAATGAATATTCCAAAAATTATCAATTTAATAAGATCAAATACAACCAGACCAATTTTAGACCAAATTATACTTTTCAACCAATTCCACAAAACGCAGTACCGCTGTATACACCAAGATACAGCTTCAATCCAAACTATATACCACGACCAAATTTTGTCCAAAATCAGCCATTGAATCAAATTCAACAAACTTTACCTCGAACTAGCCAATATCAACCCAGACCACAGTTTAATCCGGCACAAAACAATCAAACTCAGCAACAGCCAGAATTTAGAGTTCCATTTAAAAGACAAAGAGAAAGTACACAACAAAGACGCGTAGAGCCAATGGAAGTTGTTGAAAATTTTCGGCTACAAGCCTCGGACAATCAGCAGGAACAGTTACAGAACCAAATGAGTCAGGAGGAATACCAAGAGGATCAAGAATATGTAGTCCAGGAGCAGAGCTATATAACTCCGGAAGAATACAACCAATACCAGCAAGATTTACAACAGCAACCATAGAATTGTTTATTGAAAGGCAGCGTTGTAAATGTTTAATCGATACAGGGTCAAATATTAGTTTTTGCACGCCAAATATTTGGAAACATATAGTGGCCATTATATTAACTCATCCATTAAAAGTCACTACATTGGCAGGAACAATTAATATACCATACATGAAATATGTAAAATTACCAAATATACTGAACACAACAGCGAAAATGTATGTTCACCACTTTTCTGATAACCACCACGTACTGATAGGCAGAGACTTATTACAACAATTGCACGCAAGCATCGATTTTATAAAGGGATCAGTAACTTTAAATAACACAGAATTTGAATTCATAAGCCCAGACCCAGAACCAACACTTGAAGCTAATCAAGAATACGAGCTTACACACCCACACGAATGGTTAGGTAATATTGAAGAAGTAAAGGAAAATAAGACATTAAACGAACTTAATACAGAAGAACAAAATGTACTACAAAAAATTCTTACCGATTATAGAGACATTCAATATAGCGACGGCGACGTGTTAACTTTCACAAATAGTGTTAAACACGAAATAAAAACAAAAACAGAAGAACCAATTTATAGAAAATCATACCCTTATGCACAAATTCACGAAAACGAAGTAAATGAACAAATTAATGACATGTTAAAACAGGGTATAATCAGGCATTCGAACTCACCATATAATAGTCCGCTACTAGTGGTAGGAAAGAAAGACGGTAAATTTCGTCTGGTAATAGACTATAGAAAACTAAATGAAGTTACAGTAGATGACAGATTTCCAATCCCAAACATCGACGAGATACTAGACAAACTGGGCAGATGCCAATATTTTACCACACTTGACTTGGCCAAAGGATTTCATCAAATCCAAATGCATTCAAATTCAATTAAAAAGACAGCTTTCTCAACAAAACATGGTCATTACGAATATACTCGTATGCCATTCGGCTTAAAAAATGCACCCGCAACATTCCAACGATGCATGAATCACGTTTTAAATGGTATTATTGGAAAACATTGTCTTGTTTATCTTGACGATATCATCATCTTTTCGACTTCACTCCAAGAGCATGAGATTTCAATAAGAAAAGTTTTATATCGTTTAAAACAATACAATCTTAAACTACAATTAAGTAAATGCACATTTATGCAAAGAGAGACTTCATTTCTATGGCACATCGTAACTCCCGACGGCATTAAGCCAGAACCGCAAAAAATAGAATCAATCCAACGTTATCCAATACCAAAAAATCCAAAAGAAATAAAATCATTCTTAGGTTTGGCAGGATACTACCGAAAATTTATAAAAGACTTCGCAAAAATAGCAAAACCAATGACAAATTATCTTAAAAAAAATCAAACTATTGACGTTAATAATGAAGACTATAAAAATTCGTTTAATAAATTAAAGACCTTAATAGCCAGCGACCCCATATTAATAAGACCCAATTTTAATAAAAAATTCACCCTTACTACAGACGCAAGTAATTTTGCATTAGGTGCAGTTTTGGCACAAGAAAATAAACCAATATGTTTTGCCAGTCGAACTCTAAATGAACATGAAACCAGATATTCAGCAATCGAAAAAGAGTTATTAGCTATAGTATGGGCCACTAAATATTTCCGACCCTATCTATATGGACGCCGATTTACAGTACAAACAGATCACAAACCTTTAGTTTGGTTGGAATCTCTTAAAGAACCCAACATGAAACTTCAACGGTGGAAAATAAAGCTTAACGAATTTGACTTTGAAATAAAACACATACAGGGAAAAGAAAATCATGTCGCAGATGCTCTGTCTAGGATAAAAATAAATGAAACATTTATGGGAGATGCGCATAGTGAAGACAATGATAGTCAGGCTGATACGACCTTAGCAACAATACATAGTGCATCAGAGGATGGTAGTCAGTATATCCAGATAACAGAAAGACCAATAAATCATTACAATAGGCAAATAATAATGACTAAAGGAACCGGGCATAAAGTAAAAACAGAAAAATATTTTAACAAGAACATAACGCAAATAGAATACCTATCGCCATTAAATGAAACCGAAGCAAAAGACATACTAGAAAACGTCGTAGGAACCAAAAATACAACAATTTACATTACCGACGATCAAGACTTCGCGCTAATACAAAGAACATACTTGACCTTTTTAAATCCCAGAACTAGAGGAAAATTGACAAAATCCACAACATTAAAGAAAAACATGGAAAGCTATGCAGATTTTAAAGAAATGATTTTAAAATTACATGAAGAAAAATTACACCAAGGTATAGAAAAAGTTGTAAACGAATTAAAGGCTTCAGATTTTTACTTCCCCGACTACCATAATTTAATACAGAATATTATTAATAAATGTGAAATTTGCAAACTTGTTAAAGCAGAACATAGATTTACCAAATTGCCTATGGAAATTACACCGAAACTTAATAAAACCAGAGAAAAATATATGATAGATTATTACATAAATAACAGACGGAACTATCTGACTTGTATTGACGTATATTCTAAATTCATGATGGCCGTAGAAACAGAATCAAGAACATGGCTCAATGTAAAAGGAGCATTACTTACAATATTTAACACAATGGGGAAACCAAAACTAATTAAATCAGACAGAGATACAGGAATGAACAGTTTAAGCCTTCGAAACTGGTTAGAAAGTGAAAACGTAGCCATAGAATACAATACAAATAAAACAGGAGTTGCAGACATTGAAAGAATTCATACAACAATTAATGAAAAAATGAGAATAATATTAACTACCAAGGATATTGAACAATCAGGTACAGAAATGCAGGAAATAGCTTATACTTATAACCATAAAATAATACACGGAACTACTGGTAGAACGCCCGCCGACATATTTTTGTACAATAAACAACCAATAAAAAATGTGCAAGATAATAAAAAAATTAAGATCGATAAAATAAATGCAAATAGAAAAGAACATGAAATTGACCCACAAATTTCAAAAAAAATTTACAGAAGACTCAGAAATCGCACAACCCATTTAGAAAAAATACTAACGTTACACAAGTAGACAGCAAACGATACGAAATACAGAACCGAGGACATAAAACAGTTCACCACAATACGGCATTTCAGAAGAAAAAGAAAATAAACAAATCTAAATATTCCAGGGAACCCGACGAAAATATTTTCAGTTAAACCAGGACCAACTCCTACATATTGAAACATCAGTTTGGGTATCAATAGATAATAATTTATACATTATTTTACAAATTCCATTAAAATCTCTTGAAATCACAGTGTATACAGTGGTACCGTATCCGGACTATAATGAAAACCTTATTGAACACACGTTAATAAATAATATTGTATCAGCATACTTATACAAAGACAATGTCATAGATTTTAAAACTAAAACATTAATAACTGATGAATGTATTATATCAATAGTTAAGAAATCAAAATTACAATGTAAAACAAAACAAGGGCATGTACCTTTGATTCAATATGTCTTTCCAAATATTTTAATTACTTACAAAATAAGTCCAACGCCATTATTTACAGATTGCAAATCAGCACCATATTCGGTTACAGGGAATCAGTTAATTCAAATAAATCAATGCGGCGTTCAAATTAATAATGTAACAATAACAGTAGAAGAAATTTATCCGTACAAAACGGAAGTAATTTTAAGTGATACTTCTAATTTTGAACCAATTGAACACATAAACAAAGAAATGAAATACTATGTAAAAAAAAATCCAATCAGCAAGAAATAATTTTGTACATTATAATTTTTGTTATCATCTCCATAGCCGAGGACGTAATTCGAACAAGGAAAGGGGAAGTAACGTAGTTATAGAGCTAGATGCACGTACCAATACAAACATAACTCAACCGACAGAACCACAGCCAGATACAATTCATAACATAAACACTTCTCAGGAAGCTCAAATTCAAAACATAACAATTAAGAAACAGAACGGTTCACAGGCAGATCATATAAGCCAAATGTAAACATAAAATATCTTGATAAGTCCCGCAGCTGCCGATTCAACTTATAAATAAATAATTTGCATCGACAGCATAATTTCTCCAACATATGCGCCTCGCGACAATGGTCACGTAGGCCGCAGCTGAAAATGAATTGTAAACATAACTTTTGAGGTTTCTTTATTCATTTCGATCGAAGATCGAGTTAGTCTTAATTTATTCTTAAGCTCACAAAGAACACGCTGAATAAAAACTTATCTGCACTCAAATGTGTTTGTGTTTTTTGTTCTAATATTTAATTTCGGTACTTAGCGAAAACAAGTGCCAAGTAAGTATATATCAGAGTTGTGCCTTTAAGCATTACCATTACTTTTTAATTACCATTGAAAAAAGTAGTGCTAATGTAATTTAATTTCATTAGCATTGAAAAAGTAGTGCTAGTGAAATTTTTTTCATTAGTAATGCTTAAAAAATCAATTAATTATTTACGTTGTTTTCATTGAATAATGCTAATGAAATCGAATTTTAATTAGCATTAGCATTAAATATTTTTAATAATTTTTTTTTTTAATTTTGTACTGAAAATTTTTTTTTAAAAAATTGCCAAATATTAAAAAAAAATGGCAAAAATTCAAAAAACAAAAAAAAAGTGGTTATATGTAGGAAAGGTAAAAAAAAAACTTTAAAATCTTATTTTGCCCTGTTAGAACCATCCAGTGTAGTAAAACACACTATCGTATTTGTTTATCAAAGTATATTATTAGCCTTTAGTAAGACTAGCTTTTCGAAATGCCCGTCTGTTAAATTTTGCCTTTTCTTGCCGTTGACCATTCCTGCATAGCTGAAAAGACGTTCAACAGGCGCAGATGATGGTAACGGTGTGTTATACTTAAAAAACATTGATTTAATGACTGGATAACGGTTCAGACACTCCAGGGCTTCATCCTCATCATGCAGATAACGCCAGAGCTCAGCGCGTAATGGCGTTGCTTTCATTGACTTATCTGTTTAAAAAAAATATATTTTATATAAAATGCAAAATATCACATGTATTGGTTAAATACCTGCTGCTATTCCGAAATCGAAGACGTTGTTCAGTCTCAAATCCTTCCGCGCTGACGAGGTGCTTGGAGAGTTATCCGAGAACTTTTCAGCATGTTTCAAAAACAATTCTTTGAACTGCTCGTCTGTCCAATCTGGAGCTGTTTCAAACAATGCAGTTGTAAACTTTAGCTTAATGGCTGGGCAGGTCATGGCGGCCACAAATGCATCCTGGCATTTGGGAGCTACTTCAAAAAAATGCTGGAATCTCCGCTCCAGTGCATTCACCATATATCGAACACGTTCGTAAGGAACTGCAAGTTGTCCATTGAATGCATTCTTTGCCATTTAACTTTCATAGTTATAAATTTTGGTATAAGGTACCCATAAAACATCCTCTTTTCGCTTTGAAGGAAGTCCAGCCCTATTGCCAATGGTTCCATTAACTCACAATATTCCTCCAAATATTTGAGTTCCCTCGACGACAGCTTTGCCACTTGCAAAAGGACGCATAAATCATCAAGTTGATTTTTGCATTTCAGCAAATGCTTGAATGCGTCGTAGAGCGAGTTCCATCGTGTTGGACCAGGCGTTTTCAGTGAAAACCCTAGAAAGTTTTTCATAGCTTCGGCGGATTTCGGACGATTGCACTTGTTCCAAACTGCTGAGCATCTGAAAAAATGTTGCATGTTTTAATAAAAGAATCATGTGTTTTTCTGAACATTTTCTTTCAGTTAGTTAGTATCCAAATATATTAATTACCTCTTCATTACGCTCCGATGCAATTCGTTTGCTATTGCGTCGGACTTAATTATACTTATGTAGTCCGTAGTCGCAAGCAAATTTAAGGTGTGACTTGCACACCTGTAATGCTTTGGTAGGCGATTTATGGGAACCTCTTCTGATTGGGGAATGTCATCGTCTGAGTCGGGATCTTCCTCGTCAGCATCATAATTGACTAAAAACAGAGTTTCGAAATACAAACCTGATAGAATATATATATGAACTTACCTTTCACGCCAAAGTCCTTAAATGCTTTTACAAAATTGCTTCCATTATCTGTAATGGTACAAACAATTTTGTAGCTTGACAACTGAAACATATCATGAATATGAAGAGTCATTTCCGCAATCTTATCAAAAGTGTGGCTTCCTTCCATTCGAGTACACGCCAGTGCAACTGAATGCCGTTCAAAGTTACCGTCGATCCAGTGGCAAGTGTATCCGAAAAAGGATCTTCTTCTGGTCGACCAAATATCTGCGGTGGTGCACACGTACGACACGGTCTTCAACTGCTCAATTAAGTGCACCTTATGAAACTCGAACTTGGTTTCAAGGAGTCTTGTCAATTTTCTTCGGCTCGGAACTTTAAAATTATTGCCATGGAATAGCGCAATAAACGACGGTTGGTCAACAGTGGACAATGGCGCAAATGTGTCAACAACATATTTTAAGGCCTTTTCATCAAAATCAGCTTGTCTTAAGCCACCTTTTCTTGCACGCTTAGACATCTGGTCCCTTTCCACTAAAAATTCGTCATACTCGGCAGGATGCCTTTCCTTAAGATGGCTTAAGAAATTTGAGGTCACTTTGATAGAACCTCGAATTTTTTTAAGTGTTGGGCATATTTGACAAACCGCCTCGACACCACAAGCTGCTTTTTGATGAATCGTATCAGAAACCTAAAATTTTATATATAAAAACAAATAAATATGTATAAAGATGCAAATAATATCATTATTTATTATATACGTGTTTCAAGATTTTAAAATATTTGAAATTTAAAATTAAAGGCAACTGCGCATCATCATCTGCAACACCAGAAAAAGTGCTAATCGGAATGTTCGTTCTATTTATATATATATATCTGTCACAGGGTATAATAATTGTGTACTTACAAGATATTTGTGAATGAAGTAGTCATAGATTGATTGGTACATTCGTCAAGTAAAGCTGGTGGTTCACTTACACTCACTGAACTGTACTCTTCGAATTTTAATTCACTTTCACTTGAATAAATTTCGCTGTTTTCAATTGCACCTTCCATTGTGGTTTACTTTTATGTTCACATTTTATTAAATCAACTGTACGTAGTAGTCCTTAAGCCTGAGCTAGAACCATTTATGAATTATAGAGCAAGCAATGTGATTCTAATTTTTGACATGTAATTCTACAAGCACTGCAAAGCACAGCATAGCAAGCAGTCATGTAATTCTACAAGCAGTGCAATGCTAATGCTAATTAAAATTCGATTTCATTAGCATTATTCAATGAAAAAAACGTAAATAATTAATTGATTTTTTAAGCATTACTAATGAAAAAAATTTCACTAGCACTACTTTTTCAATGCTAATGAAATAAAATTTCATTAGCATTACTTCCTTGTCAATGCCAATGAAATGTCAATATCATTAAATAAATAGTTAATTAGGCCCGTCTCTGGTATATATATATATGTATATGTATATGTATTCGCACCGCGTGTTTTCGGGACATCTTCTATGTTTTACACAAATTTTGGGGACAATTCGGTATTTTGAGGACTGTCCTCAAAAATTTCAGCTGTCTATCGCCAATATTGAGGACATTCGTTTTGTCTTTATGTTACTAGCAGAGAAATTTAATCAAATGTATTTTTATTTAATAACAGCTTAACGCTTATTACTTTAAGCTATAGAGTTATCTGGTTAATATATTTTCGGCTTCGCTATTGAAGATTTCCTTTTTTATTCTTTTGATACAAGGTAAATTTCGAGGACACCATGAACTTTCAGCTAATTAAAACACATTAAGTGATGAAAATTTAAATTTTCATTTAATTATGATAAAAAACAATAATATCTGCAATTAAAATATATTTTTTAACCATTCAAACTGTTCAAACTGTAAAGAAATAAAATTAAAAAGTATACAATTTCACTGATGTGGCAACTCTATTTTACTCACTTTATATACAGCTCTTTTCAGGGACCTGGCTCCATAATAAACGGGATACATAATATAAAGATATTATACAAATTTCGAAACATATATTTAGTTTAATTCGAGGACTATTTCAAAAAATTAATTAATGATATATTATGGGGACAAGGGAATAGTGGAATGGAACAGCTTTTCTATAATATGTGGTTTTTAAGGACATTGACCACAAAAGTGATAAAGGAAGATATTATGTACGATAACGTTTATCAGTTTACTTAAATTATTAATGAAATGGGTCCAAAATGATCAAACATTAATTGAATTTTTTTAAAGCCCACCACTTGTTTATAATAATATAGATTCTTGTTAATTAAAAATATTTATTGTTCAAGAAAATTAACATTCATTTCGGGTAAGTGTATTTCTTGTAATTAATTCTTAACAATATATTTTGATTTCAGCAATAATTTCGATTATTCAACGAGATACTTTGCACCTTAGGTTAAAAGACAATTACATAAAAAATATCTATTTACATAGATTTCAAGAAACTTACATCATGATACACTTTAAAAGATGAATTGATCATTTTTTTTAGATTAAAAACAACCTGACATTATAATATATAATAACCAAAAGAAAGTATTTTAATAGTTAATAACTTAAGTAACTAAGATAATGTAATATTTTTTATATATTTAAGGAAATTGTTTTTTAAATATACAGTTATTAGTTGAACAAATTTCAATAAAAGTATATTATTTTATAATAGAAAAAAGTAGTCACGCTAAAAAAAATAACATAAAATAACAGCTTTGTAGGAGAATGAGGGTATAACTTGTTAATTATCCTAATATTTACTTCATTCTTAATTTCTTTTTTAAACTTAAGAAACGAATATGCTTAATATGAGAAATTTTTTTTCAATATACAGTTTATTTAATATTCTTTGCGTTACATTAAATTTTTTTATATTATTAAGTAATTTATTATTGTTATAGATTGTACAAACAATAGGCGTTTATTATCTAATAATAGATAAAACATTTGAAAACACAAAACATGTTACATACATTGAACAATAATAACAAAACATATTACATACATTGAATTGTATTTAATATGTTTTGCGTTTTTTTATGTTTTTATCTATTATTAAATAATATACATCTACTGTTTGTACATCTTTTAACAATAATATATTATTTAATAATGGAAATAAATTTAGTAACATGCATGGAATATAAAATAAACTGTGTAATGCAACGAAGATATTGCATATTAATTTTCTCAGTTTCTTAAGCTTAAAAAATTAAAAAGGAAAAATATAGGAAGATAATTAACAAGTTGCTAAGCTTATGTAGTATTTTTTCTTTAGTGTCTCAATACTTTTTTTATTATTCAAAAATATACTTTTTTGAAAATTGTGCCACCAATAAATGTATAATATTTAAAAATATACACAAATCGTTAAATCCAAAAAGTCGTACCACAACGTTGTATTACAATGGGATTAAAGACTATTTAAATTTGCGGGATTCTGCTTTTCGTTGGTTATCTAACCATGTTTTGAGCTGTGCAGGGGTACGCTCTCCTAAATATTTTGAACTTTCAATTATTTGTCTGCACTCCTGCAGTGATGGCAGCTTTTTTAAATTTTCCAATTCACCGAATAAATCCATTAGTTCCTGTCTTTCTTCAAATGTCCAACGAACGCGACGAATTTTACCATATGAAGATGCTGCGTTAAGAATAATATTTCAGTACAATCAGTATTTAAAAAACAATAATGCTCAAAAGAAAAAGTACCTTTTAATTGAACAAAATTTTCAGAGATACTATCAGCTGAACTATCTGAGGAATTCTTATCCTTATCTGTAGGCTCGTAATTAGAATCTGTTGTTGATACATCAAAAGGTATAAATTCTGAGTCAGAATCACTACTTTCATCAGTAGTTAGAGCTGCACGAGTTGATTGCGTTTTAGCTTCAGATACAGGAATATTACGCATTGACTGTGCCGGAGCACCTGGAATTATCTCTGTATTAGTAATCATATTACAAAGATTTTTAAATTATATATACTTACTCAATAAATTATCAATATGGTCTTCAGCTTCACATATGGCTGTAGCGATTTGTTGTACCTTGACTTCGCCTTCTAATATAGAAAATTTACTTATAAGTTACATAAAAATAGAGAACTATCAAAAACTAAAATATTACCACAGCTTTCACGCAAAAGCTCCCCCGAGGTCTTTTCTAAATCTGCTGTGACAGACTCACTGTGTAGAGGCTCTTCCTCTGGATCTGGAAGGAATTAAAAGTGGTAAGGTTTTTGTTCAAGTGTCAATTAATATTTTACTGAATACTTACTCGATATTATATTGACGTTTTTATCCGCAGCTAATACCACCATAGGTTGTGGTATATCAGCATCTAAAAGTAATCAAATAAACTTTAGTTAAGTGTCTCAATCAATATTATTTACACTATTAAATAAATTTATTTTAATTAACTTAAGACTGCACGTAGAGTTCTTAAAGGTTTAAGCCAAAATATAATTGCCATTGATCTTTATGTCAATTTGAAAGTTTATATTCGCTAAAACAAAATAATATTGTACTTTTAGAAGGTATGACAGATAAAACTACTGACAATTTAAAAAATATTTAAGTATACATTTACTTATGTATTTACCTATAAATTTATATAGAAAAAATAAGTCGTACATTTTTAATATACAATATTTTTAATATGCGTCAATATTTCAATGTAAATTCATACATATGAACACTTTACAATGTGTGTATCTAAGAATGGCTTTAATTGTTTTTATTTCTTAAATTTTTATTAACTAGAAATTAATAAAACACGTGTTTCACTTAGTTCATAAAATAAATTTCATAACTAATATATCGGTTTCCTAAAAACACATTTATCCACTAAACTGAAACGGAGAAACTTACGTGCATATGTATGTACGTTCATACATACATACAAAATTGAAGAAAAAAAAATTGGGTTCCTATATATATATGTACATAGCTGAAACGGACAGACTTACGTATAAATGTATGTACGTACATACATACATACAAAATCAACGAAAAAAATTGGATTCCTAAATATATATGTACATAACTAAAACGGACAGACTTACGTACATATGTATGTACGTACATACATACAAACTCGAAATGCCATAAAAAATAACGGATTCCTAATAACTGAAGCCGACAAAAGTTTGTATGTATGTATATACATACATACATATTAACATACAAAATAGAAGCGAAATAAAAAGTATCGTACATATGTATTTACGTACATACAAAATCGAAATGTCATAAAAAAATACGGATTCCTAATAACTGAATCGAAAAAGTACGTACATATGTATATACATACATACATACATACAAAATAGAAGCGCATAAAAAATAACGGATTCCTAAATACA